>JAZHEH010000586.1:9745000-10350694 GCA_036589455.1 Ateles fusciceps
CAGCAGGTGCCTTGGAGTAGAAGCTTTCCCCCTCAGCCTGTGTGGGCCCATGGCACCTGGCCTCCCTCGGGGCTCTGCCATGGCTGCGCTTCCAATTTACTGGGGGGACTGCTCCCCCCGGGTCCCCGACCCCCTCCCCTACCTCAGTGAGCGTCCTGGAGCCAGGCTGTGATGGGGCACTGGGGCCTCCAGAGGGGTCATCCCGGGGCCTTGGTGCCAAGGTGGGACGTGCGGCCGTGGGACATTGGAGGGTCCATGAGGCCCCCAGGAGCGTTTCCACCTGCAGGCCCGAGAGCGTCCCCTGCCAGCCACGGGGTCTGGCCCTGGCGTTCCCAAACAGGAGTGGGGTTTAGCCACAGCAGTGTCCAGGGAATCCAGAAGGGCTGAAGGCCGTGGCGGCTGCCGGCCCGGGTGGAGAGCGCTCCCCTGGACAGGACTTGGGCGTAAAGGTCCAGCGGCACCACACCCACCTGAGCCTGCGGAGGCCGGGCACCTGCATGGGCACCACGGAGACAGGACCAGGGACCCCCGAGGTGCCCGGCATGCGCTCCCACCCGCAGGGCCTGGGGCAGTGCCTGTCACCAGCCCGGAGATGCTGGAATCCTGCCGCTCACCATGGGGCCCGCCGGCCTGTTTCCCAATCCGCTGGCAGCATGGCGGCCCCTCACACTCCCTGGGTGCCAGTGCCCTGAGAAGTGGGTGCTTTTCCCTGAGAAGGAAGGGGTTGGTGAGAGGCATCCGAGCCAGCATGGCCCCTACCAGGGACAACCTGTGGTCATAGCATGTTGGACGCCTGGGCAGCGTCTCCAAGGGCTCAGAACAGGGGAGCGGTCCCCACCCAGGCCCCCAGGCCTCCAAATCACCAGGGGAGGCTGTCCTCATCCATGAACAGGGAGTTCTCCAGGGCACAAGCGCCGGCTCCTGCCAGGCAGAAGCACGCGGGGCTCCGGGGACCTGGGTTGCCAGAAGGTTTGGGTTGAGTGTGATGTGGGAGCCTGATACCCCGAGCTGCTCACTTCTCGAGGAATGCTCGCCTCTGGGTTCCGGTGCAGTCCACTCGCTGCCATCCGAGAGCATCCATCTTCACAGAGACAGCTTCTCCCTTGGGCTGTGCCCACATGAGGCCATCCGCGTGCGAGGGAGATGGGGGGCTGCACCCCTTCAAGGATGAGAACGCTGAGGCCCAAGCAGCTGACCCCCCCGCAGACACCTGCCTAAGAGAGCTCTGGGGCTCAGTGGATGCAGCCGGAGGCCCCTCTTGCTGGTGGCTTCTCCAGGGCAGGTGGAGCAATCAGAGGTCACCCCCGGACTGATCCAGCCCAGCACAGCCCAGGGGGCCTTCAGGACACCTGCGGCCAGGACAGAGGTTCCTGGGGAGGGCGGGGCCTGAGCAGGGCTGAGGGCCAACTCTGGGGTCTCAGGCTCCAGGAAGGGGTGATGAGCTGAGAGGGTGGTGGCTCCTGCCTCCGCCCCTGACCTGGCACTCCTGTGGATGTGCACAGGCTGTCCACCAGCCTCCTCCGCCAGCAAGGCTCAGCCACCCCCAGCCGTCCACATGGGAGAGGGGTCGTGGACGTGGGCAGTGAACAAGGAGTCGTGGTTGGGGGTAAAGGGGAGGGAGTGACAGAGGGAGGGGGTCCTGGGACGGGAGGGCACCTGGTCACTGACAGGCACGGAGGGTTTGTTCCGTGCGCATGGTCAGAATTCAGGCAGCGCCTGCAAGCAGAGTCCTGGATTAGAGGCAGGAGGAAGGGGCAGGCATGGTAAACACCCAAGAGGCTTTGGGGGAGCCAGGGAGGAGGGGACCTAACTTGCAGGAGCATCAGCACTCAGGGCCCACCTACATCCTGCTCCGGTGACACCAGCAGAGCACCAAGGCAGCTGCTACTGCCTTAAAACAGCAGCTGACCCCAGTGAGGGACCTGAGGCCCTAGTGACAGAGCCCAGGCCCTAGTGAGAGACACCAGGTCCTAGTGACAGACCCCAGGCCCTAATGACAGACCCCAGGTCCTAGTGACAGACCCCAGGCCCTAGTGACAGAGCCCAGGTCCTAGTGACAGAGCCCAGGCCCTAGTGACAGAGCCCAGGTCCTAGTGACAGAGCCCAGGTCCTAGTGAGAGACCACGGGCCCGAGTGACAGAGCCCACGGGCCCGAGTGACAGACCCCTGGCCCGAGTGACAGAGCCCAGGCCCGAGTGACAGACACCAGGCCCTAGTGACAGAGCCCAGGCCCTAGTGACAGACACCAGGCCCTAGTGACTGAGCAAAGACCCCGGTGACAGACCCCAGGCCCCGGTGACAGACCCCAGGTCCCGGTGACAGAGCCCAGGCCCCGGTGACAGAGCCCAGGCCCCTGTGACTGAGCAAAGGCCCTGGTGACAGCACCCTGGTCCTGGTGACAGAGCCCAGGTCCTGGTGAGAGACACCAGGCCCTAGTGACTGAGCAAAGGCCCTAGTGACAGAGCCCAGGCCCTAGTGACCAGCCCCTGGCCCCAGTGACAGAGCCCAGGCCCCAGTGACTCAGCCCAGGCCCCAGTGACAGAGCCCAGGCCCCAGTGACAGAGCCCAGGCCCGAGTGACAGAGCCCAGGCCCGAGTGACAGACCCCAGGCCCGAGTGACAGAGCCCAGGCCCGAGTGACAGAGCCCAGGCCCTAGTGACAGACCCCAGGCCCGAGTGACAGAGCCCAGGCCCGAGTGACAGAGCCCAGGTCCGAGTGACAGAGCCCAGGCCCGAGTGACAGACCCCAGGCCCCAGTGACAGAGCCCAGGCCCGAGTGACAGAGCCCAGGCCCCAGTGACTCAGCAAAGACCCCGGTGACAGACCCCAGGCCCCGGTGACAGACCCCAGGTCCCGGTGACAGAGCCCAGGCCCCGGTGACAGAGCCCAGGCCCTAGTGACAGACCCCAGGCCCTAGTGACAGAGCCCAGGCCCTGCCTGCTGACGCCCCGTAGATGCCCAGATTTCCAGCCATGGACGGCTCTGTGCTCAGAGGCCAGGGCTGCTGTTTCTCAGGTGCTGTCCATTCAGTTCTGGCAGCTTTTCTGTAAGTCTGGCTTCGGGCAGTCCAGTGTCCAGTCTTAAGGAGTTTCCCAGGAGATTTGTTCTGACAAATGGGCCCAGCTGATTTTCCATGGGGCCTCTTGGGAACAGGGACAGCTTGTGGGGTTGGGGGCAAGACAGCCTGGGGTGTCTGGGATAGAGCCCCGCCTGGGTGCCGAGAGTCCTTGGAGCTGGAGATATACCCGGGGCAGGTGTCCCCCAGGCTTGCGGGCCAGTGAAGGCCCTTCGTTCCCCAGGGCAGCTGCCCTCTGGGCTCCACCTCTGCCTGCCTGGCTGTGAGGCCTGTGATGCTGCCTCTGCCCTTGTCGTCTGCCCTCTCCAAGCCCGTTTTGAAAATGCCAGTCGGCAGCACAGTCTGCCCCACACCTGGGGTGAACCCATCGGTGCCGTCCTCCTGACTGCTCGGGGAGGCCCTGGGGGTGGGTGTGGGGCGGGAGTGGGATGGGCTCAGCCTCCAAGCAGGTGCTGGCTGGGGCCCCAGCTTGTGCAAGTCCAGCCAGCCCCATTCGGGCTCCTATGGGGTCTGGCCAGGGAAGAGGCATGTGCTGTGAGCAGGAACCTGGGTCAGGGCAGGGTGGGACACGTCCCTCCTACCAGGGAGACCCCCAAGGCACCAGCCAGTGGGAGAGGGCGCAGATGCACACCTGGATGCAAGCCAAAGGCCTCGGAGTGCCGGGCACACATGGGATGTGGCTCAGGCCTGGGAGTGCCGGGCACACGTGGGATGGTGGCTCAGGCCTCAGAGTGCGGGACACACGTGGGATGTGGCTCAGGCCTGGTAGTACTGGACACACGTGGGATGTGGCTCAGTCCTCGGGAGTGCCAGGCACACATGGGATGTGGCTCAGGCCTGGGCACACGTGGGATGTGGCTCAGGCCTCGGGAGTGCCAGGCACACGTGGGATGTGGCTCAGGCCTGGGCACACGTGGGATGTGGCTCAGGCCTCAGAGTGCGGGACACATGTGGGATGTGGCTCAGGCCTGGGAGTGCGGGACACACGTGGGATGTGGCTCAGTCCTTGGGAGTGCCGGGCACACGTGGGATGTGGCTCAGGCCTGGGAGTGCGGGGCACACGTGGGATGGTGGCTCAGGCCTGGTAGTGCTGGACACACGTGGGATGTGGCTCAGTCCTCGGGAGTGCCGGGCACACGTGGGATGTGGCTCAGGCCTGGGCACACGTGGAATGTGGCTCAGGCCTCAGAGTGTGGGACACACGTGGGATGTGGCTCAGGCCTGGGAGTGCGGGACACACGTGGGATGTGGCTCAGGCCTGGGCACACGTGGGATGTGGCTCAGGCCTGGGAGTGCGGGGCACACGTGGGATGTGGCTCAGGCCTGGGAGTGCGGGGCACACGTGGGATGTGGCTCAGGCCTGGGAGTGCGGGACACACGTGGGATGTGGCTCAGGCCTGGGAGTGCGGGACACATGTGGGATGTGGCTCAGGCCTGCGAGTGCGGGACACACGTGGGATGTGGCTCAGGCCTGGGAGTGCGGGGCACACGTGGGATGTGGCTCAGGCCTGAGCGACCTGGGCGTCCTGGGTCTCAGGGCACACACCTGATGGTACCTGGGAGCTTGTTGTTTGACCCCTGGGTGAGCAGCTTGTCTTCCTGGAGTCTCTTCTGCTACGTGACATTCTTTCCCCCTACGGTGGAAGAGCAGAGCCTCCAGGGGAAACAGTGTGGAGTTCGCACCCAGGGTCAGTTGTGCTGCGCCCGGAAAACGTGGGAAAGTGGAGGGTGCCTGGCCCCCACAGTCTGGGAGAAGCAGCCTGCACAGCTAAATGCTATGCTCCCTGGAGAGCACCAAGGGTGAGGCGCCCGCCTGGGCTCATTGTCCAAGTTCTTTTAAAATTAAATGTATTCTTATTAGTGTCATTATGGAAACCTCACATGGGTTTAATGAAGAGATCCAGACAGAGCGGCTCCCTCTCCTCCTCCGGCTCCGTCTCTCTCCTCCTCCGGCTCCGTCTCTCTCCTCCTCCGGCTCTGTCTCCTCCTCCTTCTCCATCTCCTCCTCCGGCTCCGTCTCCTCCTCCTGCTCCGGTGTGCGGCCACGCGTCCTGCTCCTCCAGACCCCGCAGCAGCCTGGCTCTCTTCCCGCAGGGGCACAGCGCGCCTAATTCGTTCTGTCATTTTTAGTTTAAAAACCTTTTTAAAATATTTTGTTAAGCTAATGCATGTTTGAGGTGAGACAAAACTACAAGAACCCAGGACAGTGACCTTGGATGGGCTCTGGGGCTGCCAGAGGGGGCTCTGCTGTCTGTGGTGTGCCGGGGCCAGACCCCTCTGCAGCCCCCAGGGGTGTTCCGAGCCCCTCCCGACCCACCCGCACCCTCCTGTCTAGGCACCGAAGCCTGGGAGCTGGCTCTGAGGCAAGTCCCGTGTGAGACCCCTGGGCACGCACCCCACGCAGAGTGGGGCTCCGATGCGTTTCCAGCAGCTGGCGTCTGAGGTCAACACTACCCCACCCCTCGGTGCAGAAGGCCCGGGCTGAGTTGAGACGGGTTCTGCGTTTCCCTCCAGAACCTCCTGGGCTGGCCCTCGGCCCTCCCAAGCGCCCGTGGCCTCACTCCCGTGTGGCGGCTGACCATGGGTTCCTGCGTCTGCTCCTTCCTCTGGCTGTTGATGGCTCTCACCCTCCTCTTCCTGGGAAGCTGTCAGTCGCCAGGCCCCTCAGCAGGGGGTGTGGCCGCGCCTCCTGAGCTCACCCCCCACTGCAGGTGGCCTCGCACCCCTCAGCCTGAGTGGGGACAGTCGATGTGGGGTTCAAAGTCCCGGCTGGAAGCATTTTCCTCAGAACGTTGGCAATGGCCTGACCCCTGTTCCTTTCTGTCCTCTCCCCCGACGGCCCCACAGGGCTCTTGTGGGCGCTGTCTCATGCTGCTTGCTGTAATGCGAGGGGTTGAGCCCAGCACAGGCGGTGCCTGCCCAGCAGGGACTCAGGGCCATGTAGGCACAGGGGCCACGTGTCGGACCGTTCTCATGCACTGAGACGCCACCTGCCCAGGTCTGTGCTCCCATGCGTCCTCTTCCACCAGCCTCCCTCTGACCTGCCTCAGTTTCCCCCTCTTCACTGCCAATGTTTCATTGCTTATTTGCTTGTCCCAACTGAAGCCCTCATGAGGACAGGACACTCTGTGTCCCTCTCAGCCCTGCCAGGCCAGTCTCCAAGTTTATTTATTTATTTTTTATTACACTTTAAGTTCTGGGCACACGTGCAGATCATGCAGGACTGTTATATAGGTATACACGTGCCATGGGGGTTTGCTGGATCCATCCCCTGTCACCTACATTAGCGATTTATCCTAATGTTGCCCCCCATCCCCCCATCCCCCTGCTCTCCATTCCCTAGGCCCCCAACCCCCAAACAGGCCCCGGTGTGTGATGCTCCCCCTCCCTGTGTCCATGTGTTCTCATTGTTCAACATCCACTTTTGAGTGAGAACATGCGGTGTTTGGTTTTCTGTTCCTGTGTTAACTTGCTGAGAATGATGGCTTCCAGCTTCATCCATGTCCCTGCAAAGGACACAAACTCATCTTTTTTTATGGATGCATAGTATCCCATGGTGTATATGTGCCACATTTTCTTTGTCCAGTCTGTTATTGATGGGCATTTGGATTGGTTCCAAGTCTTTGCTATTGTAAACAGTGCTGCAATGAACATATGCATGCATGTATCGTGCAAACCATGAGCTGATGGGCTGGGACGTCCTGCGTGAGCCCAGAGGTGGCTCCGAGGGGCTCCATCATCCCTCTGCTCCCAGCCAGGCCCCACAGGGCAGGTTCTCAGATGACTCGCTGAGGTGTGTGAATGTGGGTCTCTGTTCAGGTGCGTCCCCATAGGAGATGAGAACACAGAACGCAGCCCTGAGTTTGAAGCATCCCGGAAGGTTCTTTCTCTCTCACCTGCACGCCCACCGCAGTTCTGGGTGCTCACAAAATCTGTCATTGCTTCCAGTAATTTCCCACTTGGTCCTCCTGCCCAGTGTCCCCTGCTGCTGAGGCCTGGGGGAACACAGGTCAGGCCTGTGAGAAGCTCCTGTTTTCAGACAAAGAAATGGTGTCAGCGATAAAACTGGAAACTGTTCCCGGCTTGACACCCGACCCAGCCCTCTCCATCCCCGGGATCCTGCCCCCACATGGCCCTGCCCCACCCCCGGGTCCCTGCCCCCCACACGGCCCTGCCCCTTACTCGGTCCTACCCCTGTGCCCCCCCTTGGGGTTGGCATCTGCATTTTCAGTGCCTTCCTGGGAAAGGGATGAGTGTGGGACCTGAGGCCCTGAAGGTCCTCAATGTAGGGAGTGCCCTGGGATGTTTTCCAGCTGTTTTGGGGGGAATTTGTGGGATCTCAAGGTCATCAGGGGCCACCCACAGGACCCCCACGATGACGGAGCACGCTTTGGCCATGACTGGTGCTGAGAAGTGCAGATCTGAGAGGCCGTCGTGAGGCCCAGGGTTGGGACACGCACCTGTGTCACACGCACCTGTGTCCTCAGCACAGACCCTCCCACCTGCTCTTGTGCCTGTGTGTGGAGGCCACATTCAGCTCTTGGTGTAGTGCTGACGGGTGACCTGGTGTCCACGCCCCTCAGGGAAGCGGCTGTGGTGCCAAGTCTAATACCGCACTCTGGGTCCTTCAGGGCCTGACTGGGTCTCACCGGAGGCCACGCGTGGTGGGGGAGGCGGCCTCGGCAGCCCACGACCGCCCCGCTGTGTAGCCCTGCATCCCTGAGCCCTGCCTGGGTGGCACCCCTGTCTTTTCAACCCCATAGCCCAGCCACCTGCTTGGAGGTGGGCGCCTTGCAAAATGCAGGGGGATGTCCCTGCACCCCCCTACTGCCTCAGCCCTGAATATTCACAGTCCCCTCCCCCTGACCGGGGCCACCTCGTGCTCAGCAGGCCCTGGGCTCCTGGGCAGAGCCTCCTCGGGCACCCCCCAGGGCCACCATACACCCTCCCCCAAACCAAAGTTCTGTCTCCAGTCAGAGGCTCAGCACTGTGGTGATGGCGGCTGTCACACGACTGCTGTGGACCCCCTGGAAGAGGGTGACCCATCATGGACCCCAGAGGATGGCGTTCCCTCATGGATGCCAGGCAGGGTGTGACCCGAGGTGTCCCCCAGAGCTGCAGAGCTGGCATCCACAGGAGGGGCAGTGGAACTGTGGCATGGGGGACCCGGAAAGGCAGTGGAACTGTGGCATGGGGGACCCGGAAAGGCAGTGGAACTGTGGCATGGGGGACCCGGAAAGGCGGTGGAACTGTGGCATGGGGACCCGGAAAGGCAGTGGAACTGTGGCTTGGGGGTCCCGGAAAGGCAGTGGAACTGTGGCATGAGGACCCGGAAAGGCAGTGGAACTGCGGCATGGGGGACACGGAAAGGCAGTGGAACTGTGGCATGGGGGGACACGGAAAGGCAGTGGAACTGTGGCATGAGGACCCGGAAAGGCAGTGGAACTGCGGCATGGGGGACACGGAAAGGCAGTGGAACTGTGGCATAAGGACCCGGAAGGTAGTGGAACTGTGGCATGGGGGACCTGGAAAGGCAGTGGAACTGTGGCATGAGGACCCAGAAAGGCAGTGGAACTGTGGCATGGGGGACCTGGGATAGGCTTTGATGCTGCCAGGTCACACCCTGAGCCTCCTTGGCCTGGAGCCCCTGGGCACCCAGCTCGGCTCCCCACACTGGGCTCTGCTGTGCTGCTGGCTTTATCTGGCTTAGGGGGTCCTTGACCCACTGACAGCGGCAGGCAGGGCCTCACTCGGCTCAACTCTGTCCTGCAGCTGGACAGACATGCCCCAGTTCTGAACATCTGAGGGGCCTCGCACTCAGCCCCAGGAGGGCCTGCCTGGCTCAGTCCTCGCCACGTCCTGGTGGTCTTTGGCACGGCGGGTCTCCTGTGTGCCACCTGGGTCAGCCAGGACATGGCCTGGGTGACACCTTTCTCTTCTTCCTCCACAGCAACATGGCTGACAAGGCCAAGCCCGGCAAAGCTGCCAACAGGACGCCCCCCAAGTCCCCGGGGGACCCCCTCAAAGGACAGGGGCAGCCAAGAGGCTGTCGCTGGAGTCGGAGGGTGCCAGTGAGGGGGCAGCTGCAGCCCCCGAGCTCAGCGCCCTGGAGGAAGCCTTCCGGCGCTTCGCGGTGCACGGGGACACCAGGGCCACCGGGAGGGAGATGCACGGTAAGAACTGGTCCGAAGCTGTGCAAGGACTGCCAGGTGATCGATGGCAAGAACGTGACTGTCACCGACGTGGACATCGTCTTCAGCAAGATCAAGTGAGTGCGCCGGCCTCTTGAGCCCAAAACCTCGCTTATGGGGTCTGTGGGTCTGAGTCCCTGGGTGGGTTCTGTGGGGAGCGGGCCATGGGGAGGTGGAGGGGGTTGTGCTTCAAGACCCCACCCTTCTCAGAAGCAGCCCAGACACAGGAGCCTGAACGTGCCCTCTGGGCATCCGGGGGAGCAGGGATCCTGGCATTGCTGGACCCCTGGGTGCCATGTCCTGAGTGGCAGCCCCAGCTCTTCCCCGGCCCCATGGTCTGTGGGGGCTGGGCTTGGGAGGTGGCCTATGAGGGGCTGTCTGGCCTCGGAGACAACTTAGGGTGAACGCTGCACCCTGAAGTCAGGGAGCTGTGGCTGGGACCACTGGGTCGCCCCAGGAATGGGGGATAGGGCCTGCCTGGAGCCTGGAGAGGCAGGTGGCTGCTGGCGGGCAGAGCTCCCGACCCTCTGGGCTGGCTCAGGGGCTGAGTCTGCGGGGTTGGGCACTTGTGTCCCGTGCATGGAGCTGGCCTCTCAGGTGTTCCCAGCCCCTCCCACAGCTTTTGTGCCGCTCCGTTGCTGCCCAGGGACTCCCACGGGCCCCAAAACAGCAAAGGGCACCAAGGGGGCGGCAGTGGCCATCACTGTGAAACCACACTGCGCCACGTGCTCTGTCTGCGTCTTGTGTGCACGTGTGTTTTGTGTGTGGACACACATGTTGCTGTGTCAAGTGTGTGCCTGTTTCCTCCTGGACACTGGAAGCACGCTGAGGCACCCTTACACTCCCTGGCACATTTACCACATGTCCAGACACCCCATGTGATCGCGCCTGAGAAAAGCAGCGGTTCCCCCGATCCCCGGGTCCAGCCCCATCCAATCGCCTGGGTGAAAATGGCTTTATTTCCACGGTTCCCCCGAGCCCCGGGTCCAGCCCAGTCCCGTCTCCTGGGAGGAAATGGCTTTATTTCCACGGTTCCCCCGAGCCCCGGGTCCAGCCCCGTCCCGTCGCCTGGGTGGAAATGGCTTTATTTCCCACGGTTCCCCCCGAGCCCCGGGGTCCACCCCGTCCCGTCGCCTGGGTGGAAATGGCTTTATTTCCCACGGTTCCCCCTGAGCCCCGGGTCCACCCCGTCCCGTCGCCTGTGTGGAAATGGCTTTATTTCCCACGGTTCCCCTGAGCCCTGGGTCCAGCCCCGTCCCCGTCGCCTGGGTGGAAATGGCCTTATTTCATTTCGACGGTTTGCTCCTGCACCCACCGCAGCCAGTGTGATCCATTTCAGTTCCACATGGCTGCAACCCCATCACATCTTCCACCTCAGAGGTCCTGCTGCCTTCCCCACCAGCAACCTTGGCTTTTCGACGGGCCGGGCCGTGGGGCAGACACCCCGTGCTGAAGGCTGTGGGGGGGGCTCATGTCTGCGGCACCAGCACCCCGTCTACCAGCTGTGGGTGGGCCCTGTGGCCTTTGCAGCGGTGCCGTCTCTGCTGCGCTCCATGGCGATGTCACGTGTCCCCTGGGTCTCGGTTGTCTCCTGGGTCATGTGTGTTCCTGGACTGTGTGTGTCCTGGTGAGCTTCCTGCTGTGTGCGGCACATTTGAGTGCATCCGAGGGCATTTGGGTTTGGAAAGTTATGCTTGCCCAGCATGGTGGTGCG
Source organism: Ateles fusciceps (assembly GCA_036589455.1). Lineage (NCBI taxonomy): Eukaryota > Metazoa > Chordata > Mammalia > Primates > Atelidae > Ateles > Ateles fusciceps. The sequence continues at coordinate 9,755,981 of JAZHEH010000586.1, forward strand.
TGCCCGTCATCCCAGCTACTCGGGAGGCTGAGGGAGGAGGATCGCTTAAGCCCCGGAGTTCTGGGCTGTGGTGTGCTATGCTGATCCGGTGTCCGCGCTAAGTTCAGCATCAATATGGTGACCTCCTGGGAGTGGGGAACCACCAGGTTGCCCAGGGAAAGTTATGCTGGAAAAGCCATGAAACCACCAGAAGGATGCCTGAACCCGGACCCTCTCTCCAGCCAACTGAGTGCTTTCAGGCTGCCCCAGCTCTAGGGGATGGCATGGGGCAGCCGGGGGTGGCGTGGGGCAGCCGGGGGTGGCGTGGGCAGCCGGGGGATGGCGTGGGGTGGTCAGACCAGCGAGTCCTGTTGGTCATCCTGGCAGCTCACAGCCTCAGTCCTGGAGAAGCTGGAGGAGAGGCTCCATCAGGGGCCCCAGGTGCGAGCTGGTCTCACCCTTGACCCTGTCCCGACCTAGTGCCCCCAGTTCCCTCCTTTGTGACTTCCCAGCCTCCGCGTCCTCATGGGCGCAGACATCGGCCGGTGTGAGAGGAGGCTGCAGCTGGAGCCTCTGGTAAGATAGCCATGCAGCCTCGCGCTCCCCGGCCTCTGACAGGGCTGCTGTTTGCTGATGCCCCAGCAGTCAGAGCCCACGCCCACCCAGGAACACTCATCCCTGGGAACCCTGGAGACCAGGAGGGCACACAGAGCCTGCCCAAGGGAGGGCACCAGCAAGGCCGTGACAAAGGCTGGGTCTCAGCCTGCGAGGGTCCATTCAACAGCCCACACCCCCCCGGTGCTGCACCCCCGGCCACAGACCCTCCGTGGACTGTCTCGGGGCTCGGGGCCCACTGTCCCTGCACCTCCCCTCGGGACTGTGGTGGAGGCGACTCTGCTATCAGACCCCACTTGTGGGCTCTTTGGCGAAGGGTGGCTCCCACAGGCTCCCTGGGGCTCGGCACATCACATGCAGGGCTCGCCGTGCCAGCCGGCACCTTGGGGACAGACCAGCCTGCTGTCCCCTGCTGGAAACCTGCAGCCTCCTGCAGTAGCAGCCCACGCGATGTGGGCTTATGTGGACAGCCCCAGCCAGCAGCTGGCAGGTCCTGCTGACCAGGGCCACTCTGGTGGGTCAACAGCCATGGGCAGGCGGCACTGACCTGGGCTGTACCTGGGAGGTCGGGGACCAGACCCTCTGGCACTGGCATTGCCCTTGTCTTGAGCCCAGAACTCACTCTGCCAAGGGGACGTGTCTCGGGCACACGGACCGGGAGAGGGAAACTGGGTCGGCTATATTTAGTGCATGCAGTGGCAGGCGGCGCTCGCGGTGCGGCCGCCGTGTCTGGAGCCTGCGTGGGCACAGGCAGGGCAGGCTCCTCCCCTTGGCCGCCAGGGCCGTTGCTCCCCGCAGTGCTCCTCCTCCGCCCTCAGGTGTCCTTGCTTGGAGGGGCCAGCCCCTTCGCAGATCCCAGCCCATGCTCCCTGGCCTGACAGCTGCCTCTCAGCAGGCCTCGGTGTGTGGGTGCGTCGGGGACCAGTCCCGGGTGCCCTCTGTGCCGCCCAGTGTGTGCTCCAGGATACAGAGGAGCAGACCCAGGGCAAAGCAGTGTGGAGGTGGTGCCAGTGGGTGAAGCTTCTAGAAGGACAGGGCGGGAAGCAGGAAGAGCCTGTCTAGGAGCCGTCAGCCCTGCAGGGCCGCCTTGGCACCGGCCAGGACACACTGTAGGATTCCTTCTGCAGAAAGTTGCCTTCAAGCTGTGGCACATGCATGCACATGGCTACACACGTGCACACACACACCTGCACACACGCAGAACTCACACGGCCCCACACGTGCACACACGCGCCTGCACACACACGTAGAACTCACGGCCGCACATGTGGACACACACGCCTGCACACACATGCAGAGCTCGCCCTGTGGCGGGTGGGGCTGTGCTGCTGTGGTTCACTTGGAGGATGATGGGAGCCCTTCCCTGCTTGTGGGGTGCTGGTGCCACAGGAGGCTGGAGGAACCCCAGCTGGTCCAGGCTCGCTCCCAGAGGCAAGGCTGGAGCTGCCCAGGCACTTGGGAGCCCAGGCTCGGCCCCCCCGACTCCAGCACCACCACTTCCCCACTGCAGAGCCCGGGACCAGCCTTGGGGTGTGCCGGTCTGGGCTGACCATGAGGGTGAAGGTCTGGGGGAGTAGAGAGCTGTGGCCCAAGTCCAGAGAGTGGCTGAGGCTGAGACCCAGTCCTGGGCAGCCTGGTGGGCGCCGTGGGTGGGCGCTGTGTGGGAGAGCGTCCTGCAGGCAGCAGCTCAGGTGACCCTTGCCTGAGGGGAGGTCAAGGGATTCTGACCTCCCCCACCCCCCCCATTCACCTGCAGACGCAGACCCTGTGACCCCTGGGGTTCCTCCAGGGCTGCCTTCGCCACCTCCCCCTCCCCCACCCTCAGACTGTCCTTCCCCTCCTGCAGCCTGCACTGCCTTTGGGGGTCCCTATGATCCTGTCATGGGTTCCTGACCTCCCAGCTGTGCAGGAGCAAGGGACCTGAACTCACACCCTTGTGTCAGGAAGAGAGAGGGGGCAGGGCCACCAGGAGGGGGTGGGGACACCAGGAGGGGGCAGGGACACCAGGAGGACTCGGGGCCACCAGGAAGGGTCAGGGACACCAGGAGGGGGTGGGGCTCCCAGGAGGGGACGGGGGACAACAGGAGGAGTCGGGGCCACCAGGAGGGGGTGGGGACACCAGGAGGGGGTGGGGCCACCAGGAGGGGGCGGGGCCACCAGGAGGGGTCAGGGACACCAGGAGGGGTCTAGGACAACAGAGATTTTCCTTTGATTTCCAGGAAAAGCAAGGAGTGGTGGGCGGCAGGCCTGAGGGGTGTTGGGTTGCTTTTGTTTTGCATTTTGGGAGGGGGAGGCCCACTGTCACTTGTGGGAGCCCCTGCCTCCCTCAGGAGCCTGAGGACCGCGAGGAAGTGACCTTAGGTACCTAGGAAAGCTGCTAACTCTGACAGGGCTCGGTAGAGAGAAAGTCCAGCGGTTTCTGTTTTCGGGGCAGGCTGCCATGGCTGCACCGGCGTGGCGCCAGCTCGGGGTATCTGCAAGCCTTTGTTTGGCCCTCGTTGCCATGGCAGCGCTTGTTTGTTTTGATGTTACTATGTGTTAAATCTTAAACAAATTTCTTGCAGCCTGATGCCAGGTTTTTGTTGAAGACGGCTAACCCAGACAATGACTCCTCCTGCAAAGAGCACACAGGGGCAGCTTTAAAATATTAATTACTGGAGGCGTGGGGTGCACAAGCAGGACCAGACCGTGGCAGTGGGAGTGGGGCCCTGCAGGGCCGCGGACAGCAGGTCTCCCAGCGCCTCCAGGAGCCTGGGGAGGGGCCCGTGCCATGGGTGCCTCGGGACCCCTGGGGTCAGGCTCAGCCACTGCCTCCCCCACCTGCACCAACCACCACCAGCTCCTGGGCGAGGGTCGAGAAGCCTTGCTCACGGGGCCCCTGCGGGTCCATCTAGCCCAGGTGGGGGCATCCAGCTGACGAGGCAGAGGAAGGAAGGCTGGGCTGGGGTCTCAGCTCCATGGGAGCCCCGGCCTCCCCGAGGGCCCACAAGTGTGTGTTGGGTGTGGTGTGTTCTCCCAAGTAAATGCACTGACGTTTCCTGCAGGCACCTGACTGGCGGTGGCTTGGCTTGGGGATTAAAGCTGCCTGGACGCAGGTTAGGAGGAAGCCAGGGCCAGCGGGGGCCCAGAGGACAGTAGGGCCGGGCTCCCGGGGTCTGTGGTCACCCTGAGCGTGGAGAGCTGCTCAGAGCCTGGTATACCTGCCCAGCCACCAGGCGGGACACTTTGTCCTAAAGTGTGCAGACTGTTCCCAGCACGGAAGCTGACCCAGCCACCTCCCCAGGAGCGAGACCCAGTTTTGGAGAGAATCCGGGTCACAGCGTGTTTGGAGGGCAGCCGCCGCAGGGCAGGGGAGGTCCTCAGAGCGCTGTGTGTGGCGTCCCCCCTGTCTGTCCAACCCAGAAATGCAGGTGTCAGCTCCCTGGAAGGGGCCATTGCTCTCCTTCCCCTCGCCCCGTGGTTCCCAGCCCTGGGGAAGGGTGGGCCGAGTTCCCCACACTGAGCCCTGTGCCTCCACTGTGTGGGTGCCCACCCTGTCCAGCTGGCGCTGGCCTGCACCACAGCCCTGGGGCCAGTTCCGTCTTTGGGGAGCCTCTAGTGGCCGCCCCTGGCAGTGCAGGATGACCGCACCTCCTGCAGCGTGGAGCCTCTGGGGTCCTCTGGTGGTGGGTGCTTCTGTGGCTGAGGGTTCACGGGCTCGTGGCCCTGCGGCCTCACGGTCAAGGCCTGAGGCTCCTGTGATCTGCGGGGCCAGGCTGCACCGGCAGTCGTCCACGCTGCATGGTGACAGGCATCGTCTCGTCTGCTGTCTGCCAGTGGTGGGTGTGTCCTTGGCCATCCACTGTGCCCCATGAGCCCGGCCAGGCAGCACAGGTCATTTAAGAGGGTGACCTCCAAACAGCCAGAAACTGACGGCAGGTGCATTGGCCCAAGCCCTGCCCAGGCCAAGACTAGGGTGGACAGAGGCAGCCCAGCCCCTGCAGCCCCCTAGAGAAGGCTGGGAGCCCCCCACATCAGCCCGGGGTCCTCTGGGCCCCAAGTCCACGTCCCCACCAAGGGCCACCTTTTCTTGGTGACGTCCACAGGGCGGTGACCGCACCCACCCCACCCCCCACCCCTACCCAGGAAAACAAAGGCTCATGGCAACGCAAAATTAGGAGGAATCTTGGGGGCCCGCCCAGAGAAAAACAGTGAGTGGCTCACAGGCGGCCCCTCAGGCAGGGTGGGCGCTTCGGCAGCCAGGCCTCTGGAGCTCCAGCAGCCCGCCCCCTGGCTGTGGGGGCTTCGCGGTGGGCGTGCCTGGGGCTGGAGCCAGCGCAGCAGTAGGAGGGCCCTGGCTCTCGGCTGCCCAGGGCCTGATCTGTGTGATCCAGTGGACGTCACCATCCAGCTGCTGAGCCCAAGTGGGGGTGCAGGAAGGGCTCTGCTTTCCTGAGATGAGGGGGAGAAGCCCTCCCAGGTGGCTGGACGTCATCTCACCTGCCCCCAGGAGCTCAGCTGTGGAGTCACCTGTGAGGGGAGAATGGCCAGGGCCTGGGGGAGCTTGTCACAGGCCACGACTGGCCTCAGGAAAGGCCGCTCTAGGTCCTCTGTATCCTGCTGGGGCTTTGGGGAGGCAGGGGCGGCCAGCAGGCGTTGGGGGACCCCAAGGCTGGGTCTTGCTGGATGGGACCACAAGACCCTCCCGGAGCACAAAAGCTGACATGCAGGATGGCGGCGCCAGACATGGCTCCCCTAAGGCCAGGTCCCTACCGGGCAGGAGCCTCCCGGAAGTGCCCACTCCCATCTCGGGCCCCACCAGCCTTCCCAGCCTCCTCAAGTCTCGGGAGCTACCGGAAGATCCCAGAGATTGGTGCCCCAGGGGGAGCCGCAGCCCCTCACTCCCAGGCTCGCCTAAGCATGTGGGGGAGGGGCTGTTTCACAAGGATGTGGACACACAGTTCCGAGCCCAGCGGGGCCTGTGACATCCGCCCCAGAGGAACAAGCCTCGGTCCTCTGAAGGCTGTGCCAGCCAGATCCCAGCTCCCAGAGGCCCCAGTGTCCCTGAGAGACCGAGCCAGGCCCAGAGGCCAGGGGACTGGAACCTGGGCAGCAAGTGCAGGCCCCCCCCAGGGCATCCTGTGTGAGCCGCGGCCGTGACCTGCTGGGTGGGCTTCAGGGCAGGGCGCTGGGCTGGGGAGTGCATGGGCAGTGAGGATGCCGTGCTCCGCCCTCGGAGGCTCCTCCACACCCTGGACTCTGGAGAACAGGCCCACTGTGTCGGGGAGAGCTGGGCAGGCGGACTAAGTGTCTCTGGGGAAGAGGCAGGCACGGCTGTCCAGAACTCCTGAGAACTGCTCCAGGCAGGGGCACCCGGGTCTCCTGGGGAGAGCTCCCCGTGGGCACAAGGCAGAGACCCAGGCGCCCTTTCCCCCAAGACACTGGGGGCACGGGCAGAGCAGGTGTCCTGCTCTGAATGTCGCCTCTGATGGGGGAACCCTCAGCCATTCCCCTCCCTGCCGAGTGACTCATGCTGGTGGTGCCTGGCTCTGAGGACGTCAGAAAGGGCTGCCTGCCCCAGCACTGGTCACCAGGCTGGCAGTCAGGCCTGGCATCCACATGTCAGCTTGGGCAGGGTGTGAATAGAAGACAGGAGAGCCTTTGACGGCCCAGGACAGACAGGCCCCGAGGACCCTGGAAAGCCAACACCCCCACAGGGCCCAGCGGGCACCGTCAGTTCCAGGCACTGCTGGGCTGAGGGCATGACTGCTTGGGGTGGCCTGTCTCCTCCAGCACCGCGGGGAATGATGCGGGTGTCCAGACTGAGAGCGTCAAGGGGCTAGACCCCCAATGCTGTGCACCCCCAAGCCACCAGCCCCTCCTGGGGGACGCTGTTGGCCAACAGCCCCTACGACTATGGTTCTGGAATGTTCCCTGCGTGGTTGTCCTCAGCAGTCCAGGCCCCTCCCTGGGGCTCTGTCGCCCAGAGCCTGCTCCGGCACAGCACGAAGCCTCAGCTCCCCCACCGGGCCCCTGTGAGGTGTGAGGGTCTGAGCTGTGGGCCCCCGAGCCCTTGGTGTTTTCTGAGCGGATTTCTTCTCCGGCTCAGTGCTGTTCCTGCTGGTGCCGTGTTGTGCTTCAGGACACGCATGTAAAGTGTGTGGGAACCTCAGGTGCTGTTTCAACACAGCATCCACCTTGGGGTCTGGGAACCTCCCCGCGGCACGTCTGTGGCTGGCTCTGAGCCCAGCCACTCGGTGCCCACCACGTCAGGCGCATATCCCGGGCATGTTTTCGAGGGTTGGGGTGCCGTCCACGTGCGCACGCAGCACAGCACGGGTCTGGCCACTGCTGAAGGGCACTGGCTTGTTTGGGGTTTGGTGACTATGAATGGAGCAGTGGTGAACATTTGTGTTTATGTGTGAGCCTCCCTCATTTCTCTTGAGCAAGGACCCAGGAGGGGGACTGCTGGGCCTTTGGCTGTGATGAGACACTGTCCGCAGTGGCTCTGCCACGTTGCACGGCCGGCTGTGAGTGGGCATGCCCGCCACCCGCAGCCTGCTCAGCTCGAAGTGCTGGCGGTTCGTTTGTGTGATTGTCTGAGCCCCCCTGGAGAGCGCACGGGACTTCCGTGGTTTCCGTCCGCACTTCCCTGGCAGTGCCAACACGTCTGCCCCCTCCGTGTGCCTGTCCGCATGCACGCGTCCTGTCTTGCTGGTGTGTGCTTCAGATATCCGGCCCGCCCTTTACATGGATTTCCCTCACTGCTGAGCTTTGAGTCCTTTGCGTATCTCAGAGACGAGTCCTTTCTCGGGTGTGTCTCCCAGCTGCGGCCTGTCTTCTCGTTCTCTTGCTGGTGGCTTCTGAGAGCACAGTTTCCAACATTTTGATGAAGTCCAGTTCGTCCATTTTTTCCATATAGATCATGTTTTGTTGCCATTTCTAAGAAATTGTTGCCTAACCCCAGGTCACAGAGATCTCCTGTGCTTTAGAAGCTTCAGTTTCGTAGGACTGTCATCTATTTTGAGTTAGTTTTGCATACAGAGTGAAGTATAGATCAAAGTGTGTTGCGTTGTGCACAGGGCTCAGCAGCTGCTCCAGCCCCCTGTGGAAGAGGCAGTCCTTTCTCTCTGGCTTGACTCTGCACCCGCCACCTCGGCAGGCAGCATCCGTGTGCTGAGCCGGACTCCCAGGCTGTTCGGCCCGCTGCGTGCCTGTGCCCACGTCGCCGCTGCTTTGCAGTCAAGTCTTGGAGTTGGGCAGTCAGTCCTCTGACTGTTCTCATTTCTCGAAATTGTTTTGGCTGTGCTAGGCCCTCTGCTTACTGAATTCTGGACAGCTTTGCCGGGGTTTTATGGGTCATTTGTCTCCTGAATCGTGGTCACTGTGGATTCTGCAGCTGGGAGTGCCTTCGGAATGCTTGGCCTGCTGGGTGTAGCCTTCTCGTGCCATTCCAGAGGCTTCCCTGGTGAAACACAGGTGCCCTTTGCAGAGCTGAGCCTCCTCCACAGGATCTCTTGTTTTAAACATTGAGAAACCTCACTTTGGGTTGGTTGTGGTAGATCTGATCAGAGGAGAAAAATGTTTTCTAACTAAAAGTGTTATTTAAAAGACCAAGAGTCACTTTAGAACCTCTCTGAAACTGCCTGAATGGCCTGTGATGGAGGATGTTGTGGGGCGTGGAGTGTGCACCTCCAGCTCACCAGGCTCTGCAGCTCTGAGGTGGGGGCAGTGCACAGGGGGCTGCCTGGCCGGTTTTGGACCCATGCTGCCAAGTGTCCTGGGGCAGCAGCCCCTCCTAACCCTGTCCCTATGTGGGGGACACCTCCACCTAGGACCCCAACACACACAGACAGAGCTGGGGCCCCAGCAGGTCCCAGGACCCCCAACTCCCCCCGCAGCTGGATGGGGCTGTGGTGGCCCCGGGAGGAGGAGGTGGGTGCCGCTCCCTAATGGCTCCCCCACCACGCCTCCAGCAGAGTGCAGCGTCCTGCCGGCTGTGCCTGCATCCAGCTGCGTATAGAGGACCTGCTTCGGCCAAGCTTTCTTCCAAGACAGTTTGGATTTGCAGCGCTGCCAGGGCGGCCGCCTGCGGGTGAAGCCTGTGGGCTGCTGTGCCGTGGCTGCCAGCTCTGCTCGGACCCACGCGGGGGAGGGCACCCTGAGCCGGCCCGGGCCCAGCCCTAAGTCACCCGTGTCCCTGCAGAGGGAAGTCTTGCCGGACCATCACCTTTGAGCAGTTCCAGGAGGCGCTGGAGGAGCTCGCCAAGAAGCGATTCAAAGATAAGAGCAGCGAGGAGGCGGTTCGCGAGGTGCACAGGCTCATCGAGGGCAAGGCGCCCATCATCTCAGGGGTGACGGTGAGCGGGGCGGGGACGGGAGGCAGGGCGGTGGGGGCGTGGCTGGTGGGCGGTGCCAGAGGCGTGGCCAGGAGGGACATTGGGGGCGTGGCCGGGGTGGATCCTGGGAGGTGTGGTCAGGAGGGCGTGGCCTGGGGAGGCGTGGTCAGAAGGGGCAAGGATTGGGGGCGTAGCCTGGAGGGTGGGGCCTGGCTGTCCTGACAGCCCCTTCCTTCCCTCTGAGGGTGCCGGCCATAGGGTCCTCAACTGCGTAAACACCAGGTGGAGCTGGGCAATTGTTAGGGTTGTGGCATCTCACAGGCCCAACGCTGCCCCAGGGCCAGGAGAAGTAAAAATAAAAATGAAAATTTAAAGGGGCATAGATCACAGGGTTGATGCCCCTTGCCCACCACCCCACTGCTGGCAGACCTGCTTAGGGCGCAGCCACCTCACCTGGCTCACAACTCACCTGCCCCCTCCCTCCCACTCCTCTTGCAGAAAGCCATCTCGTCGCCCACCGTGTCGAGGCTCACAGACACCACCAAGTTCACGGGCTCCCACAAGGAGCGCTTCGACCCCTCTGGCAAGGGCAAGGGCAAGGCCGGCCGCGTGGACCTGGTGGACGAGTCGGGCTACGTGTCCGGCTACAAGCACGCAGGCACCTACGACCAGAAGGTGCAAGGGGGCAGCTAGCCCCCTATGCCCCGAGGCACTGCCGGTGTCCCCCGGAGCAGGGACTCTGTCACCTCACACTTCATTACATTCCTGTGCTCACTCGGGCAGAACTCAAACCAGTGCCCCAGCAGGGGCTGTGGGGGAGGCCAGGCCCAGGCCTCCCTCCTGCCCCTCCTCCTGCCAGATGCCCCTAGCACTCCCCTCTCAAACCAGGTTTGGGCTCCAGTTCACTGACTCTCCTAATACACCGTCTCGTCCTCAGCCGGGAAGAGGACAGCTGTTTCCAACATGTCTCCCGGATCATGCCACATTGGGCACGTCGTTTGCAGGTCAAGGGGGCGTTTTAAAGGAGCGAGCTGTCGTGGCAACAGGAGGCCATGCTGACCTCCTGACCAGCAGACCCCTTCCAGGAGCTCTGAGGGCGGCAGGCGCTAACACCAACCAGCAGGCAGCTAACACGAGTCGGCCCCACCCCAGACGCGGGAGGTGTCTGTGGGGCTGAGGCCTGTCCTGCGTGCAGCGGACACCACAGGGCCTTCCTGCTTTCCTGGGCAGAGGGGGAGACTCAGGCCACCAGGCAGGCGATCTGGGCGCCTGGTGCAGGTGTGGGGAGGCTGGCCACACGGACACATGTGTGCACACATGCCTACGGGCCAGCTCTGTGCCCAGGGCGGCCTTCGTAAAAAGGAAGGCTGTGGGGGAACAGAGGGTGGCTTCCCAGCTGACCATAGTGCCCCAGAATGTGAGGCTGGAGTCGGCTCCCTCTGCTTTCCGGAGAAGACGCGGTGGCTGCCTGTCGTTCTCAGAGTGGGTCTGGGAAGATTTGGAATGTCTGATCCCCGTGGTGTCACCAGGCACCTCACACGTGGCAGGGCCTCTGACCGGCCTCGTCCTCGCTAGCTGCAGCCTGCTTGCTCACAGATCTCCCATCCACAGCCCAAGCACCTCTTTCAACTCTCCCTAACTGGCCCCGCCTGACCTCTCCCAGCCCCTCCCCCTCAGAGAGCAGGACACCAGGGAGGACCCCCAGGCCTGCAGCGTCTGTGGGGGTTTCTCTGCTAGTGGGCAGCCCAGCAGAGCCTGTCCAGGACCCTCCAAAGTGCCAGGACACACCCAGGCTGCCCACCCTTGCCCATCTGCACCTGGGGAGAACCCGGTGCTCCTGCTCCCTCCTGGGGAGGCTGACAGGCGTGGCCACCCACTGTCGCAACGGCCCCACTGCCACTGTCCCTTGGCATGCACACAGCCACAGCTTCTCGTGTGACCTGCTGGGCCGTGGGTCTGGAGCCCACCTGCGGAGGAGCCTGCGGCGGTCTCGGGGGAAACGCTTCGGAGGCTGTTTGTCCGTGGCCACGGTCAGGCTCTGGCCAGGGCCAGGCTCACAGTACAGGACAGCGAGGTCTCTCCCTCACCACCATGGCACGTGTGAGCACCGCCCACCTCCCCACTTCCAAGAGTGCACCTGCTGCAGCCACCGCCCCACTGAAGACTCCCCCGCACCTGAGTACAGCAGGAGCCCCAGGGCCTGAGCTCCCAGCCAGCATAGTCCGCTGAGAGCTGGGGGGTCTCCGAGGCCCCTTGGCAGGGAAGCCTCAACCCGAGGACGGGGTCCTGGCAGACAGCTTCCATGACAGGTCCTGGGAGTTCATGGTGCCTGGCAATAAAGACGGAGGAATAATGGATCTCAGGCTTCGTGGCTGCTTTAGGACGTCACCTCGCCAGCCCGTGGAGGGTGGGGGGCGCACAAGCTTAGCCCTGTGCCCTCACTGAAGCTGGCTGCACCTCGTGTGAAAGGCAGAACTAACATGCGGGAAACGTTTGAAAACAACTCTGAATGTGCAAAGTGTGGAATCACCCAATCACAGCCCCACCACAACCCCAAAAGCCCTTGAAGAGGCTGAGGACAGCTGGTCACTGAACAGCTCCCCAGGTCCCGAAGCCTGAGACCCGGAGGACCCTGGCACCCTCACCCCTCGTGCTCCTGCCCTCTTCAGCCTCCCTGGCCCCAGCACAGCACCACCCTAGGCTGCATCTCCTAGTCCAAGGCCGCGTTTCTCTTTTTCTTCTGTCCATGGGCAGCCCGGTCCCCACAGTCACAGCCAAGTCATGCAGAATGAACGTGACTCCAGAGGACCCCAGCGCTGGAGCTGAGGGCGCTGGGTCAGGACAGAGGGACAGGTGGGTTGGGGTCCGTGGGGTCCCCCACACTACGGCAGGCAGAGGCTCGCCCAGGCCCTGCTGCAGGCTGTGGGGACGAGGGACACTGAGGACAGGTGCTGGGCGCAGGACGCTGCCTCCTGGTCCCTGGTTGGCCTTGAGAAAAGAGCCAGGCTTGGTCAGGAGCAACCAGAAACTGGACCTGAGCACGAGAAGTGCCTCCGCCCAGCCCAGGCACCACCAGCCTCGCAGGGAGCAGGCCCTGTCACTGCCGGCCACCTTGCCCACGCCAGGCCACCTCGTCCACACACAAAGCACCAACTCGCCACAGCCCTCCCCAGACCTGGCCAGAGTGGCTGGAGCTGCGGGGGCCCATGGCGTCCATCTTGGCCCTGGAGGTGAGCTCCTTCACAGAAGTGGCCCCTTCATTCCAAGGGACATCATGGCATGTGCCCCAAACCCTCGGACACACCTGTGGGTTCCGTGAATGAAATTGAGGCTGCTGCGGCACCCTGCCCGTCCTACCTGGAGCACCCTGGGCTCCTGAAGAGGCCCCATGTGCCCGCTGTCCCTCCACACTCCCAGAGTTGGCACCCATGAGTCAGAGGGGTGGCCTCCCTGGCGTCCCGCCCTCCCCCGTGCGGCTCCCAGGCTGTCCTCAGACATGCGGGAGCCAGGAGAGTGCCCTCTCCACTCAGCTCCAAAGCAAACCTTTGAAAACACCTAACCAGGAGGGGGTAGCAAAAATGAAGTCATGAGGACACAGCGGTCACCATTGTCAGTTAAAAATTGTCTGCGGAATCTGTGATCGTATCTGTCCGCTGCACAAGAGACCCGTGCATCTTCCTCAGTCGGTTTCTGAATATTGTGAATTCCAGGGCAGGTGTTTTTCTCTTCTGCATGTTTTTATGCACTGCCAATTAGCTTCTACTAACCATGGTTCAACAGAAAATAAATGTGTATTTGTGATAAAAACTGCACAGCCTGCAAACCAGGAGAGAGGGACAGGTTCTGTCAGGGGTGACACCAGGAGAGAGGGACAGGTTCTGTTGGGGGGGGACATCAGAACACAGGGACACGTTCTGTTGGGGGGGGGACACCAGGACACAGGGACAGGTTCTGTTGGGGGGCTGACACCAGGACACAGGGACAGGTTCTGTTGGGGGGGGGACACCAGAACACAGGGACAGGTTCTGTTGGGGGGGGGTGACACCAGGACACAGGGACAGGTTCTGTTGGGGGGGGTGACACCAGGACACAGGGACAGGTTCTGTTGGGGGGGGGTGACACCAGGACACAGGGACAGGTTCTGTTGGGGGGCTGACACCAGAACACAGGGATAGGTTCTGTTGGGGTGACACCAGGACAAAGGGACAGGTTCTGTTGGGGGGGTGACACCAGGACACAGGGACAGGTTCTGTTGGGGGGCTGACACCAGGACACAGGGGAAAGGTTCTGTTGGGGGGGGGGGGTGACACCAGGAGAGAGGGACAGGTTCTGTTGGGGGGGGGTGACACCAGGACACAGGGACAGGGTCTGCTGGGGGTGACACCAGGAGAGGGAAAGGTTCTGTTGGGGGGGGACATCAGAACACAGGGACAGGTTCTGTTGGGGGGGGTGACACCAGGACACAGGGACAGGTTCTGTTGGGGGGGGGACACCAGAACATAGGGACAGGTTCTGTTGGGGGGGGTGACACCAGGACACAGGGACAGGTTCCATCGGGGGGGGGTGACACCAGGACACAGGGACAGGTTCTGTTGGGGGTGACACCAGGAGAGAGGGACAGGTTCTGTCGGGGGTGACGCCAAGAGACAGGTTCTGTGGGGGTGACACCAGGACACAGGGACAAGTTGTCGGGAGGACAGCGCTGATGGTGTCTCAGAATCAGGAAGGGAGAAGGCGGAGAGAGTGTGAAGACTGGTCTCACCGGAGTACTTATTTATTTTTATTTACTGCCATAGGCTAAGCAACTAGGTAGTGTTCATAACAGTTAGCTTTACCAGAATTAAAGTTCAAATTATATGTTTAAAATATTGTAGCAGAAGATATATATTTATACTGGACTATTTTTACACCTTCTAATATCCTGTCTCAAGTTTGGGCGCAGATGCTGGCATTGGGCGGGCATCATGCCCTGTGGCCTCCTTACCTGCCCACTGGTGCCGCTCCAGGGCCAGCCATAGCCGCCCTGTGTGGCTGTCACCCCCCACCCCGCCCCGCCTCAGGCTGCTATGGCCACCTGCTTCTTCGAATGGTGTTTTATGGGCAGGGGGCCTGTCTTGTGTGTTGACACACTGCCTGTGGCTCTGTGGCTGGAGCAGGGAGGAGTTGCTTCTCTGTCTCTCCACGGGGAAAGCGGGCATGCTGGTCCAGCCCATCTCCTCCTGTGGGCAATCACGTGTGCACTGGCCACTCTCCCACCCTGCAGCCCACAGACGAGGGGGATAGCACAGGTGACCACGAGGCTGAGCCGTGATACGCCAATAGGCTAGAATGTCTTTCAAACACTGAGCCTGTGCCTTTCCTCCTCTTACTACTGAACGCTGTGCGGCCTCTGGTGGTTCAGGGTGTGGCGTTTGTCTGTGGCATATGGCAGGGAGTCAAGGGCACTCGGAGATGCTTTACTTAACTCTTTCTTTCGACCTCTTAAAAAACTAAACCAAGCCAAACCACAAAGGAAACCTGCACAACTTAAGAGAAACTTGAAAGGGATGGTGTAACTACTAGTTTGTACTAAGTTTTTTTCAAGAAAGGGAAACAAATTTATATATATATATGCAATATATTTTTACACTGATTAACGTTGGGGGGAGTACTGAGCGAATCACTTTATCAGCGTGACGGGTGATGTCCACGTCCTGGGTGTTGTGGAAGGCACTTCTGCCGCTGTCGGACCTGCACTTATGGGGACGTCTGCGGGGTCCGTGGCCCTGCTGTCCCTCCTGCAGCGCGAGGCGTGGTGTCGCCTGCTGGACTTGCCATCGAGCCTGGCTTGCAAACCCGTAGTGAAACAGCTCGTGTCTGTGCACACTGCCCGTGTGTCTGCTGTCGTTAACATTGTGTGTCACATTGGTCAAGTGACGAATAAATGTGTTAAAACATGGATTTCTCTGTTCCTCGGAGTGCACGGCGTCCGTAACAGTGGGGGGACAGGTACCAGAGGGGCTCAGGTGGGAGTGTGCAGAGTGCCTCCGCTGGGCTGAAGCTCACAGAGCTGAGAGCCGTGTGTGCCCGTCGCCCAAGGGAGTCTGTCGCTTCCTCATTAGACAGGACTGTGAAGAAGGAACAGGCGGACCGACCAGCCGCCTGTCAGGTGTGAGGCCTGGTCTGGTGCTGGTGCAGCTCTGGGTGGGGTGTAGATTGAAGGGGAACGGATGTGAACACTGTGACCACCAACCACGGTCACCCCCAAAATGGGGCGATGTCATCACAGGCTGCTATAAAGAAAAATGTCTGAAATACCACCCAGTGAACAGTTTTCCAAAATGAGGGCACATAAAGGCATTCTTAGACAGTGAAAGGAGAGTTTGCCACCAGCAGATGTTGAGAAATTCTAAATGCAGAAAGAAAAGGTGATCGCAGATGCTATGTCTGGTGTGTGAAGAAAGTGGAGCACAGGGAATCAATAGGTAAATAATCCAAATTAACAGCGGCTGTATCAATACTCGTGAGATTAAAATGTTTTGTGAAAATACACGGGAACCACCACAGGTAAGCAGAAGGGAGCACGGGGAGGGGCGTGCGCCTCACGCTGGGGGGACCCGGGGTGGGCGAGAGCGCGGCCTGAACGCATACCTGGTGTAAGAACGGAGCAGAGGCAGAGCACAGTCTCCAAACGAGCAGAGGCGGGCGTGCGGGACGGCAGGAGAGCATCTGGAAGATGGCAAAAGTGGAGAGGGAAAAAATCATGGAACAGAGCAAAGAGCACGAAATGAGATGGGAGATTTAAGCTAGTGAGACGGTGGATCAGTCACATTCGCTGATAGAGCAAGACAGAAACACAGAACGGGGAAATTGAAATACTATTTTAATCCATACTTATTTGTAATTTCAGCATGGCTAAAGACAGACCAGATCAGAAATCGGAACAAAAGAAAACGGAGGCAAAGGGTGGTTTTTCGAAAGGACTGAAGAGAAAGTTCAAACCACCAATAAGAATGGCAAAGAATGGGCTGGGTCCCCCGGAGGCAGAGCTGAGTTGTAGGGTCCAGCCCTACAGGGTCCTGTGAGCCCCTCTCTACAGGTGTGGAGACGAAAAACTGTGGAAATAAAAGACACAAGACACCAAGAAAGAGAAAACAGAGTTTGGGCCCAGGGTCCACTGCCAACCTAAGCGCAGAGTCCGGCCGTGGCCCCGAGTGTCCGCACGCTCTTTTATTCAGTACACAGCAGGGGCAGGGTAGGGAGGGTGAAGTAAGGGTGGTCAGTGGTAGGGTCAGGTAAATCACATGTCTTAGGGATGGGGACCCAGGACTTTCAAGTAGCCGAGATGAGGTAAGGGGCATAATACGTCAGCACTTTTTCCAGACTTGTCAAGAAAGAACAAAGACATTAAGATTCATGTTACTTTTACTGATTACATCTTCTAAGAAAAAGAGGAACCAGGTGCAGAAGCGGGACATGAGAGTGGACAGGGAACGTGACCACTGAAGCACAGCCTCACACGGGGACAGTCAAGCCCCGGGATGTCTGCTGGTCTCCCTGACAGCCGTCAGGCCTTAACCACAAGAGCTTGGAGGGGCAGAGCTCCCTCCTAACTCCCCAAGGGAGGAGACATCTCCTTCTGCAGCTGGCTAAACAGCGGGCGCTTTCCCAGCGCTGGGGCTGCGGCACAGCCAAGGCGCCCTCCAGCAGCCCATACCCGGGCACAGCCAAGGCGCCCTCCAGCAGCCCTTACCCGGGCACAGCCAAGGCGCCCTCCAGCAGCCCTTACCCGGGCACAGCCAAGGCGCCCCTCCAGCAGCCCTTACCCGGGCACAGCCAAGGCGCCCCTCCAGCAGCCCTTACCCGGGCGTGACAGAGGGCTTAGAGCGTCTTGCCTTACGGTCACTTCTTTCACAGTGTCACCTTAGGTTCACACTTCCCGACCTGAGAGGCATTAGTAAAAGATTATGCTGAGTATATATATATCTTAATGGTTATCACCTATGAACAACTAAGATCACCTATGAATAACTGCTATGGTTATATCTCTAGTTATTTTCTTCTTCATTATTTATATGGGAACAGGCTGAGGCTTCTGACTTCTGCCTCGGCACTTAGGCGGTCTACCCCCCACACTGAGTGGCCTTTGTCTCACCAGAGGCTCGCTGAACGGCACAGGGGGAGCAGGCAGGGTGGCCGGGGGGAGGTGGCCCGCTGGCTGGAGATGCCTGGTAGGGAGCCCCCTGTGGCTCACATTAGGGCCAGGCTCTGCTGCTCGGACCCTGGCTGCGGCTGCCTGGGCATGTGCCCTCAGCTCCGGAGCCCAGGCACAGCCAGACGGCATGGGTGGCTGGAGATGGTCTCTGACCCTGCACTCTTTGCTCTGGATGGCAAGAACTTGAAGGGACACAACTGTCCCTACATCTCTGCCACAGGGACACAACTTCAAATGCTGAAGCCATTCAAATGTCATTAAAGATTATGTGTATTATACCTCCAAAAACTGAAAAGTAAGACAATATGGACCAATTCTTAGAGACACATAACTTATAAAAACTAACTCCAAAAGAAATGGAATGCCTGCTCAGCCCTGTGACTTAGGGTAAGTCACTGCCAGCTACAGTGGAAAACGCTGACACCCTAGTGGCGGGCACACAAAACCTACTACTCACAGCACGTCCAGCTTCAGCAGTAACAGGGGATCTCTTCCCACAGAAGACGAGCAGGCTTTCTAACCCTAGATGCAGCTGCCCCGGTCACCGGCAGGGAAGCTCTCCAAGTGGCGCCCTAGCTCCCCGCCGCTCTGGCCCCGAAACGACTCACCTCGACCCCATGCACAGGCCATAGCTCAGAAGCAGTCACACGGCCCCAACCCAGCTCAGGGACGTGCAGGGCCGATGAGGGGGACATAGGGATGGTCGTGTGAACGGCTCTGCCACACCCGGGAACACAGTTCTACTGGATCCGCAGTCAAACCTCCTGACAAAGAAAGCTGCAGGCACAAGTGACTTCACCAGCAAGATCCATCACACATCCATGGAAGGAGTAATTATAATCTTAAGTAAATTCTCCTAGAGAATGGAGAAAGAACGCACAACCCAGCTGGTTTTACGGTGGTGTAAAGATGCGGAGCCTGACAAGGACAGCATTACAGAGGACAACCTTGCGCCTCCGTCAGCCATGAAGACAGATACTGACGCTGTGCTACAGACAGCAGACAGCCCATGCTCAGTGCTACAGCAGACAGCCCCCCCCATGCTCAGTGCTACAGCAGACAGCGCCCCCATGCTCAGTGCTACAGCAGACAGCCCCCCCCATGCTCAGTGCTACAGCACACAGCCCCCCCCCATGCTCAGTGCTACAGCACACAGCGCCCCATGCTCAGTGCTACAGCACACAGCCCCCCCATGCTCAGTGCTACAGCACACAGCCCCCCAATGCTCAGTGCTACAGCAGACAGCCCCCGCCATGCTCAGTGCTACAGCAGACAGCGCCCCCATGCTCAGTGCTACAGCAGACAGCCCCCCCATGCTCAGGGCTACAGCAGACAGCCCCCCCCATGCTCAGTGCTATAGCACACAGCCCCCCCCATGCTCAGTGCTACAGCAGACAGCCCCCGCCATGCTCAGTGCTACAGCAGACAGTGCCCCCATGCTCAGTGCTACAGCACACAGCCCCCCCATGCTCAGCGCTACAGCAGACAGCCCCCCCCATGCTCAGTGCTACAGCAGACAGCGCCCCCATGCTCAGTGCTACAGCAGACAGCCCCCCCCCACGCTCAGGGCTACAGCAGACAGCCCCCCATGCTCAGGACGCGCCGAGGCTGTCCGAGAGTTCCACTCACACCAACTCATTTCACCCTCACAACAACCCTGTGAGCAAGGCACTATTCCCCATTTCACAGATGAGGAAATCAGGGCCCATGCGCAGGTGGTAGGTGGTACAGCCCAGCCACAAAATGCTAAACAAAATATTCACAAACCAAATACAATAATATGTATGTAAAAGAAAATCCCAAATTATTAAGTTGGATTTATCTCAGAAATTCAAGGTTTTTTTTCACAATAGCAAATTACGGTTGTTAACCACATCAATATATTAAATGAGAAAAATCACGTGGTATTCTCAATCATTGCAGAAAAAGCGATAAAATTCATCCATTCCTGATGCAAATAATTGATAGAAGAAGCTCTAAAACGACAACAAAACAATCTATTACAAGTAAGCGGATAAATGGTGAGAATTTATCACCCCTTTGAATATCTGGAACATGACGCCTGCTCTACTGCCACCTCTAATCGGCACTGCACTAGGGGTTCTGACCAGTGCAGAAAAGCAAAACACAAAACAAAAATAAAAACATAAAGTGAAAATCCAGAGTAGCAGGAACGGGAAAGAAAAGCCATTACTCACAGGGAACATGACGGTGCCCAGTGAGGAGCAAACAGCTGGAGGCAGATCATGAACATGGCTAGATTGCTGGCTACAAGCTAACACATGAAAATGGAATTTCCATGAAATGGCAACACATAATTAGGAAAATGAAATCCAAACACATTTGTAAAAACAGCACGGCAAAATAACAAGGACCTAGGATTAAATGTAACAAAAGACATAGCAGACCACTGTGAAAAGTATCCAGCTGTGCTAACATCCTTCTATCCGGGAGAGACCCTGTATCCACAGTCCATATTCACTGTCTGTACAACCCAGTATCACAAGGGTGTCAATTACCCCCAAGTTGATCTATAGGTGCCGTGCAACCCCAAACAAAATCCCAGCTCAACCAGCTACTTCTAAAACGCATAAACCCCAAGGGTCAAAGCAGCCAAGACATCCTCACTTCAGAAGGAAGGATGCACCCTAGAGTGTGGTACTGGCACAGAGACAGACAAGGAGGTGCAGAAACAGACACAGAAATCATCGTGACAGGCCGGGCGCGGTGGCTCACACCTGTAATCCCAGCACTTTGGGAGGCCGAGGTGGGTGGATCACGAGGTCAAGAGATCGAGACCATCCTGGTCAACATGGTGAAACCCGTCTCTACTAAAAAATACAAAAATTAGCTGGGCATGGTGGCACGCACCTGTAGTCCCAGCTACTCGGGAGGCTGAGGCAGAATTGCTGGAACTCAGGAGGTGGAGGTTGCAGTGAGCCAAGATCGCGCCATTGCACTCCAGCCTGGGTAACAAGAGTGAAACCCCATCTCAAAAAAAAAAAAAAAAAAAAATCATCCTGACAAAGGAGCCTTCGCCTGCCAGACCTGGGAAGACTGGTCTATGTCTGGAACACCATGAAACGGGACCCTTCACCTTCACCACAGGCACGAAAATAAATTCTGGGTAGAATCTATATCTAAAACCCAAAATAGGCAACAGAGCAGAGTATCTTTATGACCAAGGCAGAGGAAAGACTATTAAAAATTAGGATCCAAAATGCTTTCATCATAAAATATTGATACATTGGGCCCCATTGTTTACAATTTCTCTTCACTAAAAGACACCATTAAGAAAAGCTATTTGCAAATGTAACTCACAAAGCACTACTACCCAGAACCATAAATAACACCTGCCAATAAATGAGACAGACCACCCAACAGACAAACAGGGAAAATGCCTGCAAGGTACTTTACCAGCAGGAGATCCCAGTGAGCCACGGACACGTGGGAAGGCGCCGAACAGGGAGAAGCCAATGAAGCCAGGAGGTCCAGCCCACACCCTCCGGAACGAGGCGCTAACACCTCGGCAATGGGTGCGGAAAACACGGGCCACAGACAGGATCACACACGACTAGCGGTCGGGCCTGCTAGTGCAACCACGTGGAGCAGTTTGGAATTTCTAGTAAACCTGTTAAAAAACGGGGTTAGGGAGTCAATGGAAACATGAACATAATGGGATATAAAACTAATAAAAATTATCAAATGGAATTTTTTTTTTTTGAGATGGAGTCTCGCTCTGTCACCCAGGCTAGACTGCAGTGGTGCAATCTTGACTCACTGCAACCTCCGCCTCCCAGGTTCAAGCGATTCTCCTGCCTCAGCCCCCAAGAAGCTGGGATTACAGGCAGTGCCACACACCGTCTAATTTTCATTTTTAGCAGAGATGGAGTTTCGCCACGTTGGCCAGGCTGATCTCGAACTCCTGATCTCAAGTGATCCTTCTGCCTCAGCCTTCCAAAGTGCTGGGATTACAGGTGTGAGCCACCCTGCCTGGCCTCAAATAAATTTTACAACTAAAATACATCTAATTTCTGACATAAAAACTTCACTATACAAGCTTAACATCAAACTAGGCAAGTGAAAGAAAAGATTAGTAAACTTTGCAACAGGACAATAAAACCATCTAAAGTAAAGGATGAGAGAACAAGGATGAAAAATAATCGAGTTTGGTGACCTACAGACAGGATCGCAGTCTAACAGAAAGGAGTCCCAGCGGGGCAGGGAGGGGAGGGAGGAGTGAGAGAGATGGGGTCAGACAAGAATGTGAACAGTGGCTGAAACTTTGCCAAATGTGAGGAAAAATATGAACTGACAGGTCCAAGAAGCTCAATGAAACTCAAAGGAGCTTAGCATCTATAAGCTTAAAGTGGACTAACATCTTCTGATACTCTCACATACATAAACCACGTGATGACAGATGAACCCCATCTCAACCCTACAAAAAATAAATTTGGTATGACACGTTTTCCTGCTGAGTTACAACCGCGACCAGACAGAGAGGTGACACAAGAGGCAGCCTGAAGCCCAGGAAGTCCTCTTCTGGGGAACAGACAGCAGAGTCCCACCTCTGATTTCCCCAGGGATCACACGCACACGCACACGCACACGCACACCTAGCACAGAGCATTTTCTTCTTAGGCCTGTTCATTCTTCCCAAATCATTTAAACGTCGTTTTAAAAAACCTTGTTTTACCATCACAGCCAGTGTGACATAAGATATGAAATTTCCAAACTAAACATCTACTTTTGTGTTCTATTATGGCATAATTTTCGGAACTACACTGCAAACAAGAGAGAGCCAGGGCTTAGGCAGATGCTTTAGCTACAATACGTTAATACCGTAAAACAACACTTTTAAGGATTTTTCCCCACATCTGTGTTACTTGTATTAAGTCTCTGAACTTAATTATTCCTGCTCACCCAGCATGGTGCATAACTTGCTCTAGAAAATAATTCAACGACAAGCTCAGTTATAATTTGTATATAGACACTTAAAAAGTGAACTTTTCAGAACAATGTATCCATTTATTAAATAAAGATCGTACATAGCTCCCTTTACATCAGGTAGTGAAACACTGCATTTCCGTCATCTCCGGATACTAGATGAAAGATTAATAGTTGGTCTCAAAATATGTCAATGTGTTTTGTCCCAAAACACGCAAAGGGCTTGGATGGATCATATCATTTTCGAATGCTTTAGAAAACCAAGCTATAGCCCCTGAATACATTCCAAAAATCCTAAGTACTTACAAACAGAAGCAAGAACTCTTGCCAGCCAATACATTCAGTATAGAAATACGAAGGTGCAGGCCACGTAATTCAGCAGGTAGCTCAAGGAGCAGCACCGCTTCCTGGCGGGAGTCAGCAGGCCTGGCAGCGTCCGAGGCCGGCGCTCCCGTGCGGAAACAGGGCCATGGTCTTCTTGAGCTCCTTGTAGCTCCAGTGCATCTGCTCCACCTCGGCTCTGTGCTGCGCCCGCACCTGGCTCAGCTCCTGCAGCAGGTGTTCGTTGGTGCTGACCAGGGGAGCTGCAGAACGGCAGGGAAGCGGCTGCTAGGGGCCTCCGTCCTCTCCGGCGGTGCCGCCCTCACCTGCCGGGCCTGCACCTCCCCACACACACACCAGGCTCCTTCCACCACCCGTCCCGTGGCCCCATCACCTTCTGTGTCCCACTGGCTACTGCCTCCTCCCTTCCCAGCCACTGGCTGAGCCCTGAGCAGCTTAGAATGAATGAGCTGAATGGGTAATGAGTGAGTGAATGCACCTCTGGTATTGCAGCTGCACACGGTTTTATGAGAAGAGGATGATAAGCGTCATGGTTGACAAAACAATGTTCTAATTGTAGAAAACATACAGAACTGAAATCTAAGTCCCAGTACAATCTAATAATTTTGATATCATAACAGCTTAATAGAAAAGTCCTAGTTTTTAATACTGCTGACCATTTTTATGAAGGGATTTTTAGAAATAAAGTGCTATTGCATTTTACCAACTCTGTCATCTCCAAATTGCCCTGCTCACCCAGTCAGCGGTGACTTAAGGACATTCAGGGCATTGCAAGTATTAGACCAGGCAGGGCCACTGACCTCGGCCACATTAGCCGCAGAGATGGGCACCCCCACTGACAGAGCCACTGTGCAGGCACAGGCCCTGTTCGCTTGGACACCACGGAGCCGCTGGCCAGGCAGAGGCCCAGACTGGATGAAGCCAGCATGGATCCCGGAGGCAGCAGCCCAGTCCCACCGCGTCTGGGAGCTGTGCACCCTGCCTCGTCCGCATCCAGGCCACAGTGCTCAAGGAGCATGACCCCCAACTCTACCTTGACTTGCCACAGACAGGCCCGCCGGGTTCCAGGGAGTGGCGTGGCTGCACCATGCCCGTCACAGTCCCCTTCCTTCTGCTCCTCCACATCTCGTCTCGGCCCAGTCTCATCTTTCAGGACCCTTCCCTTCTAACTTACACCTGTGATGGACCCATGGGGGTCTGTGGCCTTTATCCTGGAAGGGGCAGAGCCTGGCTACGCATATGACCAGACTGTACTCTAACCCAGGTGAGGTGTGGCAGCCTCAGCCGGAGGAGGGGGGAGGGGAGGGGGAATGGGAAGGAACGGGAGGGAGAAAGGGAGGGGAAAGAGAGAGAGTGGGGGGGGGAGAAGGGAGGGGAAGGGAGAGGAACTGACCACAGACCAGCCTTCCGGGCTTAGGCCACAGGAACAGGGGTTCACACAACAGCACCCACAAAACCGCCCAGAGCGACCCGTCCTCGCCTCCTCCAGCAGCTCGCCTCTTCCTTACCGCACCCAGCCTTCAACCACTTCCCAACACACAATTCTTTGAATACAAACTAAGATTCCACCTTGAGGAACCCCTCACACCCAGCCTCCTTCTCACCACCCCACTGTAGCCAGGGGAGTAAAGGTGACATCTCCATGTTTCTAACTGAACACGAACTGAAGGGAGGGGGGAAGCACAGGCTGCAGGAGTGTGGCCCAGGGAACCAGGATGCCCTGCCACGCCCGGCCATCTCCCACGGTGCCTGTCTCCCTGGTCACACCACATGCAGAGTCGCACTGCACTGTCCATGCGTGCCTCATGGTCCACACCTCACAGTCCATGCCTCAGTCACACCTCACAGTCACATCTCACAGTCCACACCTCACAGTCACACATCACAGTCACACCTAATCCACACCTCACAGTCCACGCCTCAGTCACACCTCACAGTCCACGCCTCAGTCACACCTCACAATCCATGCCTCACAGTCACACCTCATAATCCACACCTCACAGTCCATGCCTCAGTCACACCTCACAGTCCACACCTCACAGTCACACCTCATAATCCACATCTCACAGTCACACCTCATAATCCACACCTCACAGTCCACACCTCACGGTCACACCTCACAGTCCACACCTCACAGTCCATGCCTCACAGTCACACCTCACAGTCACACCTCATAATCCACATCTCACAGTCACACCTCATAATCCACACCTCACAGTCCACACCTCATGGTCACACCTCACAGTCCACGCCTCACGGTCACACATCACAGTCCATACTTCACAGTCCACACCTCATAGTCACACCTCACAGTCCATGCCTCGTGGTCACACATTAGTCCATACCACACAGTCCACACCGCACAGTCACACCTCACAGTCCACATCTCACAGTCCACGCCTCGTGGTCACACATCACAGTCCATACCTCACAGTCCACACCTCACGGTCACACCTCACAGTCCATGCCTCATGGTCACACATTAGTCCATACCACACAGTCCACACCGCACAGTCACACCTCACAGTCCACGCCTCATGGTCACACATCACAGTCCATACCTCACAGTCCACACCTCATAGTCACACCTCACAGTCCATGCCTCATGGTCACACATTAGTCCATACCACACAGTCCACACCGCACAGTCACACCTCACAGTCCACATCTCACAGTCCACACCTCACAGTCCACACTTCACAGTCACACATCACAGTCCATACAACACAGTCCATACCACACAGTCCACACCTCACAGTCCACACCTCACAGACACACCTCACGGTCTACACCTCATGGTCCAAGCCTCAAAGTCCACGCCTCACAGTCACACCTCACAGCTGCATCTCAGTCACACTTCACAATCCACATGTCACAGTCACACCTCACAAATACATCTCACAGTCCACGCCTCAGTCACACCTCACAATCCACACCTCACAGTCACACCTCACAGTCCACGCCTCAGTCATATCTCACAATCCACATCTCACAGTCACACCTCACAATCCACACCTCACAGTCCCACCTCACAGTCCATGCATCAGGGTACATACAACACAGTCATATCTCACAATTACACCTCACAGTCCATGCATCAGGGTACACACCACACAGTCATATCTCACAGTCCCACCTCACAGTCCACGCATCAGGGTACATACCACACAGTCATATCTCACAGTCACACCTCACAGTCCCCACCTCACAGTCCCACCTCACAGTCCATGCATCAGGGTACACACCACACAGTCATATCTCACAGTTACACCTCACAGTCCATGCATCAGGGTACACACCACACAGTCATATCTCACAGTCCCACCTCATAGTCCACGCATCAGGGTACATACCACACAGTCGTATCTCACAGTCACACCTCACAGTCCCCACCTCACAGTCCCACCTCACAGTCCATGCGTCAGGGTACACACCACACAGTCATATCTCACAGTTACCCCTCACAGTCCATGCATCAGGGTACACACCACACAGTCATATCTCACAGTCCCACCTCATAGTCCACGCATCAGGGTACATACCACACAGTCGTATCTCACAGTCACACCTCACAGTCCCCACCTCACAGTCCCACCTCACAGTCCATGCATCAGGGTACACACCACACAGTCATATCTCACAGTTACACCTCACAGTCCATGCATCAGGGTACACACCACACAGTCATATCTCACAGTCCCACCTCATAGTCCACGCATCAGGGTACATACCACACAGTCGTATCTCACAGTCACACCTCACAGTCCCCACCTCACAGTCCCACCTCACAGTCCATGCGTCAGGGTACACACCACACAGTCATATCTCACAGTTACCCCTCACAGTCCATGCATCAGGGTACACACCACACAGTCATATCTCACAGTCCCACCTCATAGTCCACGCATCAGGGTACATACCACACAGTCGTATCTCACAGTCACACCTCACAGTCCCCACCCTCACAGTCCCACCTCACAGTCCATGCATCAGGGTACACACCACACAGTCATATCTCACAGTCCCACCTCACAGTCCATGCATCAGGGTACACACCACACAGTCATATCTCACAGTTACACCTCACAGTCCCCACCTCACAGTCCCACCTCACAGTCCATGCATCAGGGCACACCACACAGTCATATCTCATAGTCACACCTCACAGTCCCCACCTCACAGTCCCACCTCACAGTCCATGCATCAGGGTACACACCACACAGTCACATCTCATAGTCACACCTCACAGTCCCCACCTCACAGTCCCACCTCACAGTCCATGCATCAGGGTACACACCACAGAGTCATATCTCACAGTTACACCTCACAGTCCACGCATCAGGGTACACACCACACAGTTATATCTCATAGTCACACCTCACAGTCCCCACCTCACAGTCCCACCTCACAGTCCCACCTCACAGTTCATGCATCAGGGTCCACACCACACAGTCATGTCTCACAATCACACCTCACAGTCACACCTCATGGTCACACCTACACCTCACAGTCCATGCCTTACAGTCACACCTCATGGTCACACCTCATAGTCTACACCTTACAATCGATGCCTCAGTCCACACCTCACAGTCCCACCTCACAGTCCATGTGTCAGGGTACATACCACAAGTCATATCTCACAGTCACACCTCACAGTCCACACCTCAGTCACACCTCACAGTTATGCCTCACAGTCCACACCTCACAGTCCACACCACACAGTTCACACCTCACAGTCCACACCTCAGTCCACACCTCATAGTCCACACCTCACAGTCCACACCTCAGTCACAGCTCAGCCCACACCCAGTACACACCACAGTCCACACCTCATAGTCCACAACTCAGTCACCACACAGTCCACACCTCACAGTCACACCTCACAATCCACACCTCAGTCACACCACACAGTCCACACCTCAGTCCACACCTCAGAGTCCACACCTCAGTGACACCTCACAGTCACACCTCATCGTCCACACCTCACAGTCATACTTCACAGTCCATGCCTCACAGTCATGCCTCATGGCTGACACTTCACAACCCACTCCCCAAGGTCACATACCTCACAGTCCCACGTCACGGTCCACATCTCACTGTCCATGCCTGATAGTCATGCCTCCTGGTCAGACCTCACATCCACACCTCGCGGTCACACTCATGGGTCACACTTCCTGATCCACACCTCATCCCTGCTACAGCAGGAAAGACCTCAGTTTTCAGAGGAACGTTTCTGGAAGTTTCAAGTCAGCAGGGGTCCTGGGTGCCATCCACCAAGACTCATGAGCAGCTACTCCTTGTGCCCTCTGGTGCGACCCCGGCCAGCCCCCACCCTCCCTGTGCCTCAGCCTCCTCCCAAGGGCCCCGCCAGGCCTCCCGGTGGCACCTGTGGCTCTCCTGCAGCATCTGCGTGAGCTCCTGGATCTTGTCATAGTGCTCCAGGTGCTGCTTCAGCTCCACAATCTCACCACACAGCCTCGTCACACTTGTTTGAAGTCCTGAAAGAGAAAAAAAAAGAAAGTGCCACTTTTTAGTAAAACTCATCCATACATTTTGAAAACGAAAACAATTCTAGATTTAAACTGGATGTTGCTTACAAGAAGAATATAGCAGGAAAAGATCAGTTTTAATGAGACTCAAAGACAGGGTGAGCATGAATGCCACGGCCCCACCTGTGCTTATTTCTAGCCCCACCCTCCCAGGGCTGAAGCTGTGTGGTCTGCCCTCCACAGCCCCCCACGGAGCCACACCCGTGTGAGGGCAGGGGGAGGCGGCACTGGCTGGAGGCCCCACCACTGGGCCTGTCTGCTGGCTTCTCCTCCACCAGGAAGCATGCTCTGCCCCTCATGGGAGAGCCCATGGGTTTCGGGAAAAAGCACCAAGCAGCCTACAGTGGCCACAGGTCTCCCAAGCGCCCTCTGCCTCTGCATTCATCAGTGGCGAAACACATGGCTGGTTTCCATCTACAAACCCCTGTTTCTGGATTTCTGACACAAGAGAAGGAGAGAGATATTCTTTAGTGGCTTCCCAAATCCACATACGGGATACAAATAAACACACATACAGACAAACTCTTGTAGAACCACATGGTGAGCAAGGCAGTGAGAAAGCCAAGGTCAGGGGGAAGGTGGTGGGCAAAGGGTGACGGTGACACCTACGGCAGGCTCTTCTCACCCACAAGGCAGTGGCGCTGCAGGAGCAGCCACAGTGTTAAGGCCATGCCACGCCATGCCACGTGGAGTCTATGTCGACAGATATGTTCACGGAGGGCATGAGTGAAGGAAACGCAGGGCGGTACCATTTTGGGACGTTCCACAATCCCCATGGTGGTCAAACCAAGAGTCCTTAGATGGCAAAACCATCTAGGTACAGCACCCCAGAAACGACACTACATCAACCCAGGGAGAACACTACAGCACCCCAGGAATGACACTACAGCACCCCAGGGAGAACACTACAGCACCCCAGGGACAACACTACAGCACCCAGGGACAACACGACAGCACCCAGGGACAACACGACAGCACCCCAGGGACAACACGACAGCACACAGGGACAACACGACAGCACCCAGGGACAACACGACAGCACCCCAGGGACAACACGACAGCACACGGGGGACAACACCACAGCACACGGGGACAACACCACAGCACACGGGGACAACACGACAGCACACGGGGACAACACGACAGCACCCCAGGGACAACACGACAGCACACGGGGCCAACACCACAGCACCCCAGGGACAACACGACAGCACCCCAGGGACAACACGACAGCACACAGGGACAACACGACAGCACCCCAGGGACAACACCACAGCACACAGGGACAACACGACAGCACCCCAGGGACAACACCACAGCACACAGGGACAACATGACAGCACACAGGGGACAACACAACAGCACCCCAGGGACAACACGACAGCACACAGGGACAACACGACAGCACCCCAGGGACAACACGACAGTACCCCAGGGACAACACGACAGCACACAGGGACAACACGACAGCACACAGGGACAACACGACAGCACCCCAGGGACAACACCACAGCACACAGGGACAACACGACAGCACACAGGGACAACACGACAGCACCCCAGGGACAACACGACAGCACCCCAGGGACAACACGACAGCACACGGGGGACAACACCACAGCACACGGGGACAACACGACAGCACACGGGGGACAACACGACAGCACCCCAGGGACAACACGACAGCACCCCTAGGGACAACACGACAGCACACGGGGGACAACACGACAGCACCCCAGGGACAACACGACAGCACCCCAGGGACAACACGACAGCACACGGGGGACAACACGACAGCACCCCTAGGGACAACACTACAGCACACAGGGACAACACTACAGCACACAGGGACAACACTACAGCACCCCAGGGACACTACAGCACCCCAGGGACAACACGACAGCTTCCCAGGGACAAGGAAGCCTTGGGACCCCAAACACAAGAGCTGGGACAAACCCCCAGCAGCCACATGTCACACATCATGTCCACCTCTGCGGAGGTGAGGCAGCTGTCAGCAGTGGGTAGCCTATAGCCCCCAAGTGTCCTTCCTCCCTTGGGAAACCCAGTGGGCCAACCAGGGAATCATGGCCGTGCCCCCTCCCCCCAAGATGGTGAGGCCAGGGAGCCCCGTGTGGTGTGGAAAGCTGGTGCAGCCCTGTTATCCCTCAAAGCCGACCCACGTGGTCCCTTGTAGAACAGAGCCTGCACCAAGAGGAACAATGGGTGTGGGGTCAGGGTCAAGGTCAAGCAGATGACAGCATCACAGAAGGGTGGAGGAGAGAACAGGGCCTGAGAATCCTAGAAGGAGGCTGCCCTGGCCTTGACCCATAAGGTCAGAAAGCTGTCCTGACCCTATCTCCTCCTTGAAGTTCAGAAGAAGAAATTTCATGTAAAAAGGAGCAGAAAGTATTGAAGCCAAATCCCATAGTTTCTGTAAGAGAAAGGGTAAGGGCACAAGACGTCATACAACAAGCCACGCCACAGAATGAACCCACACCGTAGCCGTTATTTCAAAATGAGCAAAACACAAAAAGGAAATGACAGAAGAGATGAACAATGACGGAACGTCAGAAAAGAGACGTCTGAACTCAGGGAAGAATTAGCAATAAAAGAAAAACTTCACATGGGAAGGAAGGTTAAGAAGGAGCTAAGACACAGTCCCGCAAGTCCTCCCTTCGCACTGATGGTTCCCAGAAACGGCCACGAAGCAAAGCAACAGCCGTGTAACAAAGCCGACTTCAGCGTCCACACAGGGCGCCCACGCGAGGCGGAGTGACGAGCTCAGAGCATGTAATGAAGCCACCTTCACCGTCCACACAGGCGACAGACGAGAGCCAGAGTGACGCTCCCACAGTGTGTAACGAAGCCACCCTCACTGTCCACACAGGCCACAGACGAGAGCCAGAGTGACGCTCCCACAGTGTGTAACGAAGCCACCCTCACCGTCCACACAGGCCACTCACGGGAGCCAGAGTGACGCTCCCACAGCGTGTAACAAAGCCACCCTTACCGTCTACACAGGCCACTCACGGGAGCCAGAGTGACACTCCCACAGCGTGTAACAAAGCCACCTTCACCGTCCACACAGGCCACCACGCCACATCCACGCCAAGACCTCCGTGGACACGTGTCTGCGGCACAAACTCCGGCGGAGGCAGCCTCCATGCCAGCTGTGAGGCAGGGGCTCGGCTCTGCACTTACCAGCTGCGTCTGCTGCTGCTCCCTTCCTCAGTAAGAATTTGAACAGGTCGACCCAGGCACATCCGAACACTGACATTTTACAACGTTACATTACCAAACAAACTTACCAGTGATCTGCAAATTCAATGCAGCTGCAGCGTCTGCATTTTTCACTTCCTTCTTCATGCTGAACAAAAGTGATTTTAAGCCACTATTCTCTTCCAAAGATGTATCTAAATGTTGTCTCAAATCATTCTGGGGACACAGAAAACACACTTAAAATGCACAAGTCAAATTCAGTAAAATGCATAAAGAAAACAGAACTGAAACCTTTTGAAAATCCCAGAGAGTTCCCTTCGCGTAGTCACAATGTGAAGGCAATACTTCCGTTTCTGGCAAAGCTCCCTGCTCCCAGCCCTGAGCCCTGCCCAGCCCCACAGCACCCTCGGGAAGGGGCAGCAAGAGAGGAGGGGGATGGAAATGGGCACCCCAGCCTGTGAGAGCCCCACTTCTGAGTCTCCCAAGACGCATGTGCTCCAGCGGGACTTGCAGGCCCGATGCTGGGCAGGGCAGCTGGTGGCGGCTGGGGCCTCTCCCAGGACGCCCCTCACAGACACTGCAGGTCCCAGGCCTTGGTGCCAACGTAAGGCATGGGGGCCCTGCAGGAACCCCCTTCTGCTCTGGCTCTCATATCCTCGAAGTATGGAGAACACATGGAGCACAGGACAAGTTGTCATCAAGGAGGGGACAGGGCCATGCCTGCAGCCACACAGCAGCCTCTGCCCCTCCTCGACCCCAGGGTGCTTAGTGAAGCGTTAGCCATCCAAGCCGTCAGCAGCTGTAGCCAGGGTCCCCAGGGATCCAGTCTCACCTGCCTGCTGCTTTCTCAGGCACCAGCAGGCACATCCCGGGGCTGGGGGCGCTGAGCGGGCCCCACCTTGCTGCCCGCAAGGGAGGGAGCGCCGGAGTCTGTGTAGTAGAGCCCTCATGCTCGGGGTATCTCCGCTCGGAGAGCCCACTTGCCTGAGCCCCCCCCCCACCGATGGCCCCCTCGGCATGCACACATCCACCAGGCTCCCAACACCCGTGGTGAAGGCTGATCGCTGGGTCTGAGACTCTTCCCCCTCAGGCCTATCTTCACCAATTCTTCATTTTGTGGCCCTCCTCCCCAAGGCATCTGCTGCAGTGACGCCAACCTGCACCACCCGCCCTCCGCACAGTGCTCTGGGCCATCCTAAAGCTCCTGGCAGCGCCCATCTCGTGGTTTAGCCTCCCAAGGAAGCGATGAGCTCTGTAAGTCCAGGCTGTGGGCTCCCAGCTCTTTTTCGTTGAACTTAAGTTCTCGCTCTGTCGTCCAGCCTGGAGAGCTGTGGCACAATCACAGCTCACTGCAACCCCCAACTCCTGAGCCTCTGCCTCCACCCCCCCAAAACAGCTGGGATGACAGGCGTGTGCCACCACACCTGACTGATTTTTAATTTTGAAGTTGAGGCCACGGCAGGTGTGGGGAACAGAGGACCAGCTGCCCCAGGCTGGGCACAGCACATCTGCCTCGGAGGCGGTGCCCAGCACAGCAGCTGGGAGTGGGGCCAACTGCACCCCAGGTAACGCGACTGCAGCTTCCACAGGAAGCACAGTTCACGCGACCGAGGGATGAGCATCCCCCGTGCTGCAGAGTAAGTTTGGGTGCTTCTGGAATGACAGATGCACCTCCCCTGGAAGGCAGCGCCCACCAGCCTGCCAGCTGCTCCCTCTGCAGGGTTCCTGCCTGTGGTGGCTCTCCGGATCACTCGCCAGGGAACCGGGGCTGCTCTGTCCCGTGGCCCAGGGCTGCCCCGAGGGACAGGGTTGCACAAACAGCACAGGGTGAAAGAGCAGGCTGCCGTGGTGGCCACAGCTGTACGTGACTCCCACCCCCAGGCGGCCCTGGTGCTCGGCTCACCCCTCAGGCTCCATCTGTCAGCTCTGTGTGGTCCCAGGCTCAGAAGGGCAGGGGGTGTGCCCAGTTGCGTCCCACAGAAAAGACATCAGCAGTGATGGCGCCCAGCCCGCTTCCCAGACGGGGCCATGTGTGTTTAAATGCAAAGGGTTCTGGATGGGGCGTCATGCGTCTTTAAATACAGAGGCTTCCAAACGGGGGGTAGGGGGTCATGTGTGTTTCGATGCAGGGTTCTGGACAGGGAGCCACGTGTTTAAATGCAGAGGTTTCCTGAAGGTCACGTATGTTTAAAGGGAGACTTTTAGATGGGGGGGTCACGTGTTTAAACAGAGGCTTCCGGACGGGACGGGGGAGGGGCCACGTGTGTTTAAATACAGAGGCTGCCTGTGCTGTTTCGCCATCTGTCTTTTTCCTCCTCTCTAAAGAGGAAGCGTTGTGTGGGCTCTCTGAGATGTAGGTTCTCGTAAAATAGACAGCATCGACCTGTCAGACAAGTTCAGAGGTGGTTTTCTCAGCCATCCCACAGTGCCTTCACTCCCATTTTACAGATGCTGACGAGGCCCCCTGGGTGTGCACTCCTGTGGCCCTGCCTTCATCAGGACTCCCGGAGGGTAGCTTCTGTCTGAGTGTGGCTCTCTGACCACCACCTCCATGTCCCGAGGACTCCAGCAGCCTGTGGGGGAGGCCCGTGCAGCCTGGAGGGAACCTGGGAGGATCCTGCCCATGAGGCCTCAGTGGAGCCAGAGACGGACACACCTGACTGAGCGGAGCCTGAGGCCCGATCCATACAAATCCAAGCCTATAAAGGCAGGTTTTCAGCTGCTGGTTTTGGGGTAGCTTGCCCTGTAGCCCCAGCTCCCTGTGGAACACTGGCCGTCATCTCCTTCGTAAAGGAGAGTGGGGCTCAGGTGTCTCCAATTCCAGGCCCTGTGAGGCGGGCCAGCAAGATAAAGTCAGGTCCAGGCCTGGCTCCCACAGCGCCCGGCACCTCCCAGTGTTGGAGGCTCCCTGGGGCCCGGGGGAGGGAGCTGCTCAGCTGGCACAGGCAGGGTAGCAGGAGGGAGCCTACAATGGCCTGGAGCACTGGAGCCTCTCGGCAGGGGACTGGGGAGCCTGGGCCAGAGGACAGGGGTCTAAAGACGGTCTCCCGCTGGCGTCATCCCTGCCCACCTCCCTAGCCCAGCCCCTCCAAGGAAGGAAGGTGGCCCACACTGCTGCTGTCTCCAAAGTGCTCTGGCCTGCTGTGAAACAGGGCCGGCAGTGATCCTGGGGGCAGCCGGGTCCCAGGCAGGGAAGGGAGACGAGGCACTGCAGAGATGGTGGCTGGGGCAGTGTGGCATCAAGGAGTAGCCCTCACTCCTGGAAGTCAAAGCCCATCTCCCCGAGTCACATGGACGCAGCAGCACTGCCAGGGCGGGCTCACCAGCTCCTTGCGTGTGCGGTGCAGCTCCGCCGTCACCTCGCTCATCTCCAGGGCGTGCCGCTGCTGCTGCTCCTCAGCAAGGCGGCTTTGCAGGGATTTGCTCTCCAGAGCCGGGGAGCCGACATCTTCACCCACTATTGCAGGGGCTGTGAGTTCTTCAACAGAGGACAAAATGTGTCGTGCCTGAGCTAGGAGTGAAAATCAAATGTTACGTTAGCACTGAGGCTTAAAGGATGAATATAAACAAAACCAGCTCAGTGTGTCCTGAATCACACAGAGGATGCCTCAGAAAGACAGCAGGCAGGGAGGGGGCACCACAAAACCACCTCAGGCTCTGTGCATCCACACAGGCAGGGTAGGAACTAAAGATAGAGGAGACCCCCCAAAAGGCTGTGACAGGGCCACCGCGTCTCAAGGTTTCAATGGTGCCACCGCAACTCACTGTGCCTTCCACAAGCACCGACCGCCCTAGTGTGGAAACCACCATGCAGACGACAGCCGGCAACTCCACGCTGGGACAGTGGCCTGAGCCAGGGACAGTGCCGCTGCCACCGACCACAGCAAGCTCAGGAGGCTCCTGCAGGACACCAGCCCAGGGAGAGGTGAGGTCTGGGGGCTGGAGTCCAGGTGGGCTGCGCAGGACACCAGCCAAGGGAGAGGGGAGAGGTCTACGGGGCTGGGGTCCAGCTCAGAGCCACACCCAGGGTCTGCCGGGGAGGAGCAGGCTACTGAGGCCCAGCTCCTGAGGGACATGTATAGCCACACCCCAGGCTGCAGGACAAAGAGAAGGCGCCACCAGGGACATGGCACCTCCTGGTCTCTAGGTGTGACCCCAGATGAGGGATACCCCAGCATGCTCCCACATGGGTCACCTGAGGAGGGACCACTCTCCTGGACCCCACACCAAGCAGAAGCTGAGCAATACAGGCCCAGCACAGGCTACATGTACAGGTCAGGGAGAGGACGCAGCAGCTTCCAACTCCAAACTCCCACGTGAACACCACCATCAGAATCAAACGCATTTGGAAAGCATTTTGAGCAAAACAAGGTGACAGGCCCCCCAACACCCAGAGCATGTGGGGGACCCACAGGCCCAGGCCCATGTGGTGCCAAGAGCCGTGGCGACTGTGAGAAGGAGACTGCCAGGAAGGCCCCAGTGCAGGACCACCACGCACACATGGGAAGGGGCTAAGATGACTCCTAGGTCACCACATGCAGAGGACCCAGGATCCCACACAGACGTCACCTGGAGGGCGAGAGCCAGCAGCCACCCTGACTCACCAAGGAACGCCTCATTGCTGCGCAGAGACCTGCAGCCACCCCAGCTCCTGTCCACCAGGTCCACGAGCATCTCCAAGAGCGCCGCCTGCAGGCCTGTCTTCTTCCCAGGTGGAGCCGAGTGGGGACCTGGGAGATGGCTGTGATGGAAACAAAATCACGAGGCTCGTGAGCTGGTGTGGGAACTGAAGTCCTGAGGCCAGCAATTGCCCCAAGAGCACCCTGTGACGTGCTCCTATCACAGAGGGGAAGTGAAGGCAGGCGTCAGGAGGCCCCAGCCCCAAGCCAGGCGGAGAGCAGCTCAGCAGTGCTCGCCCATGAGGCTTAGCCACGTGCGTCCGTCCTGGGTGAGTGAGGTCTGGATGACTGACAGGTCCTGGGTGAGTGAGGTCTAGATGACTCGATAGGTCCTGGGTGAGTGAGGTCTGGATGACAGGTCCTGCGTGAGTGAGGTCTGGATGACTGACAGGTCCTGGGTGAGTGAGGTCTGGATGACAGGTCCTGGGTGAGTGAGGTCTGGATGACTGACAGGTCCTGGGTGAGTGAGGTCTGGATGACTGACAGGTCCTGGGTGAGTGAGGTCTGGATGACTCACAGGTCCTGGGTGAGTGAGGTCTGGATGACCGACAGGTCCTGGGTGAGTGAGGTCTGGATGACCGACAGGTCCTGGGTGAGTGAGGTCTGGATGACCCACAGGTCCTGGGTGAGTGAGGTCTGGATGACCGACAGGTCCTGGGTGAGTGAGGTCTGGATGACCGACAGGTCCTGGGTGAGTGAGGTCTGGATGACCGACAGGTCCTGCGTGAGTGAGGTCTGGATGACTGACAGGACCTGGGTGTTGAGGTCTGGATGACTGACAGGTCCTGGGTGTTGAGGTCTGGATGACTGACAGGTCCTGGGTGTTGAGGTCTGGATGACAGGTCCTGGGTGAGTGAGGTCTGGATGACTGACAGGTCCTGGGTGAGTGACGTCTGGATGACTGACAGGTCCTGCGTGAGTGAGGTCTGGATGACAGGTCCTGCATGAGTGAGGTCTGGATGACTGACAGGTCCTGGGTGTTGAGGTCCGGATGACTCGACAGGACCTGCGTGAGTGAGGTCTGGATGATAGGACAGGATATAAACCACACGTTCCCAACTCAAGCATGCCTCAGACTCCTTCTGTCAACCCAGCCAGTGAAGTGGAAGACATGCTCAGGCCGTGGTCAGAGCCTGTGTTGAAAGGGACGGCCAGAGGCAGCCTGGGCCTACGGTCAGGCTTGCAGCGTGCTAGATGCTGTCCCCAGCCATGGCCCAGGAGTCAGACCGGAACCCTGAGACCGACCGTCCACTTCCCCCATATCTGCCTCCCTTCCAGCTCAGGACCTGCCAGGGACGTCAGACACCCCACCCAGCTCTGCACCCCCCACCCGCTGCTGCTAGAGAGCCACCTCCAGCTCCAGCCCTGCCTTCCCCCTCCTGTCCCCCAATCCCACACTTTCCAGCCCCTCTGCCTGCCTGGGAGTCTAAAGCCCTCGTCGTGGCAAGCACCAAGTGAACAGCCCCTGCCCATTCCCCTCCGGGTGGTCTGCATCGTGTCCACAGCCCATGTGTCTCAACGCCTCTGAGTGGGCCCGTGGCAGTTGTCCCCCGTGGCCTGTAGGCCACCCTGATGGCGAGTGACTCTCCGTCTCTCATCAGAACCACCTCCAGGATCCTCCCCACTCACGACAGGGTCATTGATGGCTAAGCCAGCCAAGATGCCCGATTCCGACTCTTGGAGACAAACGCCTCATGCACCATAAGGCAGAGTCCCCTCTCTCTGCCACGGGGCTTCCAGTCAGAACAGCACAGAGGCACACGTCCAACAAGGCGCAGCAACACGCGCCCTGGAAACCTACACATAATGGTTCCGTCTATTCTAGGACACGGTGAGTGCTGCAGGCGTAAGTCACAGCATTGCCAAGACCAAGCCCCACGTGAGGAAGATGCGCAGTGGCCTGCTCCTCCCCAGCCCTTCCTTTACCTCTCCAGCATCAGTCACGCCCCCAGACCTCTGCTCCTCAGTCTCCAAGGCCTCGGGCTGAGATAAGGCCCTCCCACTCCTGCTTTCTGAGCTGTTCTGTCTGCTCAGGCTCTCCTCAGGCTTGCAGGACCCATGAGTCCCCTCCAGGCAGCCCAGACACTTCTGTTCTGAAAACACCTGGAATCTTCCACCAGGCATTTTTTGCTTCCTGCACTTTCCAGGGGCAGGCAGGGGGACTGGGCACCATTTCTGCTGACAAATCCAACTTCTGAGAAGAGGTCGAGTCCTCAGTATCCACGGAATCTGCAATACAGAAAGGACGGGGCCCAGGTCAGGTCAAATTCTCCAGGCACAGGGTTCAGCACTGTAACTTTTGAAAGGCATGTGTGTTTCCGTGTACATATGCATACAGGCACACACGCACACTTACACATGTACACGCACACCTGCACAAAGACACATGCAGAGGGCGGGCACCGAGGGAGGAAAGGGTACACAGGCACGTGCTAACACGGGAACTCTGGGGGAGTCTGGGTGACGCAGACACGGATTGCCACAGCTTGGCGTGTTCACCCAGGATGACCAGCATGCAACACGCTTCAACAAAGAGCTCCAGACAGCGTCTAAGCACACATCCATCTCTGACGGTAGGTGAAGTGACAGATTCTGACGCTCCACGAGGTGGTGGGTCCCATGCACCAGGCCAATCACTAAGCCCCCCCGGACACACAGGGCCCCAGGGAAGGGCGAGCTTGTCTGGGGAAGGACAGTGAAGGCAGAAGAAGGCACAAAATGAGCAGGGCCAACTCAAGACCACATCCCGCAGTGGCCAACACACACCTGGTTGGTCCCCCTCCACCCAGCTGCCCTGCCTCTCACCAGCTGGGCATAAGCAAGCTTCCACAAGGTGCTAGGCTCACTCAGGTTTCTTTTCTTTTTTTTTTTTTTTGAGTTGGAGTCTTGCTGTTGCCCAGCCTGGAGTGTAGTGGAGGCTGGAGTGTGGTGGTGCGATCTCTGCTCACTGCAACCTCCACCTCCCAGGCTCAAGCGATTCTCACGCCTCAGCCTCCCGAGTAGCTGGGATTACAGGTATGTGCCACCATGTCCAGCTAATTTTTGTATTTTTAGTAGAGATGTGGTTTCACCATGTTGGCCAGGCTGGTCTCGAACTCGGTACCTCCCATGATCCCACCTGCCTCGGCCTCCCAAAGTGCTGGGATTACAGGCGTGAGCCACCGTGCCTGGCCTGCTCGTAGCGGGAGGTTTCCTGATACTTACACCACATACATGAGCCTCACAAAAAAAGCACATGATGCTCTCAGTTAACTTTTCTCACCTTGGTTTTCAAAATGTAGCTACTGCCATAACCTGGGCCCATATACTTAAAAGAAAGTGTGTGTGTGTTAGGGGCAAGGGTGGGGGGAGAGGGAGGGTGCACACACACACGGGCAGAGAAAAAGCAACTCACTACTCACTGACCATGAATCTAAAACATGAATGGATCATAAATTTCAGTGTGCTGCATTCTTTCCAAAGACATTTTAGAGAGTTCCACAAACAAATAAATAAATAAATGTAAGGAGAACAAAAATTTCATAGTAAAAGCAAACACTGCGAAAAACACGTAACTACTTAAAAAGGAACTGAAGGGAATAAAGGTTGACGGGTTTTATGCTGCTGTGGTTTGAAGGAATCCCCAAAGTTCCTAAGATGGAAACATACGGCCGTTGTAAGAGTATTAAGAGGGGCCTTTCAGGGGTGAAGAGGTCGCAGGGCCAGCCCTCAGGGAGGGAGGAATGCTGTATCGCAGGGCGGGGTTCCTGATAAAGGATGGGCTCCTCTCCATCTCTCTCTCTCTCTCTAGAGAGAGAGAGAGAGAGAGAGAGAGAGCTTGCCTCCGCCTACGCCCCGGGATGGCCGAACCAGGCACCAGCGCTGTGCTCTTGGACTTCCCAGTCTCCAGAACCATGAGCCGTATAAGCTTCTGTTGTTTATCAATCACCAGTCTGCAGCTTTTTCTTATAGCAGCAGAAAACAGACTGAGAGGTGTGTGAGTACCTGGGTGTGGGGTGAAGCGGGCATGCGTCCCGTGGGCACGGGAGGCCTCTGGCTCCATCGCGTGCTGTGGCTGTGGCGGGTGCTCTCCACAGGGCCGGCTCCGAGGCATCTTCTCCGCACAGCACCCTCTGCAGCTGCCCTGCCTCGTCTCTCGGCCCTGCATCCCAGAGTCCCCACACTGGTGCTGGAGTGACTGCGGGCTCAACAGATGTCTGGATTCTTATTTTATTAAAATATTGTAAACAAAGAATTTCATAAAATACTGTAAAAGATTTATTTCATTAAAAATTACATTTTAAGCCTCTGAACAGTGTATGGTATTGGCTAGACTGAGGGGTCAGTCACGTGCCAGGTGACTCCGGAGTGAATTCACAGTGACTCCTAGCAGCAGAAGAGCTGGGGGCTAGTGAGCTGGCCCCACTCACCACGAGACTCAGGACACAGCTGCAAGAATCCAGCAGCAGGAGGTGGGGAACACAGACAAAACAACGCACAGAACAGAAGGCAGAGTCCAGATGGTCTCAGGTCAGAGGTGCCAAGTAATTAAATGAGGGAAAAAGAGCCTTTTCAACAAAAGGCATCAGAACAGCTCAATGTACAGTCATTCCTGAGTCTCCGCAGAGGACTGGTTCCAGGACACCCCCAGGGATGGTGAGATTCAAGGACGCACAACTCTTACGTGAAATGGTTTAGCTGTGTGTAACCTACACACCTCCTCCCATACACTTTAAGTCACCTCTTGCCTACCTACCAAACATAACACAGCATATATGCTACTGCAGCCGGCCCTACCTACTTAGGACACGTCACACAGAACAAACGCTACCACAGCTGGCCACAGCGGCACATGCCTGCAGTCCAGGATCCTGAGGCTGAGGCAGGACGATCGCCTGAGTCCAGAAGTTTGAGATCCAGCCCGGGCGACATACCAAGACTCCGTCTCTACAAAAACACAAAATCAATAAATGTTGTGTAAATAGTTACTGTATTACTTTTTAATTGCTGTACTGTGGGGGGAGGTTCTGTAATTTTTCAAATAGTTTCAATCCATGGTTGGTTGAACCCAGAGATTCAAAACCAATGGCTACAAGGGGCCAACTGTACATGCAGGGGGATGTCTCGACCTGTTAACTCACAACACACACAAAAACTAACCCCAAAAAGTGAACTGTACAGCTAGACGCTAAGACTACGGGACATCTGTAAGGAAACATGGGAGAAAATCTTCACGAGCATAGGGTGGACAAAGACTCCCTTACAGACACACAAAAGCCCAGACCATCAAAGAAAGGACTCATGAACTGGACTAGACTAAAATTAAAACTTGTGCTCTTTGGCCGGGCGCGGCGGCTCACACCTGTAATCCCAGCACTTTGGGAGGCTGAGGCGGGCAGACTACCTGAGGTCAGGAGTTCAAGACCAGCCTGGCCAACATGGTGAAATCCTGTCTCTACTAAAAATACAAAAATTAGCTGGGCATGGGCTCCTGTAATCCCAGCTACTCAGGAGGCTGAGGCCAGAGAATTGCTTGAACTCGGGAGGCAGAGGGTGCAGTGAGCCGAGATCGTGCCACTGCACTCCAGCCTGGGTGACAGAGCG
This sequence comes from Ateles fusciceps, assembly GCA_036589455.1. Classification (NCBI taxonomy): domain Eukaryota; kingdom Metazoa; phylum Chordata; class Mammalia; order Primates; family Atelidae; genus Ateles; species Ateles fusciceps. The sequence goes on from JAZHEH010000586.1 coordinate 9,797,406, forward strand.
AGAGACACCGTCTCAAAAAAAAAGCTCTCCATAAACTGGACTGTATTGAAATTGAAACCTGTGCTTTTCAAAGCACTGTTTGGAAAATGAAAAGGCAAACCACAGAAGGGAGGAAACTGACAGCACTTGTGCCTGAGACAGGGCTTGTGTCAAAACACCAAGATCTCTTAGGATTCAATACTAAGAGAAGCAACCCCAGGACAAAGCTGGGCAGAAATGCTACCTGGAGAAAGGAAGAGGCAGACACAGCCAGTATCTCCACAGTGGCGGTCTGCAGCCATAAACAGACACCACAACCCCCCGCCAGAGGAGACGGGATTAAAGGACTCGGCGCCCAGTGCTGGCATGGATGCGGCTTGGGCACTGCTGCCACAGGGCAGACGTCCTTGCCCAGATTAATCTAGGATTTCAGCCCAAACTCAGGTATCAACCTGCTGTTTTCACGAAAAGTTCTCAAAACTCACAAAGCAGGTGGAATAATGAAGCTAAGCCTATCAACACTCCCCGTGGAAGGTGGCACTGCTGAGTGATGCACGTGAGGCCTTTGTTCCCGAGTGGAAGGTGGCACTGCTCAGTGATGCACGTGAGGCCTCTGTGCCCGAGTGGAAGGTGGCACTGCTCAGTGATGCACGTGAGGCCTCTGTGCCCGAGTGGAAGGTGGCACTGCTCAGTGATGCACGTGAGGCCTCTGTGCCCGAGTGGAAGGTGGCACTGCTCAGTGATGCACGTGAGGCCTCTGTGCCCGAGTGGAAGGTGGCATTGCTAAGTGATGCACATGAGGCCTCTGTGCCCGAGTGGAAGGTGGCACTGCTCAGTGATGCACGTGAGGCCTTTGTGCCTGAGTGGAAGGTGGCACTGCTCAGTGATGCACCTGAAGCCTTCATGTCCCCAGTGGAGTCCCCGTGACACTGTATTGGGATCTGGATGTGTACATGTGGCAGCTGAGCTCAGGGTTTCCTACAAGCTACGAGGCGATGTCCCCAGCGGCTGCCGCTGATGTCAGCCCCCATAGCCACAGGACACTAGGCTCCTGGACTATTTTAGACAGTTTGCCTTTTCCTATGATCTCAGAAGGACACAATTTAAATCATCGCACACTATGACTATACTCAAATACAGTAACGTTTTCCTTCTGTAACTCTGCAGTCCAAATGGCTGGCACTGGAAAGCACACACACACATCAGGAAGATCTCACCCTCACAGGTAAGTCCCACAAAAAGTGGAACTGTGCCGTCCAAGGCAGTGACAACTACATCCCAGAGCCGGTGGCCCCAGTGGCCTCCAGGCAGGCGGGTGAGCAGCGCACCTTGGGAACCACAAGAGTAGGCCTCGCACTCCTTCTGGCTGGAGCTCGTGCTCCCGGGAGGCCTGCCGAGGTCCCACTCGCACTCTGCAATGAGGTTCAGGACCGCCTCGTCGTCCGCGTCCATGACCAGGCTCTGCTTGGCTGAGGCCTCGGTGCACCTGGCTCTGGGGTGGTGTGGTCTGCAAGGAAAGGCAAACTCATCAGCATCACTCAAACCAGCCGTCCGCTCCAGCCCATGCAGACCCCGAGAAGGAAACTGCCCGCAAGGTCTCTGAGGGGAGCAGTTTGGTGTGACCGTGGGCAGTGGGTCTTGTTGCTCCCACTGGAGTGATGCTGACGAGGGACCCACCAGGATAGTTGGCGAGCAACAGCCAGGTCATGTGACGCCACCATCGCAGCACTGCACACAACCCCACTGGAGTGACGCTCAAGAGGGACCCACACAGGTCAGTCGGTGAGCAACAGCCGGGGTGACACCACCATCCCAGCACTGCACACAACCCCACTGGAGTGACGCTCAAGAGGGACCCACACAGGTCAGTCGGTGAGCAACAGCCGGGTGACGTCACCACCTCAGCACTGCACACAACCCCACTAGGACTGGTTCAAAAATTAAAGTTCTGGAAGGCTCTGTTCTGCTATGTCTTAGCAGGTTAAAATTCAACTTACCCTTTTCCTATCACATCCACAAGGAGATACATGTGATCAAGAAAGTTAAATGTTCCAAATGCCCACCTTCCCATTCAGGGAAAATATTTCATGCTGTCAGAATACCACCCACCTTGCCATGGCGACCCTCTATACCAAGGAGAGTGTGCTCAAAGCAGACCCTGTTTCCAACAAAGGCAGTTACAAGATGTCGCAGCAAAATATGAGATGTATCAGCAAAACAAACCCAAGGGCAGTCACCGGGAACACTAGCCTTGTGAGGTGGCTCAGGATGTGGATGCCTGGTCCACTGAGGGAGGCCAGTCCCACTCCCCGGGGCCTGCACAAAGCAGGGGAACTCAGTCCCAGAGTCGGGGCTCCCCCACAGATGCCCCACACTCAGCACAGCTCCCCCGCCTGGGACTCCTCCTGACGCCCCACACTCAGGACAGCTCTCCCGTGTCCGGGGCTCTCCCAGACGCCCCAGGCTCAGCACAGTTCTCCCCCGTGTCTGAGACTCCCCTGAGAAGCCCCACACTCAGCATAGCTCCCCCCAGGTCCGGGGGCTCCCCTAGACGCACCACACTCAGCACAGTTCCCCCCCCCCAAGGCCAGGGCTCCCCCAGACACCCCACACTCAGCACAGCTCCCCCGCCTGGGACTCCCCCAGACACCCCACACTCAGCACAGCTCCCCCGCCTGGGACTCCCCCAGACACCCCACACTCAGCACAGCTCCCCCGCCTGGGACTCCCCCAGACACCCCACACTCAGCACAGCTCCCCCGCCTGGGACTCCCCCAGACACCCCACACTCAGCACAGCTCCCCTGCCTGGGACTCCCCCAGACACCCCACACTCAGCACAGCTCCCCCTGCCTGGGGCTCCCCCAGACACCCCACACTCAGCACAGCTCCCCTGCCTGGGACTCCCCGAGACACCCCACACTCAGCACAGCTCCCCCGCCTGGGACTCCCCCAGACACCCCACACTCAGCACAGCTCCCCCGCCTGGGACTCCCCCAGACACCCCCACACTCAGCACAGCTCCCCCGCCTGGGACTCCCCCAGACACCCCACACTCAGCACAGTTCCTTCCAGGGTTCCCCCCAGACGCCCCACACTCAGCACAGCTCAGTGGGCGTCCATTGTCACCTCTGTGTGATACAGACACTGACCCACATCATCCCGAACTCTAATCTCTGGGATAGTTCGGTCTTCAGATGATCAAGGACAGAAACTGTCGACAATCTCAAGTGAGAAAATCTATGACTATGCTTTGATGCCAGGACACGATGATGCTGGACATCCAGAGACAACGGCGGGCGTGTCCGTCACTAACCCTCGTGTCTGTGCCACTTCCGTACGAAGCATATTCTGTTTCTCATCGTCTAGATGTTAAGAGTAGTCTTACGTGAAGTGGTGCTCTGTGTCCACGCGCCCTGAGCAATCAGGAAGCCACGCATCTGCCGTGCTGCCGCCGTTCATGCTCAGCAGCGTGACTGGCGGACGGGGGAGACTCTCACTCCCTTTCTTTCATCCGTTTCTGTGATGTTTGTGACTTTTAGACCAATCAAATACCATTGTAAAGTTTTAACATAAGTAAAATCTGAAACCAAGCAAGACACTAATAAGCTTTTCCGACTACATTTCCAACCATGCTGAATAAAAGTGCTTCCTTTATTCCCATATGCATTATAACAAGGGAGAAAAAAATTTGAAACAATCTTGTAAATCAGAATAAAAATGTATTTGGAGTGGCATCAGCAAAAAGGGCAGAGAAAAGAGCTCCAAATTCTAGCCCTCCATAAATATCAACTTATAAAAAATAGGAAAAGGCATCAAATGAACTTTTTGGAACTCAGAACCCAGCCACCAACTGTGCAGGAAAACAGCAGGTTTCAGGACAGATCGACACTGCGAGACTCAAACCTGCTGCGTCCACCCCACTCCCAGCTCACGGGCAGCTACGGCGACCACAGCCTGAGCTCCGAGTACAGGGTTAGCAGCCCTAATCCAAAACTCCAAAATCTAGAATGCTCCAAAATTCAGAACTTCTGAAATGCCAACATGACAGGCAAAGGAAATGTTAACTAAGAAAAAGACAGAAGACAAAATTAATAACAGACACGAAGCAGGAATCATCACTACAGATCCCAGACGGGAAACAAGATCACCACCACAGATCCCAAGAGACAGGAAAGAGGGATCATCACCACAGATCCCAGAGACAGGAAGGGGGACCACCACCACTGATCCCAGAGACAGGAAAGAGGAATCACCACCCACTGATCCCAGACAGGAAGAGGGGATCATCACCACAGATCCCAGAGACAGGAAAGAGGGACCATCACCACATATCCCAGAGACAGGAGAGGGATCATCACCACGGATCCCAGACAGGAAAGGGGGACCATCACCACGTATCCCAGAGACAGGAAGAGGGATCACCACCACAAATCCCAGAGACAGGAGAAGAGGGATCATCACCACGGATCCCAAGACAGGAAAGAGGGATCATCACCACAGATCCCAGAGACAGGAAAGAGGGATCATCACCACAGATCCAAGCATTAAAGGGAAACAGAAGAATGTTATGAACAACTGTATGCCCACAATGCAACAACCCCGATTAGACGGGTCGAATCTGGCCCTGCCTGCGCTGTGGGCAGGCATCGTACGGGCACACCGTCATGGTTTCTGTATTGCCAATGGCTGCCTCCACCCTGCAAAGGCAGAGCTGAGAAGCTAGGACAGAGGTCATGCAGCCTGCAGGGCCCAAAATATTCACACAAAAAGGCTGACATGGCTGGGCACAGTGGCTCACGCCTGGAATCCCAGCATTTTGGGAGGCTAAGGCAAAGGAATCACCTGAGGTCAGGAGTTCAAGACCAGCCTGGCCAACATGGCGAAACTCCATCTCTACTAAAAAAAATACAAAAATTAGCTGGGCATTGTGACAGGCACCTGTAATCCCAGCTACTCAGGAGGCTGAGGCAGGAGAATCACTTGAACCCGGGGGGAGGAGGTTGCAGTGAGGCAAGATTGTGCCACTGCACTCCAGCCTGGGACACAGAGCAATACTCCAACTAATAAAAAAAAAAAAAAAAAAAAAAAAAAAAAAGCTGACTGACACCTGCACTAGAGGAATTTAAAATGAGCTAAGGCATCTTACACAAGAAAAAAAATGATAAAAAGCTTCAGACAAAACAATGCTCAAGAAAGAGCGGTAATCCAACCACTTTCCACGGCAACGCAGACAGAGCTCACTAATTTCTGCCCCTTGAGTTAACCCATACACAAAGCACGAAGTCTCTCTAGGGTTTTGGGATACAGGGAGACACTATCAACGCAACACAGAAATGCAGGCAGCAGGGCTGGGGCTGCAAGGGGAAGCAGGCCTGGCTCACACGCACGCCCACGGTCACTGAGGCAGGCCTGGCACACACGCACGCCCACGGTCACTGAGGCAGGCCTGGCACACACGCACGCCCACGGTCACTGAGGCAGGTCCGGCTCACACGCACGCCCACGGTCACTGAGGCAGGCCCGGCACACACGCCCACGGTCACCGAGGCAGGCCCAGCTCACACGCCCACAGTCACCGAGGCAGCCTCACCAGCACTAGCCACGGGAAGGGAGGCAGGAGGACGCATCCCAGCACCATCCTGGCAAGGCCGGGGAGGAAGGAATCCTCCTCTCTCCAGGCAGGTGGGTCCAGGCGAAGGTGCTCACCGCCAGAAAGGGGATTTGGTTGGATGGGCAGCTAGAAAGTAACTGAAACGGAAGCTAGAAGCAGAGGTGACCACAGACGTGAGAGCTGCCAACCCTGGGAAGACGGACATGACAAGCCCTTTGCTGGGTTGCTTTTACATATATTACCTTAACACTTTCAATATTAGAAATGACTTCTAGGAAGTATCAAGAACAGGAGAGGTCCCGTCCCACCGTTCACGGAGTCCCTGCCTGCAGGCCAGGCTCTGCTTTCCTCCCTCCTGGCACCTGCCCATGGAGAGCGACTGGCACCCACAGCACGTGACTCACAGTCAATCCTCCCAACAGTGACTGGCACACACAGCACATCACTCAAACAGTCAATCCTCCTGGCAGCAGGCCAGTTCCAAACACCCTGGGCATCCAAGCACTTCTGTTCATACCTGCCCACTTTCAAAGCAGCTGGCACGCTCTCCTTTGAGTCCAGTGAGTCCTCTGATGCAAAATGCAGCCGGGAAGCCTTCCGCTCGCTCTCTCTCACAGGGCGATCGTCTAGGAGAAAAGGCCACAGAGGACCGCATGTGTGGCAGGTGCCAGACAGCCGCGTCCATGCTGGAGCATCCGCACAGGGCAGGGCATCCGTCCCTCAGGGGCGGTCCTGCGCAGGCTGACTAGTACAGGAAGGCTGGTGGTCCCACAGCTTCCTGGAGATGCCCAGCATGGTGCCGAGAGCCACCTGTTCCACAGAGCTCACTGCTGCTCACAGGCGCAGCTGCACACAGACCAGGCTCACACACGTACGCACACCCTTTATCTAACGTGTACAGCGGGTGCGGGGTGGGATTCTCAAGTCACACTCGGGCAACACAGAGGACCCTCCATGGAAGGGAACCTGCCCGGGCCATGAGGGCAACTTTCAGGGGCCTTTTGGGTCTGTGCTTAGGGCTGGACCTCAGGATCACAGGTGCCCGGGGCCATGAGGCTTCCACCCAAGAACTCCTGGCGCTTCCTTGCGTGAGTCCCTGAAGAAGGTCCTCAGGCCTTCAACAGTGGCATTTTGGAACTTGTAACACATTTTAATCCCCATTCGTGATGTTAATTCTGTGACAAGTTCCCACACTGCCTCCATTTAGCCTGCAGCACACCTTGAGAACTATATAATTACAGTCAGACATGAGCACATGTGATAGCACAATATATTTTCAAAGCAGAAAAACAAAGGAGTTCTGAAAATCACATAAAGATGCCAAGTGAAAGGCCTCGGTGGCCTGGGGCCCTCTCAGCCTGCACACAGGACACCCCCAGGAGACCCAGTGAGCCCAGAGACATGCGCCCTGTAGGGTCCAGCCCTATGGGGCCGTGGGGGTGTCTCCTATCGCTGTGCTGAGGCACAGGATCCGAAAAATAAAGAGACAGGACACAGAAGGACAAAGAAAGCACAGCGGGGCTCAGGGGGTCACACCACCTACAAGCAGAGACAGGCGAGGCACCAAACGTCCAGAAGCGTCTGTACTTACTGGGTATAGATTAGGGGGCAGGGTCGTGAGTGAGGTCATCTTAAGGATAGTGATAGGGTCAAGACATTCACATAAGCGATAAGCCAGGGGCCCACCCCCATCAGGTCACCGAGGAGGCGGGCGGTGTGCAGTAAGGAGGGGCCGTGTGCAGCATCTCTTATCTAGGGGCAGGCTGCTTCTAAGGATGTCTGCAGGAGGCTGCTGAGTCAGCACAGCAGTGACAGAGCTGACGGGTCTGCCGCCCCCTGCTGGCAGCTCCCAGGGATTTCTACAGGAGGCTGCTGAGTCAGCACAGCAGTGACAGAGCTGACAGGTCTGCCGCCCCCTGCTGGCAGCTCCCAGGGATTTCTACAGGAGGCTGCTGAGTCACCACAGCAGCGACAGAGCTGACGGGGTCTGCTGCCCCTGCTGGCAGCTCCCAGGGATTTCTACAGGAGGCTGCTGAGTCAGCACAGCAGTGACAGAGCTGACGGGTCTGCCGCCCCCTGCTGGCAGCTCCCAGTGATTCCTACAGGAGGCTGCTGAGTCAGCACAGCAGTGACAGAGCTGACGGGTCTGCCAACCCTGCTGGCAGCTCCCAGGGATTTCTACAGGAGGCTGCTGAGTCAGCACAGCAGTGACAGAGCTGACGGGGTCTGCCGCCCCTGCTGGCAGCTCCCAGTGATTCCTACAGGCTGCTGAGTCAGCACAGCAGAGACAGCGCTGACGGGTCTGCCGCCCCCTGCTGGCAGCTCCCAGGGATTTCTACAGGAGGCTGCTGAGTCAGCACAGCAGTGACAGAGCTGATGGGTCTGCCGCCCCCTGCTGGCAGCTCCCAGGGATTCCTACAGGAGGCTGCTGAGTCAGCACAGCAGTGACAGAGCTGACGGGTCTGCCGCCCCTGCTGGCAGCTCCCAGGGGATTCCTACAGGAGGCTGCTGAGTCAGCACAGCAGTGACAGAGCTGACGGGGTCTGCCGCCCCCTGCTGGCAGCTCCCAGGGATTCCTACAGGAGGCTGCTGAGTCAGCACAGCAGTGACAGAGCTGACGGGGTCTGCCGCCCCCTGCTGGCAGCTCCCAGGGATTTCTGCAGGAGGCTGTTGAGTCAGCACAGCAGTGACAGAGCTGACGGGTCTGCCGCCCCTGCTGGCAGCTCCCAGGGATTCCTACAGGAGGCTGCTGAGTCAGCACAGCAGTGACAGAGATGACGGGGTCTGCCGCCCCCTGCTGGCAGCTCCCAGGGATTTCTGCAGGAGGCTGCTGAGTCAGCACAGCAGTGACAGAGCTGACAGGTCTGCCGCCCCCTGCTGGCAGCTCCCAGGGATTCCTACAGGAGGATGCTCTGAGTCAGCACAGCAGTGACAGCGCTGACAGGGTCTGCCGCCCCTTCTGGCAGCTCCCAGGGATTTCCGCAGGAGGCTGCTGAGTCAGCACAGCAGCGACAGAGCTAACGGGTCTGCCGCCCCCTGCTGGCAGCTCCCAGGGATTTCCACAGGAGGCTGCTGAGTCAGCACAGCAGTGACAGAGCTGACGGGTCTGCCGCCCCCTGCTGGCAGCTCCCAGGGATTCCTACAGGAGGATGCTCTGAGTCAGCACAGTAGCCAGAGAGCTGCCAGGTTATACAGCCACCAAGGCGCCATTATACCAGAGGGGTTTCAAACCCTCGGACACTCACGGGATGACCAGCCAGAGGCCAGCTTTCCACAAGAACTGGACGCAAGGTACTGCAACTCCCTTACAGGAGGAGTGACCCTTGCTCCAAGCCTGCCACACAGCGGGCATCTTTACAATACTGAACGCTGCCCTGGGCTTGCCTGCCATGTAGGCATGCCCTTTCAGGCAGAGGCACTACCGCCTGGGCCAAAGATTGTCCTGGGATAACTGTTTCTCCCTTAATTCATGCTCTGCACCGTCTGCTCTAGACATTCCTCTGACTATAAACTAAGATATATACATGGAAGGAAATAACTGAGTAGTAAGATATTCTTCAGGCACTAATTGTTCCAACTATAAACTAACATAAGATTATATATAAGAGATTATACAAAAAGAAATAACTGAGCAGTAACACTATAAGCTAAGATATTTCTTCAGGCACTAATTGTGCAGGAGATCTGCTTAGCTCTCCTTCCTCGGTGCCCAGAAGAGGGGTTACCCACAGCCCTGCACCCTTCCACCCCGGCCTTCACCCGCCCTGCACTAACAACACACAGCTCTCCTTCCACCAAGACTTAGCTTCGCTCCCGAGTGAGTTCCAAATCCCATTCTCCAAGAACACTTCTCTGCATTGTTCTGTAAATTCTAATGCGGTATGTCCAAAAACAACCACAAACTCACCTTCTCCCCCAAGCTCACCCCCCTCCTGCCGACACAGTCTCCCCAAATGCTGGCTCCACCCCACACGCAGGCCCTTGCTATCTACCTCCTCTACCACCAAGGCCTTTCCATGACCCACGCAGAGCCAAGGACCGAGCCCCTCCAGGAGGCACCATTCGGGCAGCAGGCCATCCCCGGGACCCAGCAGCTCCCTGGCTCCGTGGCGCCTCTGACAGCCAGCGCCACTGCTGCAAGCATCTGTCACACGTGGGAAGACCCTCACATTCCTGCTCTGTAGAAACACTGAGATTCTGAATCTAAAACTTGGATGACAGAGGCGATGATTTAGAACTGAATATTCCAAAAATTATCCATAATAAGGACTCTGCAGCTTCTGAAACAGAGCCAGACTCAACTGTTTAGGAGTTCTTTGGTTAACGAGCCAAATAAACATTACAAAACAGGCGCTTACTCCTCGCAAGCCTCTTATAATTGAACGGCAAGATCCTGACTGGGTTTGGAAACAGTTTGTGTTTGGGGGGTCCCTTATTAATGCCCACGGCCCCACCCCACGGGAAGAGAGCTGGACCAGCAGTCGGGCTCTCAGAAGGCCAGCGACGCACACGCTCCCAGGGAGGCTCTCCTCGCTGCCAAGAGCTGCAGCGCAGAGCTCTATCCGTGCTGGTCAGGCTCCGGATGCCGGCAGCAGCGCCCAGCACTCGCCACATGAGCAGGAGAGCCAGGGTCTTCCCTGACAGTGATGCCGGCAGCTGGGTCTCACTCTGGCCACACAGACACCCTGAGTGCCTCCCAGACCTTGCAGAGCAGTGAATGCACCCAATCGCTGCCCTCCCGTCTGACGTTCCTGCCACCGCCACTTGCCAGCCCCCAGTGCCCAGTGGAGCTGAGCTCCTGCAGAAGCAAAGCCCACCAGGACCCAGGGCTACCATCAGCTCCTCAAGCCACTTTCAGAAGGTCAGAGAAAAACTGTTTTGATTGTTAGTTACTAAAAACTGGTCAAACTGTGGCAAGCTGGGGCATGCTTACAAGAGGACTCCTTTAAACATTTCAATTCACAACACTAACCCTACACTGTCACCAACGGGGAACAGGGGGTGTGTGCACTACGTGTTGACAGACAGCTCTTTCCACTTCTCCAAGTGGCAAAGCAGTGCAGTTTAAAATGTTAGAATTTGGCCAAGCACAGCAGCCCACGCCTGTCATCCCAGCACTTTGGGAGGCCAGGGCAGACAGATCGCTCAAGGCCAGGAGTTCGAGACCAGCCTGGCCAACATGGCAAAACCCCATCTCTACTAAAAATACAAAAATTAGCTGGGTGTGATGGCGCACACCTGTAGTCCCAGCCACTTGGGAGGCCAAGGCAGGAGTAATGCTTGAACCTGGGAGGTGGAGGTTGCAGTGAGCCAAGATCACCCCACTGCACTACAGCCTGGGTGACAGAGTGACACTCTGTATCAAATAAAATAAAGTGTTAGAATTCCATTTACAAACTCGTGGGTGGTCACGTCATGGTCAGGACACTCCAGTCCTTCCTGTGATGAGGTGACGTCACCCCGTGTTGCTCCACGATGGCCCCAGACAGTTGGGCCCAGTCTACTCGCCCAGCTCAGACGCTCCTCCACCTGCTTTCCCACCTCCTACGTGCGGCTTCGCTCACGGTACGCAGACGTCACGGGGCTGAAAGGCGAGGTCTGCCGGGCATTCATCTGCTGGGCAGCAAAACCCTGGAGGGCCCTCAGTCCCAACAGTCAGTTCCCAGGGGCTGGACATGTCACCCACTGATGCGCTTCCATTGCGGGGCCTCCTTCAGCTGCTATTTACTTGAAACTGACATACCAATCTCAATCCTCTGAAAGAACCAACTGCTCCTCACAGCCGTGGAAGCGTCTTGTTCAGGGCACTCAGGTGGGGAAAGGATTCTGTCCTCTGTTGATTTTGTTGGTCTCTTTCTCTAACAAGATAGTCGGGACTCTGTGATTCTGTTTTTGATAATGTCCTACGTTAGGAAGGAGGGGCAGGTTTTGAACAGTGGTGCATGATAGGTCTGACCCTAACAACAGAAATAGCCAGTGAATGGCCATGCTGGGCAGCCCGGGAGCTTACAGATATTAACTCGTCTCCCCACCACATGTCAGCACAGCATTTGTATCCCCCCACTTCACACAGGAGCCCGCACCCTCTCCTTCCCCCACAGACTCTGGTCAGTGTGCTGCTGGGCTGAGGCCCCAGCTCTCTCTACTGGATCTGTGACTCAGAGCAGGATCGGCAGAGACACTGCCAGGTGCTCACAGCGACAACGCCTCCGGAGAGGCAGGAGACCGGTGGGGAAGGTGACCTGAGGCTGCTCCAACCCAGGGACCCTCCCTACTGGGCACAGCTGAGGGTCTACAGGACTGCCACAGAAACCTTCTCTTTCAGGATCGTGACCTGAAGGTCACCGCACCTCGTCCCCTCCGGACGCTGTCCCAGTGGCAGGGTGTGGGGGACAAAGAGCTGCCTATCCTATGTGCTTCCAAGTGGGGGACAACCAGGCTGCACCCTGCTGTTTGGCTGCGCCTGAGATGATGCCCAGTGGCTAGGCGAGGACAGGAAGGGAGATGTTCAGGGACGTGCTTACATCCAACAGCCAGGCCACAGAGCACCAGAACAGGACAGAGCAGCCTGGCCCAGGGCTGCACTCCCACAGCCACGGCCCTGCACCCTCCCAGGCCACTCTCCTCCCAGCCCCGTCCTGTACAGACACAGGGCCGCTGGAGTGGTGCGTCTGCAGGGGACTCAAGCCATCGGTGTAGAAAATCAACTCCCTGTTCCAGAAGGAATCAAGTGTGTGACGTTGAGAACACAGACGCCACTACCACTCCCAGGGGGGCAAGAGCATGCGCGAGGCCCCGCCTACGCCTACCCAGCTGCCGGAGCCTGGGGAGCAGGTGCACAACAAAAAGGCGGTAGTCAGACTCGGCCTTCACCACGGGGTTCAGCCGCAAGTCCACGTCCACAAGCTCGGTCAGGGCGTGGAGCCGAAACACTTCTGCCAGCGAGGAGATGCCGTTGTAGTAGAGGTTGAGACTCTCCAGCGCGGTCAGGTACTGAATACCCTGTCAACGGGAAGACACTGTGAATCTGTTCACACTGCAAACCAACCAACTTAATAAACACGTTTGCAATAAATACATGCGTTACCAGGAAAAGTGGTAAAATGACACATGTTCTCATTTGTGAAGTCTCTGGGCCCCAAGCGGTGGAGATGACCGTTTAGGGAAGCCACGTGTGCCGCGGTGGGGACGCGACGAAGCACAGCTGGTATCTACTGAGGCTCCGTGTGCACCACGCTGTGATTCACACACACAATTTCACTTAATCCACACGCCGCCCTGCAGGGTGAGAACTGTTCAGGGCCCCACTTCACAGATGAGAAAGCTGAGGCCTGGGAAGGGGAAACATGAGGCAGCACTGGGTGCAGCCTGGCTGGGCCCAGACTCCCCAGCTGGCGTCAGACACAGCCTCCATGATGTTCAGGCTCCACACTCGGGGAAGGCACATCCCACAGTCCTATCAAGGCCAATCAGGCCACAGGCAGGGTGTGCACAGCTCCCCCTCACCATCACCTAGGCATCTCCCACCAGGGCGACCCCGCCAGGGGCCCAGCAGTGGCCCCAGACCCACTGCGCTGCCACTGCAGTAAGTCTCTGGGGTCTCATTTCATTTCCTTTAAAGATATAACCATCGTCAGCAGAGGGCTACAGCACAATGTAACGTGATGTGTATGAAATCTAGCCCACAGCAAACATAAAAACACACAACACGAAGCGTCCCGTTTACAGGTATAAGCACACAGTTACAAAACAGACTTGGTTTCCACTGTAAATGCACTTTCCACTGCTGTTGACAGCAATGAATTTTCTTTTTAGAAACAGACCTAAAACTCACCTCCAGACTAACCAAGGAGTTGCGTGAGAGATCGAGAGACTTCAGACCTGTCAAACTCATCAGAGAATGTCCCAGGTGGGTGATCTTCTCTTGGTAAGTTCCAGGAATAGACAATGACCGAAGCTCGGCTAAGAATACAGAAAATTATGAGACTTTAATCTTTTCTTTTGAAAACGATGATGACGATAAAGGTGAGGTTCTGGTGTTTGGAATACAGTAGATACCGACACAGTCCTGGCCTGACTAAACTTTACTCTGGCTCCTGAATCTTCTCCTAGGCCGTCTGTCCCTTCCTTGTAAAGTCCAGTCCAGCGTAGCCAGAACCCCCACCCTCAATATCTGATCAGGTTCCTCATCCCCAAGATCCCAGAGGTGACGTCGGGTCCCCCAGCCTGTCTTCGCAACAGCCCCGTTGGGTCGGTTTAGGTAAAATCCCCCTCGCTCCTCGTGTTTGCTCTCAGTCATTTTCCACCCACTGCCCCACCCTGATCCTCGGCTATAAACTCCCCCTGGCTCCTGCCACACTTGCAGCTGAGCTCCATCTCTCTCCCCCACTGCAAAATCCCAGCACAGTGGCCCCAGGCCCGCCTCCATGGTTCTGAGCAAAGCCTTCCTCACTGTGCCTGACAAGGTCATTCAATACATTCCTTCCCCTAACAATACATGTAAAAAGACGGAAAGACAAACATTAACACATGTGTCCTATTGTGGAATAACTCCCCCTATTATTCCCCTGACACATTTCTGTATTTCCAACTTTTCTTAGCTATCGGGCCGTCATCATCTGAAACAGGCACCGAGAAACCCAACGCGACTCATTTGGAGCTGGAGTCAGCACTGAGGGGCAGGGACCGCACCTGGGGTTTTAGCTCATGTTATCTCCACAATACCTCCAAGCCCATGCCCTTTCTGCCACCTTTACTGCCTCTCCCTCCCACACCGTCTCTCATGAGGAATGCCTCACTAATTCATCTCCTGCCTCCACTCTGGCTGCTCAGTTCCGTCACCCCTCGCAGCCATCACCATCTGAAACCACCAGCCGGGTAACCTGTCTGCTCTGTCCTTCCACCACACCTCGCTGGGACCGTGCGAGCTCTGTGCACCGTGCCTGCCTCTGCAACACGCACCCCGTGAGCAGCCATTAGAGCAACGTCAACTGCAAGATGAAAGTTTCCACAGTCAAAAAGACAGTTTAGATCTGAATACATCAATACATCAGTACTTCCCCAGGAAAATTTAAATGTTAGAATTTTTTTTTTTTTTTTTTTTGGTGTTTCTTTTTTTGAGACAGAGTCTCACTCTGTGGCCCAGGCTGGAGGGCAGTGGTTTGATCTCAGCTCACTGCGACCTCCACCTTCCGGGTTCAAGTGATTCTCCTGCTTCAGCCTCCTGAGTAGCTGGGATTACAGGTGCCTGCCACCACATCCAGCTAATTTTTGTATTTTTAGTAGAGACCGGGTTTCACCATGTTGGTCAGGCTGGTCTCGAACTCCTGACCTAAAGTGATCCATCCGCCTTGACCTCCCGAAGTACAGGGACTACAGGCGTGAGCCACTGCGCCCAGCCAGAATATGTTTTGATTAAGTTTAAAATCGGGTTTGAGCTCTTCCAATTCCAGGCAAGATGGAGGAGATACATTTCACCCTACTCCGCCCACATATTAGACCCCACCGCCCTGGAAGAAAATATACAAAACAAGCATTGGGAGACTGAAAGGTGGGAACAGATGGCCAAGCAGCCAGGGACCTTGGCATTAGAGAAAGAACCCAGCACTGAGTCCCCCGGGTTGGCTCTGGGGTTTCGTTTACGCTGCTCTACCACATAGCCCACTCTGGGTGCCACAGAAGCTAGCAGCCCAGACACACCAATGGACCAAAAACCCTCAGCCTGCTCTCGACGGCCAAAGGACCAGGAGGGGCCGTGCAGGCCCCTTCACACAGGCTCTCGTCACATCATCAGCCCTGCTGTGAGCAAACCACCCCCCCCACACACACACCCACTACTGCGAACCAAACCACCCCCCCACACACACACCCACTACTGCGACCAAACCACCCCCACACACACACACCCACTACTGCGACCAAACCACCCCCACACACACACACCCACTACTGCGACCAAACCACCCCCCACACACACACACCCACTACTGCGACCAAACCACCCCTACACACACACACCCACTACTGCGACCAAACCACCCCCCCCACACACACACCCACTACTCCGACCAAACCACCCCCACACACACACACCCACTACTGCGACCAAACCACCCCCCACACACACACACCCACTACTGCGAGCAAACCACCCCCCCACACACACACCCACTACTGCGACCAAACCACCCCCACACACACACACCCACTACTGCGACCAAACCACCCCCACACACACACACCCACTATTGCGACCAAACCACCCCCCCACACACACACCCACTACTGCGAGCAAACCACCCCCCCCACACACACACCCACTACTGCGAGCAAACCACCCCCCCACACACACACACCCACTACTGCGACCAACCACCCCCCCCACACACACACCCACTACTGCGACCAAACCACCCCCTCACACACACACCCACTACTGCGACCAAACCACCCCCACACACACACACCCACTACTGCAACCAAACCACCCCCCCCACACACACCCACTACTGCGACCAAACCACCCCCCCCCCCCACACACACACCCACTACTGCGACCAAACCACCCCCACACACACACACCCACTACTGCGACCAAACCACCCCCCCCCCACACACACACCCACTACTGCGACCAGACCACCCCCCCCCCACACACACCCACTACTGCGACCAAACCACCCCCCCCCCCCCCCCACACACACCCACTACTGCGACCAAACCACCCCCCCCACACACATACCCACTACTGCGAGCAAACCACCCCCACACACACACACCCCTCGTACACCTGGCCTTGTTCACACCATCAGCCCTACTGCGACCAAACCACATACACACACACACACCCCTTGTACACCTGGCCTTGTTCACATCAGCCCTACTGTGACCAAACCACACACACACACACACACACACACCCCCTTGTACACCTGGTCTTGTTCACATCAGCCCTACTGTGACCAAACCACACACACACACACACACACACACACACACACCCCTCGTACACCTGGCCTTGTTCATATCATCAGCCCTACTGTGACCAAACCACATACACACACACACACACACACACACACACACACCCCTCGTACACCTGGCCTTGTTCACATCAGCTCTACTGTGACCAAACCACATACACACACACACACACACACACACACACACACCCCTCGTACACCTGGCCTTGTTCACATCAGCCCTGCTGCGACCAAACCACATACACACACACACACACACACACACACCCCTCGTACACCTGGCCTTGTTCACATCATCAGCCCTACTGTGACCAAACCACACACACACACACACACACACACACACCCCTCGTACACCTGGCCTTGTTCACATCATCAGCCCTACTGTGACCAAACCACATACACACACACACACACACACACACACCCCTCGTACACCTGGCCTTGTTCACATCAGCCCTACTGTGACCAAACCACACACACACATACACACACACACACACACACACACCCTCTATTGCAACCAAACCCCCCCCCCCACACACACACACCCTACTGCAACCAAAATGCAGACACACACACATACCTCGTCCACCTGGCCTTGCTCACATCATCAGCCCTACTGTGACCAAACCACACACACACACACACACACACACACACCCTCTATTGCAACCTAACCATCCCCACCAACACACACACACGGCCTACTGCAACCAAACCCACACACACACACACACACAGACACCTCATCCACCTGGCCTTGTTCATATCATCAGCCCTACTGTGACCAAACCACACATACACCCCCTCTCATTGCAACCAAACCACACCCACCCACACCCACCCCTTATTGCAACCAAACCACACACCCACACCCATCCCCCTATTGCAAGCAAACCACACACCCACACCCATCCCCTATTGCAAGCAAACCACACATACACACACACACACACACACACACAACCTACTGTAACCAAACCCCGCCCCCGACCCCCCACCACACACACACACTCTTCGTCCACCTGGCCTTGTGCAGCAGCAAGCACCGGGTTGTGAGAATGGACCCTGACTACTGTCCTGGCCTGGCTGGAACGATGTGGTGCTCTTCACCCTCCGAGCCAGCAGGGTCCGCCAGAGGCCACGGATGAAGCAGGAGCCCCACGACTGTCCAGGCAGAGGCGGCACCCAGCAGGCTTAGAGTGAGGAGTCATCTCAAGTAAGGGGATTTAAACAGGGAGCAGTCTCATGACATCATACCCAGCATGTCCACAATACAATAAAAAAAATGACCAAGAACCAGAAAAATGGCAATTTGAATGAGAAAACAGTCAATCAACAGATATCACCGAGAGGACACAGAAGTCAAGTCAAACAAGGACTTTAAAGTGACGGTCATAAAAATACTTCTGTGTGCAATTACAAACGCTTGAGACAAAAGAAAAAATAGTCTTAGCAAAGAAACAGAAGATATAAAGAAGAAACAAACAGAAATTTCAAAGAAAAATATAGTAACAAAAAATCACAAGAGCAGCTTAATAGCAGAATGGAGATGACAGATGAAAACTATAAAACTATAAAGAAAAGCTAAGAGAACCGGTTACAAGCAGACCTGCGCTAAGACAATCACTCAACGAAGTTCTTCAAACATAAAGACCAAAGAAACCTGAAACATGGGAGAATTAAGAAAAAATAACAGAGCAGGTAAGCATGTGGATAAATATGTCTCCTCCTGAGTTATTTAAAAGGCTAGGTAGTTTAAAAACTCACATCATTAACATGGTTCTCAAGATATGCAGAGGAAATACTTAAGACAAAGTGTAACGGGGAGAGGATAGAGACCTAAATGGCAGTAAGCTTTTGACATTTCACTTAGAAGTGGTAAAATGTCTGTAAAAGTAAACTGTGTTGAATTACATATACATATTGTAATTTGTACAGCCACCTATGAAAACCATACAAGGACATATACATCAAAACACAACAGATAAATCAAAATGAGACACTAAAAATATTCGACTAAGTCACAGGAGGCAGGAAAAGGGAAACAGAAGAAAAAACACAGGAAACAATTAAAAAATAAAATGGCACACTTAAATCCTAATATTTAACAATTAGATTAAATGTAAATGGCCTAAAACACTACTACAAGACAGAGATTAGCACAGTGAATAAAAATAATGAACCAAGAAACTAATTTCAAATATGAAATACAGGTAGGTTGAAAGTTCAAAGTAAATGGATAGCAAAGATATGCTATGCAAAAATCAATCAAAGGAAAGCAGCAGTAGCTACTCACATCAAACAAGGCAGATGTCTCAACAAAGAAAATTACCAGGAATAAACGAGGAACAAGGGCTGGGCGCAGTGGCTCATGCCTGTAATCCCAGCACTTTGGGAGGCTGAGGCAGGTGGATCACCTGAGGTCAGGAGTTTGAGAGCAGCCTGGACAACATGGTAAAATCCTGTCTTTACTAAAAATACAAAAATTATCTGGGTGTGGTGGTAGGATGCCTGTAATCCTGTAATCCTAGCTACTAGGGAGGCTGAGGCAGAAGAATCGTGTGAACCCAGGAGGCAGAGGTTGCAGTGAGTCGAGTTCACGCCACTGCACTCCAGCTTGGGCAACAAGAGCAAAAGTCTGCCTCAAAAAAAAAAAAAAAAAAAAAAAAAAAAGAGGAAGACTACATATATTAAAAGGGTCAGTTTATTAAGAAGATATAAAAATTCTAGATATGTAATTCAACAAATAACAGAGCTTCAAAACACATAAGGGGAAAAAAGAAATAGACAAATCTACAATTATAGTGAAGGGTTCAAGACCCCTCTCTCAGTAATTGAGTTACTAGACAGAAAATCAGCAAGGGTACAGAGAACTGAACAATGCCATCAACCAACAAGATCTAACTGATGTTTATGCATTCACATAACACTCCACTCAACAACAGAATACACATTCAAGTGCACCTGGAACATTCAACAATATAGTCCAGATGCTGGACCATAAAGCAAACCTTGACAAATTTAAAACAATTAAAATCATACAGATTATGTTCTGGCCATAATGGAATCACACAGGAAAATAACAGGAAAATCTCCAAACGCATGGAAGCTTAAAAACATACTCCTTAAAAATCCACAGGTCAAAGAGGAATTCTCAAGGGAAATTCTTAAAATATTCTGAACTGGATGAAAATTAAAATACAACATAACAAAACTTGTGTATACAGCGAAAGTAGTGTTTAGAGGGAAATTTGTGGCACTATTTATATTAGAAAATAAGAAAGTCTCAAATCAATGATCTCCGTTTTTGCCTCAAGAATCTAGAAAAAGCATAATGTAAATGCAAAGCAGAAAAGGAAATAAAAGCAGAAATCAATGAAATTTGAAACTAGAAAAACACTGGAGAAAAACTGATCAAATCCAAAGCTGGTTCTTTGAAAAGATCAATAACATTAACAAACCTCTAGCAAGACTAAAAAAGAAACAATACACAGATCACCAATATCAGGAACAGAAGAGGGATATCCCTGTAAGTCCTGTAGCACTACGCAGGGAAGAAGAGGGGACCCAGTGCATCCCGAGGTCAGCTGCCTCTCACCGGATTCCTCAAAGCCGTGTGGCACCTACTGCCTTAGGATCACTCAGACTGTCACGAGGTTTAGTTCCCCTTAACTACTCTGTATATAGTAACTTGGACATTATAAAACGTTGTTTTCCATTTGAGATATTCTTTCAGGACCTAGGGACTGATGCCAGCTGGTCTAAGGACCCCACAAGCAGATTCACCAAAGAATGCAGTTTCCACAGGATCTAACTGATATTAGATCTATATAGTTGAATGTTCCAGGTGAACTTGATCAATGCAGTTTCCACAGGATCTAATCCCGATGATTCCGTGCCCTTTACCACCACCAATTGACAACCTCAATTTTCCAGCACCTAACGATTCTGTTCCTTAAAAAAACCCCAGCTCAGATCTCCTTGGGGAGATGGATTGAGGCCTCCTTCCACCTCCCTGCTGGGCTCCTGCCAGGATTAAACTGTTTCTCTGCTGCAAACCCCCCGCCCCCCGCTGTCTCAGTGTATTGGCCTGTGGCCCTGCAGCACCTGACTTAACCTGTTGGCCCAGTAACACCTGCAGACCACACACAGGCATCAACGGGCTAACAACGGAACACCAGGAACAACTCCAGACACATTCACAAATCAGCTCAAATGAGCCACCTCCACAAAGTCACACACAGCCAAGACTCAAGGTGAACTGACGATATGAACAGTTTCCTAACAACCGGATACAGAATTTGCCATTTAAAAGCTTCAAAAACAGAAATTTACATCCCCATGTGGTTTCACTGGAAAATTCCAAGAAACATTCAAAGTACACACTCATTAGCACAAACTCTACAAAACCTCTTCTGAATATCAGAAGGCAACAATTCTCAACAGTTTATAAACTCAGCTTCACCCTGACGCCAAAACCAGACAAAAGCAGGCCAAAAAGAAGGAAAGCGGCCACCAGCATCCCTCAAGAAGTCCGAGGCCAACAATCACCAGGGAGTGGGCCCAGGAGAACCAGGAGAGGGGTCCCCAGCGGGAGGGCGGGCAGCGCTCCAGGAGAGCAAGGCTGGCTCCCTCTTCTCAGCGATGTAACCCCGTAATGGAACCACAACCACCCGATAGACAGGCAGGAGCCGGACTCCGGGACCCGGACGCGGGCAGGGGCCGCACCTGGGCACCGGGGGGGGCTGCACCTGGGCACCGGGGGGGGGGGTCCTCACCTGGGCACGCGCGCCCCGCCCGCCCGCGACCGTTCCGGCCGCCCGCGGCGCCTGCGCAGAGGGGACCCACCCGCCTGCCCACGGTCCGCCGCCCAGGCAACCAGGCGCGGCCGCCCGGGGAAGCTCGGCACCCACCCCCGCCACCCTGACGCTTGCACCCCCGGCCACCCGCCCGCCCGCCGGCGCACCCAGGTCGCGGTGAGGCCCCAGGCCGCTCTTCGCCCGGATCGCCTCCTCACTCAGCACCAGCCGCGGGACGGCCCGCGCCATGATTCAAACGGAGCGCTCACCACGGCGCCTGCGCGGCGGGGCAGGGTGGAGCCTGCGCGACGGGCGGGGCGGGGAGAGGGGCGGGGCCTGCGCGGTGGACCCAGGAGCCTGGTAGGACGGGGCGGAGCCCGGCCTGCGGAGACGGGAGGGGCCTTGCGGTGTGGGGGCGGGGGAGAGGGGCGTGGCCTGTGCGGGCGGAACCCGGAGGATCCTGAGTGGGCGGTTCACCCCTGCACACACCTGGCAGTGACATATCAGGGACGTTGCCAGCGAGCTGGTCTAATCTGTGGTGATGGTATCTGGGTGCCCCTAGTCACCAGGAGGAAGGTGGGGGAGGGGACACCCCTGGGGCTCTGGGCTCCGTCCACCAGGTGCTGGGCCCCAGTGACACAGTAACACAGTGGATGTCCTGAGCGGGACTGAAGTCTTCCCGCTCAACAGGCTGAACTCTGTCTTCCTTGAAAGCTCTGTGGAAGGACCTCACAGGGTAAACGCAGGGAGACCCTCCAGGGCGCGGTCAGCCCTGAGCCACCGTGCTGGGCCTGTTATGGGGCGTGTGCAGGAGGTGTGTGCAGGTGGTGTGTGCAGAGGATGCCTCAGGGTCTGTGCAGGGAGTACATGCAGGGGGTGTACATAGGAAGTATGCAGGGGTTTTTACAGGGTGTGTGTGCAAGGGTTAATACAGGGTATGTGTTCGGGAGGTGTGTGCAGAGGGTTGTGCAGGGGTGTGTGCAGAGGGTGTGTGCAGGGGTGTGCACAGAGGGTGTGTACAGGTGTGTGTGTGGAGGTGTGTGCAGGGGATATTCACAGGGTGTGTGCAGAGGGTATGTTCAGAAGGTGTGTGCAGAGGGTTGTGCAGGGTCGTGTGCAGAGGGTGTGTGCAGGTGTGTGTGCAGAGGTATGTGTAGGGGTTATACACAGGGTGTGTGCAGGAGGTGTGTGCAGAGGGTATGTTCAGAAGGTGTGTGCAGAGGTGTGTGCAGGAGGTGTAGTGGGGGAGGTGGCAGATGGTGGATGCAGGGCTGCATCTGGTCAGCCCAGGACGTGCTCTTGGTCCACTGGTGTTACAGTACATTTGGCCAGATTCCCCTCATCTGATATTTGACAAGCTGCAAACGCAAGGGCATGCTGGCGTCCGAGGGCGCCTCTGTGCTGACCTCAGCGTGTGTGGCAAGAGCCAGGGCACCATGGCCTGCCTGTCTCAGGCAGTGCTCTGTGGGAGGATGGGTGTCTCCACTGACAACCCAGGGAGGACAGCAGGGAGGAGCTCTGAGTTGGGCTCAAGAGCTGCGGGAGTGATGGCCCTTCTGGTCTCTGCCACAGCCCTTAGGCCATGGGACACACAGCATCATATTTGATCACCGTGTATGGGGACTGCCAAGCAATCAGCATTCCTGAGTGCAGATTGTCAGGTAGCTTTCCAAAACTTGCAAACCCAGAAACAGCTCCAGGACCCCTCCTGCAAGATGGTTAAGGGGTTCAGGGCACAGCTGAGCCTCACACCCCCAGCCCCACCACTGCCCGAGGTGTGCGCTGAGGGAACTCTGTCCAGCCAGGAGCGAACAGCATCCCACTCTTCAGAAGCACACAACAGCAAACAAAAGGGCTCATGGGCCCTCACCCAACAGCAGTGGCTTTTCAGGCATAACACAGGCCCCCAACACTGAGCCCCCTCCTCCTGGACAGGTGCCCACTGGCCAGAAAGGGCAGGGCAGGGGCGAGTGGGACCTGAGTGGGCAGCCAGTCCAGGGCAGAGCCACAGGGATGTGACGGAAGTGCCAATGAGAACTTTGAAAACAATGCCTCATCTCACCAACGCATCGCAGCTTCGCTGTAGAAAATATAGACACTACAGAAGGGAACCCAGATGAGAGGTGCCAGCCTGCTGAGATAGCCCACCCCAGCGTGCCCACGGTCCTCCAAGTGTTTCCTCAAACCTGTGTGCATTCACAGTCATGAGGCTATGCTAAGCATTGCCACATGCTTCTGCCACTAAGTAGTCTTTAATGCCGCTTATTAAACATCATTTTAATGGTCACGTTAGATCATAAACCAAACCCACTTTATTATCCCGTCTTGAGCTGCTGAACGTCGTGTCTGTCTCCACTTCCTCATGGCAGTCACTCTGGTTGGCCACATCATGAAGGCGTGAGAGCCTTCCAGCCTAGAGGGGGACTGCGAAAGCACAGAGCCGCAGAGAAGCTGGGAAAGCAGAGGCAGGGGGTGAGGTGCCTGGGCTGGGCCCCATAAGCCTGTGGCAGAGGCACCTGCACAGGCCTGAAGTCCCAGCAGCAAGGATGCTGTCTGTGGGTCCAGGGCTCCCCTACGGCTTTGGCCAGACCCTAAGACAGGAGTCCCCCAGACCTGGGTACACCTCACCTCGGGTGGTACCCCAACACTTCAGCAGGTGTCACTGGAATCCCTAAAGTTAGACCAGAAGACAGTGTGTCGTGCCATGATCATGATGACCGTCCCCATCCCAGCACACGCTCCCATCATTACCCCTCCCCATCCCAGCACACGCTCCCACCATGACCCCTCCCCCATCCCAAGACACACTCCCACAATGACCCCTCCCTATCGCAACACAAACTCCCACCATGACCCCTCCCCATCCCAAGACACACTCCCACCGTGACCCCTCCCCATCCCAGCACACGCTCCCATCATGACCCCTCCCCATCCCAGCACATGCTCCCACCATGACCCCTCCCCATCCCAGCACACGCTCCCACCATGACCCCTCCCCATCCCAGCACACGCTCCCACCATGACCCCTCCCCATCCCAGCACACGCTCCCACCATGACCCCTCCCCATCCCAGCACAGGATCCCAAGATTAGCTGTGATCACGATGACTGCATGGTTAACCTAGGACTGCTGCTCCCAAGGACCAGCGGAGGCCTCCATCCCCAGGTTCTATGCGGGGTTCCTCACAGGGCACCAGCCCTCAGGCTGAGTTAACATCTGGAGCAGCACTTTAGGCCCACAGACCCAGGTCGCTGTGGCAGGATCCGGGTGGGGAGAGGCTCTCCATTTGCTGTCTCTCCAACAGGTGCACCTCCATAGCTTTCTAGAACATTCCAGGGAGGCTCCCAGTCCCCCGAGTCTCCATCCTCAAGCCTGTGGGCCCTAGACTTGCAGGCTCAGTGGGTCCTACAGAAGGAGGGACAGGGAGACCCACATGGTCGGAGAGGAGAGCTGGGGGAGCAGCCTGAGGGAGCTCTGGGCTTTCTCTAAATGGAGTAGGGGTGGGAGGAGGCTGCGGTGTGCAGTGAGAGGGAAATGGGGGTCTCCACCCACCCCAGGGACAGGCTTGAAGCATTGATGCCAGGGCTACATCCGAGCCCAACTCTAGCTGTGTGCCTGAGCTCACTCAGAGACGTGTCCTGCGTCGTCGTCTGTCCATCCTGTGTTTGAGAAGAAGCAGACACAGGCATCCAGGTGCAGCTGGGCTGGAAATCCACAGCCCAGCAGTGCAGCCTCACCTGCACTCACGTGGCCAGTGGGACTCACCTTCGCACACACGCTTAGCTCACATGTGCACACGCTCACAAGCACAGCACACAGTCCACGTTCGTGCTCTTCACTCACCACACACTCACGCTCAGCTCACATGTGCACATGCTCACAAGCACAGCACACAGTCCACGTTCGTGCTCTTCACTCACCTTCGCACACATGCTCAGCTCACATGTGCACACGCTCACAAGCACAGCACAGAGTCCACATTCAAGCCCTTCACTCACACTCACACCTGCTCACACTAAAACCACATACATACACAGTTGCACATGCACACTCATGGATATGCTTGCACACCCACACACAGTCTCCATCCAATACCAGCCCCCATCACACACCCACACGTGGACCCCCATCCAGCACCGGACCCATCACACACCCACACGTGGACCCCAATCCAGCACCGGACCCATCACACACCCACACGTGGACCCCAATCCAGCACCGGACCCATCACACACCCACACGTGGACCCCCATCCAGCACCAGCACCATCACACACTGACAGGTAAACCCCCATCCAGCACCAGCACCCATCACACACTAACACGTGAACCCACATCCAGCACTGGAACCATCACACACCCACACGTGGACCCCCATCCAACACCGGACCCATCACACACCCACACGTGGACCCCCATCCAACACCGGACCCATCACACACCCACACGTGGACCCCAATCCAGCACCGGACCCATCACACACCCACACGTGGACCCAATCCAGCACCGGACCCATCACACACCCACACGTGGACCCCAATCCAGCACCGAACCCATCACACACCCACACGTGGACCCCCATCACACACCCACATGTGGATCCCCACCCAGCACTAGCACCCATCACACACCCATACGTGGACCCCAATCCAGCACCGAACCCATCACACACCCACACGTGGACCCCCATCCAACACCGGACCCATCACACACCCACACGTGGACCCCAATCCAGCACCAAACCCATCACACACCCACACATGGACCCCCATCCAGCACCGAACCCATCACACACACCACATGTGGACCCCCATCACACACCCACACGTGGACCCCCATCCAACACCGGACCCATCACACACCCACACGTGGACCCCCATCCAGCACCGAACCCATCACACACACCACATGTGGACCCCCATCACACACCCACACGTGGACCCCCATCCAGCACCGAACCCATCACACACACAACATGTGGACCCCCATCACACACTCACATGTGGATCTCCATCCAGCACTGGACCCACACACACACCACACGTGGACCCCCGTCACACACCCACATGTGGATCCCCACTCAGCACTAGCACCCATCACACACCCACACGTGGACCCCCATCCAGCACCAAACCCATCACACACACCACACGTGGACCCCCATCACACACCCACATGTGGATCCCCACCCAGCACTAGCACCCATCACACACCCACACGTGGACCTCCCCCTGCCCCGGGCGGCAGGAGCCCAGCGGGCAGTGCAGAGGCATGGACAAGGGTGGAGGAGGTAGGTGGCATGAGCCACCTTGAGACTGGTCCTGAGTATGCCAGGCTGCTGCCCACGTCCTTCTGGAGAGGAAAGGAGGCGCCGGCCACCCTCCCTCAGCTCCTTGGCGAGGCCGCATCTGGTCCAGGGCCAGCCGCCCCTTTGCTGGTTTCGGTTCCTCCTTTATCCATTCATAAACGTTGAACAAAAGCTCTCTCTTCCCCACGGTATCTCCAGCCATTAAGGTCAACATCAATATTTGAGAATTGTCAGTACCGCACTTTACCCACTAACCTTCCCAAGTGTGGATGGGAAGGTGTGCGTGGCCCTTGCTGGGCTGTTTGTAGTGAACACAGTTGAGGGTGGGCTTGGGGATTCCCTGCATCGCAACGTCTTAGAGGGGCGGGGCCCCAGCTTCCCGCTGTCCGCGTAACAGGCCGCGTGTGCGGGTCAGTGGAGGGGAGTGTGAGGGCAATGGATGGGCCGCTGTGTCCTGGTTTCTGTCCCGCTGTGTGGCTCGGAGGGAATGTGCTGTCGGGTTTGGGTTGAAACACCGTCCCCACAGCATCTTTGGGCTACACTGCCACTGCCCGTGACTCCTGCTGTCGTGTCTGGAAAGGGGAGGCCTCGGAGTGAGTGGCCAACGGCCTTCCCGTTACAGGAGCTGGTGTGGGAAGGGGCATCCCCGTGGCTGTGGGCTGCAGCCCTGTAATGATGGGGAAGTTTCAACGCCCTCAGAGGCGTTTCCCTGGAGGGGGTGCAGTCCGTCCTGGGAGCTTGTGAACCGCTCTGTGCTGCTGCTGGGGCTGCACTGACAGCACGCGTGAACCCAGCAGCGAGTGGTGTGACGCCCTGGAGGCCAGAGGCAGCGTGGGCAGCTCTGCTGTTCCAGGACTGGGCCAGGACAGCTGAGCACTCGCGGTCCTCGGCCACGTGCCACCCCCTCTGCAAGGAGCCCAGAGGGCTCCCCCCAGGCCTGCGGGCCAGTGCCAGGCCCCACATCCCTGAGCCACTCCCAGGCAGGGGCCGGGCCTCAGCTGGGGGGCACAGCACTAGGTGAGATCAGAGGTGTCCCAGACATGTGGCCTGCAGGCGTTTGTCCAAAACAAGTTCTGTCCTGGACCCTGAAGGGGAGGTAGAGGTCAGGCTGTTTCCTACAGTTTCCAACACTGGAATGCACGGGACTTCTCAGGGAATCTTGGTTTCCTGCTTTTACCAAAAGCGCCTGACGGGCGGGTATGCACCCCACTCAGGCAAGCCCCCAGCCCCTCAGGTGCCGAGCCGTGACCCTCTCCCCCAGCAAGGACAGGGCCAGGGCACTGCCACCACCAGGAGCCGTGTCTTCAGCCGCCAGCAGGAGCTGCGCCAGCATGTGGCACCTGTCAAGTCTGGCATCTTCCTCTGTCCTCTCAGGCACTTGGCATCTTTCGGGGCTGCTGCCTCCTGGGCCTGCCCGATATTGTTCAGATATTTGTGCCCACAAATCTCGTATTGAAATGTAATCGCCAGTGCGGGGAAGTGGGGCCGAGTGGGAGGTGTCTGGATCACAGGGGTGGGTCCCCCATGAATGGCGTGGGCCATCCCCTTGGTGATGAGTTAGGTATCACTCTGGTAGATCTGGTCGTTTAAGACTGTGTGGTGGCCGCCCAGTAGTTCACACCTGTAATCCCAGAACTTTGGGTAACTGAGGCGGGTGGATCACTTGAGGTCAGGAGTTTGAGACCAGCCTAGCCAACATGACGAAACCCTGTCTCTACTAAAAATACAAAAATAATTAGCCAGGTATGATGGCATGTACCTGTTATCCCAGCTACTCAGGAGGCTGAGGCAGGGGAATTGCTTGAACCCAGGAGGCGGAGGTTGCAGTGAGCTGAAATCATGCCCCTGAACTCCAGCCCAGGTGACAGAGCGAGACTCTGTCTCAACTTCTTTTTTAAAAAAGTGTGAAGTGCCTCCCCCTCTGACTTGCTCCCCCCTCACAATGTGAGGTGCCTCCCCCCTCTGACTTGCTCTCGTCTAACAAAGTGAGGCGCCTCCTCCCTCTGACTTGCTCTCGTCTAACAATGTGAGGCACCTCCTCCCTCTGACTTGCTCTCCTCCAACAATGCGGGGGTGCCTCCCCCCCCTCTGACTTGCTCTCCTCTAACAATGTGAGGTGCCTCCTCCCTCTGACTTGCTCTCCTCCCAACATTTTGAGGTGTCTCCTCCCTCTGGCTTGCTCTGTGCTAACAATGTGAGGTGCCTCCCCCTCTGACTTGCTCTCCTCTAACAATGTGAGGTGCCTCCTCCTTCTGACTTACTCTCCTCTAACAATGTGAGGTGCCTCCCCCCCTCTGACTTGCTCTCCTCTAACAATGTGAGGTGCCTCCCCCCCTCTGACTTGCTCTCTGCTAACAATGTGAGGTGCCTCCTCCCTCTGACTTGCTCTCTGCTAACAATGTGAGTTGCCTCCTCCCTCTGATTTGCTCCCCCCCACAATGTGAGGTGCCTCCTCCCTCTGATTTGCTCCCCCCTCACAATGTGAGGCGCCTCCCCAGTCTGCCTTGCCCCCCTCACAATGTGAGGTGCCTCTTCCCTCTGACTCGCCGCCCTACAATGTGAGGCAACTCCCCCGTCTGGCTTGCCCTCCTCCCAATGTGAGGCGCCTCTTCCCCTCTGACTCGCCCCCCCCCCCACAATGTGAGGCACCTCCCCAGTCTGGCTTGCCCCCCTCACAATGTGAGGCACCTCTTCCCTCTGACTCGCCCCCGACAATGTGAGGCACCCTCCCCCGTCTGGCTTGCCCCCCTCCCAATGTGAGGTGCCTCTTCCCTCTAACTCGCCCCCCCCAACAATGTGAGGCGCCTCCCCCCCTCTGGCTTGCTCCCCCTCACAATGCCATGCACCTGCTCCCCCTTTGCTTTCCACCGTGATTGGAAGCTCCCTGAGGCCTCATGAGAAGCAGATCCTGGCACTGCACTTCATGGATGGCCTCCAGAACCAAGAGCATTAAACCTCTTTTCTTTATAAATTATCCAGTCTCAGCTTTCCTTTACAGCACCCAGCAACAGCCTAGTACACCGCCCTGCCTGTGTTCCCGCCATCTGCTGTTACTCAGACTGATCAGGACCAGGGCCAGCATCAGATATCACCCGGTGCTGGTCCTCTGCCAAGCCCCAGGCTTACCCCACTATGGCCCAGGGAACTGCAACCACCTGCTCCTCACCTCCGAGGCTTTGGGGAGCCCAGAGCTCAGCATCTCTAAGGGCCAGGGCAGAATGTGGCCTGGGGCCACCAGCTTCAGGAAGCTCGAGGCCTCCTCCAAGGGGGAGTTCCCTGAAAGCCAGAGCCACCCCCTCCCACGTGGCCCAGTGGCCATGACTCAAAGCTCACTTTCTCCTTGAGCCTCCGGTCAGCTGGCAGCCCTGACTGCTCCCTGGCCGCTTGCCATGCCCTCCCCCCATCCGTGCTGACCAAGCTCCACCACCTCAACCCCACAGGCTCCAGCCACCCGCTGCCGCCGGCTACGTTCCATCAGGCAAAGCTTCGTTGCACGAGGCCGGGCCGTGTCACCGCCTCTGTGTTGCGTCCAGCGGGCAGTGTGCATGGTGGGTCCTCACTGTGAGGAACCCAGGCTCTGGGGGCCCAGATGCACGTTTCTGGCCGGGCCCACACTGGGGCGAGCAGGCTCCTGGCCATGTCCCCACTGTGAGGAACCCAGGCTCTGGGGGCCCAGACGCACGTTTCTGGCTGGGCCCACACCGGGGCGAGCAGGCTCCTGGCCATGTCCCCACTGTGAGGGAACCCAGGCTCTGGGGGCCCAGACGGCACGTTTCTGGCTGGGCCCACACTGGGGCGAGCAGGCTCCTGACAATGTCCCCACTGTGAGGAACCCAGGCTCTGGGGGCCCAGGCGCACGTTTCTGGCCGGGCCCACACTGGGGCGAGCAGGCTCCAGGTGCACCTTTCTGGCCTGGCCCACAGCGGGGCGAGCAGGCTCCGGGCCGTGTGGCCATGAAGAAGCTGATCTCCGAACTCCACTTTTCTCATCTCAAAAACATCAAAAGAAGAGGGCCATCGGGACTGGGGGTTCCAGCCCTCTTGGGCCTTGCCATTTCCGGCACAGAGGATGGAGCTGTCTCTTACAGCTTGGACTGGTGAGAAGCAAGCATGAGGCTACAGTGGCATTTCCGGGTAAAGCTTAGACTTTCCAGAAGAAGAAACAAGTGTGAGTGGTACATACCATGTCCCTCTTCTCCTCTGCCCTGAACAGAGCTGTGATGTCTGGAACTGCAGCAGCCGCCTTGGGATGACGAGAGGGAAAGAAAGTTGGCATCACAGGCGTGCCCAACCTGGGCTCCAAACCAAGGCCACTCCTGCTAGGCCCAGACTGTGGCTGACAGAGAGAGGGCACAAGCTTTGAATGACTATTGCTGTGCCTGGCACCTTCCCATGGACCCTGGCATCTCCCAACGTGCTGGGCGCAGCGTAGGTAGCACAGGCGTGTGTGCAGGCGCCCATACCAAGGCCTGGAAGGAGGCTGTGCCTGCCCAGCAGAGCGGCCCCCTTTCTCCATGGGGAGATAGAGCCCTGGGAGGGGGCAGGAGCAGGAGCGTGGGAGTGGCTGGGGCTGCAGAGGGGAGCTCTGGAGGACCCCGCCTGCCCAGGACTCAGACAGAGGGAGCTGGCTGCTTGGGATGTTCCTCTGTCTGCCTGGCATCCAGTCTGGCCCAAGTCCAGGTCTGAGCAGTCTGTGTGGATGGAGGAGCAGGTCGGGGTGGATGGAGGAGTGGGTCGGGGCGGGGAACAAAGCCTGAGATGTAATCAGCTGGCTTTGCAGCTCTGGCTAGCAAGTGGGCCTCCTGCACCCCTTAGTCAGCACCGAGACCGCTGGAGGAGGCCTTGTCCTTAGAGGCAGCACTTGGAGAATAAAGTGAGGTGTGAGGGGACCTTTGCAGCCCAGAAGCACACGGTCTGTTGGACAGTGTGGCCATAAAAATGCTGGGTTTTGGGCCAGGTGCAGTGGCTCACGCCTGTAATCCCAGCACTTCGGGAGGCTGAGGCAGGTGGATCACAAGGTCAGGAGTTCAAGACCAGCCTGGCAAACATGGTGAAACCCCGTCTCTACTAAAAATACAAAAATTAGCCAGGCGTGGTGGCGCATGCCTGTAATCCCAGCTACTTAGAGGGCTGAGGCAGGAGAATTGCTTGAACCCGGGAGGCAGAGGTTGCAGTGAGCCCAGATTATGCCACTGGATTCCAGCCTGGGCAACAGAGCAAGACTCTGTCTCAAAAAAAAAAAAAAAAAAAAAAAAAAAAGTTTGTGAAAACTTTTTTGAAACCAAAAACTGCCCGGTGAGGGCTACAGGTTTGTGTTCCTGCAGGAGTCTCGGGTGGAAGCCCCAACCCAGGGCTGTGGTGTTTGGAGGCAGGTCCTCCTGATGGGATCAGCGCCCTCCCCCTCTCCTGCCCGCGCACCAGGGAGCCGGGGAAGAGCCCTCACCAGTAGGCTGGTCGGCCAGTGCCTGGATCTCCAGCTGCCACCCCAGAGCGGTGGGAAATCTGTGTCTGCTGCTCAGGCTGCCCACACGTGGTTTCCTGCTACGGCCACCTGAGCTGACCAGGACCTCCCCCAGAATCTGTGCAAAATTCTAGCACTTTGAATGTCACCTATGAGGCAAAAGTGGTGATTAACTTAGGGATCCTGAGAGGCACTTTTCCTGGGTTATGGGGGGTGCTAAATGCAGTCACTCCTGTCCTCCTAAGAGACAGAAGACGCGGAGAGGAGAGACAGAAGGAGCCCAGGGCTGCCTGGAGCTGAAGAAGCTGGAGGCGGCAGGAGGATCCTGTCCTGGAGCCTCCAGAGGGAGTGAGAGTCCCGTGTGTTGTTCTGAGCCCTGAGGCTGGGGTAACTGTCACAGCGGTCACGGGAAACTGAGACGTCCCCACACACAGCAGTGCACGAGAACAGGACTGAGACGTCATCTCCGTCACACCCCGACACTCGGAGACGGACACTTGCGGGTACTGCGTGTCTCACCCAGAGCTCCCAAGGTGTTAGCTGCTCCCTGTTCTGACCTGAGGCCTGACGCGCTGCAGCCTGGTCCAGAACCGTCCATAGTCACCGTCCTCACTCCCCCTCGGGAGCTGTGCGCTGGCCTGCACCTGGACAGAGCGAGAGGCACCAGGCCCCCTGCCAGGAAGGCCCAGAGTCCTCAGGGACCAAGAGGCAGGACATGGCCCCTCCCCAGGGTCCTTGAGACATCTGTGTGGCGTTGGCTCCCCCAGCCCTGAGGCACCATCCTGGAGGAAGCCGTGCAGCGGCCACAGACTGGGGACACAGCCCCAGGAACTCAGAACCTTGTGGTTCTGAGTTTTTGGAGACGTAGAAGCAGCAAGGTCCCAATGCCTGCAGGGAGCTGTGTGGGGGAGCCTTCCTGAAGGGGCACGGCAGACCCAGCACCCAAAGCTGGCGCAGGCCGTTTGTCCCCACATACTGACGCCTATGAAACACCCCGAGGGTTCTCAGAGCCCTGTGGATCGGACAGTGCTCTCCAGAGACAGGAGCTGCAGGAGCTCAGCGTGGCAAGCAGGCAGGTCCCGGCAGGCACCCCAGGGCGTGATCTCGGCTGAGAACCACCAGCTGTCCATGAGGGGCTCGCTCTCTGTGTCCATCTCACAGGGAGTGGGGGAGGCAGAGGGAGCCCCGGACTCACTGGGATCTAACCCAGATGCTTCTCTTCCGCAGGGCAGAGGCCTCCTCCCAGAGAGCCCAGGCCTGCCTGTGGGAGACCCGGGGCCTCCCAGAGCCGCCACCTGCCCGTCTCTGGAGCTCCCAGTGGAGATGCCATGCAGTGCCCAGTGTCCTCCCACTGGACCCTCCAGCCCCCGAGGGTGTCCACGTCCCCAGCACCGCAAGGAAGAGACTGGGCTGTCTTCAGTGGGGGCTGTGCTGTGTTCTGTCCTTATTTCACCTAGAATGGCCAGTTCCAAAATCAATCCCTGCAAATGATTTTTTTCAAAGGCCCCTTTTCAGTATCAAGGAGCAGGAAGCAATCTTTTAAAAACCGACTGGCCACACATTTCTGCTCATTAAATAAATATTTTTACGTTGGACCTGATTGATTTTTCAGACACGCGGAACAATGGACCTGACTCACCCGTGTGCAGCTGGGAGCCTCCTTCCTCCCCTGGGGGCCTTTGAAGTCCCAGCGAGGTGGCCACACCTGGTGCACAGGTGGGGCCCAGCCGATAGGCACCTAAATTCTCACCAGCTTCACAGGGTGTTTGGAAATGGGCTCCCGCTCGGCTCACACGGCCCCTTCCTGTATGCCTAGGGTGGGATGCGCAGTGTGGTACTCACTGGAGAGAAAAACGCCTAAGGGTGAAAAGCAGAGGAGAGAGGGTCAGGAAAGGCTGCCCCACAGGCAGGTCAAAGAGAGAACCGCGGTCCCACCACACCCTCCAGCCCCTCCCAGGTGCTCTCCCCACTCCAATGTCTCAGCCTCAGCCTCTGGCACCCAGAGGGAGCCCAGGACTCAGGGGAGGGCTACACCGTTTGCTTCTGTAAGGGAGCTTCGGTTAGTCAGTCATTCAACAAACATGAACCCAGAGCCACCTGCACTGCAGGTCCCATCCCAGGTGCTGGTCACGGAGCAGACGAAGCTTGAGGGCCTTCGTGTCTACTGAGGGGGCAGATGACAAACCAGGAGAGCGAGTCGTAGCACATGCTGGTGCAGCTGCTGGGAGCTGGGCAGGGCCGAGCCAGGCACAGGGGGCAGGCGACCACAGCCCGAATGCGGTGGTGGGTGCCACAGACCTCCTTGGGAGGTGTCTGAGCAGAGACGAGGGAGTGAGGAGTGAGCGCCTGACTCTGGAAAAGTGCGTCCTGCAGTGGGACCCTCAGGCTGGGCTGGGGTCGGGCGTGGTGGCAGGTGGCACGCAGGGCTCGGGGTGGGTCACCACGGTGGCAGGTCCACGCAAAGCCTTGCTGCAGGCGGGGATGTGGCTGCGCCAAGCCCATGCCTCCTGCGGCCACAACGCAAATAAGTCCTGGTCGTTCACTTTCTACCACTGATTTCTTCTTGCTTGGAATTATTTTTCTGCTGTGGAAGCCAAATGGCGGGTTTTACACAAACATTTATCCAACTTAGTTTTTAGTTTTTTAAAAAATAAATGTTATATGTAGGTAACATTTATTTGGTCTCATTATCATATAGACCAATAGAACAGAATAGAAAATTCAGACAGGAGGCCACACACCTACAGCCGTCTGATCTTTGGCAAGGCCAGCAAAACCCGGCGTGGAGAAAGGACTCCCTGTCGGACAAATGGCACTGGGAGAGCCAGCTCAGTCACAGGCACAAGAAGGAAACTGGACTCTCACCCTCACCCATAGACAAAAATCAACTCTAGGTGGATTAAAGACTCAACTGCAAGACGTCAAACTACAGCAATCCTGGAAGACACCCTGGGAAACGCTCTTCTTGGTGCTGGCATTGGCAAAGAACTTCTGGCTGCATCCCAACAGCAATTGCAGCAGAAACAAAAGTAGACTAGGGGGAACTGATGAAACTGAAGAGCTTCTGCACAGCAGAGGAAACTGCCAACAGAGGAAACACATACCCCACAGAATGGGAGAAAATATTTGCAGAATATGCATCTGACCAAGGCCTAATATCCAGCTTCTAGAGGGAACTTAAATCAACAAGCAAAAAACAACCCCATTTTTAAAAAAGGGCAAAGGACATGAACAGGCACTTCTCAAAAGAAGACATGCAAATGACCAGCACGTATAAGAAAAAATTCTCATTATCAGAGAAATGCAAATCAACAGTGCAACGAGATACCAGCTCAGCAGTCAGAATGGTGGTGATGACAAAAGTCAAAAAACAACAGATGCTGGTGAAGCCAAAGAAAAGGGTGATGCTCACGCACTGCTGATGGGAGCTTAAATTAGCCCAGCCGCCGTGGAAAGCAGTCTGGAGATTTCTCAAAGATCTTAAAACAGAGCTAACATTCGACCTAGCAATCCCATTACTGGGTATATACCCAAAAGAAAAGAAAGGATTCTACTAAAAGGACACCTGTGTTCACCACAGCATTATTCGTAACAGCCAGACATGGAATCAACCCAGGTGGCCATCAGTGGTAGACCACATAACAAAAATGTGGTGGCCAGGCGCAGTGGCTCACGCCTATAATCCCAACACTTTGGGAGGCTGAGGCAGGTGGATCACAAGGTCAGGAGATCGAGACTATCCTGGCTAACACAGTGAAACCACAGCTCTACTAAAAATACAAAAAATTAGCCATGCATGATGGCGCATGCCTGTAGTCCCAGCTACTCAGGAGGCTGAGGCAGGAGAATCACTTGAACCCGGAAGGTGAACCAAGATCATGTCACTGCACTCCAGCCTGGGCGACAGAGTGAGACTCTGTCTCAAAAAAAAATTAATTTAATTAAATTAAATTTTAAAAAAAGAAAATGTAGTACATACACCAGGGAATACTATGCAGCCATGACAAGAATGAAATTGTGTCCTTTGCAGCAATGTGCATGCAGCTGGAGGCCATTCTCCTAAGCGAATTAATGCAGGAACAGAAAACTAAACACTGCACATTCTCACAAGTGGGAGATAAACATTGAGGACATGTGGACAAAAGCATGGGAACAAAAGACACTGGGGCCTCCTGGAGGGTTGGGGGATTAAAAACCTGCCTGTCGAGTGTGATGCTTGCGGTCTGGGTGATGGAACCCATACTCCAAACCTCAGCATCACGCAATGCTCCCATGCAACAAATCTGCACATGTGCCAGCTAAATCTAAAATAAAAGTTGAAATTTTGAAAGGGAGATAAGATAAATGTCATACCAGTTGTTGGATCAAACATTTCATTTAATACCTTAAAGAGAAGTAGTCATAGGTATTGGAAGACTAAGTAAAGAATTGGAATGGAAAGTCACAGAGGAAAAATGGGCAATTAAAATATGTCAGCAGGTATTTTTTATTTTTAGTAGGTCCCAATGTTGTTGTTTACACATTTGTCAGTTGATTGGTTGTTTTTGGTGAATATTCGTTAGATTCATGTAAGTGGTTCATTCTCTAATTCCTGCACTGAAGCCGCTTTAAACAGTCATGTGTAGATTTTCCTGTGAAATAGACTTTCATTTCTCCAGAGTACACATCCAGGCAGGGGATGGCTGAATCCCCTGGCAAGCGTAGATATAATGTTAAAATACACTGACACCTTGTCTGCCATACGTCAATCCCCAGCAGCAGCGCAGGAGAGCCGGGGGCTCCGCGTCCTCGCCAGCACTGGGTGTGGCCACCCGTTTGCTTCTTGCTTGCGCTGTTCTCACAGGTGTGTCGTGGTTCCACATATGAGTGGTGTGCATTCTTATTCCCTTGTGGCTGACGGTGCTGAGCAGCCATCTCGTGTTCTTATCTGCCATCCGAATGTCTTTGGTGAACAAGTTGTTCAATCTCTTGCCGATTATTCATCTACTCGCATTGTGTTAAGTGGTTTCCTTCTGTGTGGCAGGGCTTCAGTGGGGCTGAGGCGTAAACTCCAGCTCCCACATGTTCCCCGTTGTTAGATAAAACACCGTTGACAGGTGTGTGCTGATCTTGTGTCCTGCGACACTGCTGAACTCATGGACTAGTTATAGGTGGGGTTTTGTGTCTTTTTTGGTCAATTCCTTGGAATTTTCTACATCAACAATTATGCTCTCTGTAAATAGAGATGGTTTTCTTCTTCCTTTCTTGTCCGAATGCCTTTTATTTCCTTTTCTTGCTATATTGCACTAGCTGGGACTTTCAGAATGATGTTGGCAAAGACGGAAGTGGGGACCACGTATCCTCATTCCATATTTAAGGGAGGAAATATGCAGTTTTTCACCAAGACGTGCCACGTCACCTGCGGATTTTTAACGGGTATGCTCCATCAGGTGAAGGAAGTTCTCTGCTGTTCCTGGTTTGCTGAGAGTTTTTCCATGAATGATTCCTGACTTTCGTCATTGTTTTCCTGCGTGATTTGAGATGATCATGTGCATTTTAGTCTTTGGTCTGTCAATACAGTGGAGAGGGCTGATTGAATTTCAGCTGTTTAGCCAGCCTTGCATGCTGCTGTCACAATGCATGCTGGTTCTTACATAGTACTCACTTTGACTTGCTGTATTTTGTAGATACTGTTGCATCCGTGTTCAGGAGAGATGTTCATACATAGTTTTGTTTCTTGTACTGTCATTTATCCGGCTTTGGCATTGGAATAATGCTGTTTTCATAACATGAGTAGGAAAGTGTTTCTATTCTGCTTTCTGGAGGAGACTGTGCAGAATTGGTAGTATTTCTTCATTACATGTTCATAAAATGTGCTAATGAAACCGTCTGTGTCTGGAACTTGCATTTGCAGAAAGTTTTTCCACTATGAATTCAATTACTTTAATACAAAAGGACTGTTCATTCAGGCCATCTATTTCTTGTTGAGTGAGTTTTTGCAGTCTGTGGCTTTTAAAGAATTGGCTAGTTTATTTGAAGTTGTCAGATGTATGTGCAGAGAGTAGCTTGAAATGTTCGCGTGTTGCCCTCTTAATGTCTTTGGATCAATACTGATATCTCCTCTTTCATTATTGATACTGGTAAGTTCTCCCTTTCTCCCTCTCTAATTAGTCTGGTTAAAGGTTTATCAACTTTACTGATCTTTTCAAAGAACCAGCTTCTCGTTTATGGATTTTTCTTTGTGTCCTTCTGTTTTCGATTTCATCGGTTTTTCTTATCTTCATTCTTTCCGTCCTTCTGCCTGCTTTCAGTTTAATGTGCTCCTAGTTTTGTAATTTCTAAAGGTGGAAGCTTAGATTGTTGATTTATCATTTTATTCTCTTTTTAGTATCAGCATTTCTTTATTCTTTTCTAACTAAATGCTTCTAATATAAGCATTTAGTTCTGCAAATTTCTCTCTAAGTGCTATTTCCTTTTGATATGTTGCATTTTGCATCTTCATTCAGTTCAATGATTTCTGGTTTTTCGGAACCATCCTCCTCAATACCTACATTATATAAGGAGTATATTGTTTAATTTCCAGTTATCTGGCGTTTCCTAGGTATTTTTATGTTGTTGACTTCTAGTTTAAAGTCATTGTAGGTTTTTTGGTTACTTTAAATTTGTTCAAGTGCATTTTATGACCAAAAAGAAGGAGCCTGTAGATGTTGCCTGGCAGAGCGTTTTATTAGTCAGGTCCAGCTGGTTTCTGGATCTAGTCAGTTCTTCCATATCCTTGCCAATTTACTTTCCACTTTTTTTTATCAGCGACTGAGAGAGGAGTTGTTATGGACTGAATTGTGTCCCACAAAATTCACACATTGAAGCCCTAACCCCCAATGTAACTGTGTTTAGAGACAGGGCCTGTAAGGAGGTGATTCAGGTTGCAAGAGGTCATCTGGGGGAGGCCGATGCAACAGGACTCATGTCCTTATAAGAAGATGAAAAGACACCAGGAATCATTCACTCTCCATGCCAGCACAAAAAGAGACCACATGAGAACACTGAGAAGCCAACCCCACCCCCGCCTCATCTTGGTGTTCCAGCCTCCAGAATGGTGAGAAAACAGACTTTTAAGGCCCCAGTGTGTGGTGTTGTGACATGGCAGCCCTAGCAGACTGAGACAGAATGTTGGGGTCACTAGATCCAGTGTGGAGCTGCCTGTTACCTGTCAGGTCTGTCGCCTTTGCCTTGTGTGTTTGGAAGCCCTGTTGTTAGGTGCATAGGTATTTAGGATGACTGGGTCTTCCTGGGGATTCACCCTTTGTCGTCATGCACCGTCCCTCTTTATTCCTGGCAGTTTTCCTTGCTCTGAAATCTACTTTGTCACTCCAGTTTTTTTAATTGGTGTTTGCTTGGCATACCTTTTTCTCTCCTTTTACTCTTAACCTGCCCTCTATTTTGTATTTAAAGAGGATTTTTGTAGACAGCCTGTAGGTAGGACTTGTTGCCTTTATCCAGTCTGATAATTTCTGTCTTTAATCAGCATGTGTGGATAATCTACGTGTATTTTCGTTACAGGTGCATTTGAATTTAGGTCCAGCATCTCTTGCATGTCCTCTATTTGGGCCCTCTGATTTTTCCCCTTTTCCCCTTTGCATGCCTTCTTTTGGATTCTTGGGCTATTTTGTAGTATTGCATTTTGATTTATCTAATGGTTTCTTGAATTCTATCTCTGTGCATTGTCATTCTAAGGATTGCAATACACATTCTAATGCCTTCTCACCTTTCCAGTCTATGCAGAACTAATATTTTCCCACTTCAGGCTGTAACGCTGCGTCCTTGTCCCCACCAAGGCCCCTTCGCTGCACCCTTTGTTGGAGTCATTCCATGGCATCTGCACATGTTGAAAATTCCACCATGCAATGTTTTCATTGTCGCTTTCAATCATCATATGCAGTTTAAAGACTCATCTGCAAGAAACCCATTTGAAATGTAATGATACAGCTGTTTCACAGTAAAAGGATGGGAAAAGACCTGCCAGGCCAACATCAGTTACACAAAAATCCTCAAACAGCTCTATTCATGTTAGACAAAATAGACTCAGAGCAAGAAAAGTCACTGGGGGGTAAAGAGGAGAGCAGCAGTGTGCTGTGTTCACTCGGGCTTTCACTGCGTGTCATGCCCTTTCTTCCTTGCTGGGGTTGTGGGTTTTCTGGTATCTTCCCTCACCCTGAAGAACTTGCTTTAGCATCTTTTAAAGCAGGTGTCCTGGCTACAGATTCGCTTAGTGCATCCTCACTGGAGAACACGGATTTTTGCCTCCATTTCTGAAGGGTATTCTTGCGGATGCACAGCTCTGGCTTGGTGCTTCCTCTGGTTTGACCTTTTCAATGTTCTTCCACATCCCGGTCTCCATGGCGTCCGGTGAGAAATTGCAACCTGGATTATTGTGCCTGGTAGGGAATGTGTCATTTATGTCTGACTGCTTCTCTGGAACTAATTAAATAAGTTAAACCCATGTTTTTCTCCAGCAAGCACTTGGACACCTGTCCTTTATCACCTACTTGTCACTGTGGGAAACTGAGCTCTCAGCCCGGAGGTAAAGCAGATGCTGACAGGTGGCTGGAAATCAATTGCCCTCCCTGGTTCACATGAGCCCTGGGGAGCATGTTGACTGATCAATGACCTTTGGAGAAAGAGTGGTATCAGGTCCAGAGAGAGAGAGAACCATCCCCAGCTTGTGCAAAAGAGGAGGCAGCTGTTGTGGGTACGATTGTGTCCACCGCAAATGTGTGTCCAATCCCAACACCCAGTGCCCTATTTAGAAATTAGGTCTTTGCAGGTGTCATTTAGTAAGATGAGGTCACACTGGACTGGAGTGAGCCTGATGACGACACCCTTATAAGAAGGATGAAATGTGGGCACACAGACACACACAGAAGGAAGACCACCATAGTGTGGTGTTGTCACAAGCCAGGGACAACCCAGGATTGTGGACAACACCGGAAAGAGAAAGAGACAAGGAAGGTTCCTCCCTGGAGCCTTTGGGGGTGGCTGGTCCTGCGGATACCTTGAATTGCACGTCTAGTCTCCGAAACAGTGACAGAACACACTTGCACTGTTGCCAGCGGTGCTGTGTATGCTGACTTGTTACAGAAGCCCTGGGAAATGTGTACAGACACATTTACTTTGCGTATTTGGCCTCTTTGTCCTTAAATCCCATAGGCTGCTTTGGCCAAAGGTGCAGGTTCCTACTTGGCCATGAAGAGTTTTCTCTGGCCTGGCCACATTGCTTTCTGGTTCAGCCTCATTGCTGATTTAGGGACAGCAGAGACTTATCCCCAGGAGAGGTTCTGAGGGAAGCCAGAGGCTCTGCAGCCTCTCACCAGGAGCCTGGGGTCTCTTCAGCATGGACAGAACTGGACCTGACGAGTGCCTGCTCCTGAGTCCCGCTGGCTAAATGAGGGGCCGGGCTTCGCTTTCTGCCCCTACATGTGAACGCACCAGCCAGCTCCCCATCACGGCACAGGGTGGCGCATGGACGGGGCAGTGCTTCTTCCACAGGGATGCCAGCAGGCCACATCCTGAGGCCATAAGGTGGTTCCTGTGGTCAGCAAAGATCTGGCCTGGACAATGTGTGGGTCTCTTGGGACGTGTCACAGAACAGAGTGTCTAATGTCAGCAGGCTGGGCTGTGCCTTCTGCCCCTGGCCAGGGACATGCACAGTTGTGTTTGAGATGGAGACTCACTGTCGCCCAGGCTGGAGTGCAGTGGCGCAATCTCAGATCACTGCAAACTCCGCCTCCCCAGTTCAAGCGATTCTCCTGCCTCAGCCTCCTCAGTAGATGGGATTACAGGCGCTACCACTACTCCCAGCTAATTTTTGTATTTTTAGAAAAGACAGGGTTTGGCCATGATAGCCAGGCTGGTCTCAAACTCCTGACCTCAGGTGATCCACTTGCTTCAGTCTTCCAAAGTGCTGGGATTACAAGTGTGAGCCAACGCACCCGGCCCACAGTGTAT
Organism: Ateles fusciceps; assembly: GCA_036589455.1. Lineage (NCBI taxonomy): Eukaryota > Metazoa > Chordata > Mammalia > Primates > Atelidae > Ateles > Ateles fusciceps. The sequence goes on from JAZHEH010000586.1 coordinate 9,839,536, forward strand.
CTTTAAATATTAAACTGGAAAACAAATCAAGCCAGGAAGTTCAACTTCCAAGAATGGAATTCTAGGTCATCTATACCACCCAGATGCCGAGGACAACTGGAAAACTTGGAAAAAATAGAACCATGTCTGCCTGAAAGCATCGCAAGCCTGCCAGGGAGTGTAGAGACGCCTGGCCGGTCGCCAAGAGAAATGTAACTGTAGGTGGATGAGCCTGGGTCTTGGGGACATGTCTTCTGTGGGCCATGCCAACTCTAGGAGCAGTGACTAAAAATCAGCGCCATCATTTTGGAAGTACTTTGGGGTCAGGGGGCAAGTGTTGGCACAAGGAGCCAGGAGGGATGGAGTTTCTGCTCTGTATCCCGTGCTTGGGAAGAGAAACTGTATAGCTCTTCATGGGGATAAAAGGTAAACTGAGGTAAACCAGCCTGCCAGGGGCTGCAGCCCAACTCCAAGTCATCTGGGAACTCCAGGATATCCCTGATCTTGGGTCCCAGTGTTCCCAGAGCAATGGTGTGTCCAGGTGGGGGAGACACAAAAGCTTACAGCCCTGTTTGCTTTCTCAGCGGGGAGGCAGGTAGCCTGGGGCAGGATCACAGCCCTGCTCACCCTCTGCCTGGAAACAGACTTGGTACTGTTGGGTGTGGGGGGAACAGCAGGAGTTAGGCTGGCCATGCTGGCTGCATGGGAGTGGGGTGAGGCCTGTAACTGCCAGCTTCCCCCCCACTTCCCTGGAGACCTGTATGACAGAGTAGAGGCAGCCACAATCCCCCCTGGGAACTAACTCCATTGACCAGGGAACCACCCCCACCCCCCACAGCAGCTGCTGCAAGCCCCGCCCAAGGACAGGCTGAGCTGAGACATGCCTAGCCTGGCCCCACCTGGTGGGCTTTCTCTACCTGTCCTAGTAGCCGGAGACAAAGGACAGAATCTCCTGGGAGCACTAGGGCAAGCTTGTGTCTTTCTTATAAAACCACAGCAGATCCTCTCTTGAAAGCACCACCTCCTGGCTGGAGGACAACCTATACAAAACCAGCACACTTAACAAAACTACAACCAAGGACCCTTAGAGTCCACTTCACTTCCGTGGCACCTCTACCAGAGCAGGTGCTGGCATCATGGCTGAGGGACCTGAAGACAGAGCACATCACAGGACTCTGTGCAGACACCCCCTGTACCAGTCTGGAGTCCAGTAGCTCCACTGGGTGGCTAGACCAAGACGAGCAAAGCAATCACTGCAGTTTGGCTCTCAGGAAGCACCGTCGGTAGGGGAAGGGGAGAGCACCACCTCACAGGAACACCCTGTGGGTCCAAAGAATCTGAACAATAGCCCTTGAGCCCCAGATCTTCCCTCTGACATAGTCTACCAAATGAGAAGAAACCAGAAAAACAGTTCTAGTAATAGAACAACAAAAAAGTGTTTTGTTTTGTTTTTTGAGACCGAGTTTTGCTCTTGTTGCCCAGGCTGGAGTACAATGGCACAATCCTGGCTCACTGCAACCTCTGCCTCCCAGGTTCAAGCGATTCTCCTGCCTCAGCCTCCCAAGTAGCTGGGATTATAGGCATGTGCCACCATGCCTGGCTAATTTTTTTGTATTTTTAGTAGAGACAGGGTTTCTCCATGTTGGTCAGGCTGGTCTCAAACTCCCAACCTCAGGTGATCTGCCCGCCTCGGCCTCCCAAAGTGCTGGATTGCAGGCATAAGCCACCACAGCTGGCCCAAAACAAGATTCTTTAACTCCCCCAAAAGATCACACTACCTCACCAGCAATGGGTCCAAACCAATAAGAAATCCCTGAAGTGTCAGAAAAGAACTCAGAAGGTCTGGTATTAAGCTAATCAAGGAGGTACTAGAGAAAGGTGAAGTCCAACTTAATGAAAATCTTTTAAAAATGATACAAGATATGAAGGGGAAAATCTCCAGTGAAATAGCATAAATAGAAATCCACACCTTAGATACACTATGTGAACTACAGAAAACCAAAATAAAGAGAAACATCATAAAAGCAATGAAAATACAAAGTAAGATTACTGTATAAGGAGCAAAAATTTGATAGACATCCAACTTCTCAGCAGAAACAATGGAAGCCAGAGGACAATGGAATAATATCTTTAAATGCTGTGAGAAAGAAAAAATAACTCCCAGCCTAGGATATCACACCCAGTAAAAATATCATTCAAAAACAAAGTTAAAGTAAAGCTATTTTTATAACAAAGACAAAACAAAACTGAGAGAACTACAAAGATGCTGGCAAGCCATAGGCATAGTAGCTTCCTCTAGTAGTCTCTACCTTCAAGATACTTTTAGTTACCTGGTAAACTCCAAGTCTAGTTAACAATCCTTCATTTCAGTTTTTTGTGATCAAATAATTGCTGTGGTTTCTGTCTCCTGATTGTGCCCTCACTGATATGTGAGGTTCATGACAACCTTTTATTGACTAAAATGCTAATCTATATTTTCCAATATAAATAATATATTCATGACAACACATCAGCATTCTTAATAATGTTGATGTGTTGTCATGAATATGTTATTTATAATTATATATGTTCCCCTAATATCTTAGAAGAATGTTCTAAGATATTAGGGGAACATATCTAATTACACTGAACATTCCCTTGTTTGTTACAGGAAACTCTGAAATTCTATGGAAAAGGCTATGACCATGATTTGTTAATGTAGTTTAAAAACATTTTCATCCCGAGAATATTTCCAGACTTTTAAAGGCAAGGATTGTGCTTTTTTATTTGAAATTTTGTGGGCTAAAATAGAAAAGGGAATTAGAGACAAAAATTCTGATAACAACTCTGTTACTAGCTAATTGTGTCTTGTATCTTGGGCAAGTCTCTGTCCCTCTCATTAAGGCAAGTTCCTTCTGCAGCAAAATTGGAAAATTAAACAGTATAATTGTTCAGGTCTTGTCAGATATATGACTTTTTGCTATAGCATTCAACACATTAGAAATACATCAGGCAGCCAGTAAATATTTAGAACAGAGGTGATATGGTTTGGCTGTGTCCCTACCCAAATCTCATCTTAAATTGTAGTTCCCATAATCTCTATGTGTCATAGGAGGAACCCATTAGGAAGTCATTAAATCATGGGGGTGGTTACCCTTATGCTGTTCTCACGATAGTGAGTTCTTACAAGAGCTGATGGTTTTATAAGGGACTTCCCCCAGCTTTGCTCCACACTTCTTCTTGCTGCTACCACATGGAGGACACGTTTGTTTCCCCTTCCATCATGATTATAAGTTCCCTGACGCCTCCCCCATCCCTATAGAACAGTGAGTCAATTAAACCTCTTTGCTTTATAAATTACTGAGTCATCAACAGTTCTTTATAGCAGCATGAGAATGGATTAATACAGTAAATTTGTACCAGGAGTGGGTGCTGTTATAAAGATACCCAAAAATGTGGAAGTGACTTTGAGACTGGGTAACAGGCAGAGTCTAGATCAGTTTGGAGATCTCAAGAAAAGACAGGAAAATGTGGAAAAGTCTTTAACTTCCTAGAGACTTGTTGAACAGCTTTGACCAAAATGCTGATGGTGATATGGAGTCCAGGCTGAGGTGGTCTCAGATGGAGATGAGGGACTTGTTGGAAACTGGAGTAAACGTCACTCTTGGAAGCAAAGAGACTGGCAGCATTTTGCCCCTTCTCCAGAGATTGTGGAACTTTGAACTTGAGAAAGATGATTTAGGGTATATGGCAGAATAATTTTTTTTGAGATGGAGTCTCTGTCACCCAGGAAGGAGGGCAATGGTGTGATCTCAGCTCACTGAATAAAAGTCTGGAAATGTGACGCCTGACAACGCAATATAAAAGAAAAACCAATTTTCTGGGGGAAAAATTCAAGCCGGATGCAGAAATTTGCAAAGTAACAGGAGCCAAATGTTAATCATGAAGACAATGGGGAAAATACCTCCAGGGCATGCCAGAGGCCTTGATGGCACTCCCTCTTATCACAGGCCTGGAGGCCTAGGAGGGAAAAATGGTTTCCTGGACCAGTACAGGGTGCCTTGCTGTGTACAGCCTTGGGACTTTGTGCCCTGTGTCCCAGCTACTCGAGCCATGGCTAAAAGGGGCCAATGTACAGCTCAGGCCATGGCTTTAAAGGGTGTAAGCCCCAAGCCTTAGTAGTTTCCATGTGGTGTTGAGCCTGTGGGTGCACAAAAGTCAATGACTGAAGTTTGGAAACCTCTGCCTAGATTTCAGAGGATGTTTGGAAATTCCTGGATGTCTAGGCAGAAGTGTGATGCAGGCATGGAGCCCTCATGGATAACCTCTGCCAGGGCAGTCTAGAAGGAAAATGTGGGTTTGGAGTCCCCACATGGAGTCCTCACTGGGGAGCTGCCTAGTGGATCTATGAGAAGAGGACCACTGTCCTCCAGATCCCAGAGTGGTAGATCCACCAACAGCTTGCACTGTGCACTTGGAAAAGCCACAGACACTCAACACCAGCCTGTGAAAACAGCCAGGATGGGAGCTGTAGCCTGCAAAGCCACAGGGGTGAAGCTGCCCAAGGCTGTGGGAGCCCACCTCTTGCATCAGCATAAACTGGATGTTAGATATGGAGTCAAAAGAGATTATTTTTGGAACTTTAAGGTTTAATGACTGACCTATTAGATTTCAGAGATGCATAGGGCCTGTAGCCCCTTTGTTTTGGCCAATTTCTCCTATTTGGAATGGTTGTATTTGCCCAATGCCTGTATCCTCACTGTATCTAGGAAGTAACTAGCTTGTTTTTGATTTTACAGACTCATATGCAGAAGGAACTTGTCTTGTGTTAGATGAGACTTTGAACTTGGACTTTTGGGTTTAATGCTGGAATGAGTTAAGACTTTGGGGGACTGTTGGAAGGGCATGATTGTGTTTTGAAATGTTAGGACATGAGATTTGGGAGAGGCTGGGGCAGAATGATATAGTTTACCTGTGTCCCCACATAAATCTCATCTTGTGTCAGGGGGAGGGGACCCAGTGGGAGGTAATTGAATCATAGGGGCAGTTGCCCTCATGCTGTTCTCATGATAGTGAGTCATTTTAACAAGCCCTTTACAAAGGGCTTCCTCACTTCTCTCTGCACTTCTTCTTGCCGCTGCCATGTGAAGAAGGACGTGTTTGCTTCCCCTTCTGCCATGATTTTAAGTTTCCTGAGGCCTCCCCAACCCTGTGAAACTGTGAGTCAATTAAACCTCTTTCCTTCATAAATTACCAAGTCTCAGGCAATTCTTTATAGCAGTATGAGAATGAACCACTACAAGAGGAAGTGCATCTGAATATGTCCACTTTGGTGCTAGCAGCCTCCATGATGCCACAACCTGACCTACCTCCTGGCATTCATTTCTCATCACACCAGGTTGGACCCATGCCAAGTGACAGTGGCAGATGTGACAGTTGTCACTTCTGAGATCAGGCTGTGGAACACCATGGCTCCATTCCAAGTGCTTACTCTCAGATCACTGGCTCTGGGAGATGCTTAAGGAGAGGAACTATTATGTTGGTGCAAAAGTAATTGCAGTTTTTGCCATTACTTTCAATATTTTAATAGTTCCTCTTGCCAAACTCATTTGAGAGACCTTGAAAGCAGATCTGCAGCCCCAGTCGAGCCTTCGAATGACCATAGCCCCAGGCATGAGCTTCACAGCAGCTATGTGAGAACCCTGAGACAGAAACACCCAACTACACCACTCCCACCTTCTTCACCCACAGAAACCATGAGATGATGAGTGCTTGTTGCTCAAGCTGCTCAGCTGTGGGGATTTGTTACACAGCCATGGATGACGGACACACTTCTCAATGAGATGGTTAGGGTGCACCTGAGGTGGAGGTGTGAACTATGTGGATGGCTGATGCCTTCCTCTCCCTCTTGCATATGAATGATGGCTTCAGAGCTGTCTTTGAAGCCAAAATGTGTTCCCAATCACATTATTTATGGTTTAGCAAGGCAATGGCATGACCACAAAACAAGGACATAGATCACGGTGTCCTGAAATCGAGAAATCACCTGGCTCAAATTCATGGTTGAGAAAGCAGCATCTACTGAACCTGACACTCCTGAGGATGCACCCTGGAGTCTTCAGTGTCAGACAGTGTGGAGTTACACTCTCCCTCTTTCTGGGGCAGAAAACTCCAGAGCTGTGAGCTGCAGGATGACCCCCCAATGTGCTAACTGTTGTGGGCATGGTGGGTGCTGAGAATAACACACGCCCTCTGCATTCCAGCCTGGACAAGCTGTGGGTCCACCGCCACCCCAGGGCTGCTGCTGAGAGAATGAGGCACAGTCTGGGCTCCATTCCAGACCTGTGCAGGGAGGCCCTGGGGTATTCTGTGGATTTGGAGATAGGTATGATTCCTCGTTCTTTTTTTTTTTTTTTGAGATGGGGTTTTGCTCTTTTTGTCCAGGCTGGAGTGCAATGGCATGATTTCGGCTCACTGCAACCTCCGCCTCCCAGGTTCAAGTGATTCTCTTACCTCAGCTTCCCAAGTAGCTGGGATTACGGGCATGTGTCACCATGCCCAGTTAATTTATTTTTATTTTTAATTTTTAGTAGAGACAGGGTTTCTCCATGTTGATCAGGCTGGTCTTGAACTCCTGACGTCAGGTGATCAGCCCTCCGCAGGCTCACAAAGTGCTGGGATTGCAGGTATGAGCCCCCATGCCTGGCCAATTTCTTGTTCATTTTTGTTTCAAGGTTATAGACTGAAAACATCATCATCATTTCTGACCGCAATGCCGACAAACATTTGATAGTGAGCAGACCTCAGGTCGTGGAGCATGTTTTCCACTCTCTGTCCACAAAATTATAGGGACGACAATGGAGACTTCTTCCAAAGGAAGAGGTGGGCGGGGGCGTCTGTGGATGGTAAAATGTGGGCGCACTGCCTGCTCAGGCCCCTCTGGAATGGCACACACACCCAAGGTGTCCTGCGGCAAAGACAGCAGCAGCTTTGCTGAATCTGAGCCCGGCCGACGCAGAACTCCTCCCTCCCAAATGCCGTGGCCACTGAGTTCGGCAGGAAAGGAAATGGGGGATAGTGCTATGGAAATGAGTGTGTCCATTTTTTTCTAGCACCTGGTTAACCAGCTTCGAGAAAGAAGTTTGAAGCAGTTTCCTTTCAAGGGAAAGAATAAAAGCAGAGAAAGACACAGCAGGAAGAGTCCAGGTTTCCGGCGGCCTGTGAGGCGTCATCTCACCTTTGTCTGCTTCCTCCTCTGACTGCTAGCTCTGACTGTAGGAAACCAGGGGCCTGTGAGGCGCCATCTCACCTTTGTCTGCTTCCTCCTCTCCTGCTAGCTCTGACTGTGGGACACCAGGGGCCTGAGGAGCCTTGGGTTTCCTGGGAACACTGTGACTCGGTCACCGTCAAGGCTGAGCTGGAAGGGCTGAGCCTCCGAGGCTGGAAGGGGCGGCCTGGTCAGGCCAGGGCCCGGCAGGAGGGGAGGCGCTGGCCGGTGAGACTCTGGGCCGCCGTGCACAGGAGCAGCCGTGGCCTCTCCGCAGGCTGTATCCCGTGCAACCTCGTGGCATTGCGAGTGCTGTGGGGGTGGAAGAGTGAGCGTGGGCAGACCCTCAGCAGAGCCCGGCAGACAACACACACGCCGGCTACTCTTTCTCCTTCTTAAGACTTTGCTCCAAACTACAGCTTCCTTTCAAAAGCAAGTCTGAGCACAATACTGAGCCTGAGGCCACACAGAGAGCATGGGCAGGGCCCTCGCAGGGCACCCGGCATGGCTGCAAGCCTAGGCGTCCTTCCCTGGGCTGTGTGTTGTTTCACACCTGTGGGGTGACGTCCGACCTGAGCTGCCCTCAGTTGAGGGTCGCCTTTTCTCACCTTGGAAGTTCCCTCTTTCCTTTCTCCCTATGCCCCGAGCAGCGGGCCCCTCGGGAGCTGGCAGACACAGCAGTGGTCACCAGGCACCAGGGATGGTGCGGGGAAAGCTAGTAACACTGTTTAGAAAGTGCCGGAAGAGCTCCGTTCCTGGCAGAGAGAGAAAACAGGACAGGAGCACTCATGCAGGGGTGTGTGTGTGTGTGTGAGTGTGCGTGTGTGCATGTGCAAGTATGCCTGTGTGTGTACCACATGTGCATGTGTAGTATGCATTTGCCTGTGTGTGCTATGTGTGCATATGTGGTGTGTGTGTGTGTGTGTTTGCCTATGTGTGTGTGCATGAGTGTAGTATGTATTTGCCTGTGTGTGCATGTGGTGTGTGTGTGTGCGCATATGTGGTGTGTGTTTGCCTGTGTATGCATGTGTGGTGTGTGTTTGCCTGTGCATATGTGTGTGTTTGCCTGTGTGTGTGCGCATGAGTGTGGTATGTGTTTGCCTGTGTGTGTGTGCCTGCCTGTGTGTCTGTATGTGTCTGTGTGGTGTGTGTGTGCCTGTGTGTGTATGTGTGTGCATGCGTGTGGTGTTTGCCTGTGCATATGTGTGTGTGGTGTGTGTTTGCCTGTGTGTGTGTGCCTGCCTGTGTGTCTGTGTCTGTGTGGTGTGTGTTTGCCTGTGTATATGTGTGTGTGGTGTGTGTCTGCCTATGTGTGTATGTGTGTGCATGCGTGTGGTGTTTGCCTGTGTGTATGTGTGTGTGGTGTGTGTCTGCCTATGTGTGTGTGCCTGCCTGTGTGTCTGTATGTGCCTGTGTGTGTATGTGTGTGCATGTGTGTGGTGTGTGTTTGCCTGTGTATATGTGTGTGTGGTGTGTGTTTGCCTGTGTGTGTGTGCCTGCCTGTGTGTCTGTATGTGTCTGTGTGTTTATGTGTGTGCATGCGTGTGGTGTTTGCCTGTGCGTATGTGTGTGTGGTGTGTGTCTGCCTATGTGTGTGTGCCTGCCTGTGTGTCTGTATGTGTCTGTGTGGTGTGTGTGTGCCTGTGTGTGTATCTGTGTGCATGTGTGTGGTGTTTGCCTGTGCGTATGTGTGTGTGGTGTGTGTCTGCCTATGTGTGTGTGCCTGCCTGTGTGTCTGTATGTGTCTGTGTGGTGTGTGTGTGCCTATGTGTGTATGTGTGTGCATGTGTGTGGTGTTTGCCTGTGCGTATGTGTGTGTGGTGTGTGTTTGCCTGTGTATGTGTGTGTGTGTAATTGTGCACTGTGAATATAAAACCCCGTGTGCTGCTCCTGGCTGTCTGCTGCATCTGGAGCCTGTCGTAGGCACTTGACTCTCAACAGCTCAGTTGCCTCTCGGAGCACACATGTGTCTTTCATACCCTGGTGACACAGGGCCCTGTTTTTTATTCTTACCCAGAAAGTCCCCTGAATCTGTGGTCAGGAGCCCTCGACAGATGCAGAAGACCTCACACCTGTGCCCTCCCCTGAAGCTTTCAGAAGAAACATCAACAAAACAACACCCTATCAGCACTTCATTTCTGCCCGCACAGCATTATCGGTGTGTCGCAGAAACGCAGCACGGCACCGGCAGGTGTTCGGCAGGAGGACACGTGTGTGAATGACATGGCCGTAAAAACAATGCAAGACAGTTGACAAAACAACAATCAGTACCAGGAGGCCTGGCTGGCAGGGGACAGACATAAACCCAGGCTAGAATCTCAGCTGCACGCACAGCTGTGCCCTGGGGCAAACCGTGGAGCGTCTTCTCCACCAAATGCGATGGAATGAGGCCGTCACTGCACACAGTGGCTGCCAGGCCGTGCCTCCATCTTCTCTGTAACAGCCAAGTCTGCTGCCTGTCAAATGTTGGAAAGACAGACAGGCGGAGACAGGTGGGGTCTGTGCCACAACCCAACTCCCACCCTCTTGATAATTCCAGGGCCAGGGTCTCAGTGTCTTCTCTGGATGAGCCGACTTGCAAGGGGTGCACCTGACTTTCTGCGTGAACCATGCAGCGCCCTGCATGCAAGACCAGGTGTGGAATATGCCACCTCCATGCATGGAACACACCACCTCCATGTATGCAACACTCCACCTCCACACACGAAACACTCCACCTCCATGTATAGAACACACCACCTCCACACATGGAACACACCACCTCCATGTATAAAACACACCACCTCCACACATAAAACACACCACCTCCACGCATGGAACACACCACCTCCACGTCTGCAACACTCCACCTCCACACACGAAACACTCCACCTCCATGTATAGAACACACCACCTTCATACATGCAACACTCCACCTCCACACATGGAACACACCACCTCCATGTATAGAACACACCACCTTCACACACAAAACACTCCACCTCCATGTATAGAACACACCACCTTCACACATGGAACACACCACCTCCACGTATGCAACACTCCACCTCCACACACGAAACACTCCACCTCCATGTATAGAACACACCACATCCACACATGGAACACACCACCTCCATGTATGCAACACTCCACCTTCACACATGGAACACACCACCTCCATGTATAAAACACACCACCTCCACGCATGGAACATGCCACCTCCACGTATGCAACACTCCACCTCCGCACATGAAACACTCCATTTCCATGTATAGAACATACCACCTCCACACATGAAACATACAACTTCCACGCATGGAACACTCATCTCCATGCAAGTAACATAACACACCATCTCCATGTGTCCAGGGCCTGCTGTGTGCACTGCATGGGGTCTGGAAGGGTCCACAAGAGCAAATTTGCCAGCAGATGGGGGCAGAGCTGGAGCCGGGTGCACGGCATCCTGACTGGGAGAGTCTGCTCGACACTTGTGCCTCCATGTTCAAGCCACTCTTCCAGGAAGGTGGGTACTGCGAGGGCCCCACCCCCACCCTGAGGAGCTGCAGCCTTGGGAGACCCAGGAAGTAGGAGCACCCATTAGCTCAGATTAGTGCGTATTGTTGCATAACGTGCAATGTCTATTAGTAATAATTTACCAATATTGGCTCATTGCGTGTAACCACAGTTCCACACACACAAGATTTTACAATAAGGGAGGGAGGGGGTACACGAGCACCTCTGCACTTCCCACTCTCCACAAACCTAAGGCTGCTCTAAAAATAAAGCCTACTAATTTTTGTAAAAACACCTATGGAGCAATGTCATTGCTTTGTGGGTCTCAGAGCTGAAGCTGTCCCCAAAGCTGCAGCACCCAGAGGCCACACAGCAGCCCCAGGTGCTGTGGACTCTTCACAGTGCCCAGCAGCTCTCCCGGGGCTCTGACCCAGTCAGGCCGTCCAGGGCACCTCCCGTGGTCTGGTTGCCCAGGGATCAGGTCTCCGCAGGGATGGGCAGGACTCTGTCCCCCCAGGGCCTGGCACCAAGCCAGCTTGAGAACACTTAGCCAGCACCTGCACCACAAACGCTGTCCACCAGGAGGGCCAGGGGGCCTGCTGGGCACCCCACTCGGCCAATGAAACCAAGGTCTTTGGCAAAAAGACGCTGTCAGGTGTGCAGCCCACAGTCAGCTCAGCATTTATGGTGCTGTCTTTGCCTCTGCAGAGCCAGAGGGCTCAGCACCTCATGGAGTGGGCACAGGGAGGGCGCTCAGGCCAGCGGGAGCTGCAGAGAGGGGGGCAGGCGCCCACTGACTGCCGCCCTGGACATCAGGATGGACACAGAAGGTGAGGGCCACCAGGCTCTGGTGTCAATGGAGAAATGATTCTAACGAGTCAGAGCTGCCCGCACCATGGTGCCAACCTCCCCCACCCCCACCCACTTTGTAGCAGACACCCAGGGGTGGTGCAAGTTCAGTCAGGGAAGGGCCTGACCCCAGGGGCTAAGCAGAAAGTGCAGTGGACTGTGGCTGAGTGGGCTCAACCCCTGCTAACTGCTCCCTCAAATGGGAGATGCATTGTTTTAATTTTCTTTGATTTTAACAAAAGGCAATGCATTTGTGTAGCTTGATAATCAAACAGGAAAGGTTATGCATCAACTCTCACTGTACCCCATCCCTGCCAGCTCCCACCCCTGCCTACTCTGTGCCTGCTGTTTTCATGTTCAGCCTTCCAGAATTCACTTTTGCAAATACAGGTGAACGCCTGTGCAGGCTCATCACCCTCCTCCCGTCTCACACAAAAGGTTTCCTACAGAAAACTACGCTTCACCCTTTCTTTTCCTAACGATATTGCATGGCGTTTTCTTTCCTTTCTCTTTTTCTTTTCTTTTTTCCTTTTCTTTTCTCTTTATTTCTTTTTCTTTCTTCTTCTTTCTCTTTCTTTCTTCTTCTCTTTCTCTCCTTCCTCCCTTCCTTCCTTCTCGTTCGTTCTCTCTCTTTCTTCCCTTCTCTCTTTCTCTCTGAGGCAGGGTCTCACTCTGTCACCCAGGCTGGAGTGCAGTGGTGCAGTCTTGGCTCACTGCAGCTTCCACCTCCCGGGCTTGAGCAATCCACCCATCTCAGCCTCCGAAAGTGCTGAGGTAACAGGCGTGAGCCGCCGCACCTGGCTGGAGTTTTCAGGATGAGTTTTAAACCATTTCTAACGTCGATTTTTAGTACTCGTGTCTTCAGGGGTGCAGCCCCAGCACCACTGGATGGAGGGGACCTCGGCCAAGGCTCTTCCTCTAGAGTTCTGTGTGATTGAGGGTCCTGCCTTTGAGGGAGTTGGTGGGGTGGGGGCACACCCTGACCCTCCCCCCACCATTCCCAACCCCCCCAGTGCTGCGCTTGGAGAGAGCACTCTCAGACTGCCATTGCCCCCATGCTCAGTCACCTGCTGGGTACCAGGCTCTGCATAACCCCATTACCTTTACATCAAGTCCAGCCAGGACAGAACTATTATCTTCATTTTCCAGATGAGGAGGAGATGCAAGAGCTGCAGATCCATCTCAGACAGGACAGCCAGTGAGTGGCAGAGCCAGGGTCAAATCTGCATGTTGTCAAAGTCCACGCTCTCCTCATGCCTCATTGCCTCCTCATCCATGTCTGAATCCATCCATTAAACCTGTTCATTCCCTCACCCAAACACCCACCTACTCTCTGACCCATCCAGCCACCCACTCACCCTTCCAACCACTCATCCATCCACCCACCCATCCAGCCACCCACCCACCCACCCACTTATCCATCCATACATCCATCCACCTACACATCCAGCCATCCATCCACCCACCCATCCAGCCATCCATCCACCCACCCATCCATCCACCTTCCCCATCCATCCGACCACTTATCCAGCCATCCATCCACCTACCCATCCAGCCATCCATCCACCCACCCATCCAGCCACCAATTCATCTACACATCCACTCATTCATTCATCCATCCATCCATTCACTCACCCAGCCATCTATAAATCTATCCATCCAGCCACCCATCCAGCCACCATCCACTCACCCACCCATCCAGTCACCCATCCATTCACCCACCCATCCACCCACACATCCATCCACCCATCCACTCACTCACCCAGCCAACCACTCACCTGTCCAGCCACCCATCCATCTACCCATCCATCCACCCACTCACCCACCCACCCATCCAGCCACCCATCTAGCCACCCACCACCTATCCACTCACCCATCCATCCATCCACCCAGCCACCAACCCATCCACCCATCTACCCACTTACCCATTCATCTACCCGTTCATCCACCCATCCATCTGTCCACCCACCCACTCATCCATCTATCAACCCATCCATTCATCTATCCACCCACCCATTTACTCATTCATTTATTCATCCATCTATCCATCCATTATCCACCCATTGATCACCAACCCACTCACCCACCCATTCAGCTCTCTGTCCATCCATCTATTAAAGGTTTACTAGGTGCCAAGCCCTGCAAGCTTGCTGATGTTATAAACTTCTGGCAGCCAGAGTGACCTCCCCAGCATGTGAATTTGACTGTATCTTCTGTTTGCAAGCCTTCATCAGTTTCCACTGCCTGCCTGCAGGGAAAGCTCTGACACATTCCCTACCTGTTCCACCTCTTACACGCTGCCCAGCCCCCTGCAGCCCTGCCCTCATTTGTAGGGGCTCTCTGATGATGTGCCTCACACCAGAGTGACTCCTCTTCACCCTCACCATCACGACATTCACGCTGTATCCACCAGCCCAACATTCACTTCCCCTTTCCTGGTGTCAGGCCTGGAATTTCCTTCAGGACTGCCTTTCCCCCTCTCCATCCACAGGTCCCAGGGGCACCAGGAGTGGGCAACTCGAGGTGGTTGAGAGGGACCACAGCCTTGCCGGACTCCTCAGAAAATCTTTATAGCAAGGCTGCTGGGTGGGGTGGCCTGAGGACGAAGTGACCCAGGAGAGCCCAGGTAAGAGATGAGCCAGGCAGCTTCATGATTTTACCACTTCAACACCTGGAGCCTTTGCCATCCCCAAAGAGGCGGGCTGCCCTTAGCCAGAGACACCTGTGCTGAGGGCAGAGTGACCCCCACTCATGGGTGCTTCTTGGGTAAAGCTGACGTAGGAAATACATGCTTATGCTTTGTGTCACTGTCAAAAGCATCTGAGGAGGTAAAATAAACACAGAAAGAACCGCACAATTAAAAAGTGAGTATGAGTGAAGGAAAGATGGTGGGGAAGGCAGGGGATGAGATACAGTGGTGGCTGGCCTGGGATCTCTGTGGCCCACATGCAGCAGCCGGCCCAGTCTCTCTGTGGTCCACATGTTGTGGTGGCCGGCCTGGGCTTTCTGTGATCCACGTGCCTGCCATGGCTGGTCCAGGATCTCTGTGGTCCACGTGCGGCAGTGGCCAGCTGGGTTCTCTGTGGCCCACGTGCAGTGGTGGCCAGCAGGGCTCTCTATGGTCCATGTGCAGCAGTGGCCGGCTGGGGCTCTCTGTGGTCCACATGCAGTGGTCCGGGCTCTCTGTGGCCCACATGTGGTGGCAGCTGGCCTGGGATCTCTGTGGTCCACGTGCGGCAATGGCCGGCCCAGGCTCTCTGTGGCCCATGTGCAGTAGCAGCCGGCGTGGGCTTTCTGTGGTCCACATGCAGCCCGGGCAATGGTGGGGAAAGTGCAGAAGGAGGAGGAGGCCCATGGGGGACAAAAGCACTAGGGGCTATTTCTTCTTCTCTCCATGGGGAAAACAGGATATTTTTAACACTATTGTCATGATTATGCTGAACTAAGTGGTTAAGACAAAATGTTACTTCCTGAAATGCGTCCCTTCCAAAACAACTTAGAAAAGTTAAGCAACAAAAATTTTATGGAAAATGCCGTCGGGAAACCAGGGGACAGAAGGAGGCAACCTCTCTGCCAGGGTCTGGCTGCATCCACTGGACAGAGGGCAGAAGAGAGTTTTAATTACAGAAAGATTGTAACGTACATGGAGGCAGAGAGAGCCAGCCGCCCCTCACCACTGTCTAACACACTCACATCTGGCTGTGTTTACTTCACCTATTATCTTGGTCGAGGGACTCGAGTTGACTTATACACATAGTGCCATGGGACCCCTCAGGAACTCAGCAGGTGTCTCTAAAGAGCAAGGCCTGTTCCTATGGAACCCAATACCACAGGCCCCAAAGAAGTACAATTCCCTCACATCAGCCAATCCCCAGGCCACACCCACTTTTTCCCATTGTCCCAGAAACACAGGCTTCTGGCTTCTTCCACTGTCCAAACGAGGCGTGTACTGTACTCAGTGTATGTGGGGATCATGGCTCAGCTGCATTTAGCATTTGCAGGGATGCTGGCTCATTGTGTACTGAGCATTTTGGGGATACTGGCTTGGCTGCATTCAGCATTTGTGGGGGATGCTGGCTCAGTATACATTCAGTATTTGTGGAGATGCTGGCTCAGTATACATTCAGCATTTGTGGGGGATGCTGGCTCAGTGTCCTTTACTCAGAGAAGTACAAAGAGAAAACAAAGAGTAGACCTATACCTCCCTCTTTATGAAACGTCTGCTTACATCTTTGGAAAGTAATCCAGTGAAGGGGTGTGAGACCAGGAGATTCAACCTAGAGAGGCATGGGAGAGAAACCAGCGGCACCTGCCCAGCCTCTGGCCAGCTGGCCCTGCCAGGGTTTTGCTGCTCATTCCTCCTTTCAGGGCAGGTCTGGTGTGCGCTCATCTTTGTCTTCATTTTCTTTTCCTTTTGCACCAAGCAGTGTTTCCCTCCCTGTCTGCTAGTATATGGATACATAACTGATTTTCGTGTACTGATCTTGTGTTCTGAGACCCTGTATGTTTCACATTCATTCCAGTTGTTCTGAAGATTCCTTAAAATTTTCCTTGTAAATAACTGCATTGTCTGCAATTAGAGATAATTTTACTTTTTCCCAACCAATCTTTACTCCTGTTTCTTCCTTACTTTGTGGTCCAGCCAAGACCTGGAGTAAACCATGTTGGGGAAATGGAGTACCCTTCTGTGCCTTGTCCTGGTCTCAGGGGAGAAGTGCGTGGCATCTCACCATTGCGTGTGATGTGGGTGCAGGTTTCATGTGACGCCTTTGATTGCCAGGAGCTTTACCTCACATGGATTTTGGATTTAATTAGAAGCTCTTTCTGCTCCTATTGAAGTTTCATATGGTTACTCCTTTATTCTATCAATATGGTGAGTTACCTTGGTTTGGTTTTCAAACACCAAATTCTTGTATTTCTGAAAAAACCCTACTCCTACTCTGTCATGATGCATTATCTTTTTTTATAAGTTTTCAGATTCAGTTTGCTAGTATTTTGTTTACAATTTTTTGGATCTATCTTTATGAGGGATACTGTTCTGTAATTTTCATATCTTATAATGTCTTTGCCAGGTTTCTACATCAGAGTTAAGCTGGCCTCATTAAAAACTTAGGAATGGTTTTCTTCTTCTTTTCTCCGAAGTTTTGAAATGTTTTGTTAAATATTGGCATTATGTTGTTTCATCAACTCTTTGATAAAATTTATCATTGAAATCATCTAGCTCTGGAGTTTTTAAAAACTTAGGAATGGTTTTCTTCTTCTCTTCTCCGAAGTTTTGAAATGTTTTGTTAAATATTGGCATTATGTTGTTTCATCAACTCTTTGATAAAATTTATCATTGAAATCATCTAGCTCTGGAGTTTTTTCTGGACAAGTTTTTGATAAAAAGTTCATTTCTTGAATAGATATGGGAATATTCAAGTTTTCTATTCCATTTTGTGTCAATTTTGGGAAGTTGTATCTTCAGAAGAATTTATTACATAAGCTGTCAAATTTATCAGCGGAAAATCACTCACAATGTTGTGTTATTTCCTGTTAACGTCTGCAGGATCTGTCGTGATGTCCTCTCTTTTCTCCTGGCATTGTGTAGGGTCTGTAGTGATGTCTTCTCTTTTCTCCTGGCATTGTGTAGGGTCTGTAGTGATGTCTTCTCTTTCTCCTGGCATTGTGTAGGGTCTGTAGTGATGTCCTCTCTTTTCTCCTGGCATTGTGTAGGGTCTGTCGTGATGCCCTCTCTTTTCTCCTGGCATTGTGTAGGATCTGTAGTGATGTCTTCTCTTTCTCCTGGCATTGTGTAGGGTCTGTAGTGATGTCTCCTCTTTCGCCTGGCATTGTGTAGGGTCTGTCGTGATGTCTTCTCTTTCGCCTGGCACTGTGTAGGGTCTGTCGTGATGTCTTCTCTTTCGCCTGGCATTGTGTAGGGTCTGTCGTGATGTCTTCTCTTTCTCCTGGCATTGTGTAGGATCTGTAGTGATGTCTTCTCTTTTCTCCTGGCATTGTGTAGGATCTGTAGTGATGTCTTCTCTTTCTCCTGGCATTGTGTAGGGTCTGTTGTGATGTCTTCTCTTTCTCCTGGCATTGTGTAGGATCTGTAGTGATGTCTTCTCTTTCTCCTGGCATTGTGTAGGGTCTGTCGTGATGTCTTCTCTTTCTCCTTGCATTGTGTAGGGTCTGTCATGATGTCTTCTCTTTCTCCTGGCATTGTGTAGGGTCTGTCGTGATGTCTTCTCTTTCGCCTGGCATTGTGTAGGGTCTGTCGTTATGTCTTCTCTTTCTCCTGGCATTGTGTAGGATCTGTAGTGATGTCTTCTCTTTCTCCTGGCATTGTGTAGGGTCTGTCATGATGTCTTCTCTTTTCTCCTGGCATTGTGTGGGGTCTGTCGTGATGTCTTCTCTTTCTCCTGGCATTGTGTGGGATCTGTAGTGATGTCTTCTCTTTCTCCTGGCATTGTGTAGGATCTGTACTGATGTCTTCTCTTTCTCCTGGCATTGTGTAGGGTCTGTCGTGATGTCTTCTCTTTCTCCTTGCATTGTGTAGGGTCTGTCGTGATGTCTTCTCTTTCTCCTGGCATTGTGTAGGGTCTGTCGTGATGTCTTCTCTTTTCTCCTTGCATTGTGTAGGGTCTGTTGTGATGTCTTCTCTTTCTCCTGGCATTGTGTAGGGTCTGTCGTGATGTCTTCTCTTTCTCCTGGCATTATGTCGGGTCTGTAGTGATGTCTTCTCTTTTCTCCTGGCATTGGCGATGAATGATTGCAGTTTTCCTTTGATCAATCTTTTCAGAGTTTTATCAATTTTATTAACCTTTTCAAAAAACACCCTTTGTCTTTATTGACTTGCTCTATTTGTTTTATAATTCATTAGTTTCTCATCTTTATCTTTTTTCCTTCTAGTCCCCTCTTATTTTGGATTTAATTTGTTCATCTTTTTAAAACTTCTTAAGGTGGAATGTTAGATCATTATTTTGAAAATCTTTTTTCTAATGTGAGCATTATGGTTATCATCTCCTCTCTAGACTTATTTTTAGCTCATCTTACAGATTTTTATATATTTTGTGCTCATTGTCATTTCTTTAAAATATTTTCAAGTTTCCCCTGTGGTTCTTTTGACCTGTAGGTTATTTAGATGTTTTCTTTAATTTGCAAATATTTGTGTTTTTCCCAGATGTATGATTACTATTGATTCCTCTTTTAACTCCACCGTAATCAGAGGGTGTCCTTGCTGTGATTTCAATTATTGGAAACGTTTGAGATTTATCTTATGACCCATTATATGGTCTGTGGTGCTTTCCAGTTTCAGCATTTCCATTTGGTTTGGAAAACACGCCTGAGACAGATCCCAATCAGTTAGAGGTGTATTTAGCAAGGTTGAGGACATGCCCATGAGTCACTCTGGGGTCTGTGTCCTGTGCTGTTTCTGAGAGGGTTTGGGGAATGTCACTATTGAAAGGGAAAGAACAGACAGGAGGGGGAAGGAAAAAGAGAGGTGTGGGCAGTGAGGCGCATGGAGTTCTGTCCTGTGAGGCTCTGATCAGCCAGTGGGCCTGAGTTTTACCTGAGATAGAACATGGGACATCACTGCTGTCTGTCTGGGAACAAAAGGATGGCGGTTTCCACAAGAATCCACTCCCAAGCTTCACTTTCCTTTGGGCACCAGGAGTTTGGGGTCCTGAGATTCTATTTTCCTTTCAAGGATTCTTTTAAAAAATGATTACGATTTCTCTGCTGAGATTCTCTGTTCATTCATTGTGACTATACTTTCCTTCAATTCCCTGAACAAACTAAAGTCCCTGTCTTCTAATTTTATCATCTTTCATTAGCTTGAGTCAGATTTCTGTTGACTGCTGTTTCTTTCAGCTGTAGGTCACATTTTCCTGTTTCTTTCATGCCTGGAAGCTTTTCTGTCAGCACTGTATATGGCTGTTGTTGTCGATATGACACAGAGACTCTGGATTACATTTCCTGTGCTGGAAGATGTTGCTCTTGCCCTCGCAGGCCACATGCCAGTCCACTGTGGCCATGCCCCACTGGAAGATGTCACTCTCACTGTGGCCACGCCTCGCTGGAAGATATCCCTCTCACTGTGGCCACGCCTTGCTGGAAGATGTCACTCTCACTGTGGCCACCCCCTGCTGGAAGATGTCACTCTCACTGTGGCCACGCCCCACTGGAAGATGTCACTCATACTGTGGCCATGCCCCACTGGAAGATGTCACTCTCACTGTGGCCACCCCCCTGCTGGAAGATGTCACTCTCACTGTGGCCACGCCCCACTGGAAGATGTCGCTCTCACTGTGGCCACGCCCCACTGGAAGATGTCGCTCTCACTGTGGCCACGCCCCACTGGAAGATGTCGCTTTCACCCTCCCAGACCAAGCACCCACACACTGTGGCCATATCCCACCTTCCCTCATGGCAGCAGCTGCCGCCTCTCTATAGGGACCCTCAGTGTCTCCTACAGGATGCTCAGTCCAGGACAGGATTGAGGTGGAATTTGTGCACAGTACTGAGGGCCCTGTCATCTGTGGCTCCCTCCTTTTGTGTTCCACTCTTCCTTCTCCAGCCTCCCACACGTCTGTGTGCCCCATGGGCACCGAGGAAGGAGAGCTGTCCAGACCCCAGGCACAATTAGTGCCTGAAGAATATCTTAGTTTATAGTGTTATTACTCAGCTATTTCCTTTATATAATCCTTTATATATAATCATATATTAGTTTATACAATTAGTGCCTGAAGTATAACTTACTGCTTACATATATCCAGCTTATATGACCATATTTAATACTTATATCTACTTAGTTCTATATAATCTTTCTATATAATCATACAGGTATTGTAGTCGGAGCTGTACTGACACATTTAGTGCTGATTTATTTAATCCTTCCATAGAACCATATAGTAGTTTGTAGCAGGAGGAATGGCTAGAGCAGTCACAGAACAGAAGCAGCACATGGGAAAACAGCCAGACCAGGATGGGAACCAAAGACCCAGGCGGTGGCGTCCCTGCCTGAAAGGGCATATGCTGTATGGCAGGCTTGGAGCAAGAGCCTTTCCTCCTGAGAAAGGAGTTGTAGTACCTGGCATCCAGTTCCTGTGGAAAGTAGGCCTCAGGCCTGAGATCCTGGAAGTAACCAAGGGAGAAGAACCCCTCTGGTGTGACCAGTCATGGCGGCTGTCCACCCTGTCGTCTTTTCTCGCTTCTGTGCTAGCTCAAATCATCCTCCCATAAAGATCTTAAGAGAAGAGCACAAGCCTGTCAGCTCCCACTGCATTGGCTTATGGTATCCTTCTATTAGAAATCCTTTGACGTCTCTAGCCCCTAGATAAGAAGTGTTGCACATGACACCTGCTGCACACATCCCACCTCCTTGCCTCGGTGACCTGATGGGGGTGGACCCCTTTTCTGTACACTATCCTCTACTACTGCGCATGGCACAGCCCCCTACTATGCACAGTCCACCTCTCTGCCCAGGTGACATAATGGGGTGGCCCCCTCGCTTGTGACTCATGTGATTATGTATGCCCTATTACTAGGCCTATAGATGATGACCTCACTCATGACCCTGCCCCTGCTTGTACCTAATAAATACAGATGCTCTGGGGCATTTGGGGGCTGCCGCTGATCTCCGCTCACAGGTGGCGTGGCCCCCTGAGTCCAGATGCCCTTCACCAGTTCTTCAGTGTCCTGTCTCTTTACTTCTTAGACCCTGCACCTCAGCACAGCATAAGGGACACCCCACAACCCTGTGGGGCCCAACAGCCCTATGACGTCCAGCCAGTGGGGCTGCAGTGCTCCGCTGATGCCACCCCCAGCTTGGTGGCCAGGGCACAGGTGTGAGCTGTGTGTGAAGCTCGCCCATTGCGGTTCCTGCCTTCAAGTCTGCCACACTGCTTCTCTGCCATCTCTGGTTGCTCCCCAATAGCTTCCAATAGTGTTTTCTAGTTTTCCAGAGTTTGTAGTTTTTGTTCATGGGAGGTGATTCTGATACAGGCTATCCTGCCATTCCAAGAGGAAACCCCCCATGCTGTTTTCCTGGGCCCCATGGTTTCTTCGTAAAATCGTCAGTGGCTGTTCGTGTTTGCCGGTAGGCTTGCCACATCTTCTCTGTGCGTCTTGGCCCCTTCTGCTCCCCCTCCTTCCTCCAGGGCCGTTTCCTCTGTGAAGGGCGTGTCGCGACTTTGTTTCAGGGATGGTCTGTGAATTTTGTGTCTCTTTTTTGGTGTTATGTGTCCCAGAGTGGGTTTATCTCACTGCATCCTGGAGTGACGCTTCACAGACAGTTCGGTGTTGATGCCGCCTGTCCTTCACACACACAGGCTGCTGCCGCGTTGCTTCCTGGCCGTTGCTGTTGTGGGTGAGAAGTTGACTGTCGGCCTGATCACCATGCAGACCCCAGGGTCTTCTCCTTTTCTCAGTGTCATTCAGCAAAAGCCAGGCCTCTTAAAGGGATGCCCTATCTCTTCATAAGACCAGAAATACACCATTTAGAATGCAGTTCACCTAATATTTCTGGTCACTATTTTGCAGCCTAATTGGAATAACTGCTCATCTTGAAGGGATAAATAAAGGCCATTTAAGGCTGAATTCGTATCCCACCACTTTTCGATGAAAAAACGTTATGGGAAGGAAAATTTATTTTAAGTGGTTGAGGAGAATAAACGGTCATCAATAGATTGCATAAAATCCACTCCTAAGTACACACCTGTCAGCAATGCATCCACATTCATGCCCAAGTCTGGATACAAATGTTCATAGTGACATCATTCATGAGAGTCAAGAAGCAGAAATAGCCCAAACGCCTGAGTGACAAGCGTGAGAACACTTACACCCACACATGCAGCAACTGCTGATACGTGGCACGAGGCGGGGGTCTGGAAGCGTCATCTGAGTGAGGAGCCGGGCATGATGGCCACACACCAACGGTGCTGCCACGGAAACGTCCAGGACAGGCTGATCTGTGGAGGCAAATTGGCCGGGACAGGGGTGACAGGAGGAGGTGAACGCTGAGGCGGGGGCATGAAATGTTCTGGAATGCATCGTGGTGACAGACACACAGACCTGAGAGCATGTGAGGAGCAAAACAAAAGAGAAAGAGACCGCGTGATGGGCAGCAAGGATCTCCTCTGCAGACCCCCCATAAAGCCTGGCGGTGGGGGGAGCTGGCTGGGAGGATGGCACCCTGTGAAGTCGGAGTCCTGAGTCGTGAAAGATCTCGGCCCTCGGGACCAGACTCCCACCCGGCCACATGTGGCTCCATGCCAGCCCCCTCTGCTCCCTTCCCACATGGGAATAACCTGAGAACTGAGCAGGGGCCGCTGGCCCCTCAGATCCTGGCCAGGATCTGGGCTTTTAAACAGCGCTATCAACACAGTCTCCTGTCACGTGATTTCCGTGCCAGGTGCCAGGAATAGAAGCTGCAGGAGAACCCGGGAAGGCTCCTGCTCTGGAGGACGCACGGGATCTAGGAGGGAGAACGGCCTCCTGCAGCCACCGGCTGGCTCTGTGGCTCAGGGTCTCACCAGGACCCCCAGCCACCAGCCAGCTCTGTGGCTCAGGGTCCCACCAGGCCCCCACAGCCACCAGCCGGTTCTGTGGCTCAAGGTCCCAACAGGCCCCCCCAGCCACTGGCTGGGTCTGTGGCTCAGGGTCCCCCAGGAAGCCGGGCCTGGCTCTCCCCGGTGCTCCCAGCTTTAAAAAGTCATGTTGTACTTGGTTTTGTTTTATTTTTTTAACATGTAAGAAAACACACACATGTGATAGAAAAGAGACACGAATGGGGCTCCTGGCCACACAGCTCCCTCCAGAACAGTGGGTGCTGCGGTCGTCACAGTCCCTTCCAGAGCTGCCAAGGGTGCACACACTTTCTCTTCACTTTATATAAACAGAACGAATCCTGCCTCCCACCACGTCTTCTCCAGTAACGTGAAGTGACGCCTTGGTCATAACCCAAAGTCTTCGTGTTTTGAGATCTTTCTCTAGACGCGCACCCCACTCTGCAGACTGAGCCACTGAGGCACCACGCCTGCTTCCTCAATGGGCCTGAGTGTGACTGGGCGGACCCCCCGTGGCTGCTTCTCTTCCGGAGGTGCCCAGGCTGGCATCTGTTTAGCCAGAAACGCCTTTGTTTTGTTCATTTAAACTTCAAAAAGAGCTGGTATAGCTTAAAAACATTTTTGGACCATTTATTGTGACCTTAAATCTATAGAATGCCTCATCTATAACTTTGTCTTTTTGAAGAAAGTCTTTCAGTCCAGGGATTTTATGCCCTTAGATTTGTTCACATATTTCTGGCCCCTCAATGGCATTTTAAAACTTCCTTCATGTAGATTTGATGCCTCCGGTCATCCTGGAGAGTCCTCCTTCTTGCCTCGGTGACCTAATGGGGTTGGACCCCTTTTCTGTGCACGACCCTCTACTACTGCGTATGGCACGGCCCCTACTGTGCACGGCCCACCTCTCTGCCCAACTGACATAATGGGGTGGCCCCCTCACTTGTGACTCACGTGATTATGTACACCGGTGCCGCGGTGTGAGGGGAACCCTGGCTGTGCAGGAGCAGGTGGCTCACGACATTCACCCTTCTGTCGTTTCCACTGTTGGCGTCGCACCAATGTCACCTGACCACCCGGCGCAGTCACCCATGTTCTGACAGCCCCCAGAGTGTCCAGTCTTTTGGCTTCTCTTGACCACACTGGAAGGAGAAGAATTGTCTTGGGCCACACGTAAAACACACGAACAAAAGTAGACATATGAGGCCAAGAAACATGAGAAAACGCTCATCATCGCTGGTCAGTAGAGAAACGCAAATCAAACCCACAGTGAGATACCACCTCATGCCCATCACCACTGGTCATTAGAGAAATGCAAATCAAAACCACAGTGAGATACTGTCTCATGCCAGTTAGAATGGCGGTCATTAAAAAATCTGGAGACAACAGACGCTGGAGAGGATGTGGAGAAATAAGAACACTTTTACACGGTTGGTGGGAGTGTAAATTAGTTCAACCATTGTGGAAGACAGTGTGGATTCCTCAAGGAACTAGAAATAGAAATTCCATTTGACCCAGCAATCCCATTACTGGGTATTTATCCAAAGGATTATAAATCGTTCTACTCTAAGGACACATGCACACGAATGTTCATTGCAGCACAGTTTACAATAGCAAAGACCTGGAACCAACCCAAATGCCCATCGATGATAGACTGGACAGGGAAAATGTGGCACATATACACCATGGAATATTATGCAGCCATCAAAAAAGATGAGTTTGTATCCTTTGTAGGGACATGGATGAACCTGGAAACCATCATTCTCAGCAAACTGACACAAGAACAGAAAATCAAACACCGCATGTTCTCACTCATAGGCGGGTGTTGAACAAGGAGAACACATGGACACAGGGAGAGGAGCATCACACACTGGGGTCTGTCAGGGGGAAATAGGGGAGGGGACAGCGGGGGGGTGGGGAGTTGGGGGAGAGATAGCATGGGGGGAGAAATGCCAGATATAGGTGATAGGGGAGGAAGGCAGCAAATCACACTGCCATGTGTGTACCTATGTAACAATCCTGCATGTTCTTCACATGTACCCCAAAACCTAAAATGCAATAAAAAATATAAAAATAAAATAAAACACACACGAACACTCATGATCGCTGATGAGCTAAAAGAAGAAAATCACAGAAAAATCTGATAATGTTTTAACAAAAGTTTACAAAGGTATGTTGGGCCGCATTCAAAGCCGGCCTGGGCCACGTGTGACCTGCGGGCGCGTAGTAGGACCAGCTTGCTTTAGCTGGTCGGAAATCGCCCACACCAAATTTGCCACATAACCACCCAGCCCTCCTGTGCTCCAGCCCAAGGCGGTTCTCCTTAAGCTGGACGTTTTTCCTTTATGATTTCCTCACTTGAATTCTGCTGGCAACAAATGCTTTTTATTTTCTGACAATATCTGTATTTACCCTTCATGTTTGAAGGACGTTTTTGTTCTGTGTGAAATTCTGGGTTTGCGGATGTGGGCTTCCTTTGTTTATTGGAGAGAGTCGGTTTCGTCAGCTCGCAGAGGCTGCCTTTCATGCTCCGACCCCTTGTCTCCGTGCCACGTCCTCCAACACGGCTCCTGACCGTGTGTCTGTTTTCTTCCGTTGCCTTTAGGATTTCCCTCGACCTCGGTTGGCAGCGCGATGGTGAGCCACACCCTTTCCTTGGGGCTCCTCGCTCTGCTGGCTTCATTCACTCAGGTGTCCGAGTATCCTCCGCTTTCTGGCGTTCTTTTTTTATTTAATTGTGAATTTATAGCTTATGTGGCTTGTTTAAGTTGTTTGGTGAAAATAGTCTCTTGAGACTTTCTACATTGTAGAAGTGGAATTTGTGTGCATTTTTTAATAAAAAGCTTTTAATTTATTTAAGCAATGTATTAGTTAAAATTTTTCTTTTACAGAAAGGTGTCAAGAGTAGCACAGGAGTATTTCTCTCTGATCGTTTGGGGGTGACATTGGCTTGACTGGCGGCTGCCCGCAGACCTCAGAGTCCCCAGAGCGAATCCAGTTTCTGATCGAAACCAAGCGCTGCCCTCTGCGGCCTGGCCTCTTTGTCGCCCAAAATGGTGGCAGGGCACGTCTTGGGTGAAGGCCCTCATTCTGGGTGCGTTGGGGTGTTTCCTTGAGACAGAATCAGGCTATGAGCCTGTGGTGGGGAGCACCCCGAGGCCCCGCCAAGCCCCTCCCGCGTCACACCCCCCGCCTTATCCCCCACCCGCGTAAGTCCCCTCCTGTGCCACACACCTCCCCGCCACACACCCCCACCCGCAAAGTCCCTCCCCCACCACATACCCCTCACCGCAGCCCCCAACCTGCACAAGTCCCCTCCCGCACCACACACCCCCCCACCGCAACCCCTCCCAACCGCACAAGTCCCCTCCTGTGCCACACCGCACCCCCGCCGCACCCCCCCCTCACCCCGAACAGGTCCC
Source organism: Ateles fusciceps (assembly GCA_036589455.1). NCBI lineage: Eukaryota > Metazoa > Chordata > Mammalia > Primates > Atelidae > Ateles > Ateles fusciceps. Next base: position 9,866,073 of record JAZHEH010000586.1, read on the forward strand.
CACCGCGCCGCACTCCCCCCTCACCCGCACAGGTCCCCTCGCGCGCCACACCCCCTCCACCGCAAGTCCCCTCCTGTGCCACACCCCAACCCCGCCGCACCCCCCCCCACCCGCGCAGGTCCCCACTGCGCGCACCCCCACCCGCACAGGTCCCCACCGCGCCGCACACACCCCCACCCGCGCAGGTCCCCACCGCGCCGCACACAGTCCCCCACCCGCGCAGGTCCCCACTGCGCGCACCCCCACTCGCACAGGTCCCCCACCGCGCCGCACACCCCCCTCACCCGCACAGGTCCCCACCGCGCACACCCCCACCCGCACAGGTCCCCACCGCGCCGCACACCCCCCCCCCCCACCCGCACAGGTCCCCACCGCGCGCACCCCCCACCCGTACAGGTCCCCACCGCGCCGCACACCCCCCCACCCGCGCAGGTCCCCACCGCGCCGCACACCCCCGTGCGCAGGTGCCCTTGCTCGCACATGAGGCTCGGGGCCGCGTGGCGGCCGCTGCCATCAGACGTCTTCGCAGTACAGCAACTGGTCTACTCCAGGTACAGTTACCAGGCCCCTGAGAGGATGCGAAGGCCCCCTAAGGTCTTCCGCATGCCTATTTATTTCAGGATGGGCTCGTGGGGTCCAGTTTTATGCCAGAGGCTAAGATTTGGGACTGTCGTTTATATTGACATCTAGACGTTTGTCTCTTGGAGTCCTCAAGGGATGGGTTCCAGGGCCCTGAGGTTAACCCCATCTGCAGAGGCTCAGGTCCCGGATGTCAAACAGCGTTGGACTGACAGGTCACCTGCACACATCCTCCCCCGTGCCTCGGATCATCCCTGAGCATTCATCCTACCGAATACATGGAAGTGCTACGTAAATCAATGTTATACTGTGTGGTTATTTTTATTTGTATTTTTGATGTATTGTTGTGTTTTGTTCTTTTCCAGGTACTCTTGGCCCTCGGTTGGATCTTTGACGTGGAACCTACAGGCGTGGAGGCAGGCTGTCTGTGTCTCTATACACACCTATTCATTTTGCAAATTCTAAATTCACACGGATGCCTCCAAACCCAATCCAAATCAGAGCTCATGACAGTTGTTTTCTCTTTGCAGAATTTGAAATTCTGACGGTAAAGCCAGCTTCCGATGTCTCTGACACATTTGCTTCTGGGATCCACCCCCTTAGTGACCATCCCCGGCTGGAGACGCCCTTCTCTTCTTGTCTGGACTCAGCTTCCCCGCTGTGTGGATGGCCCTCGCCGGCCGGGACTCTGATTCCCTGCAAGGCCACAGCAGACCCTGGCCCCCTGCCCCAGGCTGGGGCTGACTGTGCGGGACACCCCACCCACCAGCCTTGGGGTCTCCGATGCTAGGTAGTGGCTCTGCACCTGCAGTGACCAAGGCCACCTGGGCACAGATGCATGGGAGGAAGAGCCGCTCAGGAGCCAGCGGAGGTGAGGCCCAGGAGCTGGAGGAGACATGGGGACAGCAGGAGGGCCTGGGGCAAAGGGCCCGGGGCCACCCTGAAGCCTGAGGGGGCTTTGCGGAGCACACACCTGGGCACAGACCCCACGGGCCACACTGCTGACTTGCAGGTGACCTCGTTGGGTGTAATCCCGCGGCTCCCCCCATCCACGAAGAATTCCAAACAAGGACGAACACCTGATAAGAAACTAATTAAACCCCATTTCTTCATCAGCTTTTATTTTACCTGACAGGCAGAGCCTAATCTCATGGAGGGGATGGGCGGGCCGCTCTGTTCCCACACAGGGAAACGGGCAAGGGCTTTGAACTCCCCGCTGGAGAGGTCCAGCTCCCCAGGAAGGCCGTCTGGCCACATGGAGCGCTTATCTGCTGATGGCCTGGGGGCCAAGGCTGCCTAGGACAAGACTGGGCTGCTGTCAGCAGAGGGAAGGTGCTGGGTGAGGCGGGGAGGAGCTGGCACAGCTCTAGGGGTCACCAGGGACCAGTGAGGAGGCTCCCTGCAGAGACCAGGTCCCTGAAAGTTAGAAGAACCAGGTGGACACTCGGTGCCTAGTCGGTGGCAGGCACCCCCAGCATGTGGCCCTGGGGGGCTGGACTGTGTGCCTGTGTGCTGCTGGCCTCCCTGGTGTGCACCGCCCAACCCCGTGCACTCATGGGCCGGGGCCTGGGACTGGAGTCCCCTGCCCCCTGGAACAGCAGCGGGATCGCGGTGGTCAGCCTGCGGTGGCTCCCCCGTGCGCGTACCCCTCTTCGTGGCCCTGTGGACTCTGGTGGCCCTCTCCGCCCTGCTGGGTAAGCACCTATGGCAGTTCGGGGCTTCTGTGCCTGTTTTGCCTCTAGAAGGGGGTGGACTGGCCAGCTCAGCTTTTCTGGTTTTGTTCTCGATTTCCTGTGTGTTTTAAACCTTCTTTGAGTAAGCCGTGGTCCTCTTACAGCAAATGGGCCACGAAGGCCATCCCTGGGCCTCCCCTCCTCAATGCCCCTCCGAGACCAAAACGCCCTTGGCTCTCAGTCCACATGGCCAGCCAGCGGGGGTCTGCAGGAGGGAGGCTGCTGAGCCTTTGAAGGGTCTTTGTGGTGAAACGGCCCCCAAGCACATGCCGTCCACGCTGCGCCGCGCAGGCCTGAGGGAACCCGTCCGCAGCCGTCAGAGAGGGCCCTGGGGCCTGGCCCCCCGGACTGTGCATGAGTGGCCACCAAAGGCTGTGATGCTGTGGGGAGGTCACGACCCTGTGGGGCGGGTCAGCCACTGCCTCGCCGCTTGTGGTACATTTGTTTCCATTTTATTTTTGAGTTTGTGGAGATTGATGTCAGCTACTCACCATTCTCTAGTCTAAGAAAGTCGCCCAGTAACAGCAGAGAAAATCATTCCCCTCTCGAGGCAGATCGGATCTGGGACTGGGTACCAGCCTTAACAACGAACGGGCCACCCAGCAAGGGCTCAGACTAAGATGAAGAAACACAAAGAGGCCCGAGGGTTAGGGCTGATTCCCAGGACCTCCTCTTCACGGAAAGAATTCACCAGGCCGGGATGTCCCCGTGGCACCACCATCTGCACTCAGGACTGGTCAGCCAGGGGCTAGGGTGGGAGGGGCAAGGGGTTAGAGGGCTGAGGACCTGGCTCCAGCCCCGCCTGGCCACTGGGCACCACCTGGCCTTCCTAAACGTTAGGACCGCTGACCCTCAGGCAGCCGTGGGCCGAGTGGGAATGTGGGTCATTGGGGGGGGGTGGGCATGGAAATGCAGCTGGGTGCTTTGCCATTGCTGAGACATCCACAGTTGAGACTGTGCCACGCCCGAGGGGCCCCAACAGACCGAGGGTCCCCAACAGACCGAGGGTCCCCTGCTGCTGGGGGCTGCGGTGTTTCCCCGGTGCTGGAGACACCCGCTGCAACCTCAGAGCCAGAGGTCAAAGGAAGTGGCTCACAGGCAGCCCGAAAAGCCGAGAGCCTTCCATCCTGGAGGGGCAGAACTCCCCAGGCCCCTGCTCCTCGGGGTTGGCCACCTGCATGTCTCCTGAGGGCTCTGTCCCCCAACGGGGCAGGAACATTCCGTCAGCTGTGCGAAGAACCCCAGTCCCTCATCAGCCACTCCAAGCTCCGGGCAAGTTTCCCGAAGTCTTGGTGCAGCATGTGCCCTGAGCTGCTTCCAGTCTTTATTTCCCACTCAACGTGGACGTTCACGGGTGCTGGCGTTGGAGCCGGGGGTGCTCTCCCAGAGCCCTGTGGGCCTCACATAGTAACATATGGAGATTCGCTTGATGTGGTGGCTTTCCAAGACCTGCTCCCCCGTGGGAGTTCAGGAAGAAAAGGGTTTGCTGCTCTGCTTGTAAAGATGGGAGGAAACACATCAGGCTCACAGCTGACGGGGCTCCAGCATCGGGGAGGGGCCCCACGTGAGGAGCGGGAGCAGTGGCCGACCGGGGGCACAGCTGGGTGGGCGAAGGCACCCATGGCGTGTGGGGGTGGGTGCTGGGCAGCTGGACACCAGAGCTTCGGTTCCTTCCAGAAAAAGGAAGGATGTCCGCAGCCAGGAGTGAGCCTGGGCAGGGGCTTTGGGGTGAGGAGAAGGGTGTGGCCGGGCATGGGGCATGGAGGCCGGAGGGGGCTGCCCTGCACAGGATCCGTTAAACACAAGACGTTTGCAAACGGGCTGCTGAGATGATAAAGAGGAGAAATGGGAGAGGCACCAGGGCAAGGGGCCAGCGGGGGGAGGGCCGGGCTCAGGGCTCGGGGAGCAGGAGGCCCCCCCCAGAGGATGGGGTGCGGGAGCTGCAGCAATGGGTCTGGGGTGTGAATGTGGGGCAAGGGGCGGAGCAGGTGGAAGACGGGACCCCTGGAGGGCTCAATGACCTGAGAAGCCAGGGTTCGAGGGGGCTCTGCGCATTTTGAAATTGCCAATAATCAAGGCAGAGGTTCACGTAGAGACAGCTGCTCTGAGCCAGGAGCTGAAATCCTAGAGAGAGGAGGGGATGGCCTGTCACGGGGCGGGGTGGTGTCACGATGACCCAGGGTTTAGGAAAGAGGAGGGGGAGGGTGCCCTGGAAGTGGTGGAAGAGCTTCCGGATCGGGAAGGGGGGGATAGGCTGTGGCCAGAGACAAAGGCTTCGGGGCTGGGTGCAGATAGGGGGCCTCGGGCTCCTCTGTTGATGGAGGATGGCACACGCTTGCCAAGTACAGCTCTCTCATTGACCCTGTATGACGGGCAGAAGACGCGGGGGGAAAGGCCCCAGGAACCCCTGAACCATGGCTGTTCAGACAACAGCGGCCTCAGAGTTCAGGGTTCCGCCTGCAGCCATGCCCTCCCCAGGCCCGACTCTCCAGGGGTCTCTGCAGGAACCTGCATCCTCCTGCAGGGCTGCAGAGGTTCCCTGGCTGCTAGGGGAGGATGGCTGCAGTGACCTCGCTCCCAGGCCCCTTGGGGAAGCAGACCCTCAGCCACAGGTGGCTTTGCAGGGTGCAGGCCCGCTTGGGCAGCAGCTAGAGGGCAGGTCGGCTGGGTTGGCACCCACCAGCACTGCCTTATGGCTTCCCTGAGTACCATTTCCGGCCTCCATCGAGTGGCTGTGGGTTCCCATCCGTGGCCTGCTGTGTGTGCCAGGGTCGTTAGCAGCTGGGTCGCTGGGCGCTGGGCATGTGAGCCTTGGACGTGCGTCGATCCCACCCAGCGTGAGGGCGTCACTGATTCCCCGTCCTCAGTGTGGAGGCCTCCACACTACGCTCCACACCGCTCTCGTCGCCAGCAGGTCTTTGCAACGTGGGCATTCTATGGGCCTCGTGGGTTTAGTTTGCATTTCCCATCGCGAGTGAACCCATCCACGTCTTTGTGGACGTTCCTGGGACTTGCCTGTTTGAGTCTTCTGTCCATTTCTCTCTCCCCCATTCTGGACATTTCTCTGTGTGGCCTGGGTACTCATTGCCCTCCAGCACCGTGGCCCAGCCACGTGCCTTCTCCAACTCATGCTCGACTATCACTCCCTTAAAATCATGTGTTTTGATTAAACAGGGCTTCTTACTTTTAACGTTGTCAAATTCATCAAACTTTTCCTTTGTGCTCAGTGTATTTTGTGTCCTATTTGAGAAATCTTCCTCCGTGGGCACCCGATGCTTTTTCCTGCATAGATACTCAGTGGTGCCAGCGCCCTCTGTTTGAAAAGACAGTCCTTCCCCAGGACTCTGAGATGAGCCTTTGTTACAAATCCTGTGTCCACACGCCCATGGGCCTCCTGGAGGGTCCTCTGCTCTCTTCAAATCTCAACCCATCTAACCTCATGCCAGCACGGGGTGGTCTCCACGCAGTGGTTTCACAAGGTGTGGTGCAGGCAGGCCACACTCCCTGCCTCTGTGTCTATGAGGACATTCGGGGCCATTCAGGGACATAGGTTTGTCCATCAGGTCCCGGATGAGTTGCACAAATTGTGGGGATTTTGGTTGGGATTGCATGGAACCAACAGCAGTTCGTATTTTTACATCGAGTCTTCCAGTCCAGGAATGCGCCGTCTGTCCTCGTGTTGAGGGCAAAGCACAGCCCCTGCTGTGAGGGGGAGGGTTCATGGCTCCTCAGTGGCACTGAGCACCTCCTATTCCTCCCAGGCGATGGGTCCCTTTGGAGGCTCGGCTGGGTCTCTGTGACTGGGGTAGACACTCAGCAGCAGCAGCACCAGGTCAGCCTTACGGGGGTGTTGTCCAGCTGCACGTCACCCACATCCCAACACCCAGGCACATGTCACCCCACCTCAACACCCAGCCACACATCACCTGAATCCCAACACCCAGTCACACCTGCATCCCAACACCCAGCCACGCCACCCCACCCCCAACACCCAGCCACATATCACTAGCATCCCAACACCCAGGCACATGTCACCCCACCTCAACACCCAGCCACACATCACCTGAATCCCAACACTCAGCCGCATGTCACCACCATCCCAACACCCAGCTGCATGTCACCCCATCCCAACACCCAGCTGCACGTCACCCATCCCAACACCCAGGCACGTGTCACCTCACCCCCAACACCCGCCGCACATCACCCCCATCCCAACACCTAGCCGCATGTCATCCCATCCCAACACCCAGCTGCATGTCACCCCATCCCAACACCCAGCTGCATGTCACCCCATCCCAACACCCAGCTGCATGTCACCCCATCCCAACACCCAGCTGCATGTCACCCCATCCCAACACCCAGGCACATGTCACCCCACCTCAACACCCAGCCACACATCACCTGAATCCCAACACCCAGCCGCATGTCACCCCCATCCCAACACCTAGCCGCATGTCACCCCATCCCAACACCCAGCTGCATGTCACCCCATCCCAACACCCAGCTGCACATCACCCCATCCCAACACCCAGCTGCATGTCACCCCATCCCAACACCCAGCTGCATGTCACCCGCATCCCAACACCCAGCTGCATGTCACCCGCATCCCAACACCCAGCTGCACGTCACCCCATCCCAACACCCAGCTGCACGTCACCCGCATCCCAACACCCAGCTGCATGTCACCCCATCCCAACACCCAGCTGCATGTCACCCCATCCCAACACCCAGCTGCATGTCACCCCATGCCAACACCCAGCTGCACGTCACCCCATCCCAACACCCAGCCACACCTGGTTTTAAATAAAAATTCCTCAATGGTTTCTTGCTCCTTTACAGACTAAAATTTCACTAACTCTAACTTCGGCTAGAACTGGCTCTGGCCTAACTCCTGATTAGATACATTTGAAGCCCTTTTTAAAAATCAGGCTTTGTGGGTGAATTGTTGAAGGACACACACGCTTGAACCGTAGCAGTTATCTACAAAACGTTTCATTCCTTAAGAGTGTTATGAAGACCTCCCACAATACTGACAAAGCACTTAAAATTTCAAAAATGTTCTTAAGAAGACTTTCTCTAGCTTGTTTGTATTAGCTAACTATGAGATCTCATCACAGCAATTGCTCCCACCCAGTCCCGGACAAGTCAGAGCCTGCGCTGGGCTCTGTGGCCCCAGGACCCCTCTCGCCCTAGGAGGGGCACGGCTTCACTGCAGCCCCTGACCTGGGACGGCCCGGGGCCTGCAGAGGAGGTCACCCGATGCTCCCAGCACACAGGGCCCCCCTCTGAGCCTGGTCGTGGGGTGTCCTCAGGCCTGCCCAGGGGCAAGATGCCTGGAGGAGCCCAGCAGCTGCACCGCACAGGCAGCTGAAGCTGTTCTGGTCCCGCACCCACACCCTCTGATGGCCTGGCTCTTGATCATTTCATCTTTTCCCCACTGTTGAATGCGTTCCTGTCTGGGGTGCCTCTGTGAGTGCAGGACTCCGGGGGGGCAGCTTTCTCTCCTTTCACCACGGCTGAGATGCCGTTCAATCTCCTTCCGGCTCCCACGGTTTCACTGAAAGTCAGCTGTGAATCCTTTGTTGTTTCTTTGAAGATAAATTCCAAAAATAATTTATACATTTAATACAATTCCAATCAGAATCCCAATCGGATTTTTAAAAACAGAAATGAACAGGCTGGTCCTGAACTTTATGAGGGGTAAACAATCAAGAATAGCCAGGATGAATGCAAAGAACACACCAGATGCCAAGATTTATCGTCAACTATTTATTAAGGCAGTGTCACCCTGGTTCAGGACTCGGCAAACACCATCATATTCTTCCTTCAAACAAAAAATTGGCATGCTTGTCTTTTTCATATGGATTTACGGAGTTTTTGTTTTTCTGGATGCAATTATTTGAAAGTTTTGTGAGTGGCAAATGCCTTCTAATCAATATCTTTTTTCTTTCATTTTTATAGTATGCTTTTTTAAAGAGAAGTGTTGAAACTGGAAATGAATTTACTGTTAGACCTATCCTTTCAGTTCTCAGTTTTTATGGATGGTATTTTTCAGCTGTTCCTCCTCCCCTGGAGACTACATGGTTGATGTTTAGTTATTGTCTTAGCAAACTCGTATGCTTTTAGGCCGTTACTTATAAGCTAACGGGGGATCTTTAAAGCATGTAAAGTAATGCCCTCATCCTGGGAGGGTCACCTTGCAGCTTAAAGGCCCCTGGACCAGCCATGCCCAGGTCAGAGCTCAGTGTCTTGTTATCAGGAACAGAGAGGATCCTCCAGTCACACACTGCGCCTATCACTTGGGTCACAGAGGTGGCACAGAGCTGTCCCCTCACCTGTAAAATTGTGCAGGAGCAGCACCTGCTTCACCAGGCCGCAGGAAAGCTTGCACAAGCACTGGGAGCCTGGCCCTGCGCACGTGGCCCTGGGGCTTTTCTTCTTGTGCGGGGCAGGCACACAAGGTTCTTGAGTCCTGTGACCCAGCCCGGGGCTGCTGGGGCCACGTGGAAATGCCCCTGGGCCCGTCTGCAGGGACCCATCATCCTTGTGGAGAAGGACCCGGCACCCACCAGCCGTGCGTGTGCAGCCTGGCACCCGTGGCCAGGACATCGCTGCCTGCCCCACCTGCTGGCATTCTCGCCTCTCAGGAGCCTGCACGCCCTGGGCTCTCCTCCATCCGGGAGAGGACTCTGCCCCGGAGACTGGTCTGCAGGGCCTCTGGGCAGCTGGCACGTTTTCTTCAGGCACCAAAACACTGGGCACAGTGTCTGCTTCCCTCCCGAGCTTCCCTTTAAACTGGCTAAAGGCAAATGGCACAGCCACAGCCGTGATGCTGGAGGGGACTCTGAAGACTCTTGTCTTGCTCATGGGGAAACTGAGGCCGCACGTCTGCTCCCCCTAGACCCCAGAGAATAAGAACTGGGGTTCAAGGACAGGCCTTCTGGCCCCGGTTTGGGGTCCCCTTCTGGGGGATCATGCTCCTGCCACCTTTCCTCGGGGTCACTCAGAGACCCTGGACCCACCGCTGGGAGGCTTCCTCTGCTTTCTGGAACCTCATGGTTGAGCTGAGAATACATTTTTTCAAAGAATTATTGTTGTGCCCTTTCAAAAGAGCCTGGTGAAAACAAAAATGAATATATCCCTTAAACAGCAGTTTGGGCAAGAAGGAAACACGCCTTCCATGTCCGAGGTTTATGAAAGACACCACATGGCTGTTTGCCCCGACCCACAGGACTCCTCCTCAGGCTGCGTGTGGCGCGGGGCCGGCCGGGACTGTCTCATGCAGGAGGCCCTCAAGTCTCCGCCACCGGAAGGCACCAGGCTGCACGCCAAGGCCGAGAGACACGGGCATCGACCAAAGCAGCAGCATGCGTGTCCTGATGGAAACCTGGACAGCTGACATGTCCACCAACGATCAAGGAATGGCTAAAGAAGCCCGGTACCTTCCAGAACGCTCCTGCCTCAGAAGATTATACAGCCAGTTAGGTACACGGGTGATAGACAGAGCTGGATAGATATAGAAAGAGAGGCAGATGTAGTTTCAGATGAAAATACAGGTGATTCAGGGATACAGAAATCCAGATGGATGATAGACGGACGGGTAATGGACAGATGCATAGATGGTAGATGGACAGACAGGAGGGAAATTGGTTAAGAGATGATCAGATAGGTTGTCAATAGATGGAGGTAAACAGACAGATGACGGGCATCGACGGATGGTTACGGACAAGTGATTGGCAGGTGACTGACAGAAAGGTGGGCAGGAAGGCAGGCAGCTCTGGGTGAGGCCTCACGGGCAGACCCCACCGTGGGCATCTCCTCCCGGGAAGATTACAGACGTGATCTGTGAGAGCCCAGTGGCCCTTCAAGGATATTCACAGTGTTACTAACTGCATGAGAAAATGAGAAGGTCGTGTTAATAAACAAAACAGGCTGCTTGAGAAGCCGGACAAGGCCGGGCATGGTAGCTCACGCCTGGAACCCCAGCACCTTAGGAGGTCAAGGTGGGAGGATCATTTGAGGCCAGGAATTTAAGATCAGCCTGAGCAACACAGTGAAACCCTGTCTCTACCCCACCCCCCCCAAAAAAAAATTAACTGGGTGTGGTGGGGCATGCCTGTGGTCCCAGCTACTGGAGAGGCTGAGGTGGGATGGCTTGAGCTCAGGGAGGTCAAGGCTGCACTGAGCTGAGATTGCACCACGGCACTCCCGCCTGGGAGACAGAGAAAGACGCTGCCTCAAAACAGAACAAAAAAGAAGCCGCAGCAGCAGCTAGACAAAAGACCGGGAGCGCAAACACACAGAGGAGGGACAAAGATTCCACGAGTGAAATGCGCCGTGTGGCGGCCCCACGGAGAAGGAGAACTCCGTCTCCTGTGTCCCCTGAGCCTCGGCCATGGCAGGAATCCGTGGAACCTCACGGGTTTTTGAAGCAACAAAACAGACGACGCGCTGGCTTGAAGAAGGAGAAGCACAAATGTTTGATGCCAGAAACCGAGATGGGAGCGGAGGGACCTGGCAGAACGTCGGCGTCTCCGTGGGTGTGCCCTGCGTGCGTAATGCGTGTGCAGATGCATGTGTGTGCACACACACAAAGCGGACAATTTCCTACCAAAATATAAGCTGTCAATCAGATGACGTGAAATCTGAACCGTTATATAACCACCAAAGCATGGGATCAAGGATGAAAAACCTGCCCACCCTCAAGGAGACGAAGCCCCTCCTACACTGTGCTGAAGCCACGGTGGCCCGTGCTCCGTGAGAACCACCAGAAAGGGGCTGGACGCTGACCTGCTCTGCCTGCTCAGCGTCCCAGGCGCTGGAGGAAGCAGACTAGAGGTGAAGCCACGTCCAGGCTGCCAAACGTTCAGCGCCTCCATGGGCCTTTGAGTCCTTGGTCCCTGACTCACACCCTGAAAGTGACAGGAGGGCCAGAGTCCTGCCTTCCCCTGGGACCCAGGCTGCCAGGTCGCCTCCATCCTGCCCAGACCGGGCCTCGCAGCCCAGTGTGGCCTGCGGTCCAGCAGCAAGGGTGTCCCAGGAGCCACGGGAAGTGCCAGTCACAGGCCCACCTGGCCCTGTTGGGACAGAGACTGCATTTAAACAAGATCCCTGGGGTTCGGGGCACACCATGTTTGATTATCACTGGATTTAGGGGTCTGCTCCCTGTCAGACAAAGAGGAAATTCTTTTCCAAGGAAGGTAAAATCACCCAGACCTCTCAAACCAACCCCCATTTACTACAGAGATGACCCTTAGGACACCTGCGCTTAGCATTGTAGGTGGCAATGCAGGTGGTCCAAGCAGTGTGTGTGGTGGTTTGGGCAGTGAGGTGGTCCAGGCAATGCGAGTGGTCCGGGCAGGGTGAGTGCTCCAGGCCTGGTGAGTGCTCCGGGCAGGGTGAGTGGTCCAGGCAGGGTGAGTGGTCCAGGCAGGTTGAGTGGTCCAGGCAGGGTGGTGGTCCAGGCAGGTTGAGTGGTCCAGGCAGGTTGAGTGGTCCAGGCAGGGTGAGTGGTCCAGGCAGGGTGGTGGTCCGGGCAGGTTGAGTGGTCCAGGCAGGGTGAGTGGTCCGGGCAGGGTGGTGGTCCAGGCAGGTTGAGTGGTCCAGGCAGGGTGAGTGGTCCGGGGCAGGGTGGTGGTCCGGGCAGGGTGGTGGTCCGGGGCAGGTTGAGTGGTCCGGGCAGGGTGAGTGGTCCGGGGCAGGGTGGTGGTCCGGGGCAGGGTGGTGGTCCAGGCAGGTTGAGTGGTCCAGGCAGGGTGAGTGGTCCAGGCAGGGTGAGTGGTCCAGGCAGGGTGGTGGTCCAGGCAGGTTGAGTGGTCCGGGCAGGGTGAGTGTTCCGGGCAGGGTGGTGGTCCAGGCAGGTTGAGTGGTCCAGGCAGGGTGGTGGTCCAGGCAGGTTGAGTGGTCCAGGCAGGGTGGTGGTCCAGGCAGGTTGAGTGGTCCAGGCAGGGTGAGTGGTCCGGGCAGTGTGAGTGGTCTGGGCAGGGTGGAGATCCCGGCAGGGTGGTGGTCCAGGCAGGGTGGTGGTCCAGGCAGGTTGAGTGGTCCAGGCAGGGTGAGTGGTCTGAACAGTGTTTTGTATGGGGCAGAGGTGCAGGTGCCGGCAGAGACATCAAGCTCCATCCATTTTCCTGGCAGTGCTGTTGAGCGTGGCTAGAGGATCCCAGGGAGGATCCCAGGGAGGATCAAGGCCCCACTGAGTGACCTCACCTGCCCGTCCATCCTCACTGAGCGACCTCAGTGTTGTCCAGAAACCCTCCGCCCCTCCCCACTGGCCTTGACCTTCGCCAAGCTGGGGCTGCTGGCTGGCAGGGGCAGGCGGTCACCTCCACACACAGGACCATGCTCTCTGCTGCTCTCCCCCGTTGGATTCTGCAGTGCTGAGGATTTCACGGTCCTGACCACTACCCTGTGTCTCAGGGACGTCATGTGCTCCTGTTGGTTTTCCTGTCTTTTTTGACTTAATCGGAAATAAGGTCGAAGGCCTGAGTCCGTAGCAGAGAGGCACAGAGGGGAACGGCAGCACCCTGGGGCCAGTGGGGCTGCTGCCTGCTTCTTGGCGGGGATGTCGGAGGCCCAGAGTAGCACAGGCCCTGTCTCCACTGAGGGGAGAAAGAGGCGGCCAGGTCACGAGGGCCACCCCGCTGATGCTGCCCCAGGCCCACACGGGACAAGCTCCAGGGACATGGAAGTGCTTCCTGGGCAGCACAGCCTCCAGCGTCCAAGACCCAGGCCTGGCACCCCGGGCAGGCCACAGTGAGAAGAGAGACTTCGACACTCTCATTAAGATGGTCGCTCATGAGCCGACACGTTCCCCCTCTCCCCACCCGCCCGTCCATCCTCACATGAGCCCACACGTTCCCCTCTCCCCCGCCTGCCTGTCTGCATCTGAGCATTCCTTAGGCTGTCCTATTGGGGGACTCACAGGCACCAGGGGGGTTTCTAGGCCTGACTCAGCCAGAGCGTCCGGCTGACTCCTCATCCTGCAGGGAAGGCGTGGATCTGGAGTCCACAGCCCAGCCCCATCCTAAGCGCCCAGGCCTGCCTGGAGCGCGATGGCTGTGAGGCCCCCGGAGAGCAGCAGCGCACGTCCAGCCAGGGCCCTGCTGCAGCCGCGGAAGTGGTACTCCAGGCGCTGAGACCGCAGAGGCCTTGCTTGTCACTTCCTCCCAGTGCCGCCCGCCACACCCGAGGGCCCAGCACCCTCCGTGTACTTGGACCCCAACTCTTGACCCACCCCTGCCCGGCAGCCCAGGCAGCCCTGGAGGGAGAAGGTGAGCCCCAAAGCTAGGCTAGGGGCCCCTCTGAACCCTGCTCCCTTTTTGGGTGTTTTTGGCTACACGTCCACCTGCCTGTGATCTTGTCTTCATGCCAGCATTTGAAATGGGAGGCCACGCTCCACAGTCCACACAGCAGCTCCTGTGGCCTCCTCACAGCCCCCGGGGACACACGCCTGGATCCTGCCTGTACTCAGGGGAGGCTCTCGGGAAACCACCTTGCACTGGGCCAGTTTCTTTTCTGAAGGGGTCTTGTGTGCACGGGTGTTCCGGGGAGCACTGCAGTGGGCATGGCTGCTGACTCCACACTACGTCCCCATCGGGTTCCAGGGCACAGAGGTTTATGGGGAGAGCCTGAGGGACTCACACGGGGGCAGGGCTGGGCAGCGGCGACGGGCACTCTGGAGCCCTCACCACCTTGGGGTGGCTGCGTGTCAAGGCCCAGGGGCCTGATGTGCCCACTGCCGGCCAGTTGGTGGGTCAGGCCACTCCCCGGGGGGATGCTGGGCTACCCTCCTCAGGGCAGAAGCAACTGTTAGGAGCCTGATCTCCACAGTGGCAGCCACCAGCCCTCCCAGCTGTGGAACAGGAGCTGGTCCCCATGGGGAGGGGGCCTGGGCGGCCCCACCACACCCTGAACTGCCTGAGCGTGCGGCTGCATGGAATATTCACAGGGCTCCTCACGGTGGCAGGAGGGCAGATCCAGCCAGGACACCGGGGAGGAAGCGGGACTGCTCAGGGGTCACGCAGCCCCTGCCTGGGCGCTGGCAAGGAAGATGCCCTGCCACCCCAGAAACCCCAGATTTACCCTGTGACCTGCCTGTGGTTTACCCCGTGACCCACCCGCCGGCTCCCGCACCCCCCACGTGGCTTTTCTATTTATAGTTGCCTTGCTGTGTGTTGAGTGCAATTTTACAGTCAGCCCAAAATTCCTTTGAAAAGCAGATAGGTGTGTACACCCTACAGGTATAAAATACAGTGTGATTTGGTGAAAGGTAACGGCTCATTTATCTTCCTTGTCATAAAAACGCTGCGATTGCCCTGAGTATAGACCTGGCAAGCAGCACACCCAGCTCTCCTGCGCGCTCTGCCGGGGTAGATGGTTGGAGATTTGCATGCCAGGCTCTCAGCCAGGAAGGAAATGCCATTGATCCCAGAGCGCGGCACTGATTTTCCCCATGTTATCTAACTCCTGATATTCCCCTGGCTGTGTGACCACTGCCTGCAGTTCAGTCTGTAATCAAATACTTTGTGTGGACTGTCCAAGTGATCCCAGACCCAAAAGGAAGCTTCTCAGAAATTCGAGGCTGTGGCTGGTTAGAGACGGGAGGCTGTGGCTGTTTAGAGACCGGAGGCTGTGGGTTAGAGATGGGAGGCTGTGGGTTAGAGACGGGAGGCTGTGGGTTAGAGATGGGAGGCTGTGGTTGGTTAGAGACGGGAGGCTGTGGGTTAGAGACGGGAGGCTGTGGGTTAGAGACGGGAGGCTGTGGCTGGTTAGAGACGGGAGGCTGTGGGTTAGAGACGGGAGGCTGTGGCTGGTTAGAGACGGGAGGCTGTGGGTTAGAGACGGGAGGCTGTGGGTTAGAGACGGGAGGCTGTGGCTGGTTAGAGACGGGAGGCTGTGGGTTAGAGACTGGAGGCTGTGGGTTAGAGACAGGAGGCTGTGGGTTAGAGATGGGAGGCTGTGGGTTAGAGACGGGAGGCTGTGGCTGGTTAGAGACGGGAGGCTGTGGGTTAGAGACGGGAGGCTGTGGGTTAGCGACGGGAGGCTGTGGCTGGTTAGAGACGGGAGGCTGTGGGTTAGAGATGGGAGGCTGTGGGTTAGAGACGGGAGTCTGTGGGTTAGAGATGGGAGGCTGTGGGTTAGAGACGGGAGACTGTGGCTGGTTAGAGACGGGAGGCTGTGGGTTAGAGACGGGAGGCTGTGGCTGGTTAGAGATGGGAGGCTGTGGCTGGTTAGAGACGGGAGGCTGTGGGTTAGAGACGGGAGGCTGTGGGTTAGAGACGGGAGGCTGTGGCTGGTTGGAGTCGGGAGGTCTTTGACTTGTTAGGGATGTAAGGCTGTAGCTGCAGTTTCTGCTTTTCTCTGGCTGATGCTCCCACCCTTGCCCTCAGAAATCTCTCTGTCTTCATCTGGTGTTTCCTCTGCCTCTGACGTTGCAGCCGCTGCAGTTGCTTCTCCTGGGTCCACCGCCCTGAGTCCCCTCACAGCCACCAGGGGCCCCTTATTTCTCGTCCTCTAGCCTGCGTCCTGGATGCAACGTCTCTTGATGAAAATATTTGTTTTATATTTATTTATTTATTTTTGAGACAGCGTTTCCCTCTTGTTGCCCAGGCTGGAATGCAATGGCATGATATTGGCTCACCACAATGTCTGCCTCCTGGGTTGAAGCGATTCTCCTGCCTTAGCCTTCAGAGTAGCTGGGATTACAGGCATGCACCACCATGCCTGGCTAATTTTTGTACTTTTAGTAGAGACGGGTTTCACCATGTTGGTCAGGCTGATCTCAAACTCCTGAACTCAAGTGATCCGCCCACCTCGGCCTCCTAAATTGCTGGGATTACAGGTGTGAGCCACCGTACCCAGCATCTTGATGAAAATCTTCATGCTTCTGCAACCAACTGAGGGCCACTCAGAACTGAATACCACCTAAATTTAGAGAGTTTTTAAATTTTACAAGAACTACTATAAAACTTTCCATGCATCCACTTCTTATTTAACGGGTTTACTGAGGTATAATTGACATACAATAAACTACATAAAGTGTCAATTTGATGGTTTGACGTGTGTCCACACTGGTGAAACCACCACCATAAACTAGATAAAGAACATTTCCATCCACCCGAAGACATCGCCTGTCCCTTCACAACACCTCCCTCCTCCCAACCTCCAGGGTGTCACTGATCTGCTTTCTGTCACTATTGATGAGTGGCATTTTCTATAACTTTCATAGAAATTTAATAATACAATAACTCCCTTTCTTTGGTCCCCTTAGTTCACTCAGAAAACAATTCTGACGTTTATCTATGGTTTCACATGTATCAGTATTTTATTCCTTTTCAGAGCTCAGTCATGCACCATTGAATGGATATACCACAATCTATGTATCCCCAGACCTGCTCAGGCACACTCAGTGATTTCCAACTTTGATATTAATTTAACACCTCCTGATGTCTTTGATCAGGATTAGCATGGTGTATTTTTGCCCAGTCTTCTGTGTATTGCTTATTTGTGCCTTTATATTTAAAGTGTGAAGGGGGCACACAGTTAGGTCTTGGTTTGTTGGTTTTTTACAACTTTGCTTTTTAATTGGGATATTTAGATCATTTCTATATATTGTTATTGGTGCTAAGGCTAAGTTTAAATATACTGTTTTTCAGGCCGGGCGCAGTGGCTCATGCTTGTAATCCCAGCACTTTGGGAGGCCAAAGTGGGTGGATCACTTGAGGTCAGGAGTCTGAGAACAGCCTGGCCAAACATGGTGAAACTCCGCCTGTACTCAAAATACAAAAATTAACCAGGCATGGTGGCACGCACCTGTAATCTCAGCTACTCGGGAGGCTGAGGCAGGAGAATCACTTGAACCGGGAGGCAGAGGCTGCAGTGAGCCGAGATCGCACCACTGCACTCCAGCCTGGGTGACAGAGTGAGACTCCGTCTCAAAAAATAACAATAAATGTACCATTTTTCCATTTGCTTCACCCTATCTGTGTACATTCTTTTTCTCCTTTTTTTCTATTTCCCTTTGGATTATTTTTCTATGATTCCATTTCATCTCTTGTTCAGTTTTTGGCTATTATTCTTTGTTGTGTTAAAATGATTGTTTTAGGGTTTATAATATACGCCTTTGGTGTATCACACTCTGCCTTCAATGCTAGCACACCAGTTAAAAACCTTACAACAGCATACTCCCCTAGCTTTCCTCCCAGCCTTCATGCTATTTCAGCCAGACATTTTTTCTACATATGCGAAAAACCACGATTACTTTTGCACCGACCTAATACAATCCCATAGTATGTCGTTAATTTGCTTCCCCCTGTCTTAGGGATAACTGTCCTATGTTGTCTGATGTCCAGTGTCTTGAAAACCTTTGTTTCCCATATGGTTTTCTGGTTTATTTGTTTCAGGCAGGTGGTAAACCTGCTCCCAGTGACTCTATCACAGCTGGAGGAGAAAATGAATCCACTTTTCAAAATAACTCTTTATTCATTTGTGTGTATACCATGTGCCTTCACTATTTTAAAAAATTGGAAGCTATAGAAAATTAAAAGTTAACAGAGTAAAGCCCATCCCAAATCTTACTATTTAGAGTGTCGCTAAGACCCAGTTACATGTCAGCCCAGTCACGTTCACACAGAACATTCCCCAGTCACAATGTGCATCGATTTACACACGTAGGTCGTGATTTTGTCCCCTAACATCACACAGAGAACGTTTTTCCATGTTATTGAAATTCAAACATTCAAATTGAAGCATCATTTATTTATAACTTTCCGCTTGTTGGGTTGGCATGATTGACCATTTCAGCCAGTGGAATTTCAGGCACATGATTTGGCACCAGACTGTGAAGATGGATCAAGGGAAGAGAAACTGCAAGTCTAGAAACAGACTCAGGTGTGTACGGAAACTGGCGCACCGTAGAGACAGCGTTGCTGGTCCGTGGGGATGGTGACTCTACCTGCTAGGTGCTGGGAGAATGTTAGGCCGGGGCCACGATTCTTTCTGCCAGGGTGAGTGGCGCAGAAAAGAGTCACCGTTGAAAAGCAATAGAGTGCTGGGGTCACCTTCTTCTCTCCTCCTTTGCCTGTGCTAATCCCACCCTCATGACTCACCCCCAGCGTCACCTCCTCCAGGAGGCCTTCCCAAAGCCAGGTGCCCTCTCTCTTTGGGGCCCATGGGAGCTGATGCTCCCATGTGATTGGTGATAAGGCAAAGATTAAATATAGCATATTATATTGGCATATATATAAATATATATATGACCTTGGGGTGGACTTTCCCCCTGATAAGCCCTGTCAGTGTCTCTGGTGTGTGGGGCAGAGGTCAGGAGCTCTCTGAGAGTGAGGTCCTATCTCCTTGCTGCTGGCTGTGTCTCCACACCCTTAAAAGCAGAAGCCTGGCTGCTGGTCACACTGGCTTGGCCTTGCCGGGGATGAGAGGCCCTCACAGGCCTCAGGGCGGTGGGATCAGCACGAAGACATGCCAGGGTGGCCATGTCTCAAACACAGCAATGGACGGGCTCCTGTGAGAGAAAGGGAGTGGCTTCGTGGCTCCCAGGGCGGTTCGTGCTTTTGAGACTCAGTGTGCTGGTTCAGAGCAGGCGGAACTGAAGCTCCCAGAACAGACAGAGACAGTCCCGACTGTAACAAGATGTCTCACGTCAACTGCATCCCAATCCAAAGACAGATGACTGTGAGGAGTATTAAAGCTGGCCAGAAAGTGGTGTTCATTCTTTGGAACCCACGGAAGCCTATTCACGGTGCATTTCTTACTCATGAGCACCAGCGAGTCGGTACCTGCAGAAACAGGAGGGAGGAGGCGCCGTGTGCAGCGTCCTGGCAAGGCCGGGCTCCAGTGCGAGGCGGCCTGTTCGGGCAGAGCTGGACTCGTCCACCTGCACTGGGCAGACGCAGCATGAACCCACAGAGCACAGCCCATGTGGGGCCCAGCACTGGCGGGTTGTCCTGTCCTGTTCTGGGCAGGAGGATGACACTAGCCCTGACACACAGAGGCAGGTGGGCGCCAGCTCCTGTGTCCCCTCAAGAGCCAGGGCCTCCTCACACAGAGGCAGGTGGGTGCCAGGTCCTGTGTCCCCCCCCAAGAGTCAAGGCCTCCTCCGACCTGGTGCCTCAGCCTCAGGCAAGTGAAGTGGAGATGACCCCGTTGGATTCATGGTGGCAGGTGGCCCAGCGGTGGGCAGGTGCAGGAGGGTCATCCTGGACAGGCCACTCCCAAGGCTGTGGGCCTATCTGCCTGGCCCCTGTGGCCCTGCCCATCTCCTGGGCCAAGGCTCCCAGAACAGGTCAGTGGCCCCAGGTCTGTGGCTTCTCAGGGCTGCACAGTCGGCACGCCCAGCCCCACCCTAGCTGGACAGGCTGCAGCCCACTAGGTCCCAAGGAGGGGGCTGGCCTGCAATGAGGGTCTAGGAAGGAGCCATCTTGGGCAGCTGCTCCCGAGGCCCCAGTGCTGCCCTCAGTGCCCCCCCCCCGCACTCAGCCTCTCCACTGCCCGGTAAGCCTGGCTCCCTCCTGGTCAGGCCCCTCGCACTGGCCTGGCACCCATCGTCTAGGCCTCCAGGCCACTTTGAGGCAACTCTGACTCCAGAGCTACATGCCCTGTCCCCACTGGCCGCAGCCCAGTTTTGCCCCCTTGGGTGACGGCAGGGGAGCAGCCTTGACCCCCGGACCCTGATCCAGCTCAGAGGAGGAGCCTGGCCCTTCCCCACCCCAGAGCGGTTTTGTGGGCCGCTGGCCTGGACCATCCAGCCTGTACCCCTAGGGGAACCTGGGTCGCAGAGGAGATCCCAGGGTGCTGGTGAGAAGAGAGACCCCCGCTTCAGCTGTTACAGATGCAAAAGAGCCCTCTTTCTGTGAGACCCTGGAATACTCCAACCTGCACATACAGGTACCTCCATCCCCTTCCCGGGCATTTGGAGGATGTCCTGGAGGGCCGGGGTGAGCAGGGCCTCAGGAGCAGGGCCTCAGGGGTAGGGGCTGTGGCACTGGCCTGTTTCCCCCTGGAGGCTGCCCTGCTCCTCGCCCAGGGCAGGGTGGGCAGGAGGGAGGCCCCCTGTCTGGCAAGGTCCTCGTGCCTTTTGGAGACCCTCTGGGGAGAGTCCCTTCTGCCTCCTGGGCCTGGACCTCATTTTCTGCCTGGGGGTCTCCAGGTGCACCTTGAGGGGGCCCTCACCCCTCTAAACCCAAGTTTTAAACACGAGGCTTCCCAGCCCCCATCCTGGTCTTTGGGCAGAGGCAGCAGCAGGTGGGGCCCCTGTTCCGGCCTCTGAGCCCCACAAGCTGTGGCTTGGCCTCTTCTGCCTCAGTTATCCGGGAGCAGGAAGTGGGTGTTGCAGCAGAAGTAATCAGGTGTCAAAGTTCCAGCCCCATAATTCCAGGAACTTTATTGGTAGGAGGGTGTCTCCCGCTGCTCGCCCCATCCTTAACCCAGTTTTGGCCCCAAGTATATGGTGCCCCAGCCCAGAGCAAGGCCATTCAGGGATTAATACATTCAAGCCCCAGCCTCCAGTCAGGGAAAGTGCAGAGGATGGTAAAAGGCCTTCCAGAGACCCCAGGGCTGGCCTCACGGGGCAGGGCAGCTGGCATCAGGGTCACAGCCTGGGCTAGCACCACTACTGAACACCCCCGCCTGGCACAGTCATAGGACTGCCCAAGGTCAGTGCGGGGGACACACAGCATGGGTGTGACCTCAGGGTGGACTTCCCCCCCGATAAGCCCTGGCAGCTGCTCCAGACCCCGGCAGGGACAAGCAAAGTCACTTTCCCTGACCTCCCTCCTTCCCCCGGCCTTCCCAGAACTGCCAGAGCCCACTGTGACGCGCAGAGGCCAGGACAAGAGGGAGGAAGCCTGGGGCTGGGACAGAACCTAGCCTGTGTATGCTTGGCGCTCTCCCCAGGCTCCAGGGCTGGTGTGCCGGGCTTTCACCAGTGAGCGGGCTGGGCCAGGGTGGAGGTCCCGCCCGTGCTCACTGCAGCCCCAGCCGCCCCCTCCTCAGACACTGGCCTCAAGAAGGGACAGGGAGGCTGCTGTGCCTTCAGCTGCTGGGCCCATGAAAGAGGCTGTACAGGAAGAAGGCCTGAGACAGACGAGTGCTCCGTGGAAGGCCCCACCGAGGATGCTTCCGTGGGGTCCCACAAGCACCCAGGACCCACTCCCTGACGCAGCACAGATGCCAGCCCCAAGGAGCCAAGGCAGAGGAGATGGCTTCCCTCTCCCCCTCCATAAAGGGTTGCCACATTCTGCAAAGTCAGGGGTCAGGGCCCACTGTGGCCACCAGGAGCCTGCCCTCTGCCCCCGGTGTGTGCTGCACCTCTCTGCACGTCGTCACCGCCTCCAGCAGGCCTGGCCCACCCCGAGGAAAGGGGCTCCAGGGTGCCTAAGGTCCCACAGAACTCAGGCCCTTGACCACATCCGGCCTCCAGGCCCCGTCCACTGAGGTGGTTGGCAAGTGCTGACCCACAGGTCACGGGGGTGTCGGGCCTGAGGCCCTCAGTCCAGAAGGGAGACGAGCCGGGCAGCATGTCAGTCGGGAAAGGGCCTCTCAGCAGCCAGTTTGAGTGGCACTGACTAAGGCCTGGCTAGGGCTGGGCCCACAGTCCCAGCAGGTGGTCTGGGACCCACACACCCAGCACCCCCGTGTCCCACAGAGCTGCATTTGTCACAGCATACACAGCTGCATTCACCCACAGATGGGCCTTCCAGGACCCTGTGTGGAGACATGGCTGCAGGTGGTTGGGCAGGACCCAGGTCGACCAGACCCTCAGAGCTGTCCTCTGCTGCCCATCCCCCACCGGGGGGGGTTGGGGCATCCTGAGCAGCTCGGGACCTCGAGGAAATTCAGTGACATCGCCCCCTGGCCTACAAGCAGGTGGTGGGAGACAGGCACCCCAATGTGGCCAGCAGGCGGGGACACTGGCTCCACAGGCTTGGCCCCCTCCAGCCCACACCCCGAGAGCGCTGACCTCCCGGTGGTCTTCTGGCCTGGTTTGCGTTTTGTGCTCTACCAGGCTCATGTGACAGCTGGGACCCGCCTCAGGGCCAGGCCAGACAGGGTCCCTGGAGAGACTCGAGCCCCACAGCCTGACCCAAGGCAGGAAGGAGACAATGGGAGAGGGGGTGAGACACTGCCTTGGGTCCCACTGAAGGGATGCCTGGTGCTCGGAGGCCCGACCCCGGCCCCTTGGCAAGCAGGAAGCAGCTGCATCCTCCATGGCCCCTGTAGGGCTGTAGGGCCCCACAAGGTCATGGGGTGTCCCTTATGCTGTGCTGAAGTGCAGGATTCAATAAGTAAAGAGACAGGACACTGAAATGCTGGTGAAGAGCAGCTGGACTTGGGGGGGCCATGCACCTATGAGCGGAGATCGGCAGTCCCCAAAAGCCCAGAAGCGTCTGTATTTATTAGGTAAAAGCAGGGGGCAGGGTCGTAAGTGAGATCATCATTTATAGGCTTAGTAATAGGGCATGCATAATCACATGAGTCACAAGCAAGGGGGCCACCCCATTATGTCACCTGGGCAGAGAGGTGGGCTGTGCGCAGTACGGGGCCATATTGTGTGCAATAGTAGACAGTCATGTACAGAAAAGGGGTCCACCCCCATCAGGTCACCGAGGCAAGGAGGTGGGCTGTGTGCAACAGGTGTCATGCACACTTCTTGTCTGGGGGCTGGAGACTTCAAAGGATTTCTAATAGAAGGATACCATAAGCCAATGCAGTGGGAGCTGACAGACTTGTGCTCTTCTCTTAAGATCTTTATGGGAGGATGATTTGAGCTAGCACAGAAGTGAGAAAAGACTGACAGGGTCTACAGCGGCCGTGACTGGTCACACCAGAGGGGTTCTTCTCCCTCCGTTACTTCTAGGATCTCAGGCCTGAGGCCGACTTTCCACAGGAACTGAATGCAAGGTGCTACAGCTCCTTTCTCAGGAGGAGAGGCTCTTGCTCCAAGCCTGCCATATAGCATGTGCCCTTTCAGGCAGGGGATGCCACCGCCTGGGTCTTTGGTTCCCATCCTGGTCTGGCTGTTTTCCCATGTGCTGCTTCTGTTCTGTGACTGCTCTAGGCATTCCTCCTACTACATACTACTATATGGTTCTATGGAAGGATTCTATAAATCAGCACTAATGTGTCAGTACAGCTCCGACTACAATACCTGTATGATTATATGGAAAGATTATATAGAACTAAGTATGCTAGATATAAGTATTAAATATGGTTATATAAGCTGGATATATGTAAGCAGTAAGTTACACTTCAAGCACTAATTCATAAACTAATATATGATTCCATATGAAGGATGATATAAAGGAAACAGCTGAGCAATAACACTATAAGATATTCTTCAGGCACTAAGTGTGCCTGGGGTCTGGACAGTTCTTCCTCCGTGCCCATGGTGGGTGTTACCCACAGCTCCTGTCCCAAGGAGTGGGCAGCCAGGCCTGGGAGGCCATTTGCTTACTCTCCGGGGATGGATGTGCCAGGATCTGCATGTGAACCCACATCTGACCCAGCTGTCTGCTAGGGTGGCACCTGCCCTCCCCACCCTGCCTGCATGATTTTAAAGCGAATGAAAATTAAACGAGGAGTGGAAGTGGGAGTGAGGCCGGCCTCTCCCACGGCCTGGCCGGCAGAGCACTGGGCTGGAGCTTCTCAGCTGCGTCTGCTTCCCCAAACCTTCACCTGCTTCCAATGAGCGAGGTCGGCTAACTCAGTCGTAAGATGATTTCCGGATCTCCTGGCATCCCCGGCAGCAGTCCCGAAGCTGTCTCGGACGCTGTGCTTGGCGGATGGATGCGCTCCCACCCAATCCCGTCTGCTAGCTGTTCCTGGCTGATGAGGACAGGGTTGAGGAGGGGACAGAGCCTGGTTGCAACCTCGGGCCTCTTCTGAGCCACCGTGGGATGCAGGGCCCGGCAGGGGTCACCATGGGCGACTTTCCCAGTGTCTGTCCAGGACCCCCAAATTTGGGCTCCAGGCAACTCCACCGTGAGCCCTGCCCAGAGTCCCCTTCATGGGCCAGAGTTGCCGTCCTGGACATGGTGCTCAGGACCCTCGAAGACCTGGCCTTCTGTCCCACCATTGTTCTGGGGACCTCAAACGCCCACAGGGTGACGCCCCAGAACCCTTGCACCCTCCTCCCTGGCCTGGCTCCCTCTGGCCTCCACTAAGCCTCAACCCCCAGGCTCGGCGCCTCCTTGGGAGGCTCCAACCAAGCCCAAGGCTGGCTCCGACATGGTTGTTCTATTTCACCACCTGACCATTCTTGGGACAGCAACATCCGGCCCCAGGAGCGCCGGGCACCTTGGCTTCTGCTCAGCCCTCCGTCTGCTCCCCCTCAACAAGGCGGCTCGAGCACACCTGCCGCACCCACGGACCCCCAGACTCTGGACCCGCAGCCCAGGCCTCCGCCTGTTCCCCTTGATGAGGGACTGGAACACACCAGCCAGACCCCTGGACCCCACAGCTCAGCCCTTTGTTCCCCCTCCACAAGGGGCTTGACCACACCCGCCGGACCCCCGACCCCGAAGCCCAGCCCTGGCCCCGGCTGCTGTGTGGCTGAGCCCGCCCCACCCCAACCCCCACCCTCACCCCCCCACCCCCCACCCACAGCCCCACCCCCACCCACAGCTGCTGCAGACGTGCAGGCTCCTCCCCCCAGACTTTCCTCCACAGGCGACCCCAGACACATAAGGGCCCTCAGCTGACACCCTCCCACGTCCTCCCCAGGCCCCTGCACCCCGCACACCCTCCTGCCCTTCCCACGCCAGGGCCTCCACCTGTCCCTCAGCCCTGATGGCTTTTCTGTCACCACCTGCGCACGTTCTGCCATCCTCTGCTGAACACTCAGAACAGCAGACCCTCCCTCCCGCTGCCCTGCTTCTGCCTGCCACGCCAAAGCAGCCCCGACACCTGAACCCCCACACCCGGGGGCCCCTCAAATCCGGGCACCCCTCGCACCCAAGCCGCCACCCACACCGAGACCCCCACCCCGTACCCCGGCCCCACCCCCCTATACCCGGGCCACTCCCTCGAACCCGGGCACCCCCTCGCATGCCAGTCACCACCCGCACCCCAGCCCCCACCCCGTATCCTGGCCCCGAGCCCCTCACATGGGTCACCCCCCTCACACCTAAGCCCCCCCTGGCCCCTGGGCCCCTCACAACCAGGCTCTCCAGTGACTGAGTCCCTCACACCCGAGTCCCCTCACACCCGAGTCCCCTCACACCCGAGTCCCCTCACACCCAAGCCCTTCACACCCGAGTCCCTCACACCCGAGTCCCTCACACCTGTGCCCTTCACACCTGAGTCCTTCACACCCAAGTCTCTCACACCGGAGCGCCTCACACCCAAGCCCTTCACACCCGAGTCCCTCACACCGAAATCCCTCACACCCCCTCACACCTGAGTCCCTCACACCTGAGCCCCGCATACCCCCTCACACCCTCTCATACCTGAGTCCCTCACACCCGAATCCCTCACACCCCCTCACACCCAAGCCCCTCACACCCTCTCATACCTGAGCCCCTCACACCTGAGTCCCCCACACCCCCCCTCACACCCGAGCCCTGGTGCAGCCCAGGGGCCCCAGGCGGGAGCCAGCACCCAAGCCCTGGGGAGTGGCCATGGCAGAAGGAAGGGCCTGCAGGGCTGGCGCCACCCCGGGGGGCTGTGCTCCCAGGAGGGGACCCATGGGGCCGCTGCGGGCTGTCAAGTCTGGGCTTAGGCGTGACCTTGGTGACAGTTTGTTATCTGAGAAGAAAAAACAAAAACACTTTTCAAGAAAAGCACTTGAGACACGGTGGGGAATGTGGGGGATTTCGGGAGACGCGGTGGGAACAGCCGCTTTTCAGAGAGGCGGTGGGACCGCCAGCTTTCCAGGGGCTCTTCAGGGTGGCCCTTGCTCTGCACGTGGCACCAGGCCTGAATGCGCACCCCTGGAAACATGGGGTGAGGGGCTCAGGTGTGAGGGGCTCGGGTGTGAGGGGGTATGCGGGGCTCAGGGTGTGAGGGGCTCAGGTGTGAGGGCTCAGGTGTGAGGGGCTCGGGTGTCAGGGGGTGTGAGGGGCTCGGGTGTGAGGGACTCGGGTGTGAGGGGGTGTGAGGGGTTTGGGTGTGAGGGACTCGGGTGTGAGGGGGTGTGAGGGGCTCGGGTGTCAGGGGGGTGTGAGGGACTCAGGTGTGAGGGACTCAGGTGTGAGGGGGTGTGAGGGGCTCGGGTGTGAGAGGGTGTGAGGGGCATCCAGGCAGCTCCCCAGAGTGGGTGAGGGGCCCAGAGGGGGAGCCTGGCCAGCCGGGAGGCGGGGGTCTGCAGAGGCAGCTGCCGACACAGCCAGGGTGGCCCTGTTGAATGGAAGCCTCTGGGTGGCCATTAGAGGTGCATGGCACCCAACACCATAAACGCCTACATAAACATTAATTAGCTCCAGTTAATGAATAATTCCACACCCCGAGGTATCGCACCAGTGTGGTGCTGTTGATGGATTAGGATTTAATGACAAGGACGTGAAATCGTGGATAGATAAGAGCCTTCCCTTCTGTGATCGATGCCAAGGTCACGGGTGGGGCGCGGCTGGGAGGGTACAGGACCAGCGGCAGGGAGCCTACATGGCCCAGGCCTGAGGCAGCCCCGATGCTGCCCGCACCCCGTCTAGGCGGCCCCGATGCTGCCCGCACCCCGTCTGAGGCGGCCCCGATGCTGCCCGCACCCCGTCTGAGGCGGCCCCGATGCTGCTCGCACCCGATTCCAGGAGGAGCTTTGGGAAGGGCTTTGGCCCTGCTTCAGGGACAGCTCTGCTGGGGGTGATGTTACTATCGCCAGTTTCTACTGATGTCCAGCATAGACTCCAGCTGTGGGTGGCTCGTCCACACAGCGACCTGGAGGCCAGCACCCCCGACGTGGCAGCTTTTCTTTCTTGGCTCACAGACATCACAGGGAGGCAAGGTCAGCGGGCCAGGGACGGGCAAAGTCAGGCAGTTCCCGGCGAAGCAGCTCCCTTCCCACAGCCGGTTACTGCAGCAGGAGAGGTCACCTCTCAGCCCATCTGAGAGGCCAGGTGCGGCCATCCACGCATGGCCAGCAGGGAGGCAGGGGCACCAGGGTGCGAGTCTGCCTTCCAGGGTGCAGAGGACTTCACTTCCAGAAAAGTAGGCAGCCAGAGAGCTCCTTCCCGGCCCTGCCTCTGCCTCTGTCCCCATCCACGCAGTGCCTGCTCCGAAGCCAGGAGTCCTGGGCTGCAGTTGCTGAGGCAGCAGACAGAGCCCCGAGGGCAGCTCTTCTATGCACAGCCCCTCCCAGGCTAGCTGATGCAGGCAGAGAGGGAAAGTCACGGGTGGGCACAGCGCCTGCCTCAACGAGCTCACAGGACAGGTGCCAGAGGGCAGACTGCCTGCTCTAGAGCTGCAGACACAGAGCTGGTGTCCCTCCCGAGGACACATGCGCGCACACGCACATAAACCAACATGCTTTATTTCAATCCCCTGGTCCCTACCGAGGACACCTCATCATGCATGTGGGACCAGGTGACTGAAATAAATCTCGGCGACTCCCGGCCTTCGCCTGTGTCTCCTGAGCTCCAGGCTAGCTGGAGACGCATGCGGGGCCAGGCTCAGGAGGCACAGGTGCAGGCCAGATGCTGGTCCTGTGCTGACCGCTTCCTCGACTCCCTTTGGCCGACTGCAGCCAAGCCGGTGCCAGCAGGGTCTCAGGAAGACCCTGGAGCGAACACACAAGTGCCCCTCCAGCCACCCAAAGCGTGCCACCACACACAGACACGACAGATCACTCCTGTGACCTGGGGCAGGTGTGGCATTAAGGAAACGGCAACTGTGCTCCTCAGCAAATGTTTAAACAGTGCCTCGGCCAGCTGGCGCTGCAGCCAAGTCAGGGGACACCATCTCCCGGAAGGCACAGCTGTTCTCTTGAGCCGAGGGTGCTTGGTGACATCCTTCCTGAGGGAGCACTGGGCGGCTGAGGCAGCATGTCAGGCGGGCACAGATGGTGGGACAGAGCTGAGCTTCCCCAGCCTCTGTCCGCCGTGCATCTCCTGAAATACCCCAGATGGCTGCCCAAGGCCGACGGGGTTCCAGGGTCCCCCCACCCTGATAGCTGCCCGCCCACCAAGCCATCCAGGTGCCCTGCAGCCCTGCTTCTGCCATTGGTGACTCCAGGCTTTGGAGGAGAATCTGGGGGCTTCCCTGTGAAGGGGGTGAGACCCGCAGGTATGGCACGTCAAGAACGGGGCTGATGGTGCGCTGGCCGCTAGCGGAACACCTGTGACCCGGGGCCACGGGTGAATTAGTGAACTCGGGCACTGTTAGCATCTGTGACCTTTTCTCCTTTAAAATCACCAGCCACCCGCTGGCCCAGCAACCAACCCTGAGCCAGTGGGGTGAGTGCGTTTCTTCTGGCTCAATTCTGTGTTGACCCCACGCCTGGTCAGTGGCTCCACTGTGACCCTCACAAGCAGCCTTCCATCCACTCAGGGCCACCTTCTCCTACGCAGGGCAGTGGTGCCTGCACCGGCATTCACTGGCCCTGGGCCCCAGACAGGAGTAGGGGGCTGGCACGGTGTTATCCCCACCTGACAGATGAGGATGCTGGGCACAGAGAGGCCAAGTGACTCCCCAGAGGCAGCACAGACCACCAGTGTGGGGGACGGGACTCCCCCAGGCCCTCAGGCCAATGCAGTCCCAGAACATCCACAGAGGCTGGCAGAGTGGGGCCTGGCTCGATGGCCATGTGACCCGTGGCGGGCCACCGAAGCCTTCTACTTCCTTGCTTTAAAATGGGATTAGGAGTGGAGGTGGATGCCCCAGGTTCCCATGGGTATCAAATGAAACCTGGGTGGGGACCAGCAAGGGGGTGAGTGGCCATGAGCTGCTGCTTTTCTGCGTGTGTAATACCCAGTCTCTAAATAGGGAAGTTCTGAGGCAGAACAATGAGTGTATTCACGGTGGACAAGCACGGGGGACGGGCCATGGGCCTCGGTCCGGGAGTCCCATGGTGGCCGGCACTGCCGGAGGACAGCGGACAGCACCCAACCCCAAGCGCCCCCTCGGCAGCTTTCTGCAGACATGACGCTGTGCTCGGGAAGGTGCCTCAGGCCTGAGGTGGGGGGCAGCACCCTGCAGAGGCCATGGAGGGGCTTTCGTCCAAGGGAGGCAAGCTGGTGTGAGCAAAGCATCACCCACCCGTGCGGCATGAGTCACAGAATCACTGACACGGATGCCCGAGGAGAAAAGGCCAGGCCGGGAAGTGGTGAGCCCGTGTGAGCTTGGCGCCTTAGGGCAAGACAGAGGCTGCTTTGTCTCTGCCAAGAGATCACTGTGCTGCAGGGAGCTGGGGACCCCACGCGCACATCCAAGGAAAACACCCTCATCATCACAGACAAAACAACAGATGCATGAGACCTTGATTTTTGAAAATGTTATTCCCGAAATCTAAGTGTGCAGCTGGCGTTTCCTGGCAGCAAAAGGCTGTCTGGGCCTCTGGCTCAGCGGCTCCGGTGTCTGCCTGGGGCTTAGCTGAAGCCATCAAGGAAGCACTTCAGAACCACGAGGAAAGCGGCCTGATTTGCATATCGTCTTCCACTCAAAGCTGTCACCTGCGTCGCTGGCTCACCTTGCTCAGGTGGGCTGCGGGCCGGGAGTGGCCTCACATCCTCTCAGGGCCACTAAATGATGACTCAGAGCACTCCGGCGTCCTTATTCTTCCTCCACGTGACACCCCATGAACCTGGCGGCTTCCTTTTCTGGGAAGATATCAGGGTTCCCGTCCACCATGACCACACCTCCTTCACAGCCCCACTGACCCCAGCGCAGCCAGGGCTGGCCCAGGACGACTTGTGCCAGGGGTGCCTGGGAGGCTATGGGCTCCATCCTGCAAGGTCTCCTGGGGTGGGCAGGGGTGGGGCCCCAGCCACAGCATCCAGGGCAGAGCAGGGCGGGAGGGCACGGCAGGACCTCGGAAGGGGCCCTTGGCTGCAGCCAGAGCGTGTGCCCCCGTGGGGGACCCAGAGGGCGTTTCAGGTCCCCAAGTCCACAGCTCTCACCCAAGTCCCCACGCATGGTAAGCAGGAAGCACAGGGCTCCGTGTGCCCACAGCTGACCTGAGCGCCGCTAGCCACTGCCGGACTCATGCCCTCAGACCGAACACCGGCAACAGGGCGCCTGCCAGCAGACCGAGATGACGTCCAACTGCAAAAGGATGGGAGGCCTCAGGCCCACTGGCCTCTGACTCTAGGGTAGTGTGGAGGCCAGCCCTGGTCCCCACAACGACCCCCAAGGGGGGCCTCTAGGTTCTCGACTGGGAGGAGGTGTCCTGCCCCTGGTGAGTCCGGGACAAGGGTGAAGTGAGCGTCCCAGAAGAGGGGGGGGCAGGACAGGAGGTGGCTGGGCACGCTGCGCTCTGCTGGGGTGCGGCCTATTCCCGCCATCCACACAGGCTTGCCGGTCCGTGGCTGCTTCAGGACCCTCCCACAGGGAGATGTGCCTTGAGGGCGAGGACCCCGCCCACTGCAGACCCAGGCCGTCCTCAGGACCCAGGGTACTCCCATCTGAGCTTACTCCCAGATTAGACCTTAAATCAAACGCACACCCAGAAGACAGGCTCTGCCGGGGCTGAGGCCAGGGACGGTGGGGGCCCAGAAGTGAGCCTGTGGGGTCCCACTAGCTACCAGGGAATGCAGAGGAGGCTGCACCCCCACACACTGCCGAGGAACGCCTTCCCCCTCAGCTCCACTCCCAGCCCGGGCCCCCTTACGGGATTCTGACCCGAGTCCTCACTTCCGCCCTGGCTTTCATCGCAGGAGTCTGGACAAGCAGGCGGGCTTGGGCAGGTCGGGGCTGACTCAGGACGTCCTCGTGCATGAGCTACAGGGTTGAGGGCGGGTCAGAGACCAGGCCTGGAGAGGACACCTGGCCTCCCTGGGACAAGGAGGAGAGCACTGGTCCCCAGCAACGTCGGGGCAGCCAGCCTCCCCCCTGCCCCAGTGCCCTTCCAGGCCTGCCCTGTCCGTGCCCGAGAGCCTCTGCAGGGCCCCAGGAGAGGTCATGGAGCAGTGGCCCGGTGCCCCAGGCTGGGAGACAAATCCCTCCCGGGCTCTTGCAAGTCGCACCCCCCCCCCCCCTTCACTGAGCCAGCCCTGCCTGCGGGAGGTTGAGGCTTGTGCTGGGGCTGGGGATGACACAGGTACAGCGAGTTCCCACGCGGCTCTGTGAGCAACTGCTCTCCCAGGCCACTTGCACTGAAGAAGGGTCAGGCCAGAGACGGAGACGGTCGTCGTCTGGCGCAGACCCTCCGTGAAGTCGGGAGTGACTGGGTGACCACAGCCCTGTGCCTCCCTGTGGATCTGTCGGTGGGGTCCAGGGACGGTGAAGGCCGAGGCTTCGGGACACGAGGGAGCCTGGGGGCAGGCCTGAGCACCAGGACCTTGACTCTGAGCTCAGGGACACGGAGTCCTGCCCCAGCAGCCGTTCTGTGCTGACCGGGTCTGGCATGAGCAGCCTTCATATCTGAAAGGCTAATGTGTGCAAATGAGCGCTGGCTCTGTGGAGGAATTCCGCCTGCTTCCCCGTGGCTGAGGCATTCCTCTCTGTGGGAACTTTCCACTCTCGGGAGCAGCGTGCCTGGGTGTCCCACACTGTCTCCAGGTTTAGGGAACACGTTTTCCTTTAAGGCGGTCAGAGCTGGGACAGGGCTTGGGCCTGCCCGCCCCGAGGAGGTTGGAGCCCCACTGGCCACAAGGTCACCTGCCCCGGGGCCCTTGGTCCACTGTTGTGCATTGGCGAGGAGCGGCCACAGGGGCCTTGGTGCTAAAACTCTGGTCAGAGGTTTTGCCTGTGAACCACCTTGGTCCCCAGCCCAGCACTGTGGACGGAACCCCAAGCCAGGGCCACACAGCCTCCCCAGGCGGGGAGAGCCCCACACGGGCAGAGGTGGCTGTGACAAGCCAGCCCTTCCCCCTATCCTACGGCGCTGGGCCTCGAGGGTGACCGGGGCCAATGCTGGCTGCTCCAAGTCCTTCCTGCCAGTCTAGGCGGCTCCATGATCAAAGCAAAATAGGTGGAGGGTCCACGGATATGAGAGGACTGAGCCCCCCACACATCCTGAGGCAGCAGCCAGCCCTCCTCCTGCCTCCAGGAGGCGCCCACCTCTCAGGTCCTTCGAGGCTGCGTCAGGAGGGGGCCAGGCTGTGACCCATCCCAGCCGAAGGCATAGGCCTCCCCCCCCGCAGTGGGTCCCCTGCACTGTCAGGGGCTCTGCTTCACCCTGGGGCTCAGCGTGGCCCCCAATTCCCCAAGCGTCTGGAGGCACAGCAAGCCCAGCCTTTGCTCACACTCAAGAATGTGGCTGTAACGGCAAACGCATGAAAACATGAAGGGCCAGTTTTCAGAGCACGCCAGTAGGAGTTCTGAACTTATTGCCGTGAACAAAGCTGCTGTTCTTTGGAGAAATCTCTTGGATTCTTTTGAGAAGAAATGCTATTGGCAGTGACTGTGCCAACAGAGCTGTGTCCGCCCCCACGAATGGGGGCTCATCTGCCAGCCGCCGAACCTTTGCTCAGCCCTAGTGACCAGGGTCTCCGGGACCACAGGGCACTTTGTGCTGTGCCATGCAGGGCCCTGGCTCCAAACCCAAGAGACTCCCCATGTCCCCAGCACGCACTCATCAGCCCAGATGAAGCCCAGCCCAGCAGCCCATTGTCACAGCATTCAGATCGTGACAGTGTTTGGGCTGAGCCTGGCCTGATACCACTGAGCTCCAGGCAAGGCGGGTCTCCTGGCTGGCTGATGGCGGCTGTTTTCAGGCCCAAGGGGACCTGGCCGGCAGCCTGGGCATTACCACAGCTCCAGAGGCTTCTCCTCAGCCGCCCTGTGAACTGAGTGTCCTTCCCATCGAGGAGATCCGAGGTGCAAGGGCCAGGTAGTCACCACCTGACACAGGTCACTCTGACAGTTTTGGGGACGTGCCAAGGTGCACAGCCTGAGCAAAGCCCCTGGTCCAGCTCAGAGCCACTCACAGCGTGTGCACTGCAGCCATGCAGGGAAACTGAGGCCCTGGTCTAGCTCAGAGCCACTCACAGCGTGTGCACTGCAGCCACACAGGGAAACTGAGGCCCTGGTCCAGCTCAGAGCCACTCACAGCATGTGCACTCCAGCCATGCAGGGAAACTGAGGCCCTGGTCCACCTCAGAGCTGCTTACAGCATGCACCACAGCTGCACAGGGAAACTGAGGCCCTGGTCCAGCTCAGAGCTGCTTACAGCATGCACCACAGCTGCACAGGGAAACTGAGGCCCTGGTCCAGCTCAGAGCTGCTTACAGCATGCACCACAGCTGCACAGGGAAACTGAGGCCCTGGTCCAGCTCAGAGCTGCTCACCAATGAGCCACAGCCACACAGGGAAACTGACAGCATGTGCCACAGCCACATGGGGAAGCTGAGGCCAGTCGATATATAGGAGATCTTGCCCAAGGCTGGTGGGGACCTGGGCCTGGCCAGCTCCAGAGTTTTCTTCTCGCCACAGCAGATGTCTGACCAGAAATACCAGGGACCTCCCGGCCTGTCTCAGTCAAGCTGAAGCCACAGGATGTGGCGGAGTGGAGAGCTGAGCGCTCCTGGGGAGGGACGGATCTGGGATCCAGCATGAGCTAAGATGGCCTGAACAGCTGCCTCAGAGAGCCATTCTGTCCATCTCCAGTTGTGTCTATGGAGGTACAGTGAAAGGGCTGTGGGGCAGGCATGGAGCTGACCTGGCCAAAGCCACCACCCCTGCTGGCAGGTGGGAATGCTGGCTAGTGAACAGCAGCGAGAGTGATGGTGCCTGCCCCTCTGCACACCTGGCACACAGGCCACAGCACATGCGCACCGACCACCTGGAGCATGCCTAGCCCTGTGGCTGAGGGACTTACTGCCCTCGCTCTGCGGGGCGTGCTGCAAGGCACAGTAAGGCTGGGCCACACCGAGTGAGGGCAGTGCCTGCTCTGCTGCCTGCCCCCAGTCTCAGCTCCCGCAACTTCACCTGACTTCTGGGTGCTTCTAGGGATCTGAGGACCGCGGGGTGGCCCTGAGGCCCCTCACCAGCACCGGCCCTGGGCCAGTGGCGAGGCTGCCACTGTGTCTCCAGGCCGTGAACAAGCCTCTGGTGGGCCCTGGAGCGGGGGAGAAGGAGGCCAAGAGCATGCCTCCTGGAGAAGGGAGCAAAAGCTCGACTGGGGGGCAGAGGCAAGGCCCAGCCTGGCAGGCCAGGCCGTGTCTGCCGGGGACACACGCCGGAGCCCCCGGGGGGCAGTGGGCCTCAGAGGAAGCCGGAGGAGGAGACCTGGATGATTACTCAAGCGAGCGAGACTCAAGGACACCGCTGTAGCCAAATTCTGTGTGAACACTGACTCGGAACGCGGCTGTGAGCCAGCCCGGGTGGTGGAGTGTGGCATCCAGGCCGGCTGCATCTCTCCCGGCAACTCCACGCTCCCGAATCGCCCGTGCAGTTCCTCTGACATGCGTCACATGCGAGGTCCACTTCCCATGCAGTGCCCACATTCAGAGGGTACGTCTGTGCCTCATGCAGAACGAACACCGCTCAAGCAAATATTGGCTGAAGGGAAGAGAATTCTAAAGACGATGTGGGGAAATGAACCAAGTCCGAGAGACAGAAGAAAACACGGGCAGGACACAGCAGAGCGAGCTGGCTTTCCCCTGAGCAGGTCTGAAGCAGTGACAGAGCACACAGGCTGCGTCCCTGAGCGTGGTGGGCACCGGGGGTGGGGGCGGGGCGGAGGGTTGAGAGGGAAACCCTGCTGCCCACACCAGCAGAGAGGCCCAGCTGCAGCGTGCGGAGCCTGGGGGCTGCCAGCAGCCATCTGCATGTTATTAACTAAGAAGAGGTCTTGGAAGGTAAAGATTTTCAGGCCCACTGGAACACAGCTGCACACCTAGAGCGCTGCATCCCCGCATCCTGCAAGTCCCACTGAGAGCAGAGCACAGAAACAAAACTGCACCAAGGGCCAAGGCAGATTCACCCACACAGACGCGAGTCCTCCCACAAAGCGCCTTCCTCAAACACAAGAGGACTCAAGTCACAGGGCCTGTGTTCTCCGGACTGTGTGGAATTACAGTCGATCTCAGTAACGGAAAGGTAAGAGGAGAATCTCCTAATGTTTAGAAATTAAGCAATTGTGGATTAAGCAGCACAACCCTAAGTAACACATATGCCAAAGAAGCCACCGTAGAAATCAGAAAATGTCTTGAGCTCAACAGGAACACGCAGCATCTGAAAGCCTCCAGGACACACAAAACTGTCACCAAAGGGAAATCTAGAGCTTACTGGAAAAGTCACACATTTAAAAAAGGAGAGATGCTGAAACCAGTGACCTATGCTTTCAGTTCAACAAACTAGAAAAAGGACATCAAAATACAGGCAAACGAAGTAGAAGGAAGGAAATAATAGTAAAATCTGTGAAACAGAAGCCAGACATAAATCAGAGAAAATCAACAAGGCCAAAATCTGGTTCTGTGAAAAGATGAATAAAGTTGATAAACCCCTGGCAATGTTGATCATTAAAAAGAGAAAACAGTCTGGGCACCGTGGCTCACACCTGTTAAGTGAGCACTTTGGGAGGCCGAAGTGGGCAGATCACAAGGTCAGGAGTTCGAGACTAGCCTGGCCAACATAGTGAAACCCTGTCTCTACTAAAAATACAAAATTAGCCGGGCGTGGTGGCGCACACCGGTAATCACAGCTACTGAGGAGGCTGAGGCGGAGAATCACTTGAATCCGGGAGGCAGAGGTTGCAGTGAGCCGAGGTTACACCATTGCACTCCAGCCAGGGCGACATGCGAGACCCCATCTCAAAAAAAAAAAAGAGAGAGAAAACAAAAATCATCCCACGAGGTATAAAAAGGGAAACATCACTGCAGTCTTATGGACACGGGGGGATTACAATCGTGCTTTACATCAATAAACGTGACTTTTTGATGCAATGAGCAAATTTCTTGAAAAATGCAGTTTCTCAAAATGGACACAAAAAGTGAAAAAAAATACAATTTATCAAATGGACATGAAAAGAAAAGTCCAAATAGCCTAATATTTATTAAATAAATTAAATTCATCATTTAAAACCTTTGCACAAAGAAAGCTCCACGCCCATTTGGTTTCACTGTTGAATTATCCCATAAATATCTGTCACACCTCTTGCTAGATTTTGTCTTAGGTATTTCATATTTTTGATGCAGCATAAATAGTACTGTTAACTTTCATATCTAAAAAGTGTGTTGTCCGTGCATAGAAACCCAGTTGATCCTAGAATACTGGCTTTGAGGCCGGCAGCCTTGCCGAGCTCAGACTTGCCAGTTCTAAGTGTGTGTGAGCGGCCTCTGTGCTGCCGGCCGCCAGGTGCATTCCTGCATCCTAAGGCTGAGGCTGAGAGTGGGGCGGGCGGCTGAGTTCCTGCCTTCCCGAGTGCCGGCACCTGCTCCTGCTGGCCTTAGGATGCTACCCGTTACCAGCTTCTGTTTTTTTTTTTTTCTTTTTGAGATGGAGTCTCGCTCTGTCGCCCAGGCTGAAGTGCAGTGGTGCAGTCTCGGCTCACTGCAATCTCCGCCTCCCGGGTTCGAGCCATTCTCCAGCCTCAGCCTCCAGAGTAGCTGGGACTACAGGCGCCACCACCACGCCCAGCTAATTTTTTGTTTTTAGTAGAGAAGGGGTTTCACCGTGTTAGCCAGGATGGTCTCCACCTCCCGACCTCAGATGATCCACCCTCCTCGGTGCAGAGCGAGGGGGCGTCCACAGGGGAGGGGGTCGCCTGTCCCTGGACCGCAGAGTCGCCTGGGGCGGGGTGGGGGAGGGCGCGGGGACCGCAGCGGAGAGGGTCCGTCGTGGGCTCTTAGAGGGACAGATGCGTCTGTTGAGAGGGGCTCCCACGGCGAGTTCGGGGGCGGGGTCAGGCGGTCCCCAAGGGCAGAAGCGAGGGCGGGGCTCCAGGCGGCTGGTGTCGGGCCAGGGGGCCAGGCTCGGATATGGTTCCGGGAGCGCGCGACCACCCCCCCCCCCCCCTCGCAGGCCTCCGGGCCCTGCCAGGTCCCCCGCGCCATCGCCCTGGCGTGGACCGCGGGGCACAGAGACCCTGCGACGGCGCCGCCCCCTGCCCCTCGCCCCTCCCAGCGCAGGCCACGGTACTAAAGCCGCGGCCCGCCCCGACCTCCCCACCCAACCCCGGGGCGAAGCTGCCTGCTTCAGACCCAGGCCCCTCCCCGGCTACACGGCAGGAGTCTCGCAGTGGGAGGGTCTGACTACGACCCTGGCATGTGCCCTCAGGGAGCCAGGAAAGGTGAGTCTCCGTGGGTGAGAATACCCCAGGCTCAACCAGGGCAGCACGGACCAGAGCCCAGGCCTCAAGTCCCGTGGGGCCTCCAGCTCCAGGCTGCTCAGAGTCTGTCCAGGTCGGAAGAAGAGGAAAGGTCAAGGCTGAGGTCCCACCTGAGGCCTGAGGAAGGGAAGAACTGAGCTCTTATCTACTTTTGAGAAAGGCCCCAGCGATTAGATAACCGATAAATGTGGCATTGACGGGAAGTGGGGGGTGGGGGGGTCTCCTTCGAGGGACAGCGGTCTCCTGCCTGGAAGGGCACCTCCCAGAGGGGCTTTTTGGCTGAAGCTGAGCCGTGCCTGGCACATAGCCGGCAGAGACGAAGGGAGGGCCAGCAGGTGCAGCTCCCAGTGGAATAAAACCTTCTTCCTTAACAAGACCTGGCACCTCACAACTTTGGGTTGAAAAATAAGCTTGTAGGGGGAGGGGAGGTGATGCCTGTCTCCTGCCTGGCCTCAAGCACTGAAAGTTACTTAAAAAGTTAACTTTCTTCTCGAGGATTCTTAACAGCAGCATTAACGGATGCGCCTCTTCATCCGCAAGACATTTTCACAAGCCGTGCAATGAAATTCACGGCAGGAAATTAACATGACGGACTAGGCGTTTTCAGTTTTGTTTTCTTAATCTTGAAGCTCAGATGCTGTAGTAGCTAGGTGTAAGATTACAGTTCTTTTCAAACTGGCTTTTGCATTATTTCCACATTTTTGAATATGTTTTACAGTCATGGCCCTTCCCAATATATGCGGGGGGGAGGGGGTCCCAGGACCACAGGGGGCCCAGGCCATGGTGGAAGCATCCAGAAGGCGGTGTGTGCCTGCCTGAGGCAGGAGGGGTCAGGCAGTTATCAGTTCCTCATCATCTGCAGGACAGGAATGTCTTCAGGACACTCTGTCACACACACACAAGCCTCGGGGTCTGTTAGGCCATGAGGATGTACAGGTTGTGCACTGCACGGTTCATACAGTCCGCCTGATAATGATGGCGGCCCTGCAGTGGTGGGGTGCCACGGCCCTGCCTAAAACCACCACCCAGTTGGAGGGGTTCGTGGCACCAGTCTGCAGGTAGCGGAGTGCATGTGCACACCCCTCATAATCCCCTAGACTGACTTCTGCTGTGAGGCTGGCATCCTCATGGCCTTGCCCATCGCAGCCTGGGGCAGCACCCATCCGCCCAGAGCCCTCCAGCAACCTTGTAGTGTAGACACATTTCATCCTCCACATGCGGTACAGCAGCCACACTTCTCAGCTGTGCAGGGACTCTTGGACAGCGGGGTGCTAGGGGCTCATTCTCTCAGGCAGCGGGGTGCTCAGGGGCTCATTGCCTTTCTACTCCCCATTTGGCAGCCCTTCTGGCTATGGGGGCAGCAGGGGTGTGGGCAGCGAACTACCTGATGGTCAGCACCTTGCACTCATGCCTCTGCTGGATTCGCACATCCAGGCAGTGACACTGCTCTCTGCCTTTTAAACAGCTTTGTGGAGAAAGGTTGTGGGCCCTTAGGACAGGCTGGTTGGGGCTGGGGCTGGCCGGAGGGCTCAGCGGGCATGATGGCACACACCAGTCCAGCAGGAATCGGCCTTCCTCTGCAATGCAAGGGCAGCATCTTCAGAGAGCACTTCCTTCCTAAAGGCTCCACCCAGGACCCGTAAGAAAAGAGCAGGGAAGCTCAGGCTGGAGGGGAATCCTGCTCTTGTCCTGATGGCTTTTTCTCTGGGACAAGAGGCTGGGAGTAGCGTGGGGGACAGAGGCAGATGGGGCAGGGACACAGGCCAAGAGCGACTCCAATGCCCCCCACCTAGCAAGGCCATCCTAGTGGCCAGTCACTTCCACTCCCCAGTGCCTTGTCCAGACCCTGCGGCGGCCCAGCCTAGGGCCGTCCTCCCTTCCCCGCCACTCAGCGGCCAAATTACTGGGCAAGCACCTTCTCTGTACTACTCAGGCCACTTCCATCAACATGAAACTGCACCCCCCCCCCCCGACCCCACAGGATAAAGTCATCCAACTCAGCGTTGTCCTCCTCAGGCCCCTGCAGCCCCCTGACGGATTCTCAGACATCAGAAGACATGTCCATCCGCACCCCCCCGACCGTCCACCTGCCCTCTGTCCACTGGTCCGTCCATCCATCCACCTATCCATCTGCCCAGCCAGCCACTATCTTTCGCGTGCTACTCTGTGCCCAGCTCTCTTCCAAGCTCAAGGGACACATGTATGAACTCGCCCTGACCTCCCCACCCAACCCTGGGGTAGGGCAGACATTCCCAGGGTGAGGGCAGATAGCTCACAGTTAAAGCTAGCAAGCACCAGGGCCGGGAGGTAAGCTGAGCCCCAGAGCCAGCCAAGTAAGCAGGGGTGGTGGGGAGCTGGGCTGCCACAGCTGTCAGCTGAGTGGGCAGGGGGTGGAGCAAGAAGCTGCCATTAGAGCCCAGCGCCTGGGGAGCCGAGGGAGGGGGCACACAGAGCCATCCAAACGGTGGGATCAGTGCATGCAAAGGATATGGGCTGTGTCGGGCATGGGGATGGGGGTCAGGTAGTAGCTGGGGTCGGAGCTCCTGGGAGAAGTTGAGCCTTTCCTCCGACTGGGAGGGTCCCAATAGCAGGGGCTGAAGGGGCAGGCGGAGGGCCGGGCACGAGGCCTTTCAGGTGACTGCTGTCTCCGAGAAGCCAAGCCGCTGGTTTTGTGCCCATCTTGAAGGCAGAGCAGACAGATATGCTAAGAGCTTGGAAACCCGGTGAGGGAAAGCAGAAGTCCACGTGCCTCCCAGGTCTGTCGCTGGAAGGCCGCAGGGTGGGTTTGGAGGAAAAGACAGGTGTGGTTTGTGTGGTGGAGCCTG
The DNA here is from genome assembly GCA_036589455.1 of Ateles fusciceps. NCBI lineage: Eukaryota > Metazoa > Chordata > Mammalia > Primates > Atelidae > Ateles > Ateles fusciceps. The sequence continues at coordinate 9,906,584 of JAZHEH010000586.1, forward strand.
AGATGCCCAAGGGCGCCCGTGCTGCCAGAGGGGACTGTGGGCAGAGGTCCTGCGTCCCTGTGAGGCCTGGGGGTGTCGAGGTGCTTCGGTTGGAGGTCAGAAGGCAGGAGCGGGGCGGGGAGGCCACCAGGGCCCCTGAGTTCCCATCTCAGAGGCTGGGGTGGGGGGATGCTCCGGCGAGGGGGAGGGGCAGGGAGACTTCCCAGAGCAGCACGCAAGGCCTGGGCGACCCCGGTTTCTGGTAAGTGACCGGTCAGGCTGTGGAATGCAGGCTCCTGCTGAAGACCCCGGAGTCCTGCGGCCCGGGGCTCCTGTGCACCCTTGGGCCGCCCCGTGGGGTCTGCGCAACCCCAGGCGCTGCGTGTATGAACGAGGGTTGGGGCGAGCGCACTCGCACTTGTCCCGGTACCTCAGGAGCTGCGCGGACACCGAAAGGCGCGGGGGAACGGCCCGTCCCGCCGCCCCCCCGCCTTCCTCCACTGGCCGTCAGCCCCCGGGGGGGCGGCCGCGCAGTCCCGGGCTAGCCCTCGCCGCGACCTCGTGGACCTCCAGGCTCCGGAGGAGGGTGGGGGACCGGGGGAGCGCCGGGCGGTGGAGGCGCGGCCGGCCGGGTGGGCGTGCGCGGGCGGGGCGGGCGTGCTGGGAGCCGCGGTGATGTCTGCGCTCGCGAGTGCGCGGCGGGGGCGGGCAGGCCCCGCCCCGGGGCGGGAGGGGGCCGCGGGATTAAAGGCCACCCCCGGTGGGCGGGGATCCGACTGTCGCCGGCACCGGCACCGGAGCGCGCCGGGGTCCTTGCCGAGCTGCGCGTCCCGCGGCCCCAGCCCCGCGCGTCGGTCGAGCCCAGCGGGACCCCTCGCGACCTGCGCGTCCTGGCCCCGCGCTGAGCCGGCGGCGATGTGGGGACTCCGGGGCGCGGGGCCCCGGCCGGGGGCTGCTGCTGGCGCTGGTGCTGGGCGGGCTGTTGCGGACCGGGAGCGTCGAGGTGGAGCCCGGGGGCGCGCACAGGGAGAGCCACGGCTTCCAGGTGGTCACCTTCGAGTGGAGCACGTCCAGGACCCCTATGTCATCGCGCTCTGGATCCTCGTGGCCAGCCTGGCTAAGATCGGTAAGTGGCTCGCAGGGTCTCCGGCCGGTCACCGCCTGCGCCCGCGGGGTCTCGGGACCACTGACCTGGGTGCGGCCGTCACCCCTGCCCCTGCCCCGCCGCTGCCGGGTCTAGGGTCTTCGCTGTGGTCGCCCCGGAAAGTCCGGCTCTTTGGGTCCAGCAGAGCGAGACTCAGGCGCGACTCTGGCCGCGCTGAGCCGCCCTGAGGGTGGCCGAGGGTCGCCGTACCCCAGCGGGGGCACAGCCTCAGAGCCCGGGCTCCCGGTCCCTATGGGGTCTACCCCGGCCTCCTCTCCTGCAGGCTGCCCGCGCCAGAGAGTCCCCGGGGCCAGGTTTCCTTGGGGGTTCTCGGGCTTTTTAAAGATTCGTCCTCGCCGGCAGGCACTGGAGTGATGATGATTTTTCGTTCGTTACAAGGGCAGAAAAGAAAAGCAGCGCCACCCGCATGAAACCCAGTAGAATCCTCGTTAGCGGTGCAGCGTTCCCATTGGCGGTCTTCCTTTTTTAGAAAATCCCCGTCGGTCAGATTTCTCTTCTCCTTAACTGGCTCCAGTGAACCAGTACTGTGAGCCGGGCAGGTGGCTCCTGGCAAGGTGACAGGAAGGTCAGCTTCCCGAAGACTCGTGGGGGATCAAAGTTTCATGTGTTGGTCCACAGGGCAGGGTCTCTCCAGGGGGTGGCAGGGAGGTGGTCACTCGTGGGGGAGGGGCGATTAGGGGGACCCAAGTTGGGCCAAGAGAAACATCGGGTGCCAGGCAGGTTTCCAGAGCAGTTTTGGACTGGGACAGGAGGTTTGGATGCTAGGACCTAGGAGGGGCACCCTTGGAGGACAGGGGAGGGACAGGCTTTGGGGGAGAGCCGCTGAGAGGACCTTGGACTTGGTGGAAACTACCTGGTATGCCTGGCAGGCTTGATTGGCAAAGGTGCCTTTTTCTTCAGTGCCGCCTGCTGCCTGCTCTATATAGGCCAGGGTCTCCCCTCCCCTTCAGGTCCCTTGCATGTTTACTTTCTGTCTCATGAATGCTCTTCTGAGCCCTTCCGCCTCCTCGCTTCTCCGAGACCTCCTCCTTGCTCTGGTGTCCTTCAGTTCCCGGCCCCAGGCTGCCTGCTTGCCCGGCTCACTCTGTCCCCTCTGGGCTCCACTGCCGGGTTGGGATGCTGGCAGTAGGGGAGGCCCTGACGCTGGCTGCTTCCTACTGGTCATTTCCTTGAGAAGGGCCCCTGGGGCATCAGGGAGGTCCAACCTCAATCTGGGTCTCTGAGGACGCCCGGTCCTAAAGCTCACCCTGCTTTCCTCTGATGGGAGCGCTCCCCTGGTGTAAAGTGAATATGAAATTTCTTTTCTTTTCTTTCTTTTTTTTTTAAAGACAGAGTGTTGCTCTTGTTCTCTTGTCGCCCAGGCTGGAGTGCAATGGCGCGATCTCGGCTCATGCAATCTCTACCTCCCTCGTTCAAGCGATTCTCCTGTCTCAGCCTCCCAAGTAGCTGGAATTACAGGCATGCACCACCACGCCCAGCTAATTTTGTATTTTTAGTAGAGACGGGGTTTCTCCATGTTGGTCTGGGTGGTCTTGAACTCCTGACCCTCAGGTGACCCGCCCGCCTCTGCCTCCCAAATTGCTGGGATAACAGGTGTGAACCACCACTCCGGGCCGTGAATATGTAATTTCTGTGCAAGCTGGGGCCTCTCCCAGTTCTGCCCAGTGTTTGGAGTCAGAGCTGCCAGGCACCAGCTAGCCCCACTTGGAGGCCGCCGAGAGGGCACACTGACCGAGGCTTTGCCTGGCCTCAGAGTTTGCTGTTCCTTCCCAAGCACTTGGACTGATTCTGGGAAGACGTCCTTGAGGGCAGGGAGGCCGCTGCCAGCAGCAACTCCCGGGGGCAGGGCGGGCCCAGAATGCATCTTCTGCCGGGAGCTGGCCCTTTATAGGAAGGCCCACTCTGATAGCACAGGAGGCTATCTCGGTCCGGGATTGTGGGCACCCCCGGGAAGGTGAGAGCCTAGCCCTGTGCAGCTGTGGGAGCTCATCATCACTTCCCACTGGTGCAGACTCGCTCCAGACCTGCCCTCCACCTTCGCCATCGTCCCTCGACCCACTCTCCACTCTGCAACCCTGGCAGTGATAGCCGAGGTCTGCCCTGGGTCTGCCCTGATTGGCCCCCAGGGTGTCCCACCCCTCACTCCCTCTCTGCCATCCACAGGTCTTGAACGCAGCCCCCAGCCCTCCCCTTGTGCTTCCTCCCCAGACCCTCCCCTGTGAACTCTGGACTTCTCAGATCCCGCTGGCCCAGGCCGTCCTCCTTGTGCAGCCAGCCTCAGGTGCATGACCTGTCCCCCAGAGGACCCTCACATCCAGGCCTTCACAGGCACCAGGGCCTGCGCCCGCACCACAGTGGGAAGCACTCCAATTTCAGCCCCAGCCTCCTCCACAGCCCACAGCCCCCAACCCAGGTCCATACTCACTACCAATTTCAGCCTCAGCCTCCACAGCCCGCAGCCCCCGACCGGGTCCGTACTCACTACCTGGCACATTTTGTTGTTTAAATGCTCAGGGGTTGGCCAGATTCTTACAGTCTCAAGTTACACAAACAGAAATGTATCTTCCAACAGAAAAGGGCTGCAGTCCTGTTGGTTTTCCAAACCTTTGTTGAATTTCTCACATGTCCTGAGTGTTTCTAACTCACAGCCCCAGGCTTCTTCGAGCCATTTGTAACCTGATTGAGGAAATAAGACTTCGGGACCCTGAAACCCACGGCAGTGTTGATCCCAGGAGGTTTCTACTCCAGGCAGCTTGGGACAGAGCACGCCAGAGCTGCCCCAAGCAAATGCTGGGGCTGGGGCCTCAGCAGGTGTCCCAGGAGCCCGGGCAAGGAGCAGGCGCTGCTGCCGGCCCACCAGCCTCGGGCTGCGTGTCTGGGCTCCAGCAAGGGTCCCCCACAAGTCCCCTATTTGTGTGCATTGGGGCCTCTGGGGTTTTCTCTGACTGTTAGACCATCTTTTTAAAATGCAGAAAGGGAGGCAGGAACTGAGGCCAGGAAGCCAGTCCACAGCACAGACCTCCTGGGCTAGAGGGTGAGGTAGTCTCCAGCAGTGGAGGTGGCAGGGCCTGGTGTCTGATGCAGGGAGGGTGAGGGGAGTTTCCTCCTGCCACCCCTTGAGGGCCTCCAGCCTGCAGCCACCCACACCAGGGCCACTCTGGGCCTTGGGTGCCCACCGGAATCCTGCCCTTGCCCTGCAACATCAGCTTAGGGGACTCCTTCCTGGGCTTCCTCTGGGGGCTGAGGCTGCGCCTTGCAGAGACTGCCAGGCCTGGCAGCATTGGGTGGGGGCCCCTTGGTGGAATCTGGGCAGCGGCAGGTGTCAGGACGGCTAGGAATGGGCGCCTGGAAGGAGAGGGGAGACAAGGAAGTCAGAGCCAGAGTGGAAGGCCCAGGGAGGGTCCCTGGGGAGGCAGGGGGAGGCCCGAGCAACTCAGCTGCAGGCCTCGGAGGACTTTGGTCCCCACCTAGGGCCATGGTGAGGGGTGCATGTGGTCAGATCTGGATTCTCAGACGCCTGCCTGGCCATGGGGCACAGAAAGGCACCATCACAGGTAGATTCCACTTCCCTTGGGCATCAGGGCAGTGGACAGCAGGGCCTCCGTGGGGCAGGGGGTGGGGACATCACAGGGTCGTCAGTGGCACAGCAGGGGCCAGACCTCCTGGTCCCATCCGGTTCTCAACCCTCGGAGGGTCTCTGCTGTGCTGACTGTTCCTCGAAGCTCTGAGCGGTGCACCTGAGTGACAGGACCCGACCAGAAGAGAATTGGGGGAGTTACGATGATTTTGGAGACATCAGAGAGACTGGGGTGGGGCTGAGGCTGGGAGTGGGTTCTAGGCCCAGCTGGGTCTGTTTGTCCCCAAGCATTCGGCCGTGGTGACCCCTTGGGCCATGGACGCACAAGAGGTGTGGGGAGCCAACATCCTGTGGGGCCCAGACTCTGGAGGGAGATGGCGTGGTGAGGGGGTAGGACTTGAGCAGCAGCATTGGCGGCCCACGGGGGAGCCAGGACAGTGGGGCTGGGTGCAGGTGGGCAGGCAGGTGGGACAGGCTCTGGAAGCGGAGCTGAGGGGTTTGGCGGCGAGGAGCCGAGGTTGCCCCACATTTTGCTTGCTCTGGCTGGAAGGACAGGCTGGAGCAAGACGAGTGTCTGGAGTCGGCAATGCCTGGTGCAGCCACAGGAGGGTCGGGTAGACATGAGGGGCGCAGAATCAGGAGCGCAGCCCCCTCCCTCTCTGACCGGCACTGTCTCACTTCAGGAGGGTGGGAATGTGCTTTACCACCTTAGCTTCAGCCTTGGGATCGCAGCACCTCCTCCGTAACTGGACGGTGCTCAAGACCCAGATGGCTGAGCGCCAGGTTCCCTGCTCCTGGCCCCAAACCCAAGGCACCGAGGTGCTTCCTTGCTGTCTGGGGTGGGGCGCAGGAGGTCACCCCGCTGTCTTACCCAGGGTGTCCCAGTGAGTCTCTGCCATTGGGGGTGTGGTGCTGCCCAGACCACCTACCTGCCCAAGCTGTGGATTTCTCCAAGGTACAGCTGTCCGCCAGGCACTGGGTGTCTTCCCCAGGCTTCGAGGGCGGCTGTCAGCTCATATTCACCTCCTGGGGTGGACAGTTTTATTGCATGGGCTCTGGCCCCGGAGGCAGGAATCCCTCACTGCACACAGCGCCTACTGGCCTCTGAGTCAGCTACCCACTCCAGCTGAACTGCCCTTAGATTCTCCTTGAAGGAGCGTAGGAGAGGAGGGTCTGGGGACAAGGATGGCCCAGAAGGCCAGGTTGGGCAGTAAAGTCCCTAGGGGACCCAGTCCTCCCAGGAGAGGACCAGTCAATGGGCCCCATGGGCCCCAGTCCTGGCAGGAGGGACGAACTCCGTGGGTTTGGAGTCAGGAGCCGTCATGGAAGGCCTGGAACCAAGGACTCTCCCAAGAGTCTCCACAGGGGAGGGTCTGGGAGTGAAGGGGTGAAGTCTCATTTTCCATAAGCTGCCCATGAGACAATCAGTTGTAGGCTGTAAAACAGTCCATGGCATTTGGAGCTAAGGTGTCACCCCGGGAGTATCTTGAGGAAAGGGGCAAAGGTTGGGAAGTGCTGATAGCATCGGGGGCAGGGAAGGAGCCATCAGGGCTCCCTGTGGATGCCTGTCAGCTCCCTCCGCAAGAGGCCCAGAGAGAGAGGGATGGTGAGTCACTCTTGGCTGCCACCACCCCCCCCAGCCCCCGCCGCCAGGGAGCTCCCAGCCTCTGGGTGTGTGAGGCGCTCCCTGTGACCACACAGGCTTGTTAAGATGCCTGTCTGGGCCCATGCTCTAGCACCTAGCTAGCCTGACGCCTACTTCTGCAGGGACGGCTGAGATCCCCTAGAGTGGCTGCCCCCACCACCAGCTTCCCCAGGAGCCATGGGCTGCCCTGGGGAATGTTTAGAGTTGGGGTTCCCACCCTGCACATCATCTGCCCAGTGTCTAGGCTGAGTCTCACACCCAGGAGTCTCAGTGCATGATGAAGCCACCAAGGCTCTCCCCCACCCACCCTTGAGACAAGCATCTCAGGGTACCAGGTCTCAGGGCACCAGGCCTCAGGGTGCCGGGTCTCAGGGAACCAGGTCCTAGGGTGCCAGACTCCACCCTCCCCCAAGTCATGCACTCACCCCAGCTTCATTCCTCCACACCCAGCCTCTCTTCTGCCCCTTCTCTCCTGAACTCAGTGCCTTCCTTCCCCCAGCTCCTGAGGGCATCTCCTCCTCCTCCAAGGTCTTTTGGTGCTACAAGGGCAGGGATTGTCTGTCTTATTCCTGCTGTGTCTCCAGTGCCAGTCCCCAGCAGGGTCCTGCAGATCTGAGCACATGAATGCACACCTGGATGGATGGATGAGTGAATAGATGTATGGATAGATGCGTGGATTGATGGTTGGATGAATGGATGAGTAAATGGATGGATGGATGGGTGAGTGAGTGGATGGGTGGATGGGTGGATGGATGGATGGATCAGTGAATGGATGGATGGATGGATGAGTGGACTGATGGATGGATGAGTGAGTGGATGGATGGATGGGTGAGGGATTGATGGATGAGTGAGTGGATGGATGGATGGGTGAGGGGTTGATGGATGAGTGGATGGACGAGTGAATGGATGGATGAGTGGATGGATGAGTGGATTGATGAATGTATGGATAGATGAGTAGACTGATGAATGGATGAGTGGATGGATGGATGGATGAGTGAGTGAATGGATGGATGGAGGAGTGAGTGAGTGGATGAATGGAGGTGTGAATGAATGGATATATGGATGAGTGGATGGATGGATGAGTGGATTGATGGATGGATGGATGAGTGAATGGATGGATGAATGAATGGATGGATGGGTGATGAGTGAATGGATGGATGAGTGGATTGATGAATGGATGAGTGGATGGATGGATGGATGAATGAGTGAGTGGATGGATGGAGGAGTGAGTGAGTGGATGAATGGAGGTGTGAATGAATGCATATATGGATGAGTGGATGGATGGATGAGTGGATGGATGAGTGGATTGATGAATGTATGGATAGATGAGTGGACTGATGGATGGATGAGTGGATGGATGGATGAGTGGATGGATGGAGGAGTGAGTGAGTGGATGAATGGAGGTGTGAATGAATGGATATATGGATGAGTGGATGGATGGATGAGTGGATTGATCGATAGATAGATGAGTGAGTGAGTGAACGGACATATGGGTGGATGGCTGAGTGAATGGATGGATGCATGAGTGGATTGATGGATGAGTGAGTGGATGCATAGATGGATGAGTGAAGATGGATGGGTGGATGAGTGAATGAATGGATATATGGATCAATGGATGGATAGATGGATGAGTGAACTGATGGATGGATGAATGAGTGGATGAGTGGATTAGTGAATAGGTGGATGGGTAGATGGGTGGATCGGTGGGTTGATGGATGCATAAATGGACAGATAGGTGCATGGATGGGTGAGTGGATGGATGTATGGATGGATGGATGGATGGATAAGTGGATGGATGGATAGATGAATGGATGAGTGAATAGGTGGATGGGTGGATGGATCAATGGATGCATAGGTAAGTGGGTGGATGGATGAGTGGGTGGGTGGATGGATGAGTGGGTGGGTGGATGGATAGATGAGTGGGTGAATGGATGGATGAGTGGATGGATGGATAGATGGATGGGTGAGTGAATAGGTGGATGGGTGGATGGGTTTGTGGATGGATGGGTGGATGGATGGGTTTGTGGAGGGGATGGGTGGATGGATGGGTGAGTGGATAGAAGGATGGATGGATGGATAGGTGGATGGATGGGTGAATGGACAGATGGATGCACCCACAGGTGGGTGAAGGAAGAATGAATGAATGAGTGGATGGACAAATGGGTGGATGAGTGCATACATAGGAGAGTGAAGGAGTGGAGGGATGAATGTTGGCTTCCCATGTGTAAGCTTCATCCAAAACCATCTGGACACTGAGCCCAGGGAGAGGCTTTCTCAGCTCCTTGGCTGAATTATTTCCTTAAATTACCACAGAGTCTCCCCTGAGCAGCACATCTACTTCCAGATGACAATGGCTTTAGAGGCGTCACCTGCCAAGGAGTGGCAGACTTAACCTGCAAAGTGGGATCATTGACAAAGTGATTGCAGCATCAGCTCAGAGCACTTTGGAAGATCTTGGCTCAGCATGGAGAGTACCATCTGCCCCCCACAGAGCTCTTCCAGGAGTGGGTCATGTGCTGGGGAGAGAAACCACACTCACCTGGCCTAAAACATGCTCTATTGTCAGCTGAAATCGGCTGCCCTGGATTCTGCTGCCTTGGCTATGCCTTCTGGAATAAGACAGACAAACCCAGCACCATCCTGATGTTGCCAGGCCTCGGAAGATCCAGACACGCCCTAGGCAGGCCCTGACTTGGCAGTGGGACCGCCCTACCTGGCACCCTCCTGGGACACAGAATGGAACTCGGGGTCGCAGGCAGCCAATACCCTCAGCATACCAACCACTTTTAGGAGCTTGAATGGTCTGATTTATTTTTATCAAGGTAGCCCCAAATGCTTGACTTTTTAGCGACCAGCGCTCTGGGCAATAGACAAACTGTCTCCAGTTTAATATTCATTCAATGAATATTCAGTGCCCACCACGCCCTGTAGAAAGTGGGGATCCCACTTCAAATGAGACCCAAATACCCCATGGGCAGCACTCCTGGAAGGAGACAAAAGACAGACAGGAAGTCAAACCCTGGGTCAGAGGGAACAATCAGCCCTGTGGGTTATGGGACAGGGCAGGAATAGCCAGGGCGAGTCCCTGAGGCAGCAAGCGTGGACAAGGGGCGGGGGGGGGTGTGGGTGCTTGAGTGGCAGGCGGTAATGTGTGGTATATAAGGAGCAGGTGGGGAGTGTGTGGGTGTTTGAAGAGCAGAGGGGAGCGTGTGTGTCTGAGGAGCAGGGGGACCCATGGGGGGACAAGAAGGAGGTAGTGCCTGCACTCTGGCTGTGGGGTGACCATGTTCAGAGCTGAGGTGACTCTGGGTCGCTCCCTCACGCTGGTGAGTGCCTTTACTGACCTGAGGTCTGGGTTCACCGCTCAGTCTCATTCCCCGGCCGCCTTTTGGGCTGGCTGTGTGTCAAGTCCATTTTCAAAGCCAAGTGTCATCGGTCTAGGAAGAATTGTGATGGAGGCCTCAGGCTGAGGCCAGGCGGAGGAGTCCGGAGAGCAGCCCGGGGGTGCCAAAGGGGGTTCCCATGTGTGCACAGTCCACACGGGCCTGAAAGGGAGAAGGGCAGGCAGCACAGGAGGGGCTGTGATAGCAGCCGTGGGGTGTTAAGGGAATTCCACATATGGGGAGGGGCACGTCCGAGGAATGCTGTGCTGGGGGATGGCTAGGGTGTGATAGAGACTCCAAGCTGATGGCATGGACTTTGGGGGTGGGGTGTGGGGGCCAAGAAATCTCCCCCCATCTCCCAATTGAAGGCTCTGCCTCAGGGAAAGACGAGGCAACCCATGCCAGGCTCCTGCTCCCCCGGAGGGTGTCCTGTGCCTATCCCTGAGGGCTTCGTGCTGGGTCATCCCAGCCGGGACCCCCCCCATCTGGCTCTGGGAGCCGCCCCTGGGCAGGGAGGAAACCAGGGGCCCCTTCCGGACCAGGCAGGGCTGGAACAGAAAGTAGGAGCGGGGGTGGAGGTGCGCAGACCGCTTCCTCCTTCCCGGTGGATCAGAAAACCTCCAAGTTCACCAACTGCTGAGCTGTCATGCCAAAGTCCAGGGGTTTGAGTTCTCTGTCGGGAAAGGGTTTCTTGTAAGCCTGAATGGGAAAGTTGAAAATGCCTGTTTTTAAGAGCTTTGGGGGTGGCACAAACTGTGGAAGATCAGCCGCTCCTGGGGGCTCCGTCCTTAGACTCAGCCCCAGATGTTTGGTGCAGAGGACACAGGGCCGATCAGCTGGTGAAGACTCATTCCCCTTAGAACCCTCCCCCAGGCCCTCAGTGGCCGCGCCATCCCTCCCCCGCCTGCCAGCTGTGGGCCCCACTGGGCAGAGCTGCCACCATGAGCAAAGCCCCAGACAGGCCAGACCCGATGGGCCCCATGTGGGCAGGGTGGGCCCCAGACAGGGTGGAGCCAGTGGCCACTGGTCTTGGGTGACACTGCAGAGGCGGGGAGGGAGGGGGCAGGCCAGAGGCCAGGCCTCAGAGCCCCTCGAGGGACAGAGCCCGGAAGACCGCCGGTCTGGGAGGAAGAGGAAGTGTGTGTGTGAAGTGTTTCCGAACCGGGATGGCCCAAGCCCCCGGAGACCCCCTCCCTGCGGGCTCACCCATGTGAGCGGCACTTCCAGGATTCTGTCTTTAATCCTGGTTTTCTCAAGATCTGAAGGTTAATTTTAGGATTAGTTTGAGCTAACTGTGATTAGGGAAGTAATCTCTTCCCAGAAAGCAAGTGCCCTTCTGAGCGGGGCTGGGGCCTTGCCAGGCGCCATCGTCTCTGCTTCTCTGGATTTTGCCCACGGCCTACACCCAGCACAGAGCTGGGGGAATCTCTTCAGGCAGAGCTGGCTTGGGTGGGTCTAGCACTGCTCCCAGGAGGAAGCAGGAGGAAGCCACAGCTCCGGCCCTGGTGGCTGTGCACGGCCCCACTGCCTTCAGGAGAGAGGAGCCCTCCCACAGCCCTGTCGCCGGAGGTGCGGACAGATGGGAGAGCTGCTTAGCTATTTTAAACCTAAATCCGAAACACAATGGCTGACTGTGGGAAGTCAAAGGTTCCTGAGAAGGAGCCACCTGGAACTAGTTCCAACGTCACCAGGGGAGACGGTGGGAGGTGGCCGAGCTACTGTCCTGGCCACCAGAGCTGTCCCTGCACCCCTATGGAGCACGTGTGTCATGGGGGAGGCATGTGCGTGCTGTGGAGTCAGACATGGCGGTCTCAGCATCCACTGTGTCTCAGGGACCCTGTGGCCAGGACCCACCCAACCACCCATGGTGCTGACAATGTTCTCTGCCCTGCACACCCCTGCGGCACTGACCCTGGGCGTCACTCCTGTGCTTTCCTCCTATCCAATGCCGCGTCCTCAGAGGGGATGTGCTTTTAAGGTGCACGTGGGTTCTGTTGGAGCAGGGCGTGGGGGGCTCCCGTGTGGAAGGACCCATCTAGCACCTGCATCCTGGCACAGTGGCTATGCCATAGGCCAGCCTTCCTCCCGGCCTTTCTCTTCCCCCCAAAAGCATCAACAAAATGAAGGACCCAGATACTGCCCAAGGTAAATGTTGCCAAATCCAAAAATCCAAAGGGGCTGCTGCCTCCCAGGCTGTAACCAGCACCACTATCATGTTCCAAAAGCATCCCCTGGCGTTGTGGTTTGCTGGAGCCCGCAGTAGCTGGCGTCTCAGTGGTCCCTGCCCACACCACGCAGTTCACAACAGCTGCCTGCCCCTCCGCCCCCTTCCTGGTGTGCGGGAGGAAATTCTCCAGCCCAACTGTCTCGGGTTTTGCTGCAGGGGAAATCTCTGTAATACCCTTTCCCCTTTTATCTTCCAGTGAAAAGTGGGACTGGTGTTTGCTCTGATTTTGGTGACATCTGACAGTAGTGTCTGACTCCACTGTGGAGTCAGAACTGACAGGTGGATCAGGACGAGACTGGCTGCCGGGCCTCTGCATGCCTGACCCTCCAGGTGTGCCGCGGCCGGGGCTCAGCCAGGGCTCAGCCTGCCCACCACGCACATGCTCTGCCTGGAATGTGTCAGCCTGGCTTTCTCCAGCCCACCCCGAAAGGACTGCCCTCCACAGATTCGGAGGTGCCCTTTCTTAAGAAAATGAATAGATTCAAGTTTCTTAGTAAAGTTGTAGATTTACAGAATATTGGGCAGATAGTATAAAGTTCCCTCTAGCCACACCCACCCCTTCCGTCCCCCTACCCCCTGTTGTTAACGGTGGCATTGGTGTGACGCATGTGTCATGATTTAGTCACTCTTGACGCATTATTATTAAGTAAAGTCCACCGCTTACATTAGGGCTCATCCTTGGTGTTGTACTCCTGTGGGTTTGGACAGGCATTCAGTGACGTGAGCCAGCATCCCGGTCTCATCCAGAGGCGCGTCACTGCCCCAGAAACCCACTGTGCTCATCCCTCCCTTCCATCAATCGCTGGCAACCGCTGATCTTTCTACTGTCTCCACAGGTTTGCCTTTCCCAGAACGTCATGTAGTTAGAAACCTACCGCTGAAGGCTTAAGCAGCTCCTTTTACTTACTCATCGCCTCTGTGTTTCCTCCGTATCCGCTCGTGGCTTGACACCTCACTTCTCTTTAGCACTGAATGATAGTCCACTGCCTGGACCCACTCACCTACTGAAGGTCATCTCAGTTGCTTCCAGCTTTTTTGGTGATGATGAATAAAGCTGCTATAAACATCCATGTGGGGGTTTTTGTGTGGACGTAAGATTTCAACTCCTGTGGGCCTGACCATTAGGTGGTATGGTCATGGCATGCTTAGGTTTGTAGGAAGCTGCCACGTGGCCTTCCAGGTGGCTGCACTCCCACCGTGTGCCCCCACCAGAGCTCAGTGCGCTCCTGTCACCCTACATCCTCGCCAGCATTCGGTGCTATCTGTGTCCTGGGTTTCAGCCACACTAGCGGGTGCATGGAGGTGTCTCCATGTGTTTTAATTCGCCATTCCCCCCTCAGACATGGGCTGGCGTGCGTATTTCAGGGGTCATTTTACTATCTGTCTTCGGTGAGGGGTCTGCCCCGATGTTTGCCTCATTTTCATTGGGTTGTCTGTTTTTCTTATTGAGTTTTAAGAGTCCTTTGTATGTTTTGAATTACAAACTCTTTATGAGATATGTGTTTTGCAAATGTCTTCTTTTGTAGAGAAAAAGTTTTTAGTTTTAATAAAAGTTCGACTTATCAATTTTGTCTTTCATGGCTCAGGCTTTTCATGTTGATCTATAAATTAATCACCAATACCCAAGGTTCTCCGGCTTTCTTCCATGCTGTCTTCTAGAAATTTCCTAGTTCTGTGTTTTACAGTTAGGTCTTTTGTTCACTGAAATGCCGGCCCTGCTATCTGAGAGCCATCAGACACTCTTGCCCCTGCCCAGCGAGGCCAGTGGGACCACAGTGCTCTCCTTGCAGCTCACAGTTTCGCTGATGCGTGTTGGGTATTCCAGGATCTCACATGCAGATGGGCAGGTATATGACCCTTTATTATGAGGCTGGAGGGAGTTGTGATGGGAGGCCACAAGGTCGCAGGGTGGTACCCGCAGAGACAGGAAGAAGGGCTGTGGCCGGGGAGACACGGGAAGACCTGGTGGGGCAGCGTGTGCCCAGGCATGGGTATGAGACGGTGGGAGCCATCCATCTGGCTCATTTTCATTGGGTTGTCTGTTTCTCCTGTTGAGTTTTAAGAGGTCCCAGCATGTTTTGAATCACAAACTCTTTATGAGAAACGTGTTTCGCACATGTCTTGGAGGTCTTGGAGCCTGGTACAGCCCAGAGAAGGCTTCATGTGCATCTTCCCCTCATCTTCCCGGCCTTTCCCTGGGCTCCTCCGCCTCCGTCTCCCTTGCCTTCCCTCCTGCAGGATCCCCCAGGCAGCCAATCCCAGACCCATCGACTCACAGAAAATGGCACCCACGGCTGCCTGCCTGGGCCTTTCCGGGCTGAGTCTGTTCCGGCCCGTGGGTATCGGGCCCTCAGCAAATGCCTGAAAATGCAGTGGGCGTGTTCGCCTGCCAGGCGGAGAGCTTCTCCTGCGTTCACAGGCCTCACATCATTTCCTCTGTTAGCTTTGTCAGATGAAGAATCAAGTGGTTCTAGGGTCCATTCAAAAAAACAGCAGCCCCTGCTCACCTTGTTCCCCAGGCCCCGCTCCCCAGCGGGGACCGCAGTAAAGCCCGGTAAGGTCTCCACCCCTGGGCTGGGAGAGAGCCTCACTGCTCTGGCCCGTCTCCAGGCTGGACCGATTGTGCCGCTGGCTCTTGAGGGTGTGTCCCTCGGGTTCTGGCCTTTCCACTAGCACTTCCATCCACACGAATGCTTTGGAGCTCTGTGGCCTTGTAGTTTCTTTTCCCACACAGCGTCTGGCTTTGCCTGGAGGGAACGATGGTCTCTGCTGCTGCTCTTGGCACCCCTCTCTGACTTGCCAAGTGACTCTGCCCCCAGCTCCCAGCAAGCTGCTGTGCTGCACCAAGGGCCCAATCCTCCTGCTTCCAACCGCCCCAGGCTTGCAGCAGCTCCCCCGGCCCAGCCCAGCACCGGCCTCCCTGACACTCTCCTCCACTGGGCGGCTCACTTCTTGCAGCCACGTCCTGGGAGCCCCCTCTTCTCTGTGGACTCCTTCTCCCGAATCCTCCCCCATCCCTGCTCAGGCCTGGGAAGGCAGCTGAGCGCTGTCTGTCTGGTGGCAGGACACACCACTCCGGCCGCCCCACGGCCCCTCTGAGATGCCTTTGCCTTGCCTGATTCGCGCCGCTGGAAGTGGTTTCCCTCTAAATCATCAGGCCCTGTGCCAGCTTCGTCTGGCGTCCATGCGAGACTCGGAAGCCTTCCTTGTTCCCGGTTCTTTGCAGGGGGCCTCCTCCCCCCTCCCTGTGCCCCATTCTCCTCTCGCTCCCTGATGTGCTTTGGGGTAGAGCTAACTTCACCCACTGCGCCAGGTCCCTGGCGGCCTCTGAGCCTGGAAATGCACGCTTGGTTCTGGGGAACAGCTGTGACGGTGCCTGTCATTCCTGGCTCCCCATCTCCTGCCCATGCCTGAGTTCCAGGGCTCCATGTCCGGCCCACGTGCATCCAGCCTACTCTGGTCTCAAGCTCCCCTCCCTCCCTCCCTCCCTCCTTCCTTCCTTCCTTCCTTCTAATCTGCAACCTCCACCTCCTGGCTTCAAGCGATTCTTGTGCCTCAGCCTTCTGAGTAGCTGGGATTACAGGCATGGGCCATCACACCCAGCTAATTTTTGTAATTTCCTTTAGCAGAGACAGAGTTTCACCATGCTGCACAGGCTGGTCTCGAACTCCTGGCCTCAAGCGATCCGCCCTGCCATCAGCTTCCCAAAGTGCTGGGATTACAGGTGTGAGCCTGTACATTTATTTTCCCTTTGTGTCTTTTTATCTCTATCTTCTGAGGTATTTTTTTTTTTTTTTTTTTTTTTGAGACAGGGTCTGGCTCTGACTCCCAGGCTGGAGTGCAGTGGTGTGATCTCAGCTCACAGCAGCCTCCACCTTCCAGGCTCAAGTGATCCTCCTGCCTCAGCCTCCCAGGTAGCTGGGACCTCGAGACAAGCACCACCATGCCTGGCTAGCTTTTGTGTTTTGTAGAGACGGGGCCTCACTATGCTGCCCAGGCTGATCTGAAACTCCTGGGCTCAAAGCGATTGCCCCACCTCAGCCTCCCAAAGTGCTGGGACCACAGGTGTGATCCGCCAGGTAGGGCCTGAGAGAAATTCCTAACCTCCTCTTTCAACGCCTCTGAGCTTTAAACTCACTTCAGTTCTCAAGTCTGACTCCTGCGAGGTCTTGTCTCTGAACGTCCTTGCCCTTTATGGGGTGGGGGCCAATGGTGATGCTGAGGCCAAGGCTGGAGTCTCCCTACGGCATCTCCATCCCTGGGCGCGCTCTGGGCTACTTGTGATTCCATAGCTGGGTCCTGAGCGCGGGCACCCCTGAGCCTGCCCCGGCTCCCCCTGCTGTGAGGGGCGGGGCCAAGAAGCTGAGGGGGAAGGGAGCCGCAGGCTGTGGGCGGGGACTTGGGCGTGGCCGGGGATTCGGGTGTCTGTGGGGGGGCAGGGAGTCGGGTGTCTGTGGGGGGGGCAGGGAGTCGGGTGTCTGTGGGGAGTGGAAATTCCGGTTTAGAGGGGGGAATTCAGGTGTCTTTGAGGGGCGGAGATTCCGGTGTCTGTAAGGGGTGGATATTAGGTATCTGTGGGGCTCCAGGATTCAGGTGTCTGTGGAGGGTGGGGATCAGATGCCAGTGTCTTTGGATCACCCCAGGACGGGCGTGGTGGCTGACACCTGTAATCCCAGCACTTTGGGAGGCCAAGGCAGGTGGATCACCTGAGGTCAGGAGTTCAAGACCAGCCTGGGCAACACGGTGAAACTCGTCCTACTAAAAACACAAAACACAGGCTTGGTGGTGTTTGCCTGTGGTCCCAGCCACTGGAGAGGCTGAGGCAGGAGGATCGCTTGAGCCTGGGACGTGGAGGCTGTGCACCTGCTCCAGCCTGGACAACAGAGCCAGACACTATTTACAAAAAACAAACAAAACCAGCAGCTGGATTCCTCCTTCTGTCCTGAGGCGAAAACTTAAAAACAAGGATAACAAATAACACGTCTTATCTTTGTCACTCCACCCACCAGCCCCCATGGTCACCCTCCCCACCAGCCCCCACGGTCACTCCCTGCCAGCCCAGCACACATCCAGATGCTTCTCCCACAGCAGCCTCCTTCCCTTAAGGCTCGTTGCTGCTTTGAGTAGTGTAGGCCTGAGATGGTGGCAGCTGCCATCGGCATCTGGGTCTTCTCTCTACTGTGGAAAGCTTGGGACCTGCTTGGGCCCTGCCTGTATCAGTCTGTTCTCACGCTGCTAATAAGGGCCTACCCGAGACTGGGTAATTAATAAAGGAAAGAGGTTTAATTCACTCACCGTTCCACGTGGCTGGGGAGGCCTCACAATCATGGCAGAAGATGAATGAGGAGCAAGGTCATGTTTTACCTGGTACCAGGCAAACAGAATGAGCCCAGAGAAGGCGGAAACGACTTTCAAACCATCAGATCTCGTGAGATTTGTTCACTACCGTGAGAACAGTACTGGGGATCCACCCCCATGACTCAGTTACCTCCCACCGGGTCCCTCCCACAACATGTGGGAATTCCGGGAGCTGCAACTCAAGATGAGATTTGGCTGGGGACACAGCCACCCCAGATCACTGCCTGTTGCGTATGAAAACTGGGCATCAGTCAGAGGTTTGGAAAGAGTTAGACACACGGTTTGGGGCTCCCCTTCTCTGGCCCTTCCTTTCCAGGATTCACCCCTCTCGGGCGGCTGCTGTGGTTAGCTTGACCTCTGTCTCCACGTTTTTGAGCGGCGGAGATGGTGATTTCCATCTGGGTTTCAGCTGCTCAGCATGCCCCGCACAAACCTGTCTTTAGGAGAAGAGCCGCAGACAACGGGAAAGTCACCTGGAGCCACTCCCTTCCTCCCAGCCTCTCCTCCAGCATCTTACCCACTGTCTCAAGATGACACGAGTGTGTTTTGCAAGAGCTAATCCTTGTTACTCATGGGAAAGCTGGCGTGATGGAGCCACTCCACCGTGACCCAGCCTAAATGCCTGTGTGGGAAAGTCCTTCCATCCATCTGTATCCGAACTAGAGCCAGTCACGAGGCTGTAAGAAGGAGGCTGGGCGCGGAGGCTCACACCTGTCATCCCAGCACTGGGAGGTCAAGGAGGGCAGAACGCCAAAACCCAGGAGTTTGAGACCAGCCTGGGTGACATGGCGAAACCCCGTCTCTACAAAAAGTACAAAAATTAGCTGGGTGTGGTAGTGCACACCTGTAGTCCCAGGTACTCAGGAGGCTGAGGCAGGAAAATGGAGATCGCACCACTGCACTCCGGCCTGGAGGACAGAGTGAGACTCTGTCTCAAAAAAAAAAAAAAAAAGAGAGCAAACCTTAAAACGCACCCTCTTCTGCATGGGGACGGGGGAGGAGGCCGGTGCAGGGGTGAGGAGAGGATGCTCAGGAAGGGCCTGCATGGAGGGGAGATACCACCAGCTCCGGCCTCCGGGGTCCCGAGCCACTGCACACCGGTCCACTTTGTAATCAGTGTACATAATGATGCATGGTATCACGAGTAATGCCAGCTACATGGCCACCTGCTCCCCCGGGGACAGCCTCCGCACAGGATGACGCTTTCATTTATAAACAAACGTGCACCCGGGTCTCGCCATAGTGCTTGACACTGAGTCTGAAGCCCCTCTTTCTCCTCCTCTGCCTTTCCTTGTGTTCCTGGGAGCCGGAGCGGGCAGCCTCTCCTCCCACCCTGGGGCTCGGGGCTGCAGCACACTCTCACCTGTTTCTCACCTAACCCCAGAGGACGCTTTTGTCGGTAACGTGGGGCAGAGGAAGCAGTCGCGCTTTGTGCAGGCGGCACTCCAGCCCGTCTGAGTCCCCGCCGGGTAGATGGTGTGACAGAGGGGGAGTGGAGGTTAGGACAGGGAGCCAGCCGGAACCACAGCAGCCAGTGAGGACCTGCGCTGTCCTGTGAGGACACCGAGCCAGCCCACATCACGGCGGCCCATGAGGACCCGCGCTGTCATGCGAGGGATGCAGCGCTCCCAGGGCTGGGCTGTCTCTGGGGGAAGGCTGGAGAGGCTTGGTCCCAGGGAGGAAGGGGTGTGGGGTCTTCCCGGCATCCCGGACATCAGGCCAGGGCTGGCTCAGAGCTGCCTTCATGTTGCCCCAGCACCGTTGCTCAGGATGGTTTGGAATTGAAGGATCTCCTGATTCTCTAGGGAGCTGTTGGCAACATTCATGTTTCAATTTAAAAACCGACAAGTTTTGCTGGAGGGCTGTAGATGTACTGTGTCTAGATACCTCGTGACTTGAGCGCAGAGAGCCCAGTCCTGGAAGGGCTGTTCTCGGTGCTGCGTGAACTTCATCTCACAGGAAGCAGCTTCCTGGCCTCGGAAGCCCCCGCCTCCCTCCCCCAGAGAGGGGCTCCCTGTGAGGTCCCCGGGGAGCAGGCTCCCCCTGTTTCACACCACCCTGAGCATCACTAGGAATGACACCCACAGGCAGGGGCGTGTGGGACCACGCAGGCACATCTGCCAGGCTGCAGGGTGGGCAGTGTGAGCACCTGTACCTCTGCCCTGGGCTTGGCGGTCGACACAGTGACCGTGATTCCTCGCAGGTGTCCCGCAGGCAGGCAGAGAGATACCGAGGTCAGAGCAGGAGGCTCTGCTCCCTGTGCACTGGTGAGCTCTGCTGAACCTGCAGGGGCAGGTGGCGGGGGAAGTCAGACCCACGGCTCTGCTAGGAGAATGGAGTGGACCCTGCGTGTGTCTCTGTGCATGTTTACGTCTCTGTACATCTCTCTGTCTCTGTGTGTCTCTGTGCGTCTCTGTGGGGGGTGCACGTGTTCGCCCATGTCTGCGCCTGCCTGCATTACACGCCCCGGCCCCCTCGTTCCACAGGAGGGTGGGTCCCCCTGCTTCCGCTCTCCTCCTGGCCTCACTGCCCCCCTGCTTGGCCGGGCTGTTTCTGGACAGCAGAGTTTAACCCTCCAGGACGTTCTCCTGTTAAAGTAAAACCACAGCACTGACTGCGCTGCTGCATTTTTGTGGACTCGGCTGAATCTGCTGTCACCTTGAAAGGTCCTTGGAGGTGGCAGAGGACCTGGGCCAGACCAAGCCCAGTCTCACTGTGCTCCGAGGCGCGTGACGTGCATCGGCCATGGCCTTGCTGAGCTCCCCCGGGGCCCAGAGAGAAGCCCTTTCCGGCACCCCGCTCCAGAAATGTCCGGTTTGCCAGTGCCAGCCTGTTCTCCTCCTCTAGGCACAGGGTTTGTAATTAGAACTAAAAGCGTCTGTCCCCCCCCATCATAACCATCAGGCCGCTGAGCCATTTTGTGCTTAATTAGCTGTGACTCTCCAGCCTCGGCAATCAGTTACCTGAGGGCCTGCGTGTCCCCAGCTTTGTCCCCTTGTGTGGAAGCCACACGGGCTGTGGCAGGCAGACTCGGGGCCCAGCCACATCCACACCGGTCCCCAGCCCTGTCCACACTGGCCCTGTCCACACCAGTTCCGTGTCCACACCAGCCCCATCCACACTGGCCCCCAGCTCTGTCCACACTGGCCCTGTCCACACCGATTCCGTGTCCACACCAGCTCCGTGTCCACACCAGCTCCGTGTGCACACCAGCCCCATTCACACTGGCCCCAAGCCCTGTCCACACTGGCCCTGTCCACACCAGCCCCGTGTCCACACTGGCCCCATCCACACCAGCCCCCAGCCCTGTCCACACTGGCCCCATGTCCACACCAGCCCCATCTGCACTGGCCCCATCCACACCAGCCCCATGTCCACACCAGCCCCATGTCCACACCAGCCCCATCCACACTGGCCCCTAGCCCTGTCCACATTGGCCCTGTCCACACCAGCTCCGTGTCCACACTGGCTCCATCCACACCAGCCCTGTTCACACTGGCCCACCTGGCCAATCCGTGGTTGGTGTACATTTCCTGTGTCCCCGGAGAGTCCCGTCTCCGTCTCCTGCCTCCCTCCCTTCCATTTCTGCCGGGGCCCCATGCCGGCCCCGTGCCGCATGTGAATCTACCTGCTGGAGCCTCACAGTCAGCCGGCCAGCGAGTCCCGGCTGTGCAGGAAGCCAGTTCTGTCTGTGGAGCTCCTCTGTGGTTTTGGCTTCCACAGGTGAACGGCTGAGCCAGCCTCTGCGTAGCATATCCCGGGCAGGTCCCGCACCCGCCAGTGCCCTCACAGTGCCTGCAGTGGGGCAAGTCTGCTCCCTTCATTTCCTTAAGGTCTCAGACACCCTCTGCCCTTTTGACCCCCCGGGCCGGGGTTGCTGCTGTGAGCGCGGTGGGCCTGAGGCTCTTTGATGGAAGGTTGAGGTCACCCTGCAGCCCCTGCCCAACAGCGATGGGCTGAGGAGCCTGTGCCCTGTGCCCGTGGTGGCTCCAACAGGGCCCAGGGCTGTGGGTTCCCTCCTCTTTGAGGTGCAGTGGCCCCCCACACGCCCATGGTATCACCGTAGCCATGCTGGCTTGAGCAGTGGCCCCTCCAGATGGGGATGGACCTGGACTTGGAGCAATCCTGGCATCGTCTCAGACCCTGTCAGTCCCGTCCCTCCTGTCCTAGAGCCTCGAAGGCCCACGTGCTGAGGGATCAGGAGTGACCGTTGTCAGACCAGAGGCAGTTTCAGACAGCATCAGGCATTGAACACTGACCCGCAGCAGGAACTGGACACAGCAGGGCAGGGCAGCCCCCGGTGTGTGCGTGTGGGACGGCACCACCCAGGTCAGGCCCTCCCTCTTGCCCCGCCAGCCCCAGGCACTCAACACCGTCCTGACCGACCTACAGCGGGAACTGGACACCGTGGAGGTGTCCCACAGGCAGGCAGAGTGATACCGAGGTCAGAGCAGGAGGCTCTGCTCCCTGTGCACTGGTGAGCTCCGCTGAACCTGCAGGGGCAGGTTGCGGGGGAAGTCAGACCCACGGCTCTGCTAGGAGAATGGAGTGGGAACCGGACGCTGCGGGAACTGGACGCCACGGGGCTCGCTGCTCAGGGTCTTGGCTCCCAATCGTCCATTATGTGCTTAATTGCTGAACTGCTAGCAAATTACCTCTTAAAACCAATCGCGTTCTGGGTTTCACCAGCTAATTATAAACCAGACTGTGGTTCCAGCGGGAAAAGCCGTGTGGAACAGACCAACCCAGGCTGAGGACGCCCAGTGAGGACTTCCATCAGCCACAGAACCCCGGGTTTCGGGAGAGGGAGAGAACAAGACCCACCCCCACACTGTTACCCTCTCTTGGTCCCCAGTCCAACGTCCGAACCAGAGAGGTGGTCACTGACACGAGGCGTGGCCTTGGCGCCTCCATCTTGGAGGAAGATGTGGAAGCCCAGGAAGCCCTCACCCTGGCTGGGGCCAAACTGCCGTCAGATACCAGAAGAGACGTGGCCCCCCAGCCACGGGAGAATGAGAAAGCAACATCCCGCCCAAAGCCAGCTCAGAAGGGAGACACCCCAGGAGACACAGCCGAGGCCAGCAGGGGCACCCGCCCCAGAGCAGCGTGTGCAGAGAACATCCACGGAACAGCCCACAGCGGGCACAAGCAAGGGGAGAAGACACAGCTGGCCGGCCGCAGTGGCCCACACCTGTGACCCCAGCACTGTAGGGGGACCGAGGCAGGCAGATCACGTGGAGTTCAAGACCAGCCTGGCCAACATGGTGAAACTTCATCTCTACAAAAAATACAAAAATTTGCTGGGCATGGTGGTGGTGCACGCCTGTAATCACAGCTTCTCGGGGAGGCTGAGGCACGAGAATTGCTTGAACCTGGGAGGCAGAGGTTGCCCTACTGCACTCCAGCCTGGGCCACACAAGGAGACGCTGTCTCAGAAATAAAAAGGGCATGCTCTTGGCTGGTGCTGGAAGGCAGGAAGTGGGGCTGGCAGGAAGAACCCAGCCCAAGACAAACGTGATGAGAGGCAGGAGTCCCACCTGTGCCTCACACACGGAAATGGCCGGAATGCGAGCTGTGAAGCAGCAGTTCCAGTGTGGGAAACAGGGTGGGGCGTTCACTGAGAGGACGTGCACAGAAGACAGTCAGAACCGGCACTGCTGCGTCGGACCGAGATGGGCCAGAAGCAGCAGGAGCAGAAGCGGCCACCATCAGAGCAAAGGGTGTGAGATGTCCAGGAGTTTCGGAGAAAAAAGACAAAGAAGATAGAGTGATCGGAGGCGAAACAGCCGTGATGGAGAGGAGGACGGCGGCCGAGGCGGGCAGCTGGCATCCCAGAGGCACGGGCTCCCCCGAGCAAGGCTAAGGCTTCGTAGCTGACCAGCACGTGCCTGAGCCTCCGGAAGGCAGAGGCTGGAGATGCCAGGTGGCCCCACCCAGGACAGGGGCAGAGGCTGGAGATGCCAGGTGGCCCCACCCAGGACAGGGGCAGAGGCTGGAGATGCCAGGTGGCCCCACCCAGGACAGGGGCAGAGGCTGGAGATGCCAGGTGGCCCCACCCAGGACAGGGGCAGAGGCTGGAGATGGGACTGGGCGGCCCCACCCAGGACAGCTGCAGATGAGGCATCATTCCCAGGGGTCAGGGTCAGCAGCTCAGGGGCGCTGCAGCAGATCTGGAAGCTTCAGGAAGCTGCTTTGAAGTGGAGGAAGAACAAAAGAATAGAACAATTATGTGAAGAGCTGTCCTTGTTTCCAGATTGAAAACCATTTATTCTGACAAGGAGACAGAAAAACATGAAGGAGTGACCTGGAGGAGGAGCTGAGCAAGGTCAGGCAGCCTACGTCCTTCATAGCAGCCCCATGTCCAGATAGGCTCCTGGCCGTGGCTCAGACACAGAGCGGTCAGGCTGGCGTTTGCAGATGCTCGATGTTGGATGCCAGCTGTCAAGGGAAGAACCCGGATTTGAGACCCAGGAGCAGAGAAACCAGGTTTTGAGGGCAGTGGGGAGCGTTGATCCCTGCGCCGGAGAGAACCCGGCCAGTGCACGGTGTTGCCCGAGGCAGAGCAGTGGCATGACTCACGGGACACCCTCGGGGGAGGGGCAGGGGCACCAGGAGCCATCCAGTAGTACTCACGGGACACCCGCAGGGCAGGGGGCAGGGGCACCGGGAGCGGTCCAGCAATGCTCACAAGACACCCGCCGGGGGAGGGGCAGAGGTGCCAGGAACCGTCCAGCAATACTCACGGGACACCCGCAGGGCAGGGGCAGGGGCACCGGGAGCCATCCAGTAATACTCACGGGACACCCTCAGGGCAGGGGCAGAGGTGCCAGGAACCGTCCAGCAATACTCACGGGACACCCGCAGGGCAGGGGCAGGGGCACCAGGAGCGGTCCAGCAATGCTCACAAGACACCCGCCGGGGGAGGGGCAGAGGTGCCAGGAACCGTCCAGCAATACTCACGGGACACCCGCAGGGCAGGAGCAGGGGCACCGGGAGCCATCCAGTAATACTCACGGGACACCCTCAGGGCAGGGGCAGAGGTGCCAGGAACCATCCAGCAATGCTCACAAGACACCCGCCGGGGGAGGGGCAGGGGCACCAGGAGCCGGGGAGCTGTCCAGCATTGCCACCCAGATCTACTCCCAGGCTCAGGGATTTCAGGAACTGGCATATGTGTGGAAAGACTGTCTCAGGCTAGCAGGTATTCTGAGTCCCAACTATTTGTAGGTATTTTATTTGTTATTTTCAAGTTAAAAAAAGGTTGTTTTGTTTTGTTTTTTTGAGACAAGGCCTCCGTTACCCAGGCTGGAGTGCAGTGGTGTGAACTTGGCTCACTGCAGCCTCGACCTCCCAGGCTCAGGTGATCCTCCCACCTTGGCCTCCCAAGTGGCTGGGACTACAGTTGTGTGCCACGGCACCCAGCAGAGTCTTTGTATTTTTCTGTAGAGTCGGGATTTCGCCATGTTGCCCAGGCTGGTCTTGAACTCTTGGGCTCAAGGTATCCACCTGCCTTGGCCTCCCAAACTGTTGTGTTGGGATTACAGGTGAGAACCACCAAGTCCAGCCTTCCAAGAAAATTTAATTGAGTGCCTTTTATCTTTCCTGCTAAAAAGTTTAGCAGAAAACAGGAGCAGAAACAGTTTTGTTAAGCATAACACAAAACACAGAAGCCATAAAACAAGAGACCAATAAATTTAACTATAAAAAGAGATATTTGCGTGGAGCAAATGACACAGACCAGGTGGAAAGCTAAGAGCAACATGTCTGAGCATGAAAATCCACCTGCTGCTGAAGACATAGGCCAAGGAGAGATTTTTCAGCTTACGAGGAACCTCCGTCAGCAGGAGAGAATTGGCACCCGGGCAGGGAGCAAGCCAAATCCGTTCACAGAACTGGAAGTCGCTCCACGTCACCCCAGGTCGTCCGGGGATTTTGGGTTGGACCTCCCAGGGGATGTGGCTCACGGCTCCTCCAGCGTGGGCAGGTGGGACAGGCACGGCTGTGCAGGAAGACACGGGTGAGCTCTCAACTCAACACACACGCACCCTGCAGGCTCCACGCTGCTGCCCATGGGAAAGGCGTATCCAGGGTGCCCTTTCCGACTCTGAAGGCAGAACGCTGGAAACAGCCACCCTCCGCCTACATGGCGTTAGTGTGTGTATGGGAGATCCGACCTAACCTCCTCTGACAACCTGTAGGTAACGCATGTATATTTTTCTCAGTGACTACAAAGGTTAAATGATGTTTTCTGTGGATATTCAGGGCTTACTTCTGAGCAGGAGTGTTTGGTCTGAAGCTGGCCTGCCCCTTACCTGCCAGTGTCCTGGTTAACAGGTTTTCACAGCAAGCAGCAGCCACACTGGAGTGTGGCGGAGGGTCAGTGGTGTGGGGAGCACAGAGGCCATGTTGGAGTGTGGCAGAGGGCCAGCGACGGCATGGGGAAAGCAGAGGCCATGTTGGAGTGTGGCAGAGGGTCAGCAGTGTGGGGGAGCACAGAGGCCATGTTGGAGTGTGGCAGAGGGCCAGCGACGGCATGGGGAAAGCAGAGGCCATGTTGGAGTGTGGCAGAGGGCCAGCGACGGCATGGGGAAAGCAGAGGCCACGTTGGAGTGTGGCAGAGGGTCAGCGGTGTGGGGAGCACAGAGACCATGTTGGAGTGTGGCAGAGGGTCATCCATGTGGGGAGCACAGAGGCCATGTTGGAGTGTGGCGGAGGGTCAGCAGTGTGGGGAGCACAGAGGCCATGTTGGAGTGTGGCGGAGGTCATCCATGTGGGGAGCACAGAGGCCATGTTGGAGTGTGGCAGAGGGCCAGTGACGGCATGGAGAAAGCAGAGGCCATGTTGGAGTGTGGCAGAGGGTCAGCAGTGTGGGGAGCACAGAGGCCATGTTGGAGTGTGGCGGAGGGTCATCCATGTGGGGAGCACAGAGGCCATGTTGGAGTGTGGCGGAGGGTCAGCGGTGTGGGGGAGCACAGAGGCCATGTTGGGGTGTGGCAGAGGGTCAGCCGTGTGGGGGAGCACAGAGGCCATGTTGGAGTGTGGTGGAGGGCCAGCGGTGTGGGGAGCACAGAGGCCATGTTGGAGTGTGGCGGAGGGTCAGTGGTGTGGGGGGTGCAGAGGCCATGTTGCAGTGTGGCGGAGGGCCGGCGACGGCGTGGGGAGCACAGAGGCCATGTTGGAGTGTGGCAGAGTGTCAGTGGTGTGGGGGAGCGCAGAGGCCATGTTGGAGTGTGGCAGAGGGTCAGTGGTGTGGGGGAGCGCTGAGGCCATGTTGGAGTGTGGCGGAGGGTCAGCGACGGTGTGGGGAGCTCAGAGGCACCCGTGTGCAGAGCTGTGTAGTTTTGTTTTAAAAGACAAAGCTGGCCCTGCGCATCTCTGACCTCCTGGCCCCGCAGTTGTCTGGGTGGCTTCACAATGGTGGTGGTGATTGCTGTAAATCTAATTTTGGAAGACTGTGGCTAAAAGACCCAAGCCCTGAACAAGAGGACCCGAGGCCAAGTATTTGCAGCCACCTCAGGCGATGGCATCCTGGAGCTCCCAGGCTCCTACCTTGTCCCAGGTCTCACCTGCGGCCACGCTGCCCCCTGCTTGGGGATGCATGATCTCTGTGGTCACAGGATTTTATCCTCAGAGCGGTCCCACACGCTGGTGGGCACCGAGGGGCCACAAGTGCCCCTCTGGCTGCCCCACAAGTGCTATTGAGCAAGAACAATCTCCCAGGTCTTGTGACCCTGGAAGGGGAGGACAGGTGAGCTGATCCCCTGCAGGAGCCAGCCTGAGACATGGGCAGAGGCAGAAAATGCATTGTGTAGAAAACAGTGGCCTGGGTGGGTCTCACCAGGGGCTGGGCAGCCTCTAGGGGTCACCATGACCATGGTTGTGCCAGGCCTTGCTGGGCACTCGTGGGGCAGCAGCGGAGGTGACGCCACCACCAAGGATGGATATGGCAGGCTCGGATTGGGCCTGCAGGTTAGCAAGCGCTGGCATCGGGCCCGGACCACCCGGGTCTTCTGAACACAGCTAGGGATGCCACGGCCAGGATTTACAGCCTCAGGAAGGAACAGAAGGTGGTGCACTCCACGTCTCTCTAAACATCGAGAAAAAAATCAGGAGTCCACAGATGCGGGAACACTGGCTCCAGGCCTTCTTCCCCACAGGGACCCCCAGCAGGACTTCCAAGGGCCTCAGAACCCCCAGCATGCAGATTCCCAGGCCAGCCTAGGACCTGTTGAGCCGGGTCTGGAGGGGGCCCCAGGCTGCCCTGAGCAGAGGCCACAGTCCTCCCCTTGCAGGGCCGGGAAGAGGCCACCCACATCTTCCCAAAGCTCTGCGAGGCTGAGTCCGTCCCCAACCACCACAGGTACCAGGCCATGGAGTCCAGAGGAAGAGAGGGGCCTGTTTTCCTGCTGGGCTGCAGCTCCGTGAGCCCAGGTCTGGGGAAGGCGCTGCTGAGGACGGGTTGTTGGGGTATGCGTGAGGTCCCAGGACTCCTCACTTGCATCACAGCTGCAAGGGGAGCACCTTCCAGAGAATGGAGAGCTGTAGATGGCTGCAGGGTTAACCCCGCAGACGCTCTCCTGTGAAAGCTAGAGCTGATGGGCCCCTCCAGGCCAGCTCTGAGCAGGGCCCCGAGGACTCCAAGGAACCCGCCCTCTGTGTTTCCCAGGGACAGCCGCCCTCCCTCACTCCAGACCCTGCCCTCCGCAGTTTGTCGTGCCACCCATGGTATTTGGCAAAGCCAGAACAGCACCTCCCCCTCGGCCAGCACCTGATCCCTGCAAGAGCACGGTAATTACAAGGGGAGAAAACAGGCAGGGAGGGCCGAGCTCGTCAGGGCCACACCGCCGGGAAGGGCCGGACACGGCCACTGCCCCCGACGCCCTCTAGCCGTGCCCACAGCTTCTTCGGAGGCAGGCGGTCTTCGGGTCTGTGACAGAGCCTCCCTGCTCCCGCTGCTCTGTGTTTAAATGGGGTCTTGGCCTTCTCAGGAGACAGCTTGCCTTTGCATTTCAAATTAATAAACAGCAGCTGAGGGAATGAAAAAGCTAATTATCCCTTACCTCACCTAAGCCAGAGGACACGCCTTCCCCGCTATTTTGAAATCAGGCTGAATGCAGGAATTATCACCTTTTTCTTTCTGAGTCCAATTAAAACACAGGAGACGTGGCCCAGATAGGCTGGTGCCTGCGCCCCCACCCACAGGGCAGGCTAGAGCGTCTAACTCCACGGTCCTGCAGGGGCAGTGGTGCCAGGGGACAGGGTGAAACATGTTGGCTCTGTGGGGTCCCAGGCCTGCTGTCAGCCCTCAAGCTCACCCATTGGGAGGGGAAGTGGGTCGTCATTGGTGGGGACACAAAGACCCTCCCTAGAAGGCCCCATCCGGGGGCCGTGCCCCAGGAGAGGGGCACCAGGAGAGGGGTGAGAAACAGAGCCAGCCTCTAGAAGAAGCAGGCTCTGGACAGGTCAGGGATAGTCAGGGCAAGCCCAGACTTTGGTCACCGATGCACAAGGCACAGAGCGAGTTGAGGTCCGGGGACCAGAGCCAGCCGGGGCAGGGCGGCAGGTCAGAGGTCCACCCCTGTCCACCCAGCATGGGCCTCCACCCACAGCGCCACAGCCTCCTCCAACCAACCCATTCTGGAGGCCCCCAGAGGCTGCCACTGCACCCTCCCTCCCGGCCCTCTTGGGCTCCCTGAAAAGTGGGGAACGGTCTTGGACGCCAGCATCTCTGAGCCCCATGGGACCTGGTCATGCTGACCTCCCTCCCCTCCCCCACAGCCCGCCCTGACCTCCCTCCCCTCCCTTACAGGGTTCCACCTGTCCCACAAGGTCACCAGTGTGGTTCCCGAGAGCGCCCTGCTCATCGTGCTGGGCCTGCTGCTGGGTGGCATCGTCTGGGCGGCCGACCACATCGCGTCCTTCACGCTGACGCCCACCGTCTTCTTCTTCTACCTGCTGCCCCCATCGTGCTGGATGCCGGCTACTTCATGCCTAACCGGCTCTTCTTCGGCAACCTGGGCACCATCCTGCTGTACGCGGTGGTGGGCACCGTGTGGAACGCGGCCACCACCGGCCTGTCCCTCTACGGCGTCTTCCTCAGCGGGCTCATGGGTGAGTCTGTGCTGCCACTGCCCCCACCAGGGCCCAGGGTGGGGTCCAGGAGGGGCCGGGCTGCCTCCTCTCAGCATACAGGCCTCCATACAGTGAGTGTCAGGTGAGAAATGTGGCTGGTAGCCCTGTGGGGCCTCATGACCAAGGTCAGTCCCCTGTGTGTCCCCAGGCCCCAGCCCTCAGCCGGGAAGGGCGGGACACAGCCCTTGGGGGAGGCGGTTTCCATCTCGGCAGCTCAGCTGGGGGCTGCAGGTGGCCGGGGGCCTCTGCTTTTACTCTGGCGCTGGGCAGAAGTCGGGGTCAGTCCATACTTGCCGGCCACCAGGACTCTTGGAGAAGAGGAGGACACAGTCCATCTACACTCGTGGGCCACCCAGTTCCCCAGGAAGAAGAGAGCACAATCCATCTATATTCGCCAGCCACCAGGTCCCCAGGGAGAAGAGGAGCCACAGTCCATCCACTCACCGGCCACCAGGTCCCCGGAGAGAAGAGGATCCACGGTCCATCTACTCGCCGGCCACCAGGTCCCCGGGCAGAAGAGGAGCCACGGTCCATCCACTCACCGGCCACCAGGTCCCCGGGCAGAAGAGGAGCCACGGTCCATCCACTCACCGGCCACCAGGTCCCCGGAGAGAAGAGGATCCACGGTCCATCCACTCACCGGCCACCAGGTCCCCGGGCAGAAGAGGAGCCACGGTCCATCCACTCACCGGCCACCAGGTCCCCGAGAGAAGAGGATCCACAGTCCATCCACTCGCCGGCCACCAGGTCCCCGGGGCAGAAGAGGAGCCACGGTCCATCCACTCACTGGCCACCAGGTCCCCGGAGAGAAGAGGATCCACGGTCCATCCACTCGCCGGCCACCAGGTCCCCGGGGAGAAGAGGACTGCAGAGACTCATGCAGCTGGCACCGTTCCTCCTCTCCCGTGTGCTAGAGCCACTCGGCCACTTCCACACCCGTGTGGCTGAGCCACGTCTGGAGCTGGTACAGCCTGCCTGGTTTTGGCTTCTTGACCCCTTGGATGCTTTGTCTCTCGGGCACCGCCTCCTGCCCTGGAGCCCAATCCTGCCTAGCTGGCACCTCCCGAGGCCTCGCACAGATATGCCAGGTGTCATGCAGCCCTGTTGCCAGCCGCTGCTGCCGGGCCTGCTACAGCTTGGACCAGCTAGGCCCCAAGGTGGAGCACAGGTCTCAAATGCCTTCGTGCCTGGGGCCCGCAGGATCAGCTCCAGCGCCGGGGGTGGCCAGGAAGGAGGGGGCAGGTGTGGCACCTGATGCCCTCACCTGGCCTCCCCACCTGTCTGAGAACTCAGTGTCAGCCTCAAACACGTTCACCAGCTGAACTTGCAAGAATTGGTGATTTTCTGTCTGGTTCAAGGGCAAGCATGGCCCGGCCTCTCCATGGGAGTCCAGGGGCTGAGACCTGAGACCAAGAAGACTCACGAGAAAGAGGAGCTCCCAGGTTGGAGCTGCCCCCCACCTGGCACATGGTCCTTTGGGGCGTCATCCTCACCCCTCTCTGGAGCCCTTGCTGTCTGGCACCACCCGCCAGGCCCAGCCCAGAGAAAGCCACCGAGGGTGCAGGCCTCACAGACTCATGGACAGCAGGCTCAGGTCGGCGCTGTGGG
This sequence comes from Ateles fusciceps, assembly GCA_036589455.1. NCBI lineage: Eukaryota > Metazoa > Chordata > Mammalia > Primates > Atelidae > Ateles > Ateles fusciceps. Next base: position 9,937,658 of record JAZHEH010000586.1, read on the forward strand.
TGCCACGCATCACATGGGCAATGCCGTAGGTGGTCAGGACGCATCTCAGACGGGGCAGCCGCCCTAGCCCCCCGGCCCAAGGGACAGCCCCGGGAGTCAGAGCAGGGACTGATGGACCCGTGGCTCCTTGAGGGTCATGCCCACCTTGCCAGAGGGTCCCTCGCCCATGAGATCCCAGCCGAGCGCTTCCTCCAGCTGTGCCGAGTGTGGGTGGAGTAGCCTTGGGTCAGTCTGGCCGTCAGGGTGGCTCCGTGGCTCTGGGGCCACTGGTCATGATGGTCCCCACCTAGCATTGGCCAGAGACAGTGCCAGATTTCCCTTGTAGGAAGCAGAATGTCCGCAGTGCAAGTGGCCTGGCCTGGAGTAGGATGTTCACACTGCACCTGCGCCTTCAGGCCCTGGAGGACTCACGATGTGGGGGACGTCCTTCCTGCACCTGCGCCTTCAGGCCCTGGAAGACTCACGATGTGGGGATGTCCTTGGCCCCTGCCAGCCTCACTGGGTTCCGCCATCCTCCAACAATGCTCCCTGTGGGAAACACGCATCCCGGGCATTGCTGTGCCCCCTTGAGGCAGGCCACTCCGGAGGTGACATGGATGCCAGAGGCCTGCGCTCAGCCTTGGGCCCAGCTGATCAAGGCTGGGTGCTGCCTGAGGTCCTGGAGCAGAGACGCCCACGGCTGTGGGTCCGTCCCATTCCTGGGAGCCCGAGGGAGCTGGGGGGGCCGCGACTGACCTAATGCAGACTAGTGGCCAAGCCCCGTGGAGTGTCTCAAGGCCAGACCTGCCCCTTGGGAAAGGGTCCACCTGGCAGGATCGGCCAGGGAGTGTCCGGGCAGCGTGGGGGACAGGCCCTGTGGAAGCTCCGGGCATCAGAGGCCCTTGCACAGGCAAAGCGCATGGTGGAAAGAGGCCTGGTGGCGTGAGCCTCCTGGCAGGGCCAGCACCGGGCAGCTGTCCAGACAGGAAGGATGCTTCCCGGTTGGTCTGAATGCGGCCGACCCCAGAACCTGCCTGCTCAGAGCCCAGGGCATCCACGGGGCTGTCAGCGCTCCGGGGCGGCGGAGCGAGGAGGCCGTGTTTAAAGATGACTCTGAAGGGGATTCATGTCCTGAGGCCTGAGTTCGGAGATGGAGAAAGCACGTGTGGTTCCCATTCCCACGCGGAGAACTTACCTCCCTGAACGCTGGTTCTTCTGGCATCTGTCACCTCCTCGGGGAGTTGTGATGCTGGCCAGAGGCTGCCGGGGCTTAGGCGCTCACAGCAGACTCAGGGTTTAGTCACCACGGAGACGACCCCGACCCGTCCCCTCCCGGGCGCTAGTACAGAAACCCCTGGTCAGGCTGTTCCACGCTATCTCCTGGGGCCTGTCCTGCTCCAGGGACAAAGCTCCCAGAAGCCCGAGCCTCAGCCCAGAGGTGTGGTGGGTTCCGTTCCAGCCCAGCAGGGAGGCAGGAGCTGTGTGTGGGACTCAGGCAGGCCTCACACGTCGCTGGAGCATCCCCCCTCCCTGGGTGGCCTCTCCCACCCCCTCACGGCCCTGGCATCTCCAGCCATTGGACCCTCATAGCCGGGAAGGCAGCAGAGGCCATGTCCTCTGAGCCCTGTAGCCATGAGGACAGGTGCTCAGGGCCCATGTGGCCACACTCAGTTCCCCGAGGGCCCCCCTGGAGCCCGGCACTCCCCTCATGGCCTGCTCGAGGCCTGGACCCTGGGTTGAATTGCAAAGGCTTGTACAGGATGAGGCTGCATTTCAGTAAAACCTCCCCATCGAGAGGCATCAGAGCCCACAAGCAGGTACAAGGAGGGGGAGGAAAGCTGGCCAGGTGCTGGGGACCAAGAGGACCATGCCTTCCAGGCCCCCTGCTCCCCCACAGCCCTGCTCATCCCCCACAATCTGCCCCCATGTCCCCAACGGCCCTCCCGCCTGCCCCTCTGGCCGTGGCCCCAGGGTGCTGTGTGCCCAGCTCCAGGCCCGTCCTGGGTCTGCCCCTACTTGCTCCCCCCCGGGCTGGGATGTCACTCCAGGTGATGGGCTCCCATCCTCCCAGCACATAGTCCCCTGCCCCCACCTGCCTCAGACACCTTCACCTCTGGGCTGGGAACCCCGGTGAGAGGGCTCTATTCTCTCCAGGGTACGCTGTGCAGGCTGGGGCCCCCATCACCCAAAGATGAAGGAGAGGGCTGGGGTTGGTCTGTCTACGTATCTGTCTTGCTCAGATGGAATGGGCCCGCTCGGAAGACACCGGCCTTCCCCCGGAGGGCACCGGGGGCCTGTGGGAGGAACACCTGTGGCTGGCCTGGCTCCCCTCACCACCGGCGTCAGCCAGACAGGCTCAGGCCGCCCACCCACAGCTGAGTGTCTCCCCCAGGGCCTCCCTCTCAGGTGGCAGCACCTGCGCTTGCCCCACAGCTCTGCTTATTTTCCAGGTGACCTGCAGATCGGGCTGCTGGACTTCCTCCTGTTCGGCAGCCTCATTGCCGCCGTGGACCCGGTGGCCGTCCTGGCCGTGTTTGAGGAGGTCCATGTCAACGAAGTCCTGTTCATCATCGTCTTTGGGGAGTCCCTGCTCAACGACGCAGTCACCGTGGTAAGCCACAGAACCGAGGCTCCGGAGCAGCCACGCCGTGCAGGCCTGGGCCCGGTCTCGCCCCCATCAGTCCGTTGGCAAAGGAGGGTGTGAAACCCTGTCCCCCACACTCCCCTCCCGTGCGTCCCGTCCCTCCACCTCCCAGCTCAGAACCATGGGCGGCTTTCACAAGGCTTCTTCGGATCTCTCACAGTTCTTAGGCGTGGTCCGCCCATCCACACCTTCAGGGTTAACGGTGCCGCCGTCAAAATCCCACCCTCCTGGACCCCGGAGCAGGGGTCTGTGACTTTAGACCCACAGTTGCTACCACCCATTCCTGAGTTCCTAAAAATACATGAACGGCCAGGCATGGTGGGTCACGCCTGTAATCCCAGCACTTGGGGAGGCCGAGGCAGGTGGATCACCTGAGGTCAGCGTGTGAGACCAGCCTGGCCAACATGGTGAGACCCTGTCTCTACTAAGAATACAAAAACTAGCTGAGCATGGTGGTGTGCACCTATAATCCCAGCTACTCGGGAGGCTGAGACAGGAGAATCACCTGAACCTGGGGAGGCAGAGGCTGCAGTCAGTGGAGACTGCGCCATTGTACTCCAGCCTGTATGGAGGGCAGGAGGGAGACTCCATCTCAGAAACATAAATACACACATGGATAAGCCAACAGCAAAATCCCACAGGAACTGTGTAACCTGCCAGGGCCGCCGTGACGAAGTGCCAGGTCCAGTGCCTTGAATGACGTTGATTCTCACACAGTTCTGATCACGGTGTCGGTGGGGTGGATTCCCGTGGGACCCCTGTTCTGGGCTTGCAGATGGCGCCTTCCGTGTCCTCACGTGGCTGTCCCTGCATGAACGTGCCCTAATCTCCTCCCCCTACAGGGACACGGGTCATATCGGATCAGGGTCCATGCCAGTGACCTCACTGTGCCGTGCGCCCCTCTTTAAAGACCCTGCCCCCCTACACATACTCACATGCTGAGGTCCTGGGGACTGGGACTTTAACGTGGGAATTTGGGGGGCACAATTTGGCCCATAAAGGAGGGAAGGAAGGGAAACGGAGCTGGTGCTGACAGCGGGCCACAGGCGTGTGGATTTCTCTCCAGGAGACGGCGTTCCCACAGCTTGTGGGGCTTTGCGGGTGGGCAGGGGTGGACGGGGGCCCTCACAGAGGCCCAGAGGCCACATCAGCGCTAAGTAAGGCCAGGAGAAGAGTCACGAACCCCAAGAAGCATGATCACCACTTCACAGCAGCAATCGTGATATTTCAAAGCCAGTCCCCAAATGGGGCAGCTGCCTCTGGGAAGTGAGTCATGGGGCGACCCTTTCAGGAACCATCAGTGAGGCCAGCCCTGGGCCTGGTCCCCAGGCCGCTCCTGCCCTTGACACTGCCCCGATCCCTATGCTGCCCCTGACCATCCTCCCCAGCCCTGAGGACCCTGCAGACGCAGCCAGAATGGTGGGGTCCATTTCCTCTCCCCTCTAACCGTGCCTGTGGCTTCTCTAAGGACTCCATCCGCTTCTCATGTTTCCTTAGGGTTCAGGAAAGTCCTGCGGGGTGTAGCACAGCAGATTTCTTCTCTTTCCATAGCAAATGAGATATTCTCAGGGAATCTGAGAAGTGAGACTTAATCAGAAATAGAGTGACAGCCCCGCGTAACGGCAGCCCTGCGGCTCCCACGTCCCCACAGAAGCCAGAGCAGCCCAAGAGGTTGTCTTCCCTCCCAGCTAGATTTTCATTAAAAACCCCCGGTTCTGAGAAGGCCCCAAGAGACCCCAGGACCTTCTCAGGTCCCCCAGCCCAGTCTGCATTCACAAACACAACTCACACACCTGCCCTGGGGGGTCCTCTGCCGCCTTGACCAGAGCCAGGTTCTCCCCAGGGACCTCGGCCCACTCAGGCCAGCCCTCCGCAGGTCCCACCACATCACAGCTTCGCTCAGCGTGGAGCCCAGGGCATGGACAAGGTTTCCCTGCATTTTATCTCAGGGTCTTGTGGGCTACGGTTTAAAAACACGCAAAGACCACAGGGGCTCGGCCTCACAATCTGGAGCCAGGGCAGCAGGGACGTCGCTAAAACCCTGGGTTTGTCTCGGTAAATGAGACTCAGAATTCCAATGGCGGGAGAGCTCTGCTCCCGAAGCTTTCTAGTTCCCTCCAGAACATTCTTTGCCCCTGGTATCCCCCCGGGCCGCTGGTCTCTGGCCTCCCCCCTTCGGCTACCATCGCCCAGTGATCATTTTCCTTCTGGTGGCCTCGCTTCCCGTGGGCTCCACACTCAGGCCAAGTCGGGCAAGGCCTGGGCCCCGGGGAGGGGGCGGCGCTGACCAAGGGCCTGAATGCACTTCTCATCTCTGTCCCTGCAGGTCCTGTACAATGTGTTTGAATCTTTCGTGTCGCTGGGGGGTGACAACGTGACGGGTGTGGACTGCGTGAAAGGCATAGGTTGGTAGCTGTGGGTCAAGGAGGGCCGGCGGCCGCGTCTCCTTGGGGGTTGACCATCCTCTCTCCACGCCTGGCCGGCAGCCCATGCAGGAAAAAGCTTTTTACTCAAAGCTGCTGCACTGAGCCCTTTGTCCACGTCCTCTTCCAGAGCGATTCACACATGAGTTGACAAGGCCCTGGGGGCTCCTGGGCATTCCCAGAGCAGGGACAAGGGCAGCCAGGTCTCCCCGAGAGAGACGGCCGGACAGGGCCTGGGCCAGGCTCCTGGGGGCTCGGGAAGGTCCTCTCCTCTTGCTGAACCAAGGCTGGTGCTGAGACCAGCCCCCTCCCCCACAAAGAGAGCGAGGAATCCACCGCTTGTTTCCTGGGCTCCCGGCACCTCTCGGGGGGTGACTAGGCGGCCCCTGGTAGGCAGCGCAGACACAAAGGGCATCCTCTCCCCAGTGTCCTTCTTCGTGGTGAGCCTGGGGGGCACGCTGATGGGGGTGATCTTCGCCTTCCTGCTGTCGCTGGTGACACGTTTCACCAAGCACGTGCGCATCATCGAGCCGGGCTTCGTGTTCGTCATCTCCTACCTGTCCTACCTGACGTCTGAGATGCTGTCGCTGTCGGCCATCCTGGCGTGAGTCCCTCCCGCACACCGAGCTTCTCCACGCCCTCCCGGGCCCCAACTCACAAGGACGGTGCTAGCGGGGGTGGCCACGGGCTGCGCGTGGCAGGACCCCTGGGCTCTGCATCACCCACAAGCTCCCTGTGAGCCCCGCAAGGGGACATGGAGGGCCTGCCCTGCCCGCTGTCCCGTCGCCTGCTTCGCTCTGCTGGTGCTCCCAGGCTGGTGGGAATTCAGTGTGGGGGAGAAGAATTTATTCAGATTTTATAATAAGGAGTTTGTGTTTTCACTGAATTGTCTGTGAGGCGGGAGCAGCGTCTGTGAGACGGCTGAGGGGCAAGGGGCTCCGGAACCCTTTGTTGCCGTCCCTGCTGGTGGCAGCTCTGGTGCCCTGTACCTACCTGAAGGTGATGGCCGCCTGTGACCCCGCAGGGCTGTGGGCAGGAACCCTGGCGGCCCAGCCTGGCTCGGGAGGGAGAGGCCCCGCAACCGCACGACCATGACTCTGTGCCTGCAGGTGCCAGGCCGTGGGGGGGTGGGCGACGTGGGGGCCTCAGGCGCTGGGCCACGTGTCCGTGTCCTGAGGCACGTCTGTCCGTAGGATCACCTTCTGCGGCATCTGCTGTCGAGAAGTACGTGAAGGCCAACATCTCGGAGCAGTCGGCCACCACCGTGCGCTACACCATGAAGATGCTGGCCAGCGGCGCCGAGACCATCATCTTCATGTTCCTGGGCATCTCGGCTGTGAACCCGTTCATCTGGACCTGGAACACGGCCTTTGTGCTCCTGACACTGGTCTTCATCTCCGTGTACCGGGCCATCGGTGAGGCGGGGCTGGGCTGTGGATGTGAGGCTGCGATGGGCTGGCCCCATCCCTGGGAAGGCGCAGGCTTTCTGCTGGGCCCATGGAGATGGAAGTGCAGTCCCGTGTGAGGCAGAGAAGGGGACCCGAGGGAGGGGACCTGATGGTGGCAGCCTTGGGGCTGGGGTGGAAGGCTCTGGAACCCCAAGGGAGCCCACTCAGTTTCCCACTGACTCACCCAGGACATGCCTAGGACAGCGTCAATGGGATGGGAGATGGACCGGGGAGACAAGAAGGCCCTGCCCCCACCCAGCCCCGTCCCCCAGCACCTACGTGTGTGATGCACAGAGCATGTGGGGGAGACGCCAGGCCACGTGTGGCTCCGTGGACGGTGATGTGGGATGTGGTGTGGGGACTCGTATACAGGTGTCACTGTTCTCTGTCAGCACGTGCTTGCCCACCAAGGCCCCGCAGGGCACGCGGGCGGCTGGGGGAGCTGAGTGCCCGCCCCGTCCACAGGTGTGGTCCTGCAGACGTGGCTCCTGAACCGCTATCGCATGGTGCAGCTGGAGCCCATCGACCAGGTGGTCCTGTCCTACGGGGGCCTGCGTGGGGCCGTGGCTTTTGCCCTAGTGGTGCTTCTGGACGGAGAGAGGTCAAGGAGAAGAACCTGTTCGTCAGCACCACCATCATCGTCGTCTTCTTCACCGTCATCTTCCAGGTGAGGCCCAGCCGCGCCCGCCCGGGGGTCTCTGCCCCACCCACGAGAGGCAGATGAGGCCCAGCCGTGCCTGCCCAGGGGCCTCTGCCCCACCCACGAGAGGCAGATGAGCGTCTCCAGGCTCCAGACCCTAATTGCGTTTTGTAATTTTAGTAACTAGGAGCCGTTTTGGAGGTTTTCATGTGGCCCCACTGGGGAGGAAGCGTAATTGTCCTAAAAATGTTCTTCCCGAGCCTTCGCTGGTGGATGAGGCTGGTGCCGCTTCCTCCTCCACAGAGCAGGGCCACAGGTGGCCGGACGCCAAGAGAGCGGGGGAGGGCATCCGCGGGCCCCGGGGCAAGCAGCTCTGGGCAGTGCACACGGTGGGGCCAGTGGGAAGTGGGGGGCGGCCTGGCATCAGGGTCACGAGACTCGGTCCTCCAGGGCCTGACCATCAAGCCCCTGGTACAGTGGCTGAAGGTGAAGAGGAGTGAGCACCGTGAACCCCCGGCTCAACGAGAAGCTGCACGGCCGCGTATGTCCAGGGCTGGGGGGGGCGGGGGAGGGGCACCACGTGTTCCTCGGGGCTGGGCCGGGAGGGGAGGGGGCACCGAGTGTGCCTCAGGGCTGGGCCGGGAGGGGAGGGGGGGTACTGAGTGTTCCTCAGGGCTGGGCCAGAAGGGGACGGGGCACCGAGTATTCCTCGGGGCTGGGCCGGGAGGGGAGGGGGAGGCTTCATCTGGGCCAGGAGGGGGAGGGGAATGTCACATTCACCCCTATTGGCTGCCCCGAGATGCTCACGTCTTGCTTCCTTTGAAAGGCTTTCGACCACATCCTCTCGGCCATCGAGGACATATCTGGACAGATCGGGCACAATTATCTCAGAGACAAGTAAGTGGCTGGGGCTGCCCCAGCTGTGCCACACAGCACAGCCCAGCTTCCAGAAACATCCTCCACTCACAAGAGCCGGAAGCCACGTGCGTAACCGTCTGCGTCCAGGCTGGCTCCGGTGTCCCATGAGGCCAGGTGCCAGGTGTGCCCCCAGACACACAGGTGCTGCTGAAAAGGGAACCGCATGCCCTTTGCTCCTGGGAATTGAGACACCCTCTCATGTGGGCCAATTAATTCCAAACTGTTGTGTAGGAATTGAAAACAGGAAAAATAGATTATTTCCTCCATGTCATAAACAGGGGTGCGTCATATCAGTCAACGTTTAAAATGACTTTGTCTAGTGGGGCTCACACCTGTAGTCCCAGCACTTTGGGAGGCCCAGGCAGGCAGATCACTTCAGGTCAGGAGTTTGAGACCAACCTGGCCAACATAGTGAAACCCTGTCTCTACTAAAATTACAAAAATTAGCCAGGGATGTCGGTAGGTGCCAGTAATCCCAGCTACTCAGGAGGCTGAGGCATGAGAGTGGAGGCTGTGGTGAGCCAAGATCACGCCTTTGCACTCCAGCCTGGGTGACAGAGAGAGACTCTGTCTCAAAATAAAAAAAGATTTTGTCCATTAAGCTGAAATCACCTATGCTTTATTATAAAATACATTTGACATTTAAAATCATAATAAACCCAATAAGCAGCACAATTTGCCCCTCGGTTCCTGTTTACCAAATGATCTGTGTTTGGTGGGGGGTGGAAGCATCCAGACGGTGTGGCCATGTGGCTTCATAAAGCACCGCTGTGGTTCTCCGTGGCCACAGTGACTCTGCTCCAGGTACCCACTCCCCAACTCCCTGGCCTCCCAGGGGCTGTCCAGGGGTCTCGGAAGGCACAGTCTCCGTAAGCTTTGACTTCTTGATGCGGTGAGACTCGACCTGCACCGAGCAGCCACCATGGCTGCCGCGGGGCCTGCCCAGGTGTGAGCACGGAAGCTCGCCAGGGCCCACCCTCTGCGCCGGGGGCCAGGTCTGGCAGCTGCGCCCATGTCTAGGAGTGACAGGCTTCTTCACCTCTTTGTGCCCCAGAGTTTCCTCTAAGTCCGGCCAGGTCACCGTCCCTTCTGCCTCGGATAACCAGTGAATACTGTTAGGCTCGAAAAACCTCACTCTGATCAGCTTGGCTCTGGCAAGTTGAAAAGCTCAGGGCGTCTGCCCACCCCTGCCTTTCCTCCTGTCCAACTGAAATGTCCCCCCATGTGGCCGGAGCCCCCTTGCCCAACCAGGCCTGACACCTACCTGTCCTGAGCCACCCTCTGGAGGCAGTGGCAGCTGGAAAGTGGAATGCAGTTTCATGTGCATTCTAATGGCCTCCATCAAACAGGACCAGCAGAAGAGCAGCGGAACGGCCTGGGTGCGTGGCGGGGCTGCTCTCCTTTTAAATGCGCCTGCAGGGTCCTTACACTGAATAAAATTCAGAGAAGAGAAGGGTCGTCTGGCAGGCTCCAGGGCGCCTGTGGCCTGAGGCTCCCGCTGTGAGGTCTGTCCCTGCAGGTTCCAGGGCTCCTGTGGCCTGAGGCTCATGCTATGGGGTCTGTCCCTGCAGGTGGTCCCACTTCGACCGGAAGTTCCTCAGCCGTGTCCTCATGAGACGGTCGGCCCAGAAGTCTCGAGACCGGATCCTGAATGTCTTCCACGAGCTGAACCTGAAGGACGCCATCAGCTACGTGGCCGAGGTCCCAGAGCCACCCGCTCCCTCTGTCGGGTGGGGGCTGAAGCAGGCTCAGACACTGGCTGTGGGCACCACAGGGGCAGTGAGGAGAGGCCCCTGCATCTGACCCCAAGGCCAGGCCCACCCCAAAAGTTCACGGGAGGATCCTGGGCCTTCTGATGCCCTGGAAATCCCAGCTGGCTCTCACATGGGGTAAACCATGTCACAGAGCCCTGTTGACGGCGGTGCTGGTGGGCTGAGAGCTGAGGCCAGGTCCTTGAACCCTGAGCTTTTGCACTTTCCCCAGAGATGGAAGTGGACAGGAAGTAGGCAGGTTGTTATAGGACCTGGCTCCAACATACCCAAGCACACCCAAGCGCGACACACACACACACACACATGCCCACATACACACACATGCCCAAAAGCCTACGCCGACACACACGTACACGTGCGCCCACAGGCCCACATGCACACACATGTTCATGCACCAACATGCATGCACGCACCTGCAGGCCCACATGCACACACGCACCCACACACACATGCCCACATGCACGCACACACACACAAACATGCCCACACCCAAACACCCGCATGCACGCATGCACGCGCCCACCAGCCCACATGTACGCAAGTGCCCACAGGCCAAACATGCACACACGTGCCCACACACACACATGCCCACACACAAACACCGACACCCATACACGTGCCCACAGGCCCACACTCATACAGGTGCTCACAAGCACACACACGCCCAAAGGCCCCACACACATGCCCACACACACGCAGATGCCCACAGGCCCACACATACCCACACGCACCCAGGCACACACCCACAGGCCCACACACACACATGCCTGTATGCCCTCATGCACACACATGCCCACACACATGCACATGCCCACAAATCCACATGCACACACACCCACACTTATCAACGCACCCTCATGCACACACGTGCCACACACGCACACGCCCCACACACACGCCCACACACACACGTACCCACATGCACCCACAGGCCCCCCCACACAGACACACATGCCCACAGCATGCATGTGCCCACAGGCCCACACACATGTGCCCCCACACACATGCGCCCACAGGCACACACAGGCCCACAGGCACACACGCATGCCCACAGGCCCACACGCATGCACAGGCACATACACGCCCATAGGCCCACATGCACACATAAGGCCCCCCCACACACGTGCCCACATGCACCCACAGGCCCACACACACGTACCCACATGCCCACATGTGCCCACACACATACACCCACACACACATGCCCACATATGCCCACACACACGCGCCCACACATGCACATCCTCACACACGTGCCCACATGTACACACGCACCCACAGGCCCACATGCATGCACAGGGAGGGGGCAGCAGCAGGGTTGTCTCCTGCCATGGGCGGGCTGTGGCTCTGAGGCTGCCCCAGCATCTCCTGGTCCACGGGGCGCAGGCTTCTTGGCGTCTGCAGCGCTCCTGCCTGCTCCAGGAGACAAGGCCCCAGGCGCCCCACCCAGCCCCACCACCACTGGTCACTGGCTCCTGCTCCTGCCCAGAATGGCCTCAGCTTCCTGGGCCTGCCCTGACCTCTCCAGAGGGGCTCTGGCTGCAGGAACTATGTGGAGCAGGGCCTGGGGGGCACAGCTGCAGGGATCCTGCCCCCTTTAGGTCCCGCGGCTCCTCCTGAGGGACAGAGCCTTCCCTAGGGATAGAGCCCTCCCCTGGGGACTGAGCCCTCCCTATGAACAGAGCCCTCCCTGGGGATGGAGCCCTCCCTGGGGACAGAGCCCTCCCTGGGGATGGAGCCCTCCCTATGGACAGAGCCCTCCCTGGGGGACAGAGCCCTCCCTGTGGAGCTCTGGTGCCCTTGTCCAGCAGCCAGTTGGGGCCGGTGCTCTCACCAGAGGGAATGGGCTGTCTTGCTAAAACCTCACACAGAGGGCCAGCAGGGGCCTGGAAATACCATTCATTCAGAGTGATTCTGCCTCCACTGGGCGCATTCACCCCAGACATACTACCCATGGCCAGGGCCACACCGAGTGGCAAGCGGCGCCTGGCAGAGGGCACAGGGGCCTGGGCCAGTGCAGATCAGGAAGGAGGGCCCCTGGAGCAGGCTCCATACAGTCCCCCCAAACCACAGGCCCAGCAGGCAAGAGCAATGAGACACCCTAGCCTAGGAGGCCTGGAGCCTGGCTGGAGGGTGGGGAAGGGCAGCGGGGGCTGCGGGCTCCCCTCACCCCAACATGGGTGACAAGGTCAGCAGGCGGGGCCTTGAGCCTCTTCCCCCACCCCACCAGCCACCGTCCTTGACCCTGGGCTCAGCTGTGTGTGGGGGAGCCTGTGGGCCCCTCCCGGTCACTCAGTGGCCAGATTCTCCCTACCTGGGGTGGCGTGGCCAGAGCGCCGCCTGCCCAATGTCCCTCCTGGCTTCCACACAGGGCAGCTGCTTTCTGTCCCAGCGCCCGCCACCCTGCAGCCCTCCTGTGTCTGCTCAGAGCTGCAGTTAGACCGTGGCTCCCCCGACTCTTACGTTTGTCTTCACGGAGTCGGTGGGAGAGGGACAAAGGTACAGAAGCAGCTGGATTTAGAAGCAAAAGCCTAGACAGAGGACCCTCAGAACCAATGACCCTCACAGGCCCCAGGGTGGGCAGTGCAGTGGGGGACCATGTCTGCAGTGGGGAGTAGAGGCACCTCCCGCCCCTGGAAGCTTTTCTGGGAGGATTCTGCCACTGCAAGGCAGTGCGGGTGCCCACCTGGCAAGGACAGAGCCCAGTGAGCTGACACTCCCCCACACCCGTGCCTCTGCTGGCCCTGGGGACCCTATTCCAGGCATAAGCCCACCCTGCCCTATGCTCCCCCACAGCCTCACACTCTCCAAGCCCTGCCGTCGGGCAGGCGGGCAGGGTCTGAGGACGCTCAGCTGTGCAGCTTCTGTGTCCCACTGGGCTCTGCTCCGTTCCCTTGACCTGATTCAGCTCCGGATGTGAAGCCGACGGGGGGATGGGGTCCCTTTCTGGGGGAAATGGGGGCAGGTATTTCAGGGCCTACGGCAGGGACAGGAGCTCCTCTCTGACTTGGCAGTATAGACAGTGTCCCCAGACCTTCCCCAGGTCCCAGACAGCTTCACCCCTTCACACACAGACCGCTGTGTCCTCCCGCAACCATTAGCTCTGCCCAGCTCAGGCAGAAGCCTGGCTATGCCTCAGATGGACACGGACAGGGGCTCAAAATCTGAGCTCCTGGTCTCGGTGTCTCCACCCGCCGAAGCTGTGAGGGGTGAACCCAGGCTCCGTCTCAAGGTCTTCCCTGGGCCCCGAGCTCCCAGCGCTTCCCAGCAGGGCACACGTCAGCAGCAGCTGCCCCCAGGTCCGGGGCCTAGGGCTGCTCAAGCGGCTGACTGGCTGCCTCCTGACCACAGGGAGAGCGCCGGGGGTCCCTGGCCTTCATCCGCTCCCCCAGCACCGACAACATGGTCAACGTGGACTTCACGCCGCGATCATCCACTGTGGAGGCCTCTGTCTCCTACCTCCTGTACGTGGCCATGTTCACACAGCTTCCCTGGGGGAAGAATGAAGCCCCGGGAGCTGAGAGTCACAGAGGGGCTGGGACAGCTCCTGGCCTGGGGGGTGGCAGGGGGGGAGGGGGAGGGGGTGCAGAATGCGGGGCCCGGGGTCCCCTCCCACAGGCACAACCCTCCCGTGTTAGGCGTTGGCCAGACTTCCTCAGTGCGGGATGCAAGATGAAAGGCGGGGTACAGAGGCTTGGGGACCGAGCCTGACGTGTTTGCCCCCAGTCAAGAGCAGGCTGCCCTGGTCCCCGTGCCACCCCTACTGCCCCTCTAGCCCTGGGCTCCACAGCTCATGGCCAGTTGTCACGGGAGGTCCACTCTGCCAGGTGTACAGACGCTGGGGTCCCCCGGATCTCACACCCAGGGCTTCGGAGGGGGGCCAGTGAGGAGGGGCCTCCACTTCAGATGGGAGTCCGGGAAGGCCTTGTGGGGGAGTCAGCCTGAGCCCTGAGAAGGGGCTGGCCAGGTGGCTTCCATAAGGCGAGGGGCACACATGAAACCCCACCCTGAGGCAACCGTGTGGCTCAGCACTGTCCCCGAACAGGAGGGAGAACGTCAGTGCCGTCTGCCTGGACATGCAGTCTCTGGAACAGCGGCGACGGAGCATCCGGGATGCGGAGGACATGGTCACACACCACACGCTGCAGCAGTACCTGTACAAACCGCGGCAGGAGGTGGGTGCCGCAGGCTGGGGACTGGGGGAGCCTACAGGGACCCCTGTGGGGCGGCCTCCTGGTCCTCTCCTGGGACCATGGGGATCTGTGCTCAGCCCCTGCAACAGGAGGGCAGGAGTGCCCAGCACTCACTTGGCACAGCTGTGACCTCCGTGCCCGACCTTGCAGTACAAGCATCTGTACAGCCGGCATGAGCTCACGCCCACTGAGGACGAGAAGCAGGACCGGGAAATCTTCCACAGGACCATGCGGAAGCGCCTGGAGTCCTTCAAGTCGGCCAAGCTGGGGCTCAACCAGAACAAGAAGGCAGCCAAGATGTACAAGCGGGAGCGTGCCCAGAAGCGGGTGAGGGTGGGCCACCAGGAGACGCAGGGGGCCGGGGCCTAAGCGGGAGCGGGGTCAGGGCCAGTGTGGCCGTGTTGGGGTCTGTTAGCAGCTTCTCGCTCACTCTGCAGAGAAACAGCAGCATCCCCCAACGGAAAGTTGCCCACGGAGATCCCCGCGCAGAATTTCACCATCAAGGAGAAAGGTGCGCTAACGGCCCTGCGGGGGAACACTGGGGGCCACCACCTCCGAGCCCCCGCCCTCCCCTCTCGGGACCCTCCCAGCTGCTGCCCCTTCAGCCACCCAGGCAGGGAAGGCACAGTCAGACCCACCCAGGATGGGGCTCCAGCGGCACTGCCCTCCCCTGGCCCTGCGGTCCAGCCTTCCTCTCTGGGTCCCTCCCCCAGCCCTGCCATCCAGACTTCCTCTCTGTGGGTCCCAACCCCCTGCACCGATGTGCACAGAGCTGATGGACACTGCTGACCAGTCTGTGAGAACGGCCCCCCCAGTGACCCCAGTCCTCACTCCAGCCTGTCTTCCTTATGCCCCCTAGACTTGGAACTTTCAGACACAGAGGAGCCCCCCCAACTATGATGACATGAGCGGGGGGATCGAGTTCCTGGCCGGTGTCACCAAGGACACAACATCTGACTCTCCTGCAGGTGGGGGACAGGGCACGGACATCGTGGTCAAGGGACAGGTGGCCCCTGCTGCCCCAGAAGGGAGGCCTGTCATTGGACCAGGGACACTGGGACCTAGGCGGGGGCGGGCTCCTGGCACTCACTGAGTGCCCCCTCAACCAACTTGGACAATGCTGTCCCCGGAGTGGGCTGGGTGAGGAGCAGGCTGGGTGTGTCTTGAGGGGAGGGGGAGGTGTTACCCATGCTGCCTGTGGTGTGTGGAGTCATGGATGTGGGGGAAGGGCCTGCAACCTGAAAGGCATGTAACCCTAACTTTCTGGGTGACCCTAAACTTCCCGCTGACCCTAACCTCCCAGGTGAGCCTAACTAATCTTCCAGGTGAGCCTAACTAATCTTCTGGGTGATCCTGACCTTCCCACTGACCCTGACCTTCCCGATGACCCTGACCTTCTGGGTGACCATAACCTTTTCGCTGACCCTAACCTCCCGGGTGACCCTAACCTTCCCGCTAACCCTAACCTTCTGGGTGAGCCAGACTTCCCTGATGATCCTAACCTCCTGGGTGACCCTAACCTTTCCACTGACCCTAACCTCCCGGGTGATCCTGACCTTCCCACTGACCCTAACCTCCCGGGTGACCCTAACCTTCCTGCTGACCCTAACCTTCCGGGTGAGCCTGACGTTCCCGCTGACCCTGACCTTCTGGGTGACCATAACCTCTAACCTTCCGGGCGATCATGACCTTCCCGGCGACCCTAACCTTCCGGCTGACCCTAACCTCCCGGGTGACACTCACCTTCCCGCTGACCCTAACCCCCTGAGTGACCCTAACCTTCCGGATGACCCTAACCTTCCGGGTGACCCTAACCTTCCCACTGACCCTAACCTTCCGGATGACCCTAACCTTCCGGGTGACCCTAACCTTCCCACTGACCCTAACCTTCTGGATGATCCTAACCTTCCGGATGACCCTAACCTTCCAGGGCACCCTGCGGGTGACGGCCCCGGTGAGGCCTCCCCTGCCGCTGTGGGGTTCCGGGGGGCTGACCGGCCGCTGCTCTCTCCCCTAGGAATCGACAACCCTGTGTTTTCTCCGGACGAGGCCCTGGACCGCAGCCTCCTGGCCAGGGTGCCGCCCTGGCTGTCTCCCGGGGGAGACGGTGGTGCCCTCGCAGAGGGCCCGCACGCAGATCCCCTTCTCTCCCGGCACATTCCGCCGCCTGACGCCCTTCCGCCTCAGCAGCAAGTCGGTGGACTCCTTCCTGCAGGCCGACGGCCCCGAGGAGCGGCCCCCCGCCGCCATGCCCGAGTCCACGCACATGTAACGCTCCCGGGCGGCCCCCTAACGCCTCTCTCCGCAGCTCCTCTCCCGCAGGTCTCGACTCTGTCTCCTCCCGGGACCTGAACCTGGCACTTGCTTCTCTCTCCTGCAGCGCCTCTTCCTCCTCTAGGCCCCGCCGGCCGCGCCCGCTCAGAGCCCGGACCGAGACTCCCACCCCTGCTGCTCCCGCGAGGCTGAGGCCCGGGGCTGCCCGGCGCTTCCTTCCTTTAGGCGGCTCCGAGGGCTCGGCCGCGAGCCCAGCGCCTGCGCTCCCAGGGAGCGGACAGCAGGGCCGGGCGGGGCCCGGACAGGAGCCGGGGAGCAGCCCGGGCCCCCGACCCTCACCCGGGGACACGGAGGGCCCGCCCCGCAGCTCAGGGCCGGGAGAGGGAGGGGGCGGCCACAGGTCCGGCTTTCCGAGTTCCCTCTGCGGCCCCTCGGGTTCCTCGGCGTTCGGGGCGGCCTCGGTTTCAGATGGAGGGAGCAGGCTTCCCACTTGGGGACCTTCACCTCCCGCGCTGCAGGGCCTGGGGCGGGACCTTCCCGCACCGAGGAGGCCGCGGTGCTGGGACCCCCGACGGCGGGGACGTGACTGGGCCGGGCCGGGGCTTCGCTGCTGCCGCTTCCGCCTCTGCCCCGCGAACCCGGGTCCTGGGAGGAGCCCCCGGCGGGCGCCGAGTCTGGGGTGCGCGGCGGGAGGGTGGGGGAGCCGCCGGGCTCGGGGAGAGCTGAGCCCCCGGGACCGCCCCTCCCGCCCCAGCGCCCGGGCTCCGCGCGCCGCTCACGCCCCGCTCTCCCGCAGGTGACACCGGCTCCGACACGCCGCTGACCGGACGCTCGTCCCCGCGCCACGGACCGCCCGCCGCCGCCGCCCCCGAGATGCCCCCGATCCCTGCGCGGCTGCAGCGACCGCGCGCCCCGAGCCCCTCCCCACCTGCGCCTGCGCAGAACCCCGAGAGCGCCGCGCCCGCGCCCGCAGAGCCGCCGGAGACCGAGCCGGAGGCGGGGCCTGCATCAGGGGCGGGGCACGGGGGCGGGGCCGGAGCGCCGGGGGCTGCCGAGTGCGCACGCGCGGTCGGCGGCGGCGCGACGCGTTCACAGCCGGCGCTCGTTCCAGCGGCCTCGCGCGCGCCGCCGCCCAGCGCTGCTGAAGCTGTCCTCGCTGCCACCCTCGTGCCACGCGCCGCCTCACGCGCTGGAGCAGGAGGAGACGCCGCTGTGACGCCACAGGCGGGAAGGGCCCGCGCGCCAGAGCTGGCCGCCCCGCACCCGTCCCCCACCGTGGCCCCGAAACCGTGGCTCGCCCAGAACGGGTTTGCAGGCGGGAAACCAGCCCTGATAGCTCCGGGCCCCCTCCCTGCCCCGCGCCTCTCCCCGGGACCGACTCAGGGACCCCCCAAGCGCCAGGACCCAGGCCCGCGAGCGGCCCGGGCCGAGCGCCGTTTCCAGGCCCTCGTCGGGTCTTTGAGCAGCAGGTAAAGTGGCGGAATGTCTTCCGTCTGCTCAGCGCTTGGGGGGGGTTAGACTCGGAGCCAGCACCTGCTCCGTTTCCCTCCCAGGTTCCGTCCTGCCCGCGCCGGGTCTCAGGGGCAGACGAGGTCTCCGGCCTGATCTGTCACCCCCGGCGCGGAGGTCGCCCGAGGTGCCCCGGCTGGGTGAGAGGTGGCCTGGCGGGCGGCGCCTACCAAGAATCACGGCCGGTCCTTAAGTGGCTGCCCTGGCCCCCTTAGCACAGCAGGGAGCGCCAAGGTGGAATGGAGGTGCCCAGGGCACCCCCCCCCAGGCTCAGGCCCTCCAGGGGAAGACCTTCTGAGATCCCTGGGCCTGTCCTGTACCCTTCCCACCCCCCTCCAGTGTCCCGGGGTCAGTCCTGGTCCTCCGCAGGGAGACCAGCTTCCAGCCTGAGTTCTGGGAGGCAGAGTCCAGAGAGTGGGCGGAGGCCGCGGTGCTGAGCCGGGAGGGGGGCTCCGAGTCCACCCATCCCTCAGGCGGCAAGTCCCACGGGGTCCAACCTGCCTGAAAACCTGCCGGCACTTGGCTTTGATGAGGGCAGTGGAGGTGGGGACATTCCTAGGGCCTTTTCCAAAGGCAGACTCGCAGCTCCTTGCTCAGGAAAATTAAACTACTCATGGTAAGTGTTGACAGTCACCAGTAAGGAGGCGTTCTTAGAGTTTTACATTGCTTGACTATGGCACACTGGTAGGAAGTCCACCATTTCCCACTGGTCACTTCGTACTGCTGTGAAAAGGGAAGCGTCATCCACACAGAAGCCTCCGTGACCCCTGCTTCGGAGAAACTCTCATCTCACTGCAGCCAGTCTGTTGTGTGAACCAGTGGCTGTCCCACCCAGATCAAGCACAGTGACTTTCGGTGTTCGGTGGTCGTTCTCCACACTGTGCAGCCATTTCAATCAACTCTGAGCACAAAATCCAGCCATTCTCTATGCAGCAAGGCCTGCCCAGTCAGTGACCCTGCTGGACAGAGCTGAGGCCAGTCTGGGTCCCTGCTGCAGCTACCATCTTGATGTTCACCAGAGCAGCCTCGGGCCTGGCGTCCCCCGGCACGAGTGGGTGTTCTGAGAAGCCCCGTTTGTCCCGTCTGCACCGCCGAGAGGTCTCCGGGTGGCTGGAGGAGCAAAGCTACCTTCCAAGTGCCTATCCTAGCCTGGGAGAACAGAGCAGGAGCGCCGTGCGGCGACTCTGAGCACGGAACAACTCCCCCTGGACCCTTGCTTGGGCCTGCATGTGACTCCTGGCTGCAGAGTCAGAAGCTGAGTCCAGGTAACTAACTGCTCGGCCACTCCTGGTCGCTCCTCCCTGGACACCAAAGTCAGCAAAGACAACGCGGTAATCACCGCCCGCTTACCGTGTGGTGAACACAACACACCAACACCTCCTTGAGGTCAGTCTTTAGCAGGTTTTCTGTGTTTATGAGAACCGCACAGGCTTAAGCACAAACATGGAACCAGAGTTCCAGGTGAGAAAACCTCACTCACAGCTCAGACCACACCCCACCAGGTAACGTGGCGTGCCCAGGCTGTGGGTGCCAGGAACGAGGGCTAGGGACACGTCATGAGTGGAAATCCCCATGTTCCTGTCACTACTGTAAAACAGAAGGTAAACAGTCTTATGAATGTATTTCCTTAGGAAAACCGTTGTAAAAACTTTTATTAG
This sequence comes from Ateles fusciceps, assembly GCA_036589455.1. Lineage (NCBI taxonomy): Eukaryota > Metazoa > Chordata > Mammalia > Primates > Atelidae > Ateles > Ateles fusciceps. Next base: position 9,957,116 of record JAZHEH010000586.1, read on the forward strand.
GAAGGATGTCTATTTATTTAATGCTGAACTTTGGCCTCCTCTGTGATAAAGTCAACAAATTTAGGAAATCATTATTTCTCACTTCTGTATTTTCTCAAAAATAATTTTGTTACAGAGTTGAATATACTGTGTACTAATCTATTGTGAAAGCAAATAATTTCATCAAAACATTTTAAATTACAAGTGTGAAAATTGTGTATAATTTTGCAATTGTAATATTAATCGAACTTTGTGTAATTCTAATCACAAAATGACGTGCCTTAAATGCCCTCCAGTTGTGGGATGGCAGTGTCCGGGCAGGGAGGGCCCATCACCAAACCCTGAACCATTGCTAGACCACGTCTATTAAAAACATTTCAAGGCATTTTGGGTACAAACTTCGTTTACAAATGAGAAATAATCTACCTACGAGAATATAAGGAGCAGTCTCCTGTAGGCAGATATCACTTTGCCAGAAATTAACAGTGAGACAGGCGTGTGTGCGTGCTGTTGCTGCCCTTCCTAGCGGCTGTGGGAGGACTCCTGGAGCTGAGCACGGCCCCTCCAGTGCAGACAGATGGGGTCAGAGCCCCCTGGGGAGGGCAGGAGGGAGCAGCTAAGAGGCTGGGATTGGGACACAGTGCTCACCCAGGCCTGAGCAGAATGAGGTGCCTGAGACACTACAGCAGGTGGGCCTGGGGCTGGGAGAGAGGTGGGCTGAGAGTCTACAGCCTGGATGGCTTGGCCCTTCTGGAGAGTGGGGGCAGCCAGCAGCCCTCAAGTGGGAGCGTGCTGCCTGTCAGCTTCCTCTGGACGAAAAGGAACCCTATGTGCCTGGGCCCCATGTTTTAGTGGGTGATCTTACAGCAGCTGAGACTGCAGTCAGCAGACGAGGGGGTGCTGGGTCCGTCAACAGCAGCAGATCCTCATCGTGAAAGAGATGTGGGAGCCCCTCACTGGTGCCCCCCACCACCACCAGTAAGAGGAGATCAAGGAACTGCCCTAACTTGAAAGATGCCCTTTAAACCAAGAGGCCAGTGGCCTGGAGGTCGTGCGCGGTGGAAGGTGCGAGGGTCTCGGGAATGCGCTGAGGGCCGCGCGGGGCGGAAGGGGCGAGGGTCCCGGGGATGCGCTGAGGGCCGCGCGGGGCGGAAGGGGCGAGGGTCCCGGGGATGCGCTGAGGGCCGCGCGGGAAGGTGTGCGGGTCTCGGGGATGCGCTGAGGGCCGCACGCGGTGGAAGGGGCGAGGGTCTCTGGAATGTGCTGCAGGCCGCGCGGGATGGAAGGGGCGAGGGTCCTGTGGATGCGCTGAGGGCCGCACGCGGTGGAAGGGGCGAGGGTCCCGTGGATGCCCTGCAGCCCACTAGCCCTACCTGTGTATCCACTTCCCCAAGGCCACTTTGCAGCCAGACGCTCCCTCGAAGGCAGTAGGCACCGGCCTTTGGTTTGGCCACTCACTGCCCTCCTGCTAGGAGGTGGCTACAGGCCTTCGCCCAGGCGTCCTGCAGTGTGTGGGGTGGAGACAGCCCTCCCCTGGTGTCAGGATGGACACCCACTGCCCAGGCACCAAACATGGCCTCTGCCAGAGCCACCCCAGAGCCTGCCCACACATCCTGGCTAGAGTCCTACCTCCCAAATCATGCTCATCAGTCAGTGGTCCCAGAACTTGCCATCTGGTTTGAGTCTGGCCTCCAGAGGCCGAGCAGCCAAATGCTTCATCCACTGTCATTGCAGGTGCCCCTCAAGTGTATGTGACCAGTGACCGTGGGGCCCAGCACTGACCCTCATACAGAATCAGAGCAAAACACCAGTGAGGGCTGCGCCCTCATGACCGTTCACCCTGGGCACACATTCCAGAAGTAATGAGAATTCCCTCTCAGTGGGAAAACAGATGCATTTTCATTCTTATAAGGGGCAATCCTTAATGACTGTGAACACGAATTGTATTCATCCACATGCATTTACTGAGCGCTCACTGTAAGCCAGGCGTATTCAAGGCCTGCTGCTGAGCTGGGAGCTGGATTAAGAGGCACACAGGGGACTGGGGGACGGCGTGCCCGCTTGATGGCCTGGGGAGAGCACTCGCTTCTGAGCCCTGATGCTCCTAAGAGCTGCTTCTGTGTCTGTTATTTAACTCCCCTTAAGTTTTGATTCTTTCAAGAAAAAGTCCCACTTGTACATTTTTCACACCTTGTGAGGATGAAATAAAAGCAAAATGTCAACTCTGCCATCTCGAAAATGTCTTGAGAGCAAACAAAGCAAGCCCTCACACAGGCTGGAGCACCTTCACCACACGGGGCCCACGGGGGCAGACAGGCCGGCTGACACCCCCGCCCCTCCCAGATGCACCGCAAGAGGCCCACGGGGACAGACAGGCCCTCGGACACCCCCACCCCTTCCAGCTGTGAGTCCCTGGGGCTGAGACAAGGATGGAGGGAACGAGGGGCTGTGTACACAGGGGTGCGGAGGAATGAAGGTAAAACGCCTCACTCAATCAAGACAATTCTTTTCTGTAAACCGAGAGTGCAAGGACTCTGCCATCTGAGTGCCAGGACCAAGGGCTCCCTGCTCATCCTGGAATAACTCCCCCCTCTCTCTACTGAGACAGAATCTCCCTCCGTCGCCCAGGCTGGAGTGCAGTGGTGCGATCTTGGCTCACTGCAACCTCCGCCTCCCGAGTTCAAGCAATTTTCTTGCCTCAGCCTCCCAAGTAGCTGGAGTTACAGGCGTGCACCACCACACCTGGCTAATATTGTGTTTTTAGTAGAGATGGGGTTTCACCATGTTGGCCAGGCTGGTCTCAAACTCCTGATCTCAAATGATCCACCCACTTCGGCCTCTCAAATTGCTGGGATTACAGGGGTAGGCCACTGCACCCGGCCTCTGGGGTAATTCCCTTAATTAGCTTTGGATGAAATTAAAGACTAATGTGCAAAACAGTGCTACCATTGAAGGCAGATGCTGTAGAGAGATGGATCCATTTTGGAAAAGAGAATTTAAAGGACTCCGTATCAGGAAAAGCATGATTCACAGGTCTTGAAAATGTACTCCAAGGAAATATTCACTTTTATATTTGCTTTTACCAAAATTAAGACTCCTGCCATTGCTCACCTACCAGACATGGCTGACCTAGCCGGCACCACCCAGTGCCAGAGGTCTGCTCCCCTGGGGGTGGGGACAGGGCTTGCTGGGCGCAGCAGGCGACTGTCTCATCTCTCAAAGGACCCAAGGAGTGAGTCTGGGATGTCAGGAGGGGACAAGGAGGCTGAGGGAAGACTTTTACTTCTGTAATTGACAGTTCCTGGGCAATGCTGGATCAGTAGTCAGGAAACCTTAACTGGAAAGAGAGTGTGTGGCGTTTTCATTTCTCTGAGGAGGCAGAGAGACTTTAATTAGCTGACAGAGTTCTGAGTACTTACAGCAGCTGGGGTGCGGTGAGGTCCAGGGAGGAGGGAGGGCACGGAGGTACATGTCCCCTGCATCCCCCACACCTTCAACAACGGCAATAAGCAAGTACCCGAGACAGGCTGTGCACCCCAGGGCTTTTACAGCAGAACAGGGGCCTCTGCATGCGGTTCACTCCACACGTGCCCAGTGCATCACCTGGCGCCGAAGGACAGGCCCGCAGCTGAAACCAGCATGCGTGGCCAAGGAGAGCAATCGGCTTTACTGCGATTCCGAGGGCAGGGACAGGGTTGCAGAGGGGTGAAGGCCAGGCTGGCGGAGGCTGCTGCATTTCTGAGGACGGGGGACAGGGCTGTGGAGGGCGTGCAGGGTGAGGCTTTACTGTGTTTCTGAGGGTGGGGCCTGGGATTGTGGAGGGCTCAAGCCAGGCTGGTGGAGGCTACTTGAGCAGCTTGGCCACGTTCAGGCTGGGCACCACGATGTCCTTGAAGAGGGGCATGTAGCTGGGGCTGGCCTGTGCTGGGCCCTGCTCCAGGGTCTCCATGATGGTCTGCTTCATGTCGCGGCTGGTGTCCCCCACGCACAGCCAGCAGCGCACCAATGTGGTCGTCCCTGGGGATGGGGGAGACGTCAGCCCGCACCCACCTAGCACACCCATGATGCGCCACGCTACTGGGCACTCACGGCCTCACCACCCAGCCCACAGAACGCAGTGGGTGAGGACAGCTGCAGGCAGATGGCACCTTTCCACTTCAGGGGAGACAAGCCTGTATTTTCATCTTACTCTGTCTGTCTTTGCTCAGAAAGCTTTTTCAACACTGATTTTATAAATCTTTGTTCCGGCCCAACCAGAGCAGAGACCCTGGAGAGCTCAGGACCCCGCTCTCCATGTTTAACCAGAAATGGCAGCAAGATCATGGGATGGAGGTGGGCAGCTGCAGCCGTGGAGGTGGCCCTTGTGGAAGTGGCAGGTGCCCTGAAACAGGGGCTGCAAAGGCTGCCTGGGGCCTGGAGCCAGCATGGTGGATGGGGGCATGTATGGGTCCCCTTTCCTGGGGCCTAGGGCCAGCATGGTGGGTGGGGTTGTGTGGGGGTCCCCTTACCTGGGGCCTGGGACCAGCATGGTGAGTGTGTGTGGGTTCCCTTCCCTGGGGCCAGCATGGTGGCTGAGGGTGTGCCATGGGTCCCCTTCCCTGGGCCCTGGGGCCTGGGGCCAGTATGTTGGGTGGGGGCGTGCATGGGCCCTCTTCCCTGGGCTGGCACTGGGACTCCCCTGCAATCACATCCTCAGAGGGCATCCTGTCCTGTCCAAGTGGCACTTGGACCCTCCTGAGCCCACCATAAGCACAGAGGAAACTTCCTAAACTGGCCCAGCACAGGCCAAACCTTCCTCACCAGACACAGCAGACTCACAGCCCTACTGCACCACCAGAGCTCCGCCCACCCACACCGCAGCCCAGGCTGGGTGGGAGGCAGCACAGGAGCCGCTCTGCTCCTCACACATGCCCCGCTGTGCCGCGCCTGAATGCCTGCCCTGCTGCAGGGCTGACCTTGTGAGTCACGACCCTCCACCCGCCCAGCGACAGGAGGAAGGACCCACCGTTCCACTCCAGGATTCCAAGGCAGGCGTGCATCCCTCACCTGATGTCTGGATACTTGCTGACCAGAGTGGAGACTTCCAGGTAGAGCAGAGAAGGGTCTGTCAGCTTGATCACTTCGGCCACGGCGACGATGGTGTCGCAGTACCCGTCCACGTCTTCCCCAAACCCCTGGCAGGCAGCAGGAATGTGAGGAGCCACCCTCGGCTGTCCTCCCTGCTGAAGCGGCTGGATTCTGGCTGAGCCCCTTCCTGACTGGGCACCTCCCTCTTCCCCTGACCCTCAGGATTGACTCTGAAACCTTGGTGATGGGACAGGGGCCTAGGGTGAGCAGCGAGTCAGTGGGAGGCCACCAGCAGGGAGCTGTGGGCAGCTGGAAGCCTGGAACCCGGCACTGTGAGCGCGTCTGCCCCCGCCTCCCCCGGTCATTCATGTCCTACCACAAGGTCAGGCAGGATCTGGACCCGGGCTCCCCCACTGGACAAACACAAGATGGGCTCTGATCTGCTGGCCTCAAAGTCCCAGGGCGGAGGCTGAAATCCCTTCACAGCAGCACCGGGGGAGACACTCACGGACGCCAGCTTCCGGAACAGGAAGCGCAGCTGCTCCGCCTCCCTGACCATCTTCTCCGCACCCTCCTTGCGCTCCTCGGGGCTCCGGAAGGAGATGCGCTTCTGCATGACGGCCCGCAGGTACTCCACCACCACACGCCGGTGTGCCTCGGCCGTCATCCTCTGGAGAGAAACACGCAGTCGGCCACAGGCTCCACGGCGCTGGCACCACGAGCGCTTTCATTTAAACCCAGGCCGTGGCTCCCAGCGGCTCCCCCGGAGGCTGAGTCCACTCCTCCTTGCCCTGCCACAGCTGTGGGCATCTCACCACAAAGGAGGAGCGGGAGCTCAGTGGGGGAACAGTGAGCATGACCGGGGCCCAGCAGGACAGGCGTGAGTCACGGGCCGCACAGCAGCACTCGGCCCACACACAGGGCTGGTGTTGGTGGCTGCTGCTGCCCTTTGATAACCACCGCAGTACCTGGAACACCGGCAGGCACTTTGGAGGAAAGAGAACCTGGTCCTGCAGGAAGGAGGGTCTGCGGCGGAAAAGAAACCCCTGGGGCAGCACGGAGTGAGAGGAAGGGCGCGAAGCTAAGACGGGGCACGGGGGCCTGTCCGGGAACCAAGGCTCCCTCCACCTCAAGTGGGCGCCACGGAGCCCTGAACCAGGGAGGCGGTGTCCGCAGGCCTCTTGCCGCCCTTGGGCTGACAGGACAACAAGAAACCGTTCATTTTCACAGAGGGACTCGCTGGATGCTGAATTCTGAGCAGGGTGCGAGGTGAGCCCTAGCATGAAGGTGACGAGGGGACTAGGTCCCAGCTTCTTACCTTCTTATACAGCTTTTTAATTTTGGCAAAGTCGTTGAAATAGTCTTCCACGGTGACACAGATAATGTCTACAGCGTTAGATCCTAATAGCCATTTCTTCGTCATCAATTCATTCAGATGTTGCTGAAAAGCACAAACAGATGGTAGAATTCACCGCCTCAACGTCCACCAGGCTGAGTGCGCGCGGGGGGGGGGGGGGCACTTCTGAGCATCTTTGAACTGCTTTTGCAATCACAACAGCACGTGTACTCAGGTAAAAATTCGATCATATAACCTGCAAATGTGTACTTTAAGTACAGGAGATTTACACTATAATTTCTGTGACGAGCTTCACAAAATGACGTGTTAAAGATGGAGGTGTCTGTGCATGGATGCATTTTACCTTTAATGGCCAGACATACTTATCACATTTATTTGCCCAATTCTCTGATGGACATTTAAATTTTTTTCACATGTTGCAATGATAATGCAACAGTGAAGCTGTATTATTCTGATGAAATTCCTTAAAGTTGACTTTTTCAGTCAAAAAGTATAAAAATTAAAACTCCTATGGTTGTATTTCCAAACTGCCCTCCAAAACCCAAACCAGTTCGGGCCAACACAGAATACAAAAAGCCCCTTCTCCCGCACGCTCCACAGCCCCGAGTGGCACCCGTGTCTCTGGTTCCTGCCGTCTCGCTGAGTGGCACACCCTGTTCAGGTGTCATTCTTTGAGGATAAGATTGGGCATCTAGTTTCATCTTGAGGACACTGGTGTTGCTGTTTCTATGAAGTGGCCGTTCATGTCCTCTGTCCATTTTTCTATATATTCTTTTTAAATTTTGAAATAATTTCAAATGTAAATATTTCCTTCTTGCTTTCTAAGTCATTTTGTGAAAAGTACAAGTGTCTGCCTCTTTGATGACACTTCCAAGCGCATTTCTGCTCTCCCGCACTGAAGCCAGCAACCAATCCCACCACCCATCCCAGGAACCCCTTTCCAGCAGGACCCCCAGACGGCCATGGCCTTATTTTTAAAATATATTCTGATTTCTGCCAATACATCTAAATCATGCTAAACCATCTTTATATTTCTGAAATAATCCCTACATTTCATGGTAGGTTTTGCCTTTGATACACTGTTAAATTCATTTTACTGATTTTTGTTCGTGCATGTGTCTGTATTCAAAAGCGAACAGATCTACGTGAGGTGATGTGTGTGTGTGCGCACTCTCAATTTGGCTTTTTGACAGGTCCCTACATATCTGTTTCTATTTTGTAATCCACGAAATTGTCTGATGTCTGTAACACGTACTGAATGAACCTACTGAGCTGTGTGCATAAGAAGGACCCTGCGTCACAGGAAGCACGCAGTGTCATGGAAAATGGAGGTGCTTAAGCGACTTAACCTGAATGCAAGGGCACAGCCCGGCTCCCGGGATGGCGTCCGCACGGTAGTTTATAGCCCGTGTCCCAAAGGGCAGTGAGGAAGCCCCCACGCGTCGCCCCAGAAACGGCAGGAGGAAAGAGCCAGGCACACCTCCAGGTCCAGGAAGACCTCCTCCAGCAAGCCACTGCAGCCCTCCTTCGCGATGGCGTCTAAAATCCCATCCATGTTTGGTTGGCTCAGAGACACGCCCTCTTCCACTTCATTCTTTAAATACTTTCTTTTTAAACTGACTATGGATTCTCTGCAAGGAAACAGTTCAGGTTCAAAACAGCAGCTGGGCCCGCCCCCCTCCACCACTCTCCTGGCGGCGCCCGCCCCGCTCACTTGAAGGTCTGGCAGTTGTTGATGATGGCGACCATGTACTGGACGTAGCAGTGCGGGTGCTGCCGATTCCTCAGGTGCTCTTCTTTATACAGCTGCGCTTCTTCTTTGTATCTGAGGACAGACGGACTCTGGTCAGAAAGCAATAAGGCCAACACCACGCTGACATCATGGCCGGCCTAAAATTTCACATCGCTAACGTCTGACTGGATGAGCCTCTAAAAATAAAACAATCTTTAGATGATCCACACTAATGGAAGGACAGAGAGGTTGATCACTTTAAATGGATTATTAAAAACTAACTTGACCTGAGGCTATAAAATATGGCTCATTAGGTGGCTGAGGCAGGAGGACCGCCTGAGCCCAGCAGTGAGCCGCCACTGCGCTCCAGCATGGGCAACCTCATGAGACCTTGTCTCTTAAAAACAATTAAAAAATATAAAAATGTTGAGGAGTTGATAAAAAATAACTGAAAAAAGGAAAAAGAAAAAATATGGTTCAGATGCTGACTGTAAAGATATACGACATGTTTGTGAGGAATTGGAAAAGCATTATTTTATTTACTATACAATTCACCTAGAAACTCATAGTGTCAGGACATCATCACACGTCAGGGAAAATGTCCCTCTCAGAAACTGTCCCTGAAGTAATCCAATTAAAAATAGACACTTGAAATGTCAGGAACACAAACGACTGGAATAGCCACACACGCTATTTCTAAGCTGATTGTGGAGATTCTCGAGCACATATGCAAGTGAAGGAACTGTACAACAAAACCCGTTTCCAGTTCTGAGAGATGTTAAGAAAGGAGCAAAGTGAAAACTGGCAATTAAAGGGAAATAACTTGGCATTTCTGTCCAAAGTGTGGTTCAGGTAATCAAAAAGCTGAGGGTGACCAGGGAACATTCTCTTTATAGAAGAAACTAACCTCATAAATGACACTGACCTCTGAAGAAACAAACTTTCAGGCCAAAAGTCCCATGGACAGACAGCCTATAGGGACTTGGCCATGACCCCTGTGGATGGAGAGCCAGTGGGGGGTGGTGACCCCTGTGGATGGACAGCCAGTGGGGACTCAGCTGGGACCCCTGTGGATAGGCGGCCAGTGGGGACTCAGCTGTGACCCCTGTGGACAGGCAGCCAGTGGGAACTTGACTAAGACTTGGCCTAGGGACTTGGCTAAGACCTCCATGGATGGAGGGCCAGTGCAGACTCAGCTGTGGATGGATGGCCAGTGGGGGAGTTGGCCATGACCCCATGGATGGATGGCAGAAGGGAACTGTGAGTGGGTGGCGTGGCTGTAGTACCTAAGCCCCCAGGACAGGACCTATGGCTGCCACGTCTCCTCATGTGCCACACTGTGGCACACATGGCTGCCACGTCTCCTCATGTGCCACACTGTGGCGGCACACTTGCCAGTAAGTGGGATCCAAGCCTGCAGAGCCAATGCCTGGCTCGGGGCTGACGGCAGACTGAGGACGAGGCCGAGGGACATCTCTCTACAGAGATCTCCAAGCCAGCAGCTTACAAAGGAAGGGGCTATTCTACTGAACCAGAGGCCTAGGAACCCTAAGCCCTCATGCAATGCAGTCCAATCTGAGTGACAACCATCAAGACATACTTGAGATAAAACCCAAATGCAGATTCAGTGTCAGATGACCCCATGGAGTCACTGTGCACGTGCCTCTGACTTGATGGCACGGCAGTGGCTGGAGAGGGTCGCGGAGAACACGCCACAGTGCCTGGGGTTTGCCTTAAGGTACTTCAGCAGAGAGAGAGAGCGGAATGCGCAGGGAGAACACGTCAGGCAAGGGGGCTGTGGAGGGGGACAGCTTGTGGACTGCACAATGGATGAACACAGTTTTTTAAACCATTTTTTCCATATATGTATAGGTTTGAAAATCACCATCAAAAACTCATGGGGAGGGCAAGGGCACCCTCCCCACTGCGAAGTGAGCACTGCACTGGGAGTCGCCATCCCCACCCCCAGGAAGTTCAGAACAGGCGACAGGAGAAGCCTGGCTCCAACAGAGTTGGCATCATCCGGGCACATCACTAAGGACATCACAACCCGTAGCTCTGGGAGCCCAAGCGGGCATGTGGTCCACTCAAGGGGGCAGACGGTGCAAAAGCTCCGCTCCATCCCTTTGCGTTTCTAAAGAACACAAGGAGGAGACACGAGGGGGAATCCACAGGCTTTTTTTTTTTTTTTAATGACAAGCATAGTAGGATCAAGACATTTTTGCTTTTAATGTTTAAAAACATTCAGTTTGTAAATCAGCACACTGGCAAAAAGACATACCTGCTTAGGAAGGAATTCATTTGCTGAAGACACAAAACTAGTACCTTTGTTTTCAAATCTTCACTTATCTGAGCAGCAACTTGAAGATTCTGTTCAAACATCTAAAAATCGGAGAACTTATGAATTCTGATATAATCTTACAAGAGTATCCTAAGAGTACAAGTTTGCTGTTATATAAAACCCCCATCTGCTAACTGGCAGTTAGGATAGTCCAAGTTCAGAGAAAAAAGTGAAACCACTTGAATAAGAACAAAGTTAGTTTAAAAAACAAACAACTTTCTCACCTGGGAGAGTACCAACTGAATCATTTCTTAATTACCTACAAACTGGTTTCTCCCAAGGGGGCTGCATCTGTCCTCACCCCCACGTGACTGAAGTTCTAATGTGTGGAGTGAGGCCTCGAAGGGAGATGGGGCCCCTCAGGCACCTGACTCACCTTCCCTGGCTCCAGGATCGCATGATACAGATTTCCTAAGAATCTGGACTTGGGGGTGCCAGGCCCTGCCATGAGCTGGACACAGGCAGAGGAAGGGCGAGGGTGCAGAGCTCACTGGGCTCTCCTCACACAGTTTCTCATGGCATCCAATTCCAAACAAAGGAAAGGGTTTGGAATAGCCTGTCAATAACTCATGGTATCATTCAGACAGAAATGTCTCCCACCAGCCCTCACCCCTGCCTGAGTGAGGATTCTAACACAACTGGGCTCCAACCCTCAGCAAGGCCACTCAAAATAAAAACATGATGCATCAAAGAAAAAAGAGCAGGAAAAACAGGACACGGGTGGGCAGCTGGACACTGGAAAGTGAATCCATGAAAAGAACATACGTGGCTGTAACACCTAGAGGAGCTCGGGGGTTGGAAAGTGAATCCGTGGTAAGAACGCACGTGGGTGTAACACCTAGTGAGGCTCGAGCATTGGAAAGTGAATCCGTGGCAAGAACACACGTGGGTGTAACACCTAGTGAGGCTCGGGCATTGGAAAGTGAATCCGTGGCAAGAACGCACGTGGGTGTAATACCTAGTGAGGCTTGCGCACTGGAAAGTGAATCCGTGGTAAGAACACACGTGGGTGTAACACCGAGTGAGGCTCGGGCGTTGGAAAGTGAATCTGTGGTAAGAACGCACGTGGGTGTAATACCTAGTGAGGCTCGGGCGTTGGAAAGTGAATCCGTGGTACGAACGCACGTGGGTGTAACACCTAGTGAGGCTTGGGCATTGGAAAGTGAATCCGTGGTAAGAACGCACGTGGGTGTAACACCTAGTGAGGCTCGGGCGTTGGAAAGTGAATCCGTGATAAGAACGCACGTGGGTGTAACACCTAGTGAGGCTCAGGTACTAGAAAGTGAATCCGTGGCAAGAACACACGTGGGTGTAACACCTAGTGAGGCTCGGGCATTGGAAAGTGAATCCGTGGCAAGAATGCACGTGGGTGTAATACCTAGTGAGGCTTGCGCACTGGAAAGTGAATCTGTGGTAAGAACGCATGTGGGTGTAACACCTAGTGAGGCTCGGGTATTGGAAAGTGAATCCGTGGTAAGAATGCACGTGGGTGTAACACCTAGTGAGGCTCGGGCGCTGGAAAGTGAATCCATGGTAAGAAGGCACGTGGGTGTAACACCTAGTGAGGCTCGGGTACTGGAAAGTGAATCCGTGGTAAGAACACACATGGGTGTAACACCTAGTGAGGCTCGGGTACTAGAAAGTGAATCTGTGGTAAGAAGGCACGTGGGTGTAACACCTAGTGAGGCTCAGGTACTAGAAAGTGAATCCGTGGTAAGAAGGCACGTGGGTGTAACACCTAGTGAGGCTCGGGTACTGGAAAGTGAATCCGTGGTAAGAATGCAGGTAGATCTAACACTTAGAACCCTGACCGATAAACAGGAAAGTCACTTAGAAAGCTAATAGACGCCTTGAACCGGGAGATGGAGGTTGCAGTGAGCTGAGGTTGTGCTAGTGCACTTCAGCCTGGGCAATGGAGTGAGGCTCAGTCTCAAAAAAAAAAAAAAAAAAAAAAAAGAAGCTAATGGACGCTCCCAAAATCCACCTGTTTAGACTCAATCATGTGCCACTTTTATGACAAATCCTGGACATCAAACAAACTCTCATTTGAAAGTCGCACATAAATAACATATAATTAGGCTCTAGGCCAAACCCATAAAGTCTAGGTCAGAAAAGCAAAGTGGCCTTGGGCAAAACTATTTGGTAAGTATGATCCCAGGTTTCTGCAGCTCCAGAAGGAAAGAGACCAAGAGAGGAGACAACTTAGATGCACCGGGTGGGGCTCCCAATATGTTTCCTACTCTGTGGATGAAGATCCTGGGTATCTGTGTCATTTTGTAAAACCTGCGGTGCCACTATCCACCTAGGAAATGGAACTGTGCCAATCCCCTGCAGGTGGTACCTGGAAGACAATGGCAGGGAGTGTGGTCTGGTAGTACCCGTCCTGGTCGGCTTCTGGCTCCGTCTCTTTGACCCAGTCTTTCTTGTCTGTCTCCAGCGCTTTCCGCAGCCAGGCGATGATGTTTGACTAAAGGAAGTTGAGCATCATGAGGGGAGGGGAGGGCAGGGGAGGGCAGGGGAGGGGAGGGGAGGGCAGGAGAGGGCAGGGGAGGGGGAGGGCGGGGGAGGGGAGGGCAGGGGAGGGCAGGGGGAGGGCAGGGGAGGGCAGGGGAGGGCAGGGGGAGGGCAGGGGAGGGGAGGGCAGGAGAGGGGAGGGGAGGGGAGGGGAGGGGAGGGGAGGGGAGGGCAGGGGAGGGGAGGGGGAGGGCAGGGGAGGGGAGGGGAGGGGAGGGGAGGGGAGGGCAGGAGAGGGCAGGGGAGGGAAGGGCGGGGGAGGGGAGGGGAAGGGCAGGGGAGGGCAGGGGGAGGGGAGGAGAGGGCAGGGGAGGGGAGGGGGAGGGCAGGGGAGGGGGGAGGGGAGGGCAGGGGAGGGGAGGGGAGGGCAGGGGAGGGGACGGGAGGGGAGGCACCTGCGGGTCATGCCAATCGCCTGCTTGGCTGCCTGCACAGCTGCACAAACCATACACAGGGCACCAGAGTCCTCGTTCGCAAACAAGGACTCCAGAGCAGGGACCCATGAGCCACCCCCATGGAAGGCAGTGCCCACAGCAGCCTGCCCGGATTTAACTGGAAACCTTGGTACAGATAAAAAGGGAGAAGAAACTAGACACTCTTTTGACCACACCTCATGCTGGAGGACAAGGCTGTTGAGTCCCAAGTGCACAGAGAATGAGGCCACCCAGGTCCAGTCAGTCTGGTCAGGCCTGTTCCCCGTTCCCAGACTCAGCAACCTGAGCAGCTCACGTCCCAGGAGAAGGCAGCACTCCCTCCCCCAGTTCCTGAGGACACCTCGGCATTCTGATACAATGCTGCTTTGCTGTGTGGGCGCACCCATCTAAGAGACAGACCCTGCTGACCTCCTCCTCTCAACCAGGCTTGCCCTTTGGTCCTTGACTCACCCCCCTGACCCTGGGACTCAGAGCCGAGAGCCTGGCAGGTGCCACCACACACGGTTCGGATGTCCTGGGCCCTGGCCAGCCTGCAGAGGATGGCACAGGCTCACGCCTCCAGTAGGGACAAGCTTCAGATCCAGGCCCAGAGAAGGGGCACTCTCCTCCGCTGAGCAACGCACCCTAGGACGTCCGGGCTAAGGCATTCTCACCCTGCCTGCCACCTGCTGCCAAGCCCATTTACTCATATAACCAGCACGGTGGTCTGTGGCGCGCAGGCTGGCCCTACTCACAGTGAGCGTGGACATGTACGTGTCAAGCAGCTCAGAGACCACGTGTGGAGAAAGCAAAGGCTCCAGGGTGCCGACGTCCACTTCCGGGGCCAGCTCCACATTCCTCATCATCTCCGTACTACAGCAGAACCAGGAACGTGAGTGGCAAACCACGACGGACACAGAAAAGCATGCCCATGTGTGTCGAGGCGGTTGCTCTTGACCCACGAATGTCCACCCGCCACCCACCCTGGAGACCTCTTGGTCACAGCTGGTCCATGGCTCAGGGGAAAGTGCAGGGCAGGGGCCGAGGGCTTTGGGGCCTCCGTGGCGTCACCCCCCCTGGCTCCGAGACCACGTGAGCCCCTCCAACCCCAGCCTCACCCTGCTGCGCCAGCTTCACAAGGTGCTGGGGTTCAAATGCGTTAGAGCCTTCCCCGTGGGGAAGACGTGTGTTTGTTCACCGCGCCTCCAGAGCCAAGGCAGGGCCTGGCAAACAGGAGGCGCTGAATAAACAAACGTGCTCAGTCAAAACGATGACAAGCACAGCCGGCCTCCACAGCCACGGGTGCCAGGTCCACAGACTCAACCAACCACAGACTGAAAATATTCAGGAAAAACAATAAAAAATAATAAAAATTTCAAAAATTACAGTACAACAACTATTTTCACAGCATTTACACTGTATTCAGTTTTTTAAGTAATTTAGAAATGATTTAAAGTATGGAGGAGATAGTGCCAGGTTACATGCGAACACTACACCCTTTCTTGTGTCAAAGGGACTTGAGCTTCAGAGGATTCTGGTAGCCACGGGGGGGTCCTGGAATCCAACCCCCTTGAGTGTGGAGGGCAGGTGTGCTGTAATTTGGAAACAAGCCACTGCAGTCAGCATCACCACGCACTGCAGAGGACGGTGATGGAACATAGAATACAGGACGTTACCGATAAAAACGCATTGACAAGAACAGACAAAACTACGTCCCGTCGACTGTCCAGGTGGCAGGAAATAGCGCTACATTTCAGGAAACGTTTTCATTAAAAAGCTAGTGTCTGTGTATGAGGTTGGCTTCTTTAAAGTCTAAGGTTTGATACACATACTATGCACCCACAAAAATTAAAATTAAAAAGTTTTAAGTCAAAGGTCTGACCACTTAGAAAATTCACATGCCTCATGCTATGTTCCTAAATACATTCTCAGAATAACACTGAATGAAAGAAGAGAGGACAGGAAGGCTGTCATAGCCTCCTCTGTATTTTTCACCTATTTTTCTGGGGCACCCAATGGGGCACCAGGCAGCCTCTCGGTTGGCCCTCTGTTAGGTTAAGGGCCATTCCGCTATCTATAAGAAATCTGAGAGCTTCCTGAGTGAAAAAGTGCTTCCTAAAATTCTGCATTTTAAAAGACTTTTATTTAATCTGGATTATTGCCCAAGAACCTCAATTCCACATGTGAATGTTTCTAGTGAACACTTCAACCTCGGCTGAGAAAGGCTGGGGCAACAGAACTCATGAGACCAGCATGAAGCTGTCAGAGAATCCCCCAAGGACAGAAAAACACAACGTGGAAAAACAAAATCAAGACACAATCTGTGCAAGGTACACACAGGCACAGCCCGATCTAGTGGCCACAGCCTGGCAAGGGCCCAGGGGACAGGATTGGAATCCAGCTTCCCACTCGCTTGCCGTGTGACCTGGGCACATTCTCTATCCCCCTGCCTCCTGCCTCATGGGGCTGCTGACACGCGCCAGGCATGGCGGCCACGAGGATTAGCGGTCACGGTGGGAGGTGAGTCCAGGGCTGTGCACAAAGAGGCCTACTGACCATTCTCTGCAGGGCTCCTTTCTCTTCTGTGCTTCTGTAGTGAAATGCAAATTCTCTATGACAAACAGCTACCAGTAAACAAACAAAACACACAAAAATATACCTTACTGCTAAAACAAAAAAAAAAAAGGAGGTTTATTTAATTTCTTCACGGCAGTGACAGGATAGGCAAGAAAAAAAGAGAAGACATTCCAAAACATTATTTAATATTATTTTCCATCCATGTTGGAAAATTAAATTTTCATTTCAGCTACCTAATCCTAAAGAATTTTGGAATAATCCCACCACTGCACCATTTTCAAACACTACTTCAAATTAATCTGTGCACAAAGTGGTTCATGTTCCCTTAAGTGAAGTGACAAAGTCTAGTGCTATGATATAAAAAGGAGGATGGAGTTTTCGAGAACTATCTAGACTTGTAACTGTTTATTTTTGGAAGATAAACTGCTATGGCATATTCATGAAAAGAAACCAAACCCCCGGTTGCTGGAACCTGGGCGGGTGACAGGGTGATGTGGTGGTTTCCTCTCCAGCTGGGTGGCCAATGTGCCAGTCCCAGCCATGTCTGGGACCACGTGTCCTCACCTGTAAAACGGGTAACGACACACGCACCTCAGGGCGTCACCGTGAGGAAGCAAGTCAGCACACAGGGAGCACAGGAAACAGGCCCAGCCGGGGAACTGCACCCTGTCAAGCTCCTCGGGGCTGCAGGCCAAGAGCAGGGACACCACCCAAACACAACAGCGTTCACACACCAGAGGCTGGGCGTCAGCACACGAACCACAAAGAAGACGCTCCTGGGCCAAAACCGAGGCCATGGGCACGGAGCACCTGCCCGGAGCAAAGCCCCGCGGTGAGCTCTCCGGCAAGCGACGGCTGGCCCCTCTCACACACAGCTTCCACCTAAGGGCCAGCACAGGCGCCAGGGTGGCTTACCTCGTGTAGGTGTTTAGGACCCACGTCAAGAGGCTCACAATCTCATTGGCTTCCAGGTCTTCCGACGCCAGGTCCTGCATCCGTGTGCTCAGGGCTTGGTGGTACATGCTCAGGAGGTTTTTGAAGATCTCATAGTGGGGAGGAAAGCACTGAACCATCAGGTTTTTGGCGACAATGAGATCATCCAGGACATACTTCCTTATAATCTCCAGGTGGCGGACAAGCCACATCTTGTCAGACTCCCTGGTGTCTGCCTGTGTGCCCTCGATTCTGGTGGTCACAGTTCTCTCCAAGATGGCAAACATTCTCTCCTTCCAATTCTTGGGCCTCCCAGGAGGAACAAAGCCAGTTTGCTTTTTCCGGTCAAGTATACGCCTGTCAATTTTTTCTTCCCTTTCAATAATCCTGACAACCGAGACCAGCAAGGTGGGGTCGCGGCGGACAGTGACCAGCGACCTCTGCAGCACCATCCACAGCTGCTTAGCCAGCTCATCAGACAGCCCCTGCGTACTGCCGAAGTAGCCGTGGATGAGGGTCATGTCACGTGTGTTCCCACTGTCCATGCGGTACTGCTCATACATCAGCCCATCCCGTGAACACTCCAGGTCCATCAGCTTCCGGTGGGCTTGCAGGAGAGCCCCTTGTTCAATTAGGTCCTGGGTCTCCCCTCACAATCTCGGGCACTAGAGGAAAGGCACAAGATGGCAACATAAACCACCATCTGCCAACCACCACCAACAACAATCACCAACAACTACCACCACATAACAGGCTGCCTACACGCAGCATTCTGGGGAGACAGCAGAGAAAAGGCACAAGACAGAAACATAAACAACCAACAACCACCACCACCATCAACAACAACCAACAACCAACCACCACCACCAACCACCACCACCACCACTCACCACCATCACCAACGACAACCACCACTGCCACCAACCACCACCATCATCACCAACAACCAACCACCAACAACCACCACCATCGCCAACAACCATCACCACTACCCACCACCCACAACCACTACCAACCACCACCACTAATCACCAACATAACCAACAACCACCAAAAACCAACCAACAACCAACCGCCTACAACCACCACCACCAATTACCACCATCACCAACAACCACCCACTGCCAACCACCACCACCACCACCAACCACTACCACCATCAACCACCAACCACCAGCACATAACAGGCTGCCTGCACGCATCGTTCTGGGAAGACAGCAGAGAAAAGGCACAAGATGGCAACATAAACAATCACCACCACCACCACCATCACCACCAACCACCACCAGCACCAATCACCACCATCACAACCAACAACCACTCACCACCAACAATCACCAACAACCACCACCTTCCACCACTACCACCACCACCAACCACCACCTCACAGAGGTGCAAAGAGGTGAGCTGTTCATAGGCCCCTCTTCTCCCCCCTACACAGTTCCAAGGAACTTAAAGGGTCAAGGTCTTCACCACCCCCTTCATTTTTCCCCCTTTTTGAAAGCCAGATCTTTATGAATAAAGACATTCAAAAGTACCTGCATATACAGGAAAAATTAGGAAGTGACCAATGCATGCCCGGGCAAAGGCTCAGGCTCAGAAAAGACTTTCAATGACCTTTAAATTTACACCTCAGGCTGAGCCTTGGCACAGAGAGCCTACAACAACCAAGAAACAAAAATCAGCATAACCTGGGGAGGGGAAAGAATCTGATTTCCAGAGTTATCATGTTATTTGATTCAAGTGTCCATTTTTCAGCAATAAAAAAATCACAAGACACAGAAAGAAGAAAGTATGGCCCATTCAAAGGAAAACATAGAAACTGTCCCTGTAAAAGATCTGATGGCAGATCTACTAGACAAAGACTTTAAAACAACTATTTAAAGATGCTTAAGGAACTAAAAGATGTGAAGAAGAAACATGTATGAACAAAATGGAAATATCAATAATGAGACAGAAAATCCAAAAAGAAACCAAAAAGAAAATATGAACAGAAAGGTACAATAAATGAAATGAAAAATTCACTAGAGGGATTCAAAGGCAGAGTTGCGCAGGTGCAAGAAAGAATCAGTGAATGTGAAGACAGGACAATGGGAAATATCAAGTATCAGGAACAGAAAGAAAAAGATTGAAGGAAAGTGATGAGCCTCAGGGACCTTGTGGATACCATCAAACAGGCCGACATATGCTTAGTGGGACTTTTAGAAGGAGAAGAGATAAATGGGCAAGACATTATTTGAAGAAGTAATAGCTGAAAACTCCTCACACTTGATGAAAGACATGAATATGAAGATCCAAGAAGCTCAATGACCTCCACGCAAGAGGAACTCAGAGATCTACAGTAAGATACAACATAATCAAACTCTTGAAAGAATTTGGAAAGAAGCAACTTGTCAAAAACAAGGACTCCTAAATAAGATTTGGAGCAGATCAGACTTCTCACCAGAAACTCTGGAGGCCAGAGGCAGAGGGATGACGTACTCAAAGTACTAAAAGAAAAATACTGTCAACCAAGAACCTTACATCTAGCAAAACTGTCATTCAAAAGTGAGAGCGATATTAAGACATTCCCAAATAAACAAAAGCTGAAAAGCTTGTTACCACAAGATCTGCCCTGCAAGAAATGCTTAAATGAGATTCACTGGTTGAAAAGAAAGAGTTCTAGACAGCAAGTCAAAGCCATGTGAAGAAGTAAAGATCTCACTAAAGGTAACTCCATGGACAATCATAAAACCTAGTATTATTAAAACTTCAGTTTTTAACTCATCTCTCTGTGTTCTACATGACTTACGACACTGATATTTTTCTGGTTAAAAGGGGCAAATAAAAAAGAAGCTAATATATTAAAAAGTAGTCTAAACGCTAGTAATACTGTCACTGTGGATCCTAACTCCACCTTGTTTTCTACATAATTCTTAAAAACTAATGCCTTTAAAAAACAATTATTAATCAATGTTTTTGGATACACAACATATAAAGATGTAATTTTGTTAAGTGAACAACCCAAAGGGAGGGGAGATGAAGCTGTATATGGACAGTTTTTGTAGGTTATTGAAGTTAAGTTGATATAAATTCAAATTGAAGTGATATAATATTAGATGTTAAATGTAATCTTTATGGCAGACACAAAGAAAATAGCTATAGAATATACACAAAAGAAACAAGAAGAGAATTAAAATGTTTACTATTAAAATAATCAAAAGCGCAAAAAAATGAAATGCAGAAATAGACAAAAATGTTATATGGCATATAGAAAACAACAAAATGACAGAAGTCCCTTCTTATCAGTAATCACTTAATGTAAACTCTTCAATCAAAAGAGGTAGGCAAAATTAATAAAACTCTTCAATCAAAAGAGGTAAACAAAATTAATTAAACTCTTCAAAAGAGGTGTGCAAAATTAAACTCTTCAATCAAAAGAGGTGGGCAAAATCAATTAAACTCTTCAATCAAAAGAGGTGGGCAAAATAGATTCTAAAAACAGAGAAAACATGATTCAATCTGCATGTTCACCAGAGACTGCCATTAGAGCCAAAGACACAAACAGGTTGAAAGTGAAAGGATGGAAAAAATATTTCATATAAATAATAACCATAAGAGAACAGGAGTGGTTATACTAATAAATATGAAATAGGCTTTACATTTAAAAAACTAGCAATGAAGAAGGCCATAATTATTAATAGAAGGTTCAGCAAGAAGATGTAACAATTGTAAATATTACTGCATTTACTAACAGACCATCCAAACACATGAGGCAAAAACTGATGGAATGGAAGGGAGAAACACAGAGTTCTGTAATAGCTGGACGCTTCAATATCTCCCTCTCAATCACGGACAGAACAAGCTAAACAAGGAAAGGGAGGACTTGAACAATGCGACAAACCAACTAGATTGAACAGACACAGAAAGAACGCCCAGCAACAACAGAATACATGCTATTCTCTAGTGCACACGGGACAGTTCTTCAGGGCAGACCATGTATTAGGTCTCAAATTAAGACTCAGAGTTTTAAAAGATAGATATCATACAAAGTATCCAAACTCAACAGATGAAGTTAGAAATCAGTATTAGAAGGAAAACTGTAAAATTCACAAATTTGTGAAAATTAGACAACATACTCAAACAATTAATGAGGCAAAAAAGGAAACAAAGGAAATTTTTAAAAACATAGAAGAATGAAAATGCAGACTTATCAGAAGCCTTCCACACTACTGGTGGAAAAATGTCAAATGGTGCAGCCACTGGAGGAAACAGTCTGGGAGTTGCTCACAGATTTCAACATAAAGTTACCATGCGGCCCAGCAATTACACTTGTGTGCATGTACCGGAAAGAAATGAAAGCAAACTATCTGTGCACACAGGTTCACCGAAGCATCATTCACCATAGCTAAAACATGGAAGCTACTCAAGTGTCCACCAACAGACCAACAGGTAAGCAAAATGTGGTCCGTCCATTCAGTGGAGTACGATTCAGCCTGAAAAGTGAAGGAAATCCCGTAACACTACAGCATGGAAGAACCTGAGGACACTGGGGAGTGAAATGTCCTCCCTCCTTTCTGTGCTTATGTCACAAAAAGACATAATGTGTGAGGCCACTTATATGAGGTCTCCAGAGTCATCCAATTCACAGAGACAAAAGCAGAACGGTGGGGGACCAGGAGCTGGGGCAGGGGTGCGAGGTCAGTGTTTAATGGGTGTAGATTTCCATGTCTGCCAGATGAAGAGAGTTCTGCAGACAGACGTGGCAATGGCTGCTCAACAATACGAATGTTCTCAGTAGTACTCAACTTACCACTTAATAACGGTTAACATGGCAAATTGTGTGTGTGCATTTTATCACAATAAAAAATGGGGGAGGGGGAGCTGTATATACAGCATTACTGAATTATAGGCAATGAGACGAGTCTGAAGTGAACCAAACCACAACTTCCCAATGAAAATTTATCCATAACAAAAAACATGCATACAACATAGTCTCCTTTGTTCATCAAGGAAAGGAAACTACTTTCAACTGCTGTGGATAAATTAATCCCAGTAATGTAACTTTTTGGTCATTAGGCATTAGTTTTACAAGATCAGAAGGAAATGTAGCCAGCCAACAGGAAACAAGAGGAAATTAACTAGAAAGGCACCAGAGACCATCGCCAAGGGGACTCCATCGAGAGGACTTTGTTCCAGTTCCAGGCTGTCCACAGTAACCAAGAAGAGCTGCTTTCTGAGTTGACAGCACTGTGGCATTTGTGGCGGGCATGCACAAAGAGACACGGACCACGGGCTGGGCGTCGTGGCTCACGCCTGTAATCCTAGCACAGCACTTTGGGAGGCCGAGGTGAGAAGATCACGAGGTCATGAGATGGAGACCATCCTGGCCAACATGGTGAAACCTTGTCTCTGCTAAAAATACAAAAATTAGCTCAGCAAGGTGGCGCGCGCCCATAGTCCCAGCCACTCGGGAGGCTGAGGCAGGAGAATCACTTGAACCGGAGGCAGAGGTTGCAGTGAGCCAAAATGGCGCCTTTGCACTCTAGCCTGCTGACAGAGCAAGACTCTGTCTCAAAAAAAAAAAAAAAAAAAAAGAGAGAGAGAGACATGGACCACAGCCCCACATGTGACCCTACAGATAACGGCCTGTAGGAAGGGCACACAGAGCAACAGGACAAGGTGCTCAGCAACGCTGCAGCCACAAGCGTAAGAGGAGGGCAGAAGGGGATGGGGTACACAGACACAGAGCTACCAAGTACGCTGTGCCAACTGCGCCAACTCACACGTGACCTCGGGAGCCGAGCAGCACCACAGGCGATGCAGCCCAGCCAGTGTGGAGTGTCAGCTGGGGCACGTGACGGCTGGGGACATCAGGGCAGAAATGTCTGGTAGGAGAACAGGAAGAACTTGCCAAGAGACCAGAGACAGGGACAAAAGAAGGGAAGGAATCAGATCATGCTGAGGCTTCTAAGTTGGGGACTTAAAGGATGCTGCTGACCCTGACACAGAGTAGGGACCAAGGGGAGGACAGGGAGGAGGCAGTGGAAGCAGCTGCCATCACAGCAAGTGCGAGGAGACTGAACGCAAATGCTGGGAGCCACCACCCGGGGCAAGCTGGCACCGTTGAGGGACAGGTTACTGGGCCCTTGGCATCCCTCTAACTAAGGTGGTCAAGAGAAGACTGAAAGGGTCACTCCCCGATGGCGCTGAGCCCCAGGCCCGCCCTGGCCTGCGCACAGGCGTCTCCTCCCGCCTAGGAACTGCTACTCGCCTCATCCCTTCTGCTCTGGGATCTGCTCGCTCTGTCACAAGCACGGGGTGGCTTCTCCCACAGCTCCTTTTAAGTGTGGGCTGCAGCACCTTCATTCTACTGCACTCAGAGTCTAACAGCCACATCGCAGCCGAGGGAATGACACCGCGCCTGCCAGGCAGCCGCTGATGGGCCTGTCCTGACACAGCACTGCAAGCCTCCTCCCAGCCTTGACCTGCTCCGCTGACCACTTCCATCCACGTTCAAAACAAGACACTGAGCAGACAAGAATCACCCTTACCGTCTAGCGGTCTACGGCTTGGGCTGCGATTACCCGGCACACAGAGCTCTCAGCGGGTCATGCAGAGAGAGGTGTGAGCGTGGGCACGTGCTCTGAGTGTCTGCCTGGTACCTGAGAAGATGTTCTTGAGGTTTTCCACGGCCGCGGCGAGCTGGCTGTGCTGCACCACGGCGTCCTTGACGTCCTTGAGGCTCTCGATGGTGTTGATGCTCTGCCTCCAGTCCTTGCCGACGTCCGCCAGTGACTGCTGGATGTCTCTGACGTCATTCAGGGCATTGTGGAGCTGGCTGAGGCCCGTGCGCACCCCGTCCAGCTGCGACTGGATGGCGGCCTGAGGAGAGACGCCGCACAGGTGAGCAGGGCCGGTGACAGCCACGGGCGGCCTCCTGAAGCACACATCTTCCCCAGAGGATCCAGCTCAGAAAAGAGCCATCAAGTAGCAGGAAGTAGCCAACACCCACAAAAGAGAATACAGTTAACAAGGATCTGATTCATTCACAATGTAATTTTCTTTTTTCATTGCCGCCAGGGAACAGAACAATGATGCACTTTAAAGCTCTGATGAAACAACTTCACGCCACTCCTCATCTAGCCCTACACCTGGTGATACCCGATGCCACCGCGGGCCTGGCCGGGGCTGTGGCCGGCTATGGTACCTGCAGAAGGACGCCCTGGGCCGTGGTCTGCTACACTACCTTCAGAAGAATGCCACCTATGCTTTCCCAGGCACCCTACTTTCCTAAAAGGTCTTATCGAGGCAGAGAGAACGATCAGGACTTCACTGGCTTGGGGAAGGGGCTCCTGCTGTTCAGCCAGGACCACACTTGGCCCCAGGACGGCTGACCCACACAGAAACAACCTGAGCTTCAGATCTGTTCTGTGTTAAATGTGAGTTAAAATGATGGGAACAAAACGCCCTCTAGTGGTGCTCTGTAGAAGAGCTTTAAATAAGACCTCATTCTTAACGGTGCTGTTTAGAAACAGTAGACACTTTCAGGGTGCTGTTTTTTGTTGGTTTGTTTTTTGAGATGTAGTCTTGCTCTGTTGCCCAGGCTGGAGTGCAATCTAGGCTCACTGCAATCTCCGCCTCCTGGGTTCAAATGATTCTCCTGCCTCAGCCTCCGGAGTAGCTGGGATTACAGGCACCCGCTACCATGCCGGCTAATTTTTTGTATTTTTGTAGAGATGGAGCTTCACTATGTTGGCCAGGCTGGTCTTGAACTCCTGACCTCAGGTGATCTGCCTGCCTCAGCCTCATAAAGTGCTGGGATTACAGGCATGAGCCACTGCGCCCAGCCTCAGGGTATTTAAAAGGACGTTCCTTTGGGTGTTTTCACCATTCGCACTGTCTTCTAAGCAAAGCTACTGACTGGTGATACACTGCTGAAAGTAACTGCTCAAGAAAGCCCAGCTCTGCCTCCTCCCACATCACCACAAAGGCTAATTCAGCAAAATCATCATGGCGAACCTGAAGCCCAAGACAGACGCTCTGTGCTGCCTGGGAGTGAGGCAGCTGGCCACGATCTCTCTGCTCACCTTCAGTCTGGCCTCCACGGAGGCTTTCTTCCGCGCTTCTCTCCTGCGGTACTGCTCCACCTTGTCCAGCTGGTCCGGGCGCTGGAGCATCCCAGCAACCCTTTGCACTGCTGTCGCAACGGCCTCCCGGTCTGTCTCCTTCATGGTCAAAAGGTAGGTGGAATCCTCGCACTGTTCATGCTAGAGGTATTCTGTGTGCACTGCAGGGGTTGTTAGGAAGGTAGGAATGTTAGATACAAACCTCCCTCAGACAACCAGGTGATCACAATGGAGCTACAAGGGGCGTCTGAGATCATTCATCCAGAAAACCTGAAGGAAAGCTGAACTAGGGTTAGGAACTCCTTAATAAGATAAGCGAACCTTCGTAACCCAAACATGGGGAAGTTACACCTTTAACAGAAGAGCGGGGTGTTTCACAGGCAGGAGAGAGAGGGACATTTGGAAGATTCTATATGTGGGTCCCAGACCACCCACCATGTAGATGTCAGACTCCAAGGCACATCTCTGCCCAAGACAGGGCTAATTTCTCCTTTCCAGAGCCTTCCCCCAACACCTTGGCCAGGCCTGTGGGCAGCTGCACCAGGACTCAGTGAAGACAAGCAGAGCATGGGCATCTCCCCCGACCAGGCACCAAAGCTGGAGGCCCAGCACAAGCCCTACGATCCCCTATAAAAGTCACCATTGTCTTGGGCACCCAGAATCCCATCTCCCCCTTTTTAACGGCCCTAGAGAACATCATGCATCCCTGCTTTGCACAGATCTCACGAGGACCACAGGTGCTCACATGCCAGGCAAGCCTGCCCTCCACGCTCACACCACCATCGTCCTCCTCCAGAGCTAAGGGGGCTGCCGGGTGAGCATCTGATCAATGCAGGAAACTGATACACCTGTTCCCCTTGACTTCGGCTATTCAGTTTTCATCTTCATGAATATTAAAAATATCCACCTCCTGGAATTTTTCATTCTCCATGCCCACATGCTTTCAGACACTTCTCCTTTTCCATCTGGAGCTACATTACAACCTTTCCTTTCTCTTTATTTTCTCATCATGAAATTAGGCATACCAATGTAGAAAATCAGGATAAATATACAAAGACGCCAGAGGCAGCACCCTGAAATCTCACCACTCAGGGGTGACTCCCCCTTAGATCCCACCATCCAGGGGCAGCTCCCTCAAATCCCACCATCCAGGGGCAGCTCCTCTCAAATCCCACCATCCAGGGGCAGCTCCCTCCAATCCCACCATCCAGGGGCAGTTCCCTCCAATCCCACCATCCAGGGGCAGCTCCCCCTCAAATCCCACCATCCAGGGGCAGCTCCCCCTCAAACCCCACCATCCAGGGGCAGCTCCCCCTCAAATCCCACCATCCAGGGGCAGCTCCCTTAATCCCACCATCCAGGGTAGCTCCCCTCAAATCCCACCATCCAGGGGCAGCTCCCCTCAAATCCCACCATCCAGGGGCAGCTCCCTAAATCCCACCATCCAGGGGCAGCTCCCTCAAATCCCACCATCCAGGGGCAGCTCCCCTCAAATCCCACCATCCAGGGCAGCTCCCTCAAATCCCACCATCCAGGGGCAGCTCCCCCAAATCCCACCATCCAGGGGCAGCTCCCCTCAAATCCCCTCAAATCCCACCATCCAGGGCAGCTCCCCTCAAATCCCCTCAAATCCCACCATCCAGGGGCAGCTCCCCTCAAATCCCACCATCCAGGGGCAGCTCCCCTCAAATCCCACCATCCAGGGGCAGCTCCCCTCAACTCCACCATCCAGGGGCAGCTCCCCTCAAATCCCACCATCCAGGGGCAGCTCCCCTCAAATCCCACCATCCAGGGGCAGCTCCCCTCAAATCCCACCATCCAGGGGCAGCTCCCCTCAAATCCCACCATCCAGGGCAGCTCCCCTCAAATCCCACCATCCAGGGGCAGCTCCCCTCAAATCCCACCATCCAGGGGCAGCTCCCCTCAAATCCCACCATCCAGGGGCAGCTCCCCTCAAATCCCACCATCCAGGGGCAGCTCCCCTCAAATCCCACCATCCAGGGGCAGCTCCCCTCAAATCCCACCATCCAGGGGCAGCTCCCCTCAAATCCCACCATCCAGGGGCAGCTCCCCTCAAATCCCACCATCC
The DNA here is from genome assembly GCA_036589455.1 of Ateles fusciceps. Lineage (NCBI taxonomy): Eukaryota > Metazoa > Chordata > Mammalia > Primates > Atelidae > Ateles > Ateles fusciceps. The sequence continues at coordinate 9,984,226 of JAZHEH010000586.1, forward strand.
AGGGGCAGCTCCCCTCAAATCCCACCATCCAGGGGCAGCTCCCCTCAAATCCCACCATCCAGGGGCAGCTCCCCTCAAATCCCACCATCCAGGGGCAGCTCCCCCTCAAATCCCACCATCCAGGGGCAGCTCCCCCTCAAATCTCACCATCCAGGGGCAGCTCCCCCTCAAATCCCACCATCCAGGGGCAGCTCCCCCTCAAATCCCACCATCCAGGAACAGCTCCCCTCAAATCCCCAAATCCAGGGGCAGCTCCCCTCAAATCCCCAAATCCAGGGGCAGCTCCCCTCAAATCCCACCATCCAGGGGTGACTCCTCTTAAATCCCATCATCCAGGGGCAGCTCTCTCCAACCAGGCTTCTTTCCTTCCAGTTTTTGTTCTTTTCCCCCTCTGGGTTTCTTTTTAAGCTAAGGTTCCACTGTTTATATGAGTTTGTAGGTGCGTGCTTTTGCTTTCGTATTTTGTTTGGACATTATCATCAGCATTTCCACTGACATTAAAGCCTGTATGATCTTGATTCTAGGGCTGGATAATAGCCCAAGAAGTGGACATCCAGCCATTCTGCTGGTGCACACAGTGAGGTGGCTGGACCCATCCCAAGGCTGGAGCCAAGTCTGTCACGTTGCGGGTGGAGGACAGTCGGGAGCCAAGTGATGTGGGTGGAGAGCTAGTGAAGCAGAGCTCACCTCGGATTCACAACAAAGCTACTCATGTGGGAAAGGGAAAATCTGAAGGTAAAAAAACACACTGCAGAGGTTTCCATCCCAGCCTGAAGACTGGGTCACAGAAGCAAAAGAGGAACTTGGAGGCCATAAACAGAGACCCAGGTCCAACCCCTACTAGGGCCCTTCTGACTGCCTTCCCCTGGTGCTGGCTCAGTTGTGAGACTCTTCACAGAGGGGGAGACACCCCACTGAGGGGAACATCAGCACCCAGGGGGACAACTACGCTGGGTGGGGGGAGGGCACCTCACCGGGAGGACACCTGTGCTGAGGGGATCACCTCACAAGAAGTGGGGGCACCTGCACCAGGGAGATACCTCTACCAGGCAGACACCTCCGCCAGGAGGGACACCTGCCAGAGGGGAACACCTGGGCTGAGGGGCCCCTCACCGAGGGGACATTTCACAGAGGGGACACCTGTGCTGGGGACACTTTACAGAGGGGACACCTGTGCCGAGGGGAACACCTGTGCTGGGGGGAACCTCACCGAGGGGACACTTCACAGAAGGGACACCTGCACTGAGGGCAACACCTGTTCTGGGGGCACCTCATGGAGGGGGACACCTCTGCTGGGGGTACACCTGCACCTGGGAGGACACCTGCGCCAGGAGGGACACCTGCACCAGAAGGACATTTGTGCCTGGAAAGACACCAAAACCAAAGGGATCACCTGTGCTGGGGGGCACCTCACTGAGGAGACACCTCCGCCGGGGGACACCTGCACCAGAAAGACACTTGTGCCTGGAGGGACACCTGCGCCAGAAGGGACACCTGTACCAGGAAGGCCACCTGTGCCTGGGGGGGGGGACACCTCCGCCGACGGGAAATCTGCGCCAGGAAGGACACCTGTGCCTGGGGGGGGGACACCTCCGCCGAGGGGAACACCTGCACCAAGGGGACACCTGCGCCTGGGGGGACACATGTGCCGGGGAGGACACCTGCGCCTGGGGGAACACCGCAGAAGGGACACCTGCGCCAAGGGGACACCTGAGCCTGGGGAACACATGTGCTGGGGGAGGACACCTGCGCCTGGGGGGGGGGGGACACCTCCGCCGAGGGGACACCTGCACCTGGGGAACACATGTGCCGGGGAGGACACCTGCGCCTGGGGGGGGGGGACACCTCCGCCGAGGGGACACCTGCGCCAAGGGGACACCTGTGCCTGGGGGACACATGTGCCGGGGGAGGACACCTGCGCCTGGGGAAACACCTCTGCCGAGGGGACACCTGCGCCAAGGGGACACCTGCGCCAAGGGGACACCTGCGCCTGGGGGAACAGATGTGCCAGGGAGGACACCTGCGCCTGGGGGAAACACCTCCGCTTAAGTGGCACCTGCGCCGAGGACACTTGCACGAGCGGGATACACCACGGGGCCCGGAACGGCCTCCCCGCCCTCCGGACCCCCGCCTGGCCTCCCCCTACGCGCCCCCGCGGAAGCCAGAGACTGGGAGAGCAAGGATGAAAGACGGCGACCATCGCCCAGAGAGCTGAGGGCCGTCGGGACCTGCAGCTGCCTCACCCTCTAAGCCGCCGCCGCCGCCGCCGCCTCGGGAGTCCCGGCCGGAAGTGGACGGCGCGCGGGAACTTCCGCTTCCGTCACGGAGCCGGAAGGACAAGAGGCGGGGCGTGAGTGTGGGACTCCGAGGCGGCGGCGGCGGCGGCGTAGCGGGTGGGGGAGCGGCAGGTCCCGAAGCGGGGCGGAGGCTGAAGCTAAGGCTCCCAGCAGGCGGGAGGTGGACGGAGACTGCGCAGATGCTCAGGGGTGCGTCCTCAGTGAAGGGGGGGGCCAGGGAAAACAACAGCCGGGAGGCTGTTCTAAGCTCAGCGCTCGGCGGAAGCGCCCCAGGGTCGTTGCTGGAGGGGATCCTCCTCTACCTGGACCGCAGCGAACTCCAGCGGGAGGGACGGAGGCACGGGGGCGCCCACAGTCCGGCCCTGCTCTGGGTGAACAGAGACCTTGGCTCCTCCGTAGACCTTAAGTGCGCTCATGAAGTTCCGCACTACAGAAATAGCAACAGAAAATTCAGGCAGTGGCACAGAGACCGCAGGCAAGATGAGGAGGACCCTGCGTTCAAATGTGTCCGTAACGTGGACGCAGGTGAGTGGGTTAGAAACAGTGACACATTCATAGGAGAACATCTGAAGCATCAGGAAACACGATTAGAGCCGGAGGCTTTTCACTCCTGGGCCAGGGAGGCCTGAGAAGCTGGTGTGGCCATGTGACATTTGCTATACTAAAATGTTTCACTCTTGTAGGATATAGTTTTTAAATCCTGAAGTGAGAAGCCAAGCCACAGACTGAGGGAAAACCTTGTCCACATCTGTAACTGACAAAAGATTGCTATCCAGAATAGAAACGGAACTGCTGCAAATTAATCCAAGTGCAGCAAGAAACGGGTAAAGGACAAGAGTCGTTGGCTCCGGGGAATAGGCTGCCTCCCTTGGCCTTCCTCGGGGGAGACCTTGTCCCTCCACCCTCCTTACGGGGCTCAGCTCAAGCCTTTGAGCCACGCCCAGGGCGTCTATGTGGTCACTCAGATCTCACCGTGCTGCCTCCCCCCACTCGCCGTTCAACTCCAGCCCTCCGTGTGTCCCGCATAAAACTGCCCCAAAGACCTGGGGCACCCCCAACCCCAGCTCTGTGCACCTGTAAAGCACCGGCCCCCTCCCTGCGTCACAGTTGACAGGGTTCTCATGGTCACGTTCAGCTGCCTGCACCCCTTCTCCTTGCACTTACGCACACACCGCACAGCACACTCCTGCAGACACCAGCTCTGGGACACCACTGACGTCTGCTTTGTTTTCTCCTGAATGTGTCCCCAGCACTGTCGCAGGGCCTTATTTAACAGGGATTTTAAAATGCTGAATGAACAAAACACACATAAAACTGCCGTTTCATCCCTTCAGAAGCCCAAGACTGAAAATGTCTGTTCACACGTGCCAGGGCTGGGTAGAGTGGGAGCCTGGGAGTTGGGGGAGGTAGGAGGGAGACAAGTGGGTGAAGCCCCTCTTCTGGGCAGCGCCTGGTGAGATGAAATTGCATGTGTCCAGCAATTAGGCTCACATCTGTAATTCCAGCACTTTGGGAGGCAGAGGTGGGCTGATCACATGAGGCCAGGAGTTTGAGACCAGCCTGGCCGACAGGTGAAACCCAGCCTTTACTAAAAATACAAAAATTATCTGGACGTGGTGGTCGTTGCCTGTAGTCCCAGCTACTCTGGAGGCTGAGGTGGGAGAATCACTTGAACCTGGGAGGTGGAGGCTGCAGTGAGCCAAGATCACACCACTGTACTCCAGCCTGGGCAACAGTGATACTCCATCTCAAAAAAAAAAAAAAATTGTATTCATCCTAACTCCACACAGGCTCACTCAGCAGAAGCCAGACTGGGGGTGAGGAGTGAAAATGTGGGAACTCCATCTGCCTGAGGCCACAGAGGAGAGGGCGTGGCGGGGGGGGGTGGGCCAAGGTATGGAGCCACAGATGGGAGGGCTGGCCTGGTCCCCCGGGGGAGGACGTGGGAGTCTTACACCAGTGACCAGGACAGGTTTGCTTAACGGCTGCAGGGTGCAAAGGAGGCCTGGCAGGGGCTGCTAGGACTCTCTAAAGGTGCTGGAAAGGAAACAGAAGTGCAGTTCCCCTGGGCCTTGGACTGCCATCTATGCTTGAGGAGGCCCCAGCACTTTTTTGATGGTATTGAGGGGGTGGGGGGGCATCTGGCCACAATCTGCCTGGGCCAGTGACCCCCCTGCCCCCTTTCCATGGGCCTGTCATGCAGGCCCTGTCCCAGGCAGGGTGGACGCCACCTGGCCCCCGACCCACAATGTCCTCAGCTCTACCTTCCTCACTTCTTCCAGGTCAGGTCTGGGGCATCCTAAGAGCACCTGGGAGGGTCGCTCACCCTCAGTGACAGGGGGATAGGGGCCTAGACCCTCTCTAGAAGCAGTGCCACTGGGCGGCAGCAGGGGAACGGCAGGCACATCCTCCTTCAGGAGGCTTGTAGCTCTAGAGTTTTTATTTTTATTGCTGCCTTCTATTTAGTGGTGAAAGGCTGCTTTCGAATGTAAATTAACCAGCACACCCTTTAAAGGAAATAAAGTGACTTCATTAGGAAAATGCAGACATTTCAATTTATGTTAAACATGTACTAGCATGTCATATATTTTATATCAATATTGCAAATTTAATACAAACCACAGTACAAAAAGTATTTGAAAGCTTCCTAAAGGCACTGAGAAAGCAGCAGAGAAAGCTACATTTATAGTGCATAAGTTTTAAAAATTCAACAAGTTAGTCTAGGTATTGAAAACTTTTTTCTTCCAGTAGAAACTGCAAAAATATAAAATATAAGCTGTATTTATCTCCTCCCTTCCATCCCATTCCCACATTACACTTGACTTTAATACTTTTTCAGCTGTATAGGGAAAAGCTACATAAACAGAAAAACATGAACCTGTAATTAGTGCTAACAAGAGAAATGACCACATCCGCACCTTCTATGTTCCATTATCTTCCCCACAGTTTCCCAAGAGGGATATGGCTATAAAATAGCAAAAGTGCTGACGGAGGTTTTGTTGCCACCGAGGAAGGGACGCTGGACACCCTGCTGGCCCCAGGCACTCAGAGCCGCAGCCTCCTGTAGGGTCCCCCACACCACAGAACCTACAGAGCTGACACCTGTGTGCTGAGTGCAGCATCAGCATCGGCTGCCCAGCAGCCACGGCCACGCAATCTGTCACCGGGAGGGCCTTGGATGGGGGTGTGTCTGAAGGTCTGGGAGGTGCAAGGCAGGACGTGATGAAGGAGCCTCCTGGGCAGGGGCTGCCGTCTGTCCTGCTCTGACGGCACCGAGGGCCCTGGCTACAACTGGCAAACGCACAGCCACGTCTGATTCCATCTTTGGGGCCTGGTGTCTTTCCCAGTGACAGCCATTAGTTCCAGGACACTTGAGCCCTGTGATACACATGCAAGACTGTCAGTCACTGAGCTCCCTGCCTGCCTCAGCCCTGAGACCGGAAGGGCAGCTGCCACTCTTGGGACCCAGGCAGCACCCAGGCTGAAGGGAGCTGCTGAGGGTTGAGCTGCAGAACACAGGACATGGCCAGCCCTCAGGACAGGGAACTCCAGGAGTGGAACATGCGTGTTGATCGAGACCTTTTCAGGAATACAGCACATCCAATTTTTAATTATTTTTTGTGAGACAAGTTCTTGCTATGTTGCCCAGGCTGGTCTTGAACTCCTGGGCTTAAGTGATCCTCCCACCTCAGCCTCTCAAAGTGCTGGGATTATAGGCATGAGCCACTGTACCTGGCCTGCAGGTCTAATTATTACGGGTCTTTCCATGATCAGGAAAGGAACTGGGCACTTGGTTAGAATAGGAAGGAAGTGGGAAGCTTCTGAAATACCATCCTGGTCTTGAATCCATAAATGCCCAGAGACCAGAGGTGTGCCATGCTCAGCATGAGAAATGAATAAAGAGGGCTCTGTGCAGTGAGAGGCCGAGGTGGGAAGTAGGGGCTGGTCCTCACATGTGGTCCTCATGGGTGCCTGGTCCTCACAGGTGACTGGCCCTCAGGTGGCTGGTCACCCCATGGCTGGCCCCTGGGTAGCTCTGTCCCCATCGTGAGTCTAGGCATCAGGTAAGGGGGAGATGGGAACAGAATGTCATGAGCACATCTCATGCCCACGACAGCACAGCACCAAGGTCACATTTTGAAAGGCGCCCTGCGGCAGGGTTTGGGAGTCACAGGAGGCCACGCTGGCTCTGTGACTCGGCTCGGGTGGTAGGCCTTCCTCTTTCAGTTCTGGGAAGAGAGCCTTATCCCTATCACTGCCACGTGGGGGCAAACTGTCCCAGAACCAGGCTGCTGAGGGGTGCAGGCACCTAGCAATGGGCAGACGACCCAGTCCCACCAACCAAACCTGGGTTTTGACAAAGTGAAGGTGCATTTAACAAATGGCTTCACCATTAAACCAGGGGCTAAACACTGACGCTCCAAAGCCACCGACAAGAGGGGGAGTCCACGCAGGAGGCAGAACGCACAGTGCGATGGGATGGTGGGTCCCTCACCCCGAGGGCTCTCCCAGTGGAGCTGACATCAGGGTGCCGACACCCTGTCCCTGAGGAGAGGGGTCTGCCTGCAGCCACAGCCCAGGGCCTCGTGCCACGGCTTCCTCTTGCTTGGCGACTTCACACCCTGATGTGATGCCTGCACCAGCCAGGTGCAGCATGGAAGAAGCCTGAACTGCACCATCAGCTGTAAGTTATCTCGGGTTGGTGGACTGGTGACCTTCACTTTCTGACTTTGCTTTTGTATCCAAATTTCCTACCCTCAGATATATCGCCTTTCCAGCTGTTTTAATGCTATTAATACTCGTCTGTCTTGTCCCTAATTATTCTCCGAGAATGGCCATGGGAACCCTCATCTGAGTGAACTATAGAGACAGCCAGACAGGGGAGAAAAACCCCGCAGACAGCGCGGTCTCCTATGTCTCTTCTCTACATTGTGTGTTTCTTTGTACTTCCAAACTCACATCTGTGAACTCTGTATTACATGAGGTACCAAAAGGCAGATTAGTAAGAACCATCTGCAGAGACCCACTAAGAACATGGGAGATGCCCAGAAGGAACAGGTGTTACCCTGTCCATTTCTAGTCCAGACCTGGCCTCAGACTCTGTCCTGGCGCCACGGAGCACCTGCCGCACAGCGCGGAGCAGTGTGGGACCCAGCACTGCCAGCCTCTGCTGCCCGGAGCATTCTAGATTCCTCCATGAGTGGGCTCACAACCCCTTTCTCTGCGAGGTGTGTTTCTAATTTGCCAGGTGATGGTCTCTGAAGCACACTCCAGCGATGGGCTGACGCTGCCTGCACAGCACAGGCCGGAGCTGCAGGTGGCCGGGGAGGGCCGAGCTGGAAGTGCCCCCCCACAGCTTCCCTGACTGTGGACTTGGCGGCAGTGGGACGGCGCTCCCTGCCTCTCGGGCATGACACTGTCCAGCCATGACCACTTTATTAAAGATTTTAATTCCTCAAAGAGAAATGCTGTCATGCCTGAGTAGACTTAAGGCCAGTTCGCATTTAAGAATGGTTGAGATATTTTGTAAAATTTGGGATACGCTGCTGCGTACGCTGTGCACACAGACGAGGGGACTGCGCATGTGCAGCTCTGCAAAGCATTTCTTAGGAAGGTCTCTGGCCTGACCAGGTCGGGGCAGCCCGGCCACTGGCGCATCTGAGCGTAGACGGACGGATCTGAGCTTGGACAGTGGTCACCGGCTACGGCAGGAATGTGCACTCTGAGGCTTGGGGTGGGACCAGCGTCGCCAAGGCACTTTTGGGAAACATCCCAGGCGCCCTTCCCTGGCTGTAGGTGGCCCACTGGGGCGAGTCCAGTGGCTCGCGCTTGACCACAGGGGCGGCCTCAGCAGCTCTGCAGGTGCAGCTCGGCAGGGAGGACGGTTCGCCTCGGCCCCGCGTGCAGAGCTGGTGGGGGAGGCTCCAGCTGCGGAAGGCTGTGCGTGGGCTCCAGGCGCGCACAGTGTGCAGGGTGGAAAGGGGGCCAGCTCCCTGCTGCGCCCCACAGTGGCCCTGCCGTGGGGCTGAGCCCCCAGCACGCCATGCCCGAGGTGTGCAGTGTAGACCTGGTGCAGGGAGTCTGGCTCTGTCTTCAGGGGCATCCTGGTAGGGAAGGTGACCGGATGGCTCCTGTCCCCAGCCCCCAGCCCCCACACCTGGCTAGGCACGCAGCCGTGGGCAGCATCCTCAGACCCAGAGTCCTTCTCCATCTTGATGGGCACATCTAGCAGCAGCGTCGGGCCGCACAGGCCCCCCGGAGGTATCTGCACGCCTCGAAGCTTCACGTCCTCCGTGGGATAGCCCCTCGAGGCCAAACGCTGAGCTTCAGGCTGAGGGTGCTGCAGGCTCCCCTGGTGAAAGTGGCAGAGGGGAGGGTGCACCTGGTTCTCACTGACATCCCGCGAGGCTCTGCTGGTCCGGATGGCATGGGCACTTGGGGACGGGCTCGGCGGCTGAGAGATGGGCATGTTCCTGAATGTGCCCGAGCCACTGGCATTGAAAGTGCCCTGGACACACGGGTAGGGCAGGCAGGAGCCGCGGGGCATGGGGCGCAGGGAGAGTGAGCCACTCTTGCTGGGCTGCAGCTTCGGCCGGGCACCATCCTCACTGCGCCTTCCTGCCGTCCAGGGCAGGGGCTTTGTGGGTCCCCGCATCTCCCTCCGCCCTGTAGCTCCAGAGGCCCTGCTCAGCACCCTCTGCTGTTCCTCCTCCCTGTCCCTGCAGAGAAAAGATGCCCATTCGACAGCAGCTGAAGACACTAGGTCTGGCCGCCTTGGGTGGGGTGTCTAAGGGAGGCTACTACATTAGGACGATGCTAAATCTGCTGGGGCCGCTACACCGACCCCACACCGCACCGTCCCCTCTAACCCATCCAGCAGCCCAGGAGGCCATGCCAGCACCCCCGACCCCTGCCCCGTGTGCCTGGGTCGAGTGAGGAGGGCCCAGGGTGGGGGGAGGGCACATGAGGTCTAGGCCAGCTGTGCAGTGTCAGCCACACCAGTCAGTAGCTTTGGGGGGTGGGAGGGGCCATGCAAATGACCCCATGGAACTGCAAAGCAGAAAGCACCGTGTCCAGCAGTTTCTATGGCCAGGCTCTGTTGCTGACCAACTGGACACCGCATGACATTAGGACTGGCACTGCGTGACCGTGAGACAGTGACCTGAAAGGTGGAGAGGGGCCTTCGGTGCACAGCTGGGCTGGTCAGGAAATGGGGGAGGCCCACCTGGGCAGCAGGCAGGCCTTGGGGGAGGGGAGAGGGAGGAGACAGGGCTCTGAGCAAAGGCAAGCTCAGGACAGAGCCGGGTGACCCAGGTTCTAGGCGACAGGTGAGGGCTGGTCCCAGAGCCCAGGCAGCTCGTCCAGAGCCCACGGGGCATCCTCAGCCCCGACATCCCTGGGCCACTGCTCCCCCGGGGTCAGTCCCCAGCGACGTGCGTGACTTCCAGCCGGGAAGCTTCGTGGACAGCTCCACAGGGAGCAGGGTCAGCTGTGGCTCGCGTGGTGGTCAAGGCTGCCATCGTCTTTCTTCCTTCGTAATCACTCCTCCCACCCCCTCTTACTTTGGGCCTCCACAGTGAGTTAGGGAGCTGCCAGGGCTGGGGGAGGCTACCTGGCACCACTTACCTTGAGGTCCCCTTGGGGTCGAGGACAAGGTCAGGGCTGCTCCTGAGACATGGGCATGGGGCTCTGGCGGGAACCTGTGCCCACTGGCCAGTGTCAGTCTGTTCCCTGAGCACCAAAATGCCGCTTTCTCTGCTGCTCCTTCCTGTTGGAGTTTAGAGGGGGAGGAGCTGTCACCGTGTGAGCTGAGGAGCTCCTGGACGACTGCTGCATGTTCTCAGCAAGGCAGGACCCATCGAGCTGCTCAGAAATGCACACACCAGAGCCCAGGACTGGTGCTTGTCCACAGCAGGACAGACACCAAGTCTGCAAAATGGCTTTTCTATGGAATACGCCACATCTCCGCCGGGCAGGGAAGCTCTCCAAGAAGCAGAAACACATTCTACCCACATGGAAAAGATCAGATAGAAAATGTTTAAGTACCTGCTGAGTAACTGGGTTTTCCATGCAGTTCCGATTCGCACAGACTCGCAGTGGCTTTTACTCTGTGAAGAAAACAGATAACAGCGAGATGACGTGTGGATTAAACATGCATCGAAGGTGGAAATTAATAATGACGGATATTGCTGTCCAACCCGAGCAGTGAAGACAAACAATAACTCACTCTTAATTCTTTATAGCTTGGAAAGTTATTTTCTCAGTTACAGATTTACTGAAAATAATCATGTCACTTTTCAGGCCAATGAAGGGCTCATGAATTTGCTTCAGAAAGTACAAGGATAAAGTCATAGGTGATTTTTAGAGCTAATATCGTTTCCTGGAAGGCCAGAAAGAAAATACAGTCTGTTCTCCTGACTCCAGGTAGTTGTGTCGTAGGACGTGAACACTGAGGTGGTGAAGACCAGCTCACGCTGGAAATGTGTGTGCGCCCACATGTGCCCCACAGTGATCCAACCTGAAACCCAACAACTCACCCTGGTAGATTCTGTTTCCTTTTGTTTTTCAAAAGAGACGGGTTACGTGGCGCTGCCCCACCAGCAGGTGCCAGAGTTGGGTTCAAGCCCATCTGACTGGCCCCACGGCCACGGCCCCCAAGCTGCCCTTCTCTCTGTACCCTGGGCACCTCCAGGAGGGCCAGGACCAAAGTCTGAGCAGGGGCCCATGTCCAGCATGAGACTCACAGTGCCCCATGTGTGTCCGTGAATGGCTGAAGCACAGGGTGTGTTGATGTGGGGGTCCCAGTGAATTACAGTGAGCAGAGGAATTCACAGAATGGGCTTCAGGAACAGGGGGATCAAGATCATGTCACAAAACTCCTGTGGGAAAAGCTGTGGGAGACTGGGTGGCTGCTGGGGGCCACCAGAGGTCACAGGGGGCCACGGGGGCTGCTGCCACTGCCTCGGGGCTCTGATTCTGCGGAGTGCACCTTGCATCTTACACCACTGTGGCACTCAGGACTGGTGGACCACAGGGTGTATCCTGAAAGCTGGCTTCTGAATCCAGCTCAGAGCAGGGTGGTGAGAATTCCAAAAGCCTTGGGTGGGTGGGAGTCAGCATTCTTGGCTTGCCAAGTTTTCTTCTCCCTTCTGAGTTTTAATAACGTGTGTGTTGAGCTGAAGTTGTGTGCCAGCTTTATGTGTCTTGCGCTCCACCCTGCCCTCATGACCCCACAGGGGGTCTGGGCGTCCAGGCCGCCGAACGAGAGCTGTGACCCGCGGCCCCACACCTGTGCTTGTGATTGCACACCTGCGCTCCACCCCGGGACGGCCAGGACAGGGCTGTGGGCATGCAAGGTGCGGTGGGGCCAGGCCTGCCCTGCCCGGCTCTGACACCAGGGGGCTTCGTCCCCCTCTGCTTCTAGGGCTGGGAACTCACAGGGAAGACCAGGCTCACAGTGTGCACCTTCGATGTAAAGACCAAGCCAGGTAAAGAGCGGTCCAGGGTTTGCGTGGTTCCTACAGGTGCAGGAGGACCTGGACCAGAGCCCTGCGGGGACCCCCGGGCTTTCTGTGTGTTGGTGTAGCACTCACTTCTTTTCCCTTTAGAATTCTGTGTTTCTCCCCTCACTTTACATTTTCATCCTTTAAAATAAGAAGCTACATAAATTTAATTCAAAACCTTCCAGAGGCCAGGCGTGGTGGCTCATGCCTGTATTCCCAGCACTTTGGGAGGCTGAGGCAGGTAGATCACAAAGTCAGGAGATCAGGACCATCCTGGATAACACGGTAAAACCCCATCTTTACTGAAAATACAAAAAATTAGCCAGGTGTGGTGGCATGCGCCTGTAGTCCCAGCTATTCGGGAGGCTAAGACAGGAGAATCACTTGAACCCAGGAGGCAGAGGTTGCAGTGAGTCAAGACCGTGCCACTGCACTCCAGCCTGGACTACAGAGCAAGACTCCGTCTCAAAACAAACAAACAAAAAACCTTCCGGAGATCTGTGGGCCTCAGCAGGCTGGCCCGTGTCCCGGCCATCTCCAAAGCTGCCCTCTGTCCTCCCTCAGACAGCAGCAGTGAGGTGGGGCTGTCAGGGCCCAGGCAGAGGCCACTCATGAGCAGAAATGAGTAACGAACTCGGAAACCAACACGGCATGAAAGCCTTCAAATAACTGCTGCTGCTGGCAGGCTGTAGAGCTGCGTAAATGGTTATCTTAAAGAGGTCAAAGGTGAGGACGGAAGTCACGCTCACAGCGGAGAGTGCTGTGAGTGCTGGCAAGGTGGCCTTGGGGCCTTCAGTCAGCCCTGGACACTCAGCAGGGGTCCCAGAGCCTCCAAGGTCCTCCTCTGCAGCCCCTCGGGGTGAAAGGGCCCCAGCCACATCCTCTGCATCTGGAAGTCAGCAGGTGCATGATGGGGTCTCCCAGCATCTCTGGGATCCGATGGGCAGAGGGGCTCAGCAGCAGGTCCTGGCGTTCCCACAGAGGGCACAGGTGTGAATACAGAGGGCGCGCTGGCCTGCCAAAGGTGCCAGGGAATGGGAGGGACAGCAATGTGGTGGGTGCTGCTGAGTCCCAGAGCTCAAACTAGCTCAGAAGCCTGGACTCTGACAAGTTCAATCAAGACTGCATCTAAAAGAATCAAATTTAATACTAACAAAAGTTAAGGAACACAGGTAGGATCCAAAGTCAGACTGCAAGGCGACCCACATCACCGCAACTTAGGATGGCCCTGAGGTGCCTGCCGCAGCTGGCGCATCCATAAAGGCAGCTCTGAGAACAGGGTGGGGACGTCTCCTGCAGGCCACACTGCTCCACCTGCTGCGAACGTCCCCCCAGGCTGTCCATGCAGAGGAGAAGCGTAGGAATCAGGAAATATCTGGAAACCAGAACCCGGGGCAAGGCAAACAGAGCAGAGAGAGCTCAGCCAAGACAGGACGGTGGCAATGCCAGGCAGTGAGATTCAAGTCACCCCAGGATGAATCTGCTCTCAAGGTTCTGTCTGAACCCAGCAATGTTTTCTGTGTGTGGGGTTTGTGCAGCCTCAGCCAATCACTCCTGGGTGCTATGGCGGAGATTCCCACTGGGATGGGGGAGCTAAGATTTCCTTCCAGCTCAGCATTTGCTGCCCACAGAGCAGGGAGGCCATGAACAAAGCGGGCTGCCCAAGAGCGGCTGCAGGATCGTAAGCAGGCTGAGCTGCGCTTAGTTACCAGGGCCTGCGTGCAGCACCGAGGGGCTGAGGAGGACAAGTTGGGTGTCTTGGTTACCAGGGCCTGCATGCAGCACTGAGAGGCTGAGGAGGACAAGTCAGATGTCTCAAAGTCACAGAGCAGGAGCGCCTTGCCAGCAGCCAAGGGCCTCAGGGGAGCTGAGAGCCAGGGTGCAGGGCCAGCCCGGACCACCCCTCCGCCCTGCACTTAGCCCCACTCCCTCCCATCAGGCTGTCCCAGGAGGAGGCGGTGACAGGAGCAGTGACTCATTCAGGTCACTGAGACGAAGTCCGGTCTCTGGCATCCCGGCTGCCCCAGCCCCACGTCACTGGTGTCGTCCCTGCAGGTGGGACACACAGTTTCTATATACACAGCGTTTATATCTCTCCCAGCACGCAAGACAGCCTTACCGCAATCCAGGAAACTACAGGCATGAATCCCCTAGGGCAGGGGTCCCCAACACCCACACCACAGATTGTTACCATCCGTGGCCTCCAGGAGCCAAGCTCACAGCAGGAGGTGAGCAGTGGGCGAGAGCACCGCCTCCCGTCAGCTCAGCCGAGGCATCAGATTCTCACAGGAGCTTGAACCCTATCATGAACTGCGCATGGGAGGGCCCTAGGTTTCAAGCTCCTTATGACAATCTAATGCCCGATGATCTGTCACTGTCTCTCATCACTCCTCCACCCCAATTGGACCGCCTAGGTGCAGGAAAACAAGCTGAGGACTCCCACTGATTCTACATTAGGCTGAGTTGTATAATTACTTCATTATATATTACAACGTAACACAAACAGAAATGAAATGCATCGGAAGTGAATGTGCTTCAATCATCCTGAAACAATCCCTACTCCCAGTCCATGGAAAAACTGTTTTCCACGAAACTGGTCCCTAGCGCCAACAAGGTCAAGGACCAATCGGGTGTTTTCTATTTTGGAAAGGCTGAGAAAGCGCTGGGATAGGACTGGGTTCACCAGGGATGAGAACAAGCTGGAGGGGGCAGCTGTGCCATTGACCCTCCATCTGCCCACCAGGGACGTATTTCCCTGGCATCTCTTGCAGCCAGGAACAACCTCCGCTTGTCCATGGACAGACCGTGGAAAGAAGGGGCAGCTGAGCAGTGGAGAAAGGCAGAGGCCACAGCCAACCTTCCGTCCCCTTGAGGACACAGGGTCAGGGCACTTATTCTGAAACTGGTTCCATAACAGGGAGATTTGGGAATGAATCAAAAGAGGCAATGTGTGGTGCCAGTTTGCAAATACGAGTTTGAAAACGTTTAATCTCATCGTTGCTGCCTGGGTCGTGTAATGACTTTAAAAACAGAACACGTGTTATTTTATACTGGCTGGAAATGAAGAAGAAGACACAGAAGACACTTGAGCGTGGAGGCGTCCTGTGCTGGCAGCCAGCAGGCGCCACGTGGCTGCCAAGGGCGAGTCTTACTCACTTTGCATCCGTGGGGGCCGCGGAGTCAGCCCTGGGCTTGGCCCTCAGAAGCACGCTTCTCATTTTCACCTCCGTTGTGGAGGGGGAGAACTGGCGCCACAACGCAGAACAGCGACAGCCGCGGTGGGAGCACTGCCCCCGAGGGTGCCTTCTTCTTCTGTCCAAACAGGAATTTTAGTTTCCCTTGAAACTGCATCGTCTGGTGTTTTAGAGACAGAGAGGAAGGCGTGTTCACAAACCGCCCCAGCAAGGTGGTCATGGGCACAGAACTCCAGAGCGCCACAGCAGCTGGATTTGCAGGGGAGGCCGCTTGCCATGAGGGCTCAGCAGAGCTACAGCTGCCGAGCTGTGACCCCACGGCCTGCGCAGTGATTCGCGGGGTTTCCCTGGAGTCGCCGCGATCACCTCTAATTGACAGGTACGTTCCCACGTGTGCACTCAATCATGCTCATGTGTGTGCCGCCCCCCACCCCACAGGTGGGCGTGAATGTGCACCTGCTGGATCTGCCTGCCACCCACCCACAGCCAGGTCACTGGCCAAACCCCGGGCAGGAATCTGCAGGAATGGACGATCGCCGAGCACTGCTTCAGCTTTAATATTCCATTTCCAAATTATTAATCCTTCATTTTAATAACATTTAGGCACAACTTGATTTTATTTATCTAGGGTGTACAGTGTGACTTTAAAAGCCAGCAAGGAGTTTGTTATAAAACAAAATAAAATATCTCTCTACAAAAGAAAAGCTGATGTATAATTTAGTTATTTACCAAGGGCCTTCAGGGTACTCCTGCCTTCCATGGAAGGATGACCCCACAATGTGGCGTCACTCTCTCTCTCTCCTTTTTCATCCATCTTTCCATCCATCCATCTATCCACCCAACAATCCATCTTTTCATCCATCCATCCATCCACCCATCCATCCATCCCATCCATCCATCTTCCCATCCATCTATCCATCTACCTTCCCATCCATCCGCCCACCCATCCACCCACCCACCCGTCCACCCATCATCTTCCCATCCATCCATCCCTCCATCATCTTCCCATCCATCTATCCATCTACCTTCCCATCCATCCGCCCACCCATCCATCCACCCACCCGTCCACCCATCATCTTCCCATCCATCTATCCATCCACCTTCCCAATTATCCACCCACACATCCATCCACCCACCCATCCATCCACCCATCTATCCATCTTTGCATGTATCCATCTACCTTCCCATCCATCCACCCACCCATCCAACCATCCACCCATCCATCCATCCACCCATTCATCCATCCATCCACCCAACCATCCATCCATCATCTTCCCATCCATCTATCCATCCACCTTCCCATCTATCCACCCACACATCCATCCACCCACCCAACCATCCACCCATCCATCCATCCACCCACCCATCCATCATCTTCCCATCCATCTATCCATCCACCTTCCCATCCATGCACCCATATATCCATTCATCCACCTTCCCATCTATCCCTCCACCTTTCCACCAATCCATTCATCCACCCACCCAACCATCCACCCATCCGTCCATCCCCCCATTCATCGATCCACCAACCACCCATCATCTTTCCATCCATCTATCCATCCACCTTCCCCACCCATCCACCCATACATCCATCCACTCATCCATCCATCATCTTCCCATCCATCTATCCATGTACCTTCCATCCAGCCACCCACTCACCCATCCATCTTTGCACCCACCCATCCATCCACCCACCCATCCATCCATCTTTGCATCTATCCATCCACCTTCCCATCCACCTACCCATCCAACCATCCAGCCATCCATCCATCCCCCCATTCATCCATCCATCCACCCACCCATCCATCATCTTCCCATCCATCTATCCATCTACACCTTCCCATCCATCCACCCATCCACCTATCCATCCACCCACCTATCCATCCATCCACCCATCTATCCATGTTTCTATCCATCATCTTCCCATCCATCCACCTTCCCATTCATCCACTTATCCATCCATCTATCCATCCATGTTTCCATCCATCCATTCATCCATCCACCCATCCGTGTTTCCATGCATCTGTTATCTTCCAATCTATTCATCCATATTTCCAACCATCCATCTTCTCATCCATTCACCCATCTGTCCAACCATCATCTTTCATCCATCCATCCACCCATTTATTCATCTATTTAGCCATCCATCCACCCATCCATGTGTCTACCCATCCATCCATCTAACCACTCACCCATCCATCTGTCCATCCACCCATCTGTCCATCTATCCATCTTTCCATTCATCCATCTATGCACCCATCCATCCATCTTCCCATCAATCCATCCATCCATCATCTTCCCATCTTCCCATCCATCTATCCACTCATCCATCTATCCATCCATCCATCGATCTTCCCATCTATCCAACCATCCATCCATCCATCCATTCATCCATCTTTCCATCTGTCCATCCATCCATCCACCCACCCATTCATCTTTCCATATGTCTGTGGATGTGTTAAACAAATAATGAACACCTACTACGTAGGAGTCACACAATTGCTGTGGGGGGACTCAAGGCAGGGGTGTGCTGGGAAATGTTTAAGTTAAATCTAGCTCTCCAGGGGGGAAAATTCCCTGATAAGCACTGTTTGCCAATTTCTTTAGTATAAATATTCCCAAAGTGGCTGATTTCAAGCTCCCAAGTAAACTTCAACCAAATCTCAAAAACTAGCATTTTCACAGTTGGCCCTGTGGGTGGCATGAGGGAGTTGGCACCCGCTTTGCCCAGGCTGCACCACTCAGGGTTAAAGCTGGGAAGAGCCGTGGAGTTGTGCAGGGTCTTGGTGTGGCTATATTTCAGTGGCTGCATAGTAAAATCCTTCCAATTCTGTGTCATCTAGAAATGAGAGTTTTTAATTAATGGTTATATAATTTTTTAAAATGAACAACAGTCCATAGCCAATAAAAGTATCTAATGTCCACAAAATTTAGAACAAAATACCAAAATTAAAGCCTTTATTGTCACCGTCTACCTTTATAAATGAAAGATGTGCCCTGGGGCGTGCGTGTGGCAACAGATCTGGGGCCTGCAGAGAGCTGGTCCTTCCACAAGGTGCCCAGTGGGTGGGAAAGACACAGAAACATGCAGACCCACAGGTGCCTCGGCCATGGGGGATGGTCTGCACCCGAGGTCCCCAGGAGGTCATGGGTCCACACATGGGTGGAAAGCTGAGCCCAAGGGGCCTGCCCTGCTAGGGTGCTGAGGTCAGAGGGCCTTGTGGCATTGAATTGCAGCCAGGAGGACAGCAGAGGCCACCACTGGGGCTCTCAGGGGCCGTGACCCAGGCCTGACTGCTGCGACCCAGGGCATAGGGGCTGTAGAGAGGCAAGTGCCTCAGGGGTCTGCTAGGTGGGCAGAGGTCTGGGACGGAGTGGGAAGTCTCTGGCCTGACATGTCTGAGGGGGGAGGACTTCTCTAATTATCGAGGAGCTAGAAGAGGAAATGGTCAAATAGCAGAAGTAAAAATCGCAAGTATCTGTTTGCAAGAAAAGAGGGTGAAACCAAAAAGCTCAGCAGAAGCTGTGGGCTCAGCCACTCACACCAGCCACAGCAGGAGGCTCATTTCTTTTTTTTTTTATTTTGATACGGAGTCTCACTCTGTCGCCCAGGCTGGAGTGCAGTGGTATGATCTCAGCTCACTGTAACCTCCACCTCCTAGGTTCAAACTATTCTCCTGCCTCAGCCTCCTGAGTAGCTGGGATTACAGGTGCGTACCACCACGCCCAGCTAATTTTCGTATTTTTAGTAGAGATGGAGTTTCACCATGTTGGTCAGGCTGGTCTCGAACTCCTGACCTCAAGATCCTCCCGCCTCGGCCTCCCAAAGTGCTGGGATTACAGGCGTGAGCCACCGTACCCAGCCTATGTAGGGCACATTTTAAAAGATATTTTAATAAGTTTTAAATAAAGGCACAGCTAGAGTATAAACCTACTGCAGAGTTTTACATTTTCATCAACCTGGCTCGCCCACCACAGCAGGCCTCACGGTTGGCTCATCAGGCATCCCCCTCGCATGCCCAGAGGCACCAAGGCCACATGCTGTGGGGTGTGCACAGAGCTCAGTGCCCCGCCCTCACCCCTCCACCAGGGACATGTGGGTTAATGCCCCCACCTCCTCTTGCCCTGTTTCCTTCCACACGAGGGTGGAGACAACCCCAGATATCAGGAGCCTCCTGCCAGGGACCCACGCACTCACCAGGAAGCCTGAGGTACTGTCTAGCAGGCAGCGCACACGGCAGATGAAGCAGCGGGTCAGGAAGGCCGAGTACTCGGTGGGCAAGCCTGCACCCCACTCCTGGGCCCTGAGCAGCCTCCCCCAGGACGGCGTCATCTCCTGCAGGCCACAGGGGTCAAGGGGCGTGGTGGTGGGAGAAGCCAAAGCACATGGGTCACACGCGTGGCAGCATACACAGAGCACGCGGCAAACACGCCGTGCTTCTCACACCAAGGTGGTGGAAACCCTATCGCTGCGCACCCCTCCCTCCCGCCCCCAGCATCCCTCTAGACGTCACTCGGACAGATTTTGCCTTCAACATCCTTTGCCTTTAAAAACATTGTTTTTAGTACATGTGCATGCATGACTATCCACCAACGGTTTCATCTTGCTTGTTTTTAACTTTATGAAAGGGTCTTGCATGTCGGTGCCTGGGCTCTGCTGTTTTGATTTAAGGTAAATCATGCTGTCCCAGGAGGCTGTGGTGGAAACTTCCATGAATTATTTTAGGCCTCTGTGGATCTGTGTGAGAGGACCAGGGAGCCGCACTCTACACAGGACCCCTGGGCAGACGCTGTCTCCGCAGAGCCCCACACCTGCAGGGCTCCACGGGGTGGCGGGGGGCAAGCCCTGAGCAGGGGGTCTTCGTAAAAGGGGCAACTGATTCTGAACAGCCCCAAACTTCGTCAGGGGCTTTTTTGGATAAATCTAGTATGAAGCAAAGAAACTTCCTGGCAGACATGAGACTTGAGGGGGAGATTGCAAAACAAGAAGCCAGGACTGCAGCTCACGGTGAGGCGGCAAGAATGGCGGCGACCTCAGGCCCGGCAGAGCCCAGGAAAGCAGCCAGGAGTGAAGCACTCAGGAGCCACACAGAGCTGGTGGCGGCCCAACCAGAGGACAGGAGGGACATGGGAGGAGGTCTCTGAAGAAAGGTGAGATTCAGCGCTAAGGTCAATGTGGAAGGCAGAGCACACACACCAAGAAGGGGCGCCAGGACATTTTCCAGAGGCACCAACGTGCTATGTGACCTGTTCTAGGTTTTGCTGACCCACCTGTCTCCGAGGGCGGGGGCTGCCCAAACACCACCTGGGGAGGGTCCATGGCCCAGTGCAGCTGCCGGCGGAAGTCCTGGCGGTCATCCACGTGGATGTAGTCGTAAATGTTCTGGTGCATTACGTCCGTCTGAAATATTGCAACAAGGTTATTTTAAGCCCTTCCCCAAGTGGCTTTGCACACTTCACTCCATGGATGAGTTTCCCCTCCGCTTGTCAAAGCAAGTCACAGCCATGGGGAGAGAATCCCACCGAAAGACGGCGCTTGGCCCTGGGCCCCGACTCTCCCTCCTGGGAAGATGCCTCAGTTGCCTGGAACACCCTCCCACCCGTCTGCCAGCCCAGTGGCGCCCACATCCAGCCTTCGGGGGCAAGCGGGAGGCTAAGAGATGAGCATCTTCTGGGCTGTGGACATTTGGGGTCAAGACATCCACCTTCCTGGTGACTTGCCCTCTTTGTGACTCTGTTTCCCATCACTTCACATCTTACGGCCGGCGATTCCCTTCATCCTGACACCCGGGCCTCAACCTCTTCCCATTTCCACGATGCCTCCAGGACCCGCCAGTTCACAGGCCTCTCTCTGGTCCTCTCTCCTTCCTCCTGCTCAGAAGCAAATCTGGGCCCTGACACAGAGGCCGACCCTCACAGGCACCCAGGTCCACGTCTGGTGACAGAGGCTGATGCTGTGGGTCAGGAAGACTGACTTCAAGAGGGACCCGACTGTCACCACTGCCAGTGAGCGTGTCTGAGCCTGAGGAAGGATGGCCGTCCCACCACGCTCTTCCTTCTCGTAACTGAAGGATGTCAGGCGTCTGCACCTAGAGCCTGGCTCACCTGGGCCACCCCCCCAAATAATTAACCCTGCCAGGGACTGCTAGTGACCTCAGGACTCTTTCAGGGTGACCTAATTCTAAGTGACATTTATTATCATGATAATAACCAAGTGGTTCTTCGTAACTGGATGTGAAGCTCCCTAAGAATCAAGACTTTAGGAGGGCAGAAGGAGATGGCGCTCCCTGAAGGGGCTGGACTTTCACCGCCGATGCCCCCACTGTCCCCTTCTGTGAATGCGCTGTCACGGAAGGTGGTGGGCAGAGGAGTCGGGAAAAGGAGGGCAAAGAGCTGGGAAGCAGCTGCCACCTTCCATCGGTGCTGGCGGGCCAGGGGCTACGGAGGTGAACGTGGGGCCGCCGGCAGACACCCCTCGAGGCAAAAAAGGGCCGCACCAGCCTCCTGCCGTGCACGCCCTGGAGGCTCTACCATCAGTGCCTTCCTAAGGACTCCTGCGACTGGAGGGTAACTTAGGCCAAAAAGCGCCCAATCAAGAACACGCAGCTGATGAGTCACCTCCAAGAAAACACCACCCAGTGAGACCACAGGACATCGCGGGCACCCGCGAGGCTGCGTCTGCCTCTGAGTCAGGGCCGCCCTCACCCTCGGTGCGGGGGCTGGTTCTATGCCGCCGACTGCATATAGAGGGAGGGTGCTTGCAGGGTCCCCCCCGCCCCGCATAGCGACCATGTGGGCACCTGCAGCGCAACGGCCTTGCCCACTCTACACACACGCACAGGGCACCCGCTCCGTGGAGCTGCGCATGGCCCGAGGCCTCCCAAGCCGGGGGAGGCTCAGCTGCCGGCTAACCCCGACGGTCCTCAAGGCAGCTGCACCAACATACGCTCCGGCATGGCCGTGCATGGAGCTCCGGGGCTGTGCCTTCTCCTCAATGCTTGTCCTTTTCCCCCTTTGTCTTTTAGTCGCTGCGGTGGATACGCCATGTTTCTCTCCGTGGTTTCAATTCCCATGTCATGAACCATAAAAATGCGCACCTTACGTATTTGGGATAGGCAGCGATGCGTGAGTGCGTGTGTGTGTGTGTGTGTGTGTGTGTGTGTGTGTGAGGGGGGATGCGTCGGCGTGTGGGTGCGTGCGTGGCTTCGTGCGTGCGTGGGTGCGTGCGCGGCGGCGTGCATGCGTGGCTACGTGTGTACGTGTGTGCGTGGCTTCGTGCGTGCGTGGGTGCGCGCGCGGCGGCGTACGTAGCTACGTGTGTACGTGCGTGCGTGGCTTCGTGCATGCATGGGTGCACGCGTGGCTGCCTGCATGTGTGGCTGCGTGCATGTGTGGCTGCGTGCGTACGGGCGTGCGTGGCTGCGTGAGTGCGTGGCTTCGTGCATGCATGGGTGCAGGCGTGGCGGCGTGTGTGCGTGGCTGCGTGTGCACGTGCGTGCGTGGCTGCGTGCCTGCGTGTGCACGTGTGTGCGTGGCTGCGTGCCTGCGTGCAGCCTGGCTGCGTCTCTTCTGGAATCCCCACTGAGCATCTGGCTGCCCTGCCCAGGCCCTTGTGGATGCACATTCCCTGGGACGTGTCCCTGCCGCTTCCCACCTCCCTGATGGATACCACACAGCCCAACGCATCCATCTTCTCCACGTGGGGAGAGCTTTTTTCCTAAGAAACCTTTCCTCACAGATCCCCTAGCTCTGCCCCATTGTCTTCTGGAAACTTCGTCACCCTGAAGCTGTCTGTGGTGTGAGCCAGGACTGAAGACTGGCTCTCCTCCTGCAGGGACGCAGCTCGCCGACGTCTGCAGCGCCGCCTCCATTCAATGCGAAGGCCCCGGAAACCACGGTGTGTGGCCAGCGGTGGGGGCCGCCCCTCCTCTGTGCTCAGGAGTCAGCTCCTCCCAGCCCTAGGGCTCCCTCTTTCTCCTTGACTTCCTGTTGCCAGGGGATTGTCTCCATGGGACTCTGTTAATTCAGGGGCTAGTAAGCAATGCTGGGTTTAGGCTTCCATCCTGTTCTGTTCTATGAAAGCCAGGTTTTCCCAAATCCAGGGCTTCACAGCTCTCTTATCACCAAGTAACCAGCAGCTCCTCCTTCAGTGTTCACCCTCAATTCACTGGAATATTTCGCAGTCAAAACTCCCCTCTTCTCCAGGAACTGCGTGGTTCTGCCGCTGCATGGCGGCAGGCTCAGCCCATCAGAGGATGCTCGGCTGCAAAACCACCGTGACATCGCCTCTCATGTCTCCGCAGGGTCTGCAGGCTGAAGGATGCAGCGTGTGGGAATTTTAAGAAATGCACATCCACACCCCGACGGCCAGAAAGGGGATCCACGAGGAAGCTTCAGAGTTCTCATCCAGACCACTCTCCCTCCCAATTCCACACCTTAAAATCCACTTTACCCCTGGCCTGCATAACACCAAGCCAAGAAAACAAAGACCCAGAAACCTGGGTCTGCCCCCTTCTAAATTACAGACCTTATGACTTTTACTTCACAGCTTATGGAGCATGGTGTGGTGACACTCCCCAGTCAACAGAGGTTGGCAACAAACAGAAACACCTACCCCATCCCCCTCTCACTGGCCAGCCTGTTGGTCCCTGTGCAGTAAGAGCCGGGCACCTCGTAGGGCCCCTGCTCTGCCAGGACAAGCACCTGCCTCGGGAAACATGGCTCCAGAACGCTCTCCTGTGCGAGCTTCGGCCTGCATTTCAGTGCCAGCTTTTTAGAACTGCATCGTACAGGAACCAGCGTCCAGAGGCAAGCGGCATTCCCCTTACACTTGCTGCCATCCCTAATTTCTTCCTTCATAAATGTTGCTTAAAAGACTAAAATTCCCAGCTGGCACAGTGGTTCGTGCCTGTCATCCCAACACTTTGGGAGGTTGAGGCGGGTGGATCACTTGAGGTCAGGAGTTGGAGACCAGTCTGGCCAACATCGTGAACCCCTGTCTCTACTTAAAATACAAAAGTTAGCCAGGCATGCTGGTGCGCACCTGTAATCTCAGCTACTAGGGAGACTGAGGCTGGAGACTCACTTGAACCTGGGAGGCTGAGGTTTCAGTCAGCTGAGATTCTGCCATTCCTTTTAAAAATAGATTCTTGCCCTCAGCCGCAAGAACCACAAGCAGAGACTTATTTCCCAGCAGAAGAGAAGACTCCTTCATCTTTATGGTCACAGTTGGGATGAGGCCCATGAGGTGGTCCGCACCCGTGGTCACGTGGCTGGCAGCTGCCGCTTCACCTGTAGCCCCTCGCTCCCTGCATCTGGGAAATCTGGCTGTCATTGCAATGCATGGTGCACCCACCCAGACTGTCGGGGGAATTCTCTGACTCGCCAGTCACCAAGGCCTGGGCTTGTGCCAGAGGCACATGGCAGTGCTGGATGCCTGGGTGCCCTGCTGTGTGGACGCCTGACTCTCCTCACAGTAGCTGGCGCTGCACCAGATCATGAGGCCCTGCACCTTCCGGAGCTCGCTGGCTCTCTCTCTCCAGTCCTTCACCATGGAGCATGCCTCCTCCTCCTCCTCCACAGATCATGAGGTCCTGCACCTTCCAGAACTCTCTCCAGTCCTCCACCATGGAGCATGCCTCCTCCCCCTCCTCCTCCTCCACAGATCATGAGGCCCTGCACCTTCCAGAACTCTCTCTCCAATCCTTCACCATGGAGCGTGCCGCCTCCTCCTCCACAGATCATGAGGTCCTGCACCTTCCAGAACTCTCTCCAGTCCTCCACCATGGAGCATGCCTCCTCCCCCTCCTCCTCCTCCACAGATCATGAGGCCCTGCACCTTCCAGAACTCTCTCTCTAGTCCTTCACCATGGAGCGTGCCGCCTCCTCCTCCACAGATCATGAGGTCCTGTACCTTCCAGAACTCTCTCCAGTCCTCCACCATGGAGCATGCCTCCTCCCCCTCCTCCTCCTCCACAGATCATGAGGCCCTGCACCTTCCAGAACTCTCTCTCCAGTCCTTCACCATGGAGCGTGCTGCCTCCTCCTCCACAGATCATGAGGCCCTGTACCTTCCAGAACTCTCTCCAGTCCTTCACCATGGAGCGTGCCTCGTCTTCCTCCTCCCCCCTCCTCCTCCTCCACAGATCATGAGGCCCTGCACCTTCCAGAACTCTCTCCAGTCCTTCACCATGGAGTGTGCTTCCTGCATAGAGCAGCGGCAGCCCGGCCCTGGCAACCCCATGTTGCCCCACACCAAATGGCCCTCGCATGCATTTCCATAGGCGACGCTGAGTGTTAGGTCCCCAGAGTTACCCCCAGTACCCTCCCTGAGCAGCCCCAGGCCTCCCCGACTACCTCGCCATCATCTCCCACCCTGCAGCCACATAACAAAAGGGAATCAACGAGCGAGAAAGGGCCACTGCTCAACCAAGGCGGCAGAGCCACGGAGGGGGCGTCCGAGCACCAGAAGGACGCCTCCAACCAAGGCCAATCTGAGGATTTGTACAGGGTGAAATGTAAATGTTGTTTAGGTTGAGGAAACAAAGTTCTATGTTTCACTCATTCGTGTGGCATGTCTGCCCTACGTCTTTCTTAATCTTTTAACATCTGATTCCTACAGAGTGACAGCAAGAGACGTGGTGGGAGAAATGGGACGGGAGAGCAGGCCATGAAGATTATCCCAGTAGTACAGAAACAAACCCTCCTTTCGTCAGGTAGAGGCAGTCTTTATTTTAGCTCTACACCACCACTTACAGAGCTCAGAATAAAATCATTTCCAATTTTAATAAGCTGCCCGCTCTAGCAGCTGACATTTTTACCTGTTTGCACAAAAGCGTGCACACATCTGCTAACTATGCCTGTGGGAGTCTAACTGTTCTGACCCACGAGCTCTAACCTTTGAGAAAACGAACAACTTCTTGAATCAACAAATGTCAGTGGCAACACACACACAGCCGGAAGCGGTGTATTCATCAGCAGGCATGCCGAGCTCGAAGACACTGAACTCGTGCGCTCAGGCAGTGACGGGGAATAATTGGTTCCTGACTTTTTGTAAAGCATTTTGCACAATAAGCTCACATAAGCACAAAGCTGTTCTAAACTTTTCCTGAGTTATTTTGCATGCACTGGAGGCAATGCCTGATTTAATGGCATTTGGAACCAATTTCCTCATAATCAAGGCAAAACTTTTTTTTGGTTTTTAACTTCTCATGCTTGGGGGGAAAATGACCAAGCGCCAAGAAGACATAAAGTCCAACCAGCAAGCTCTGACCCAGAATCAGCGTGCTCTGCACAGCACCTGCCCCCGTCCCCAGAGCCAAACCCTGGAGTGAGCCCGTCGAGCCTGGCTGAAGGCAGCGGCTCTGGGTGCGTCTGGAGAACACAGGGCAGCTCAGCATGCAGCGACTGGAGCTGCTAGTGATTCCAAGCATGCAAAAGGCAGAGCAAGCGGCCTTCTCTAGACTCACCCTGCACGCACAGCCAAGAGACCAAGCCGAAGCTGCTCTGTTTAGGTTGACGGAGCCAGTGAGCCACACCTGATGTCCGCCCATATCCTGTCCCACAAGCGTTCCCCCTGTCTGGGGCACCCCACAGTGAGGGAGACACCAAACCCCAGCAAATGCATACAGACCCACTCCACTACTCTCCACACGTGGAAAGGAAGCATCCCACGGGGCAGCTCCGTGGGAACTAAGCACAGAAGATGGAGATGAAGAAGACGCCGGCGGCCACCCCAGACGCTCGCTCCATCTGAGGGAATGAGGGACCCATCAGCCATCACTGCAGGTCCCCTCTCATAGGAGACGTCAGGAGCTGAAAGTGCCGTGACCACAGCAGGGCACACTGAGCAAAGCCTGTGGTCACGTGGTGTCGAAACAGCCGCCTGGAGTGATGTCCCTCTGTAGCGCCAGGCACCAGGGCTTTTCCCAGCACTCCACTGCTCAGTGGCACCGTGGTCCAGCCGCAGCCTGGCAGGCGAACACCACTGCTGGCCATCGTGTGGCACGGGAAACGGGGCTCGGAGTCATCAAGGTTGCTGCTGGGACAGCAGAGCCGTGTATCCACCCTGCACTACATTCCCAGGAGGGCAGCGGCCTGGACACCCCTTGGCAGCCATGCCCACTGCACAGTATTACCTCTCCCCTGCACACAGCTGTGTCTCCCTGCGTCCTCCAGCGGGGCCAGCCCAGGCCTGCTGATGAGCTGCATCTTCACGTGAACACTGGGGGAGAGGCCATTCCGAGGAGGTGTCCAATGTGCAGAGATAGCTGAGGTGCAGAAAACAAGCTCACTGTCATGAGCCCGGTGGTCCCGTGGTCCTGGCAGTTCACAGGGAGGGCAGCCTTGGGCTCGGGGGCAGGGGTTTGAAACTAGAGGCGGACTGGAGGAGCTACTTCGCAGAATCACCAGCAAGGCAGCAGCAATTTCAGCTTTGGGAAAAAACTCAAAATCCCGGCTCTTGTAGAAATTGGATAAAACACTGTGCAGCCTCAGGCCTGGGCAGACGTGAATGCTAATGACTTGTAGGGACCAGTGTGGCTGAGGGGGGGTGGTTCGTGCCTTCCACGGCCCGCTGCTCCGCACAGCCCCTACGCTTTCCACCTGACCAGGGACATGTTCACTTTGATCAATGGTGTGCTGCCTCTTACTCAGGGCGAATGCTGGCTCTGGGACCATTTCCTCAGAGGCAGAGGTGCTGGGCGCTGCAGGTGGAAGGGCTTGCCCTGGGGCCTCCTGTGCCACCGGTGCACACCCCCTGGTGTCAGCTGCCCCCCAGGGCCCAGCAGCCTCCAGGTGTGTATCTCACCTGGGTCCCAGAGGGAGGCTTCCTGCCAGCCAGGCCCCGGCCTGAGCATCTCAGGAACTTCTCTAATGCCAGGCCATGGCCCCACCCATGCCACTGAGGGTCTGGCTCCAGCCTCAGTGGGGCTGGGGTTTCCAAGATGGCCCCTACCTGGGCCCTGTGGGTGCTACTGCCCCTCCGTGGCTGTGTCTGTGTCCTCGGAGTCCCTCCGTGGCTGTGTCTGTGTCCTCAGAGTCCCTTTGGTCCTTGGCTGCTGAGCCGGCGCTACTGGTTAACATTTCCTTACACTGAACCCGTCTAAAGTCTTTCTATAAAACTGTTCAAATTTGTGCACAGTTTCTGTCTCCAGACTGAACCCTAATATACCCTCTAGTTTTCAAAGTTTTGTTTTGATCCTTCTCAAACATACCTGCCCTTTCTTCTTCATATGCAGTGCTTTCTTTATATTGCGTCTTTAACCTTTGATTATTTAAACCTTGTTTGCCAGTTTCCTTTGGACGGCTTTGTTCCTTAAGTTCTTCCAGGAAGCACAGTTTGTCTACCTGCCTGTTGACTCCTGCTCACCGTCTGTGCCTTCCTTGGGTTTATAACTTGCATTGGGAGCTCATCTGCAGGGCGGGTATTTTTGTGGGGGTGGCTGGTGGAAGTGCAGATAAAGGGCCCCATTCTTGCTTCTTTGGGTTCTCCATTCATCTCATCAGTCTGCAATATGCCTGATTTCCAGATCCTGGGAGCCGTTTCGTGCAATGAGAGAAATCTGGATTGTACAACCAGCATCTGATTTTCCAGGAGGGACCCTTGCTCCTTCCCAGACAGAAAAACAGCTCCCTTGCTCCCCCTCCTGGCCTTGAGTGAGATTTGTTTTTTTTAGATGGAGTCTCGCTCTGTCGCCAGGCTAGAGTGAAATGGCACAATCTCATCTCACTGCCACCTCCACCTCCAGGGTTCAAGGAATTCTCCTGCCTCAGCCTCCCGAGTAGCTGGGACTACAGGCTCGCGCCACCACGCCTGGCTAATTTTTGTAATTTTAGTAGAGACAGGGTTTCACCATGTTGGCCACAACGGTCTGAATCTCTTGACCTTGTGATCCACCCGCCTCGGCCTCCCAGAGTGCTGACATTATAGGCAAGAGCCACTGTGCCCGGCCAGGTGAGATTTTTTTATCCCACCTTTTCCTGGGTGAGTTGCCCTTCCAGGGCCTGATATCTGATGAGGCCTCAACCCCATTCTCTGCCCGAAGCCTGGACTCACCCACCTGGGGCTGGCCGGGTAGCATTCCAAATGAACCACGCACATGTCAGGAAGGGCATTTCCAGAACACGCTGCGTCCTGAGTGCACCCAGAAGCTGAGGGTTAAGACGCTGACTGGGAGTGGCTGGATGGGATGGTGCTAGGGGGGCAGGGGGCCTAGCAGAGTAGCAGAGTGCCTGAGCCGGAGGAGGCCATGCTGCCATCCACAAGCCACAGCTCCCTTAGACCACAACACCCCTGACCCTGAGTGGCCTCTCATGGAGACCCCGAACCCAGGCTGGAAGAGACGGTGCCCTAGACAGAGACGGGGTGTGGAGATCTTTATCTGAGAAGAGCTCAGTGATAAGAAAAGCCTGGTTTTCGACATCTGTCAGACCTTGAAGACAATGAACATTTACAAAGGGAAGAGAACCTAGCATTTAACCGACTGGAAGGCTGTTCTGGTTTCATTTACCTGGTGGAAGCCCAGATAGTCCACGATTGTTGCTGATGCGTAAAATATCATCCCTTCTGCGCTCACGACCAGAGCAAAGCCATTAAGAGACTAGAAAAAAAAAAAAAATCGAATTGGCTCATCCAAAATCAAAAAGTGCAAGCATCATTTGCTTAAATTTCAACAATACCCTCCTGTCTTATAGTCCATATTCATAACCTCCAGAAATGCCCACTTTTAATGCATTTATTACCATTTTGTCGCAGGCTCCATGTTAACAGGCAACATGAGAAGGCAGCCATGGTTCACAAGGCCTCTTTTCTAATAAGTATAAAATCACGTGTTATTATATGTACCTTGTCTGGGTGCGACAGTGAGACTTGGCACCTAAGACGGGGCAGGAGCTTTCTGTCTTCCTCAGCAGGCACCTCCTTCCACGCACCATCTGCAGTACTCTGGCTGTTCTAAGGATTTTTATTATGAAAAATATTGAACTCCATCCACCACCCTAGCTAACATGGTGAAACCCCGTCTCTACCAAAAACACAAAAATTAGGTGGGTGTGGCGGTGCACACCTGTAATCCCAGCTCCTTGGGAGGCTGAGGCAGAAGAATTGTTTGGACCCGGGAGGCAGAGGTTGCAGTGAGCCGAGATGGTGCCACTGCACTCCAGCCTGCACAATGGAATAAGACTCTGTCTCGAAAAAAAAGAGAAAAAAAAATATTGATCTCCGTCAAGCGTTTTTCTGTACTTACTGAAATAATCACAGTTTTTCTTTAGTGTGATTGATAGATTTTCTGATAATGAGTCATTCTTGTACTTTATGAGGTAAGTCCCATTTGATCATGACTTTTTAATTTGTTCTTGGAATTGATTAACTTCACTTAGGGGTTATCCATCTATGTTTAAACTTGGCCTGTAGTCTCTCTCCATATTTTGCATGCAGTATATATAACCATCAAGACACGAGTCGCTCCTGCCCCTCTCCTTCTGTTTTCTGGACCTACTTAGGATGAGGGCAATATGCTTCTGGAAGGCCTGGTCCGCCTCACCCTGAAGACCCTCTAGTGTGGGCACGTTTTGCAGAGATGGTGGATGAAAAGGGGCAGAATTTAATGTCATGTTGATTTATTTATTGTTAGTGTATGCAAGTTCTTTATTTTTTCTTACATCAATCATGGCATCTTAAAATACTTTCAAGAAATTAATTTCATCTTGATGTTAAACTCATTCATGTATGTTATTCATAATATTTGTATGATTATTAAATCTTAGTTATAGCTGTAATCATTGTGGGATTTTGGAGGGAGCGGAGGAGAAGGCAATGTGGCTGTCGTGCCTGATGTGAAGCCTTCCTTTATTTCAGAAGCAAGCCCACAGCTCCACCCTGCAGCGGCTTTGCGGGGCGTCACTGGTGAGGATGCGCGAAAGACGTGGCCTCTGAGTCACGGGATCTGTCCTCATGAGCACCACCGTGGCAGCAGTGGCCACTGCCTGAGCAAGCACGGGCTGCCAGCCGGTTACCCCGCTCAGTCTCACACCCCCAAAGGCAGAAGCCGGGGGGCAAGGGGCTGAGCCACCTGCACATGGCTTTCACAAATGTTTCAATTTGTGTCTTTAAAACAGAGACATTTGGAGACTTTAACGTCCGTGACATTTGTGGCTGTCAGTGGCATATCACAGACTAATTTCCCTTAAATCTGGACCGTGCTGGGTACTTTTGTTTTCCTTTTTTTGAAATCTTTGCCAATTTGAAAAGAGATAAATTATTTTACCGTCATAGTTTTCATTTCTTTGAATGCTAATGAGATTGAAAAGCATTCCCTACATTCACCGTAATGAGGACACAGGAAGTGCAATAAACTTCCAGTGACACAAGCACAGAGAATTCACACAACTCCCAGTGAGCTTAAAGTGACCGTTTCAAAAGTCTACAGTGCGTCCTCGAGAAACTAGAGAAGAGTCAGTTAAATCCAATGTAAGTAGACGGAAAGAAAACATAAAGGTAAGGGTCAAAAATCCACGAAAATGCTTTAGAACACTCAAATAATAGAGACTATCAACAGAGTCAAAATTTGAATTTTTGAAAAGACTAATAAAATGGACAGTCTGCTAGCAAGACCTGTCAAGAGAAAAACAAGTTGCTGACACCAGGAGTTTAAAAGGACATCACTACCGGTCCTACAAATATTAAAAGGATAATACGAAAATACTAGAAATGATAGTTAATGCATTAAACAATTTAAATGAAACAGGAATATTCCTTGAAATATGCAAATCAACAAAAGTGATATAAGAACTAGAAAATCCAAATAACCTAATATCTATTAAATAAATTGAATTTCTAATCAAAACTATCCCACGAAGAAAACTCCAGGCCCCAATCAAAAAACATACACTACCAAGGAATAAATCTAATAAAAGGTGTTTAAGACTGGTATATTGAAAACTATGAAACATTACTGAGAAAATACCTGAATAAACTAAGAGATATACAATGTTCCTGGATTGAAAGGCTCAATGTCATTAGAATGTCCTGTCTCCCTAAATTGATCTGTACATATAATGTAATCCCAATCATAATTTTAAGGGTTTTTTTCTCTTTATAGAAAGTGACAAGCTGATGCTAAAATTTTTATGGCTGGGCACGGTGGCTCACGCTTGTAATCCCAGCACTTTGGGAGGCTGAGGTAGGAGGATTGCTTGAGCACAGCAGTTCAGGACCAGCCTGGGCACCACAGCGAGACCCCATTTCTACAAAAAACAAACAAACAAAAACTTTAAAAACTAGCTGGGCATGGTGGTGCCTGCCTGTAGTCCCAGCTACCTGGGAGGCTAAGGTGGGAGGAATGCTTGAGCCTGGGAAATTGATGTTGCAGTGAGTTCAGATTGCACCACTGCACTCCAGCCTGGGTGACAGAGTGAATAAAATAAATAGATATGAAATTGCAAAAGACCTAGCCTTGCTAAAGAAATCTTGTTAAAAAAGAACAAAATTGTGGAACGTATTTTGACTTCATGGCTTCCTATAAAGCTGTGGTCATCAGGACAAGGTCAGGATAGACAGGCTGACCTTCAGCCGAGGCACTCGGTCCATCAGCGGGGGAAGAACGGTCTGACACAGCATGGCTGGGACCGCTGGAGATTTGTATGGAAAAAGGAACCCCGACTCCTATCTCACACCACACCAAAGATTAAGACCTCTGACAGACACAAACACAAAGCCCAGAGCCACAAAGCTTCCAGAAGAAAACCCAGGAAAACACCCTCATGAGTTTGAGGTGGGTAGATTCGGTAGGATACAGAAACACTAGCCCTTAAAGAAAAAAGTTGATAAACTGGGCTTTATTTAAAATGCCGGTGAAAAAATGAAGAGATAAGCTACAGAGAAAAAAATATGCACAGCACATTGACAAAGGACTTTATCCGGAATCTATAAGACTGCTACAAATCAACAATTAAAAGATAACCCAATTTTAAACAATGGGACAAACATTTGCACAGATACTTTACCAAAAGAGAGAGAGTAACGCCCATCATACACATGAATATGTGCTCAGCATCCGTAGCCATCAGGGACATACAAGTTAAAGCCACACTGAGATTTGAGATGCTGCCTCACACTCCAGGATGGCCACTGTCAGAAAGACTGACAGCGCTGGACACTGGTGAGGGCGAGAGTGTAACTGGGGGCAATGAACCATGCTACCGTCACGTTGGAAAACCGTTCTGCCGTTCTGCGTAAAGGCAAGAATACATCTACCCTACAACCCAGAAATTCCACCCTTAGTATTTAATCAAGGGAAATGGGTATGTTCACAAAAATGCTTGGAGAAGGGTGTTCACAGTGGTCTTAGTGACAATCATCAAAAGCGAGAAATAGCCCAAACAACAATGAACCTGACAATCGATAATGAATCGCAGAACAATTATAAAATGGAATTTTGTTACACAATTAAAAACTTTTAAACTTACTGATTATGCAAACACATTGATGAATCCCACAAACACGATATTAAATAAAAATCAGATGCAAAAGTTTATAACCTTAAGAGTCTATTTATATGACGTCTAAGAACAGGCCAAACTAATCTACAATAATAAATAGCAGAAAGTGGCTCCCTGGGTGTGGCAGAGGGCACGTGATTGAATAAAAGTGGGAGAAGCCCTATATACAAACAAACTTGAAAACCTAAAGTATATATTTCCCTAGGAAAATATAACATAAAAATTGACCCCATTAGAGAGAGCAAGCTTAAAAGATCAACTCCTGTTGAAGGAATCGAGAAAGTTCTCCAGGAATTACCCAAAAACATGCACCTGTTCCATTTGGTTTTAACATGGAATTCCACCACATCTTCAAAGATCAGATAATTTCGATGCCCCATAAATTGTTCCAGAGCATAGAAAGTGAAGGAAAATTTCTAGTCCTTTTTAAGAAGTATAACGAGAGAGAGATCCAAGATGGCCGATTAGCAGCAGCTCAGGATTGTAGCTCCCACTGAAAGCGCAGAGAGTGAGTGGACGCCACATTTTCAGACGAATTTTCATAGCCCACGGACCAAGAGATTCTTGGCAGAGAAGCCCCACGGGTCGCCAGTGCGACCCTTTTGGAGGGCGTGGCCGTTTTGCAGGCGCCCCGACGCGGCGGTTCTCAGTCCGGAGTATACGGGACTGAGTGCCCTTTTGGTTGGCGTTTGGAGCTCCGGGAAAGCAGAGTCTCCCATTCAGCTGATTAAAAAGCGGATTGAAGTGGGGAACCAGACCGGGAGATTCCCGGGCAGAAAGCGCCACGAATCTTAACGCCGGTGTTTCAGCCGGCGTAGTGGGTCGCCACAGGGGAAGGCTGGCCCCCCCCCCAACAACAATAACAAAAAAAACAGCAGTTGGAACTGCTGAGGATTAAGCATTTCACACCAAGTACAGCTGAACCCGGGAAGGTCCAGCTCTGTGGGGGGAGGGGCATCCGCCGAAGGAAAATTAAGAAATAGAAAAAACTTTATCACCAACAAGCTGGACGTCCACTCAGAGACCTAATCTGAAAGTCAGCAATTACACAGACGACAGGTGGATAAATCCACAAAGATGGGAAGAAACCAGCGCAGAAAGGCTGAAAACACCCGAAATCAGAATGCCTCTCCTCCTACAGAGGATTGCAGTGCCTCATCACCAATTGAACAAGGCCTGATAGAAAATGAATGTGAGGAATCAACAGAATCAGGCTTCAGAAGGTGGATAATGAGAAACTTCTGTGAGCTAAAAGAACATGTTCTAGCCCAATGCAAGGAAACTAAGAACTTTGAAAAAAGGTTTCACGAAATGTTCATGAGAATGGACAATTTAAAGAGGAATATAAGTGAATTAATGGAGCTGAAAAACACAATACGAGAACTTCGCGAAGTATGCACAAGTTTTAACAGTCGAATTGATCAAGCAGAAGAAAGGATTTCAGAGGTCGAAGACCAACTTAACGAAATAAAACGAGAAGACAAGATTAGAGAAAAAAGGGTAAAAAGGAATGAGCAAAGTCTCCAAGAAATATGGGACTATGTGAAAAGACCTAATCTACGTTTGATAGGTGTACCTGAATGTGACGAAGAGAATGAATCCAAGCTGGAAAATATTTTTCAGGATATTATCCAGGAAAACTTTCCTAACCTAGCAAGGC
Source organism: Ateles fusciceps (assembly GCA_036589455.1). Lineage (NCBI taxonomy): Eukaryota > Metazoa > Chordata > Mammalia > Primates > Atelidae > Ateles > Ateles fusciceps. The sequence goes on from JAZHEH010000586.1 coordinate 10,019,378, forward strand.
AGACTAATATTCAAGTCCAGGAAATCCAGAGAACACCACAAAGATATTCCTCAAAAAGAGCAACCCCAAGGCACATAATCATTAGATTCATTAGGGTTGAAACGAAGGAGAAAATACTACGGGCAGCCAGAGAGAAAGGTCAGGTTACCCACAAGGGGAAGCCTATCAGACTCACAGCTCATCTCTCAGCAGAAACCCTACAAGCCAGAAGAGAGTGGGGGCCAATATTCAACATCCTTAAAGAAAAGAACTTTCAACCCAGAATTTCATATCCAGCCAAACTAAGTTTCATAAGTGAAGGAAAAATAAAATTTTTTGCAAACAAGCAAGTACTCAGAGATTTCATTACCACCAGGCCTGCTTTATAAGAGCTTCTGAAGGAGGCACTATGTATAGAGGGGAACAACCAGTATCAGCCACTTCAAAAGACCCATCAGTAAGCTGCATCCAGATCCATCTTACATGCAAGGATATACAGAGACTCAAAACAAAGGGATGGAGGAAGATTTGCCAACCAAATGGAGAGCAAAAAAAAAAAAAAGCAGTAGTTGCAATTCTCATCTCTGATAAAATAGACTTTAAAGTAATAGAAACCGAAAGAGATAAGAAGGACATTGTATAACGGTAGAGGGATCAATGTAACGGGAAGAGCTAACGACCCTAAGCCTATGCGCACCCAATATAGGAGCACCCAGATACACGGGGCAACTTCTTGGTGACTTACAAAGAGACTTGGACTCCCACACGATAATAGTGGGAGACTTTAACATTACATTGTCAATATTGGACAAATTAATGAGACAGAAGGTTAAGAAGGATACCCGGGACTTGAATTTAAACCTCAAACAAGTAAACTTAATAAACATTTACAGAACTCTCTACTCCAAATCCACAAAATATACATTTTTTTTTCAGTAACGCATCACATTTATTCTAAAAGTGACCACATGGTTGGGAGTAAATCACTCCCTAGCAATTGCATAGCATTTCATAGGTTTAAATGAAATATTGGTTGGCTGTTTGTTTGTTATTTTCCTCCCTTATCCCTTCCTGTCTCCATTGTATAACACAATTATTAGTATAAAAAAAGCTTTTAATATCCATTTGTAGACTGCATTCTAGCCTGGGCAATAAAGCAAGATTCCCATTCTCTCTTCCTTTTTTTTTCTTCTTCTTTCTCTTTATTTCATTCTTTTTTTCTTCCTTCTTTCTCTTTTCTCTTTAAAAAAAATAATAAAATAAAAAATAAAAAAATAAAAAAATAAAAAATAAAAAAATAAAAAAAAATAAAAAGAAGTATAACATTGACGCTTCACTCTGATGTGGAGAGTAAAATAAAAAAGAAAATCACACACCAATATCACCTTTGAACATTGATGCAAATGTGCTAAATGAAGCATTGAGAAATAGACTCCAGTTTCACATTAGGAAAATAGTGTGAATAACCAAGCAATACAACCAATAACCAAGCAGATATAATCCAAGATGCAAGCTTTGGTCCATTAATACAACATGCCATATTCACAGATCTGAGGGAAAATCTTACGATTATCTCCATATGTGCTGAAAAAAGCCCTCAACAAGTATTCCTGAAAAGAAAGGCTCAAGACAGGAGGAATTACTGAATGCCTTCTTCACAGGTAACCTGTACGTGTGCGTCTCATTCCTAAGGCAGCGACTTCATAGGGAAACATTCAAGGTGTTTCCAGTAGATCAAGAAACAGGGTAAGGACACCCACCATTACCCATACAAGGGGTGCAACTATAGCCCCCAATACGGCACCCCGTATGGCTGCCACTTGATTTTTGTAAATGAAGCCTCAGGGGAACACAGCCATACCCATGCATTTATTTCTGTACTACAACCGCAAAGCTGAGTGCCTGGGTGGACACAGTACAGCCCAGAATGCCTAAAACCTTTACCATGTGGGCCTTTAAAGAAGAGCCCTGCCAACCCCACCCCATGGCACTGGACCTTGCATTGCAGGCATGGATCCACGCAATTCATGAAACATCAACAGGAGGCACAACAATTGGGGGAAAAGTAAAACTGTCTCTGTTTGCAGATGACATCATAGTACATCTGGAAAACCCAAGAGAATCAATGATAAAAATAACCCGAATAAAAGAGGTCAGTATAAAATTAACATACAGATATCCATAACCTTTACATACTAGAAAAATGACCAGATTAGGGTACAGAATTGTAGACAAAGCCCCATTTACAAAAACGTCAAAGAAGCTAAAGTACTTATAAATAAACTGAAGACATCTGCGAAACCTATATGAAGAAAACTTCCAAACATCTTCAAGAGACACAAAAAATTACATTTGAACAAATAAGACACAGCTGAGTCCTGCACAAGATGAGCCAACATCCTTGAGACGCCTGCTCCTCCTGAGCGAATGTACCAACACGCCGTAATAGTAATAAACGTAGAACCAAACTGTTCATGCAGCTAAGAGGTTTATACTAAATACGAAAATAAACATGCAGTGATAGCTACAAAAGCACTGAAGAAGGAAAAGCCAGAAGGCAGGAGCGTCTTCTTCAGTATCTAAGAAATAGTGTCAGGCCTGTATCATTCAATCATAGGCGTGAACAGACACATAAATCAATGGACTGGAATGGAAAGTCAGAAATGGGTCCAGGTGCAAATGGAAAACTGATGCGTGAAAAAGTGTCAGCTCAAATCACTGAGACAGAGACGGGCTTTTCAATAACTGGTGCTGTATTATGAGACGTCGTTATTACAACCCGTTTGTTTAATCAGAGCTGGGTAATCTACAAGCTGTGCAAGCTGACACGCTCTTCCTTTAGCATGTTAAGTCGGTAAGTTAAATGTTATGGGTATTTCCCCAATGTCGGAGTCTCACCTGATCCCTAGACCACCGTGACTGCGGCAGCTCACACTTTTATAACACAGATGGGAGTCAAGCTGCTGTCATCTCATCTGGAATTGCTTTGTGCGGCTTCAAGGGGAGAAGGGGCTGCGTTTCTCCTTCGAGCTGCCTGCATTGTACTTTGCAGGGGCACTTTCCTAACCTCTCAGAATTAACTAAACAGCTTTCTATCCCTTTCTAGGCTCTTCAATGGCTTAACCAGCTTCACTATTTTGTTTCTTAAAGTTTTCCTGAAATCTGCTTCTAAGAACAAGTGGACCAGGCACCTGACCCCCTTTATTTTGAGACGACTCCCCATTCTTCCTTACCAGTGCAATTATGATTCTGTTCAGAGCGGCATCTCACTCGCACAAAACCGTTTGCCTCCCAGCCTTTCACATGGAGTGATTTGGCCCATGAGGTAGGGGCTGGGGCTCGGGGACTCAGTCTCTCTCCCCTGACCCTGGGGCCATCCTGGTCCAGCCTTCCATGTTCCTACAAGAAATGCAGACAAGAGGCAGCTCGCAGAGTCACTGGCTGGGAGGAAGGGGGGCTGGGGGCAGCAGAAGGGGCCCGAGTCCCGGCGACGCCGTGGGCTCCTGGCCGAGTCCAGCTGCTGCAGGTTCCCAACCACGTGACAAGAGCCTTCTTTCTGGAAAGGCCTTTCCTTTTTCGTTTTCTCCCTAGTTTTTTTCCCCAGTTAACTTTGTTGTAGAATTTCCGCCTTCTTTGTTCAGTTGGCTGTACAGTATTTCATACATCTGTGCCTATCTTGTTGGGTGTCACAGGTATGGGGAAGGCTGACCTGCTACCCAGGGTCGGGTTCATACCAGAAGCCACATGTTCTTCCCAAAGACACCGTCACACCACACCTAGTTCAGGAGGAAAGTCACATGCAGAAGGACACAGCCTCAAACCTAGAGCCTCATTTGGCTGCAAAGCGCATTTTTCAATCAGTAAAGTATCATCCAAAAGAAAAGTCACAGGTCCCGTGAAAATATAAAAGAAACACTTGTCAAGATCAACTCAGCAGTCGGTGAGACGAGCAGTAAGATGTTATGGCCAATGGAGAAAGCTGAGGCGCTGGTGCAGGCGGCGGGACGAGACTGCTGGGTCAGGTGCCAGTGACCGGAGGGCCTCCCTCCCACTGACCCGGAGACTGTGTCGCCCCCTTAGTTCTGGATACAGAGATGCAGGCATCAGATGATGACTTCGCAATGGGATTTGAACTGTGTTGAGCAACTGAGCAAGAAACCCAGGCCTCACAAAGCACCTCCCACTCGGATGAAGATGTCAGGGGGCCCCACCCAGCTGTCACAACAAAACTCTGTAGGCTGCTCCGTGATGGCAAAATAGGCCAATGCTTTACAGGGTCTGGCATCAGACAAGAAGCCCCTCGTTATCAGTCACCCTGAATTCCAGCAGGTTCCTAGAGAAAGGGAAATTGGCCCCAAAGGACGTCTGTATCCACGGGAGCATCTAAGGAACTCACGTGAACTGCAGCATTTGTACGTTTCCATTCCCATGCAGCTCCGAGGAAGACAGCTGGTTCCACACTAACGTCTCTGAGTCGTGAGCAGAAGGTCTGGTGAACCTGCCTGGAGCCGGCCAGAGGGGGTTTACAAGCTCTCGGTTCGCCCAAATTTCCCCAGAAGTTCCATTCTCAGACGTGCTGCATTTCTTTGGGGTAGGGGGCTATGGAAGACTTTGGACTCAGTTGTTGATATCACTGAATAAAGGACCCAATGTGTCCATAGGGTGATCCACAGAGAGGAAATCACTCTTTTCCTTCCAGTCGCTGGACTAATCAGCAGGACATGAAATGGACCCCACTAGGAGTGTGAAAACAGCCACATGCCAGCCTTCCAGAAACGGACTGAACCCGCTACTTGAAGGCACGGAGGAGGAACAGCACGTGGTGCCCGCTGGCAGATTAGCAAGCTGGATAATCATCTCACCATGTCCTGTGTGCCTCAGAGATTTTCACCTAAAAACATAACATCTTCTCATTCAGCCTCCCACCAGCTGGAAGAAATTTTTCTTGGAGGATTTTTAGGGACTTAAGTTTTAGCTCATGTGACCAGGCTGCGGCCCCCATGGCCAGACTTCCATGTCCCTCATCTTACTGACTCAACCAAGAGAGTGTATTTTTATGACAGCTTTTTCCAAACTTTAAAAAAGGGTTTAAATTATAATAAAATATATGTAACATAAAAATTACCATTTTAACCATTCTAAGTGGTTAATGTTTTTTTTTTTTTTTTGGACAGAGTCTCATTCTGTCACCCAGGCTGGAGTACATACAGTGGCGTGATCTTGGCTCATGGCAACCTCCACCTCCTGGGTTCATGCAGTTCTCCTGTCTCAGCCTCCCAAGTAGCTGGAATTACAGGCGCCTGCCACCATGCCCAGCTAATTTTTGTATTTCAGTAGAGACATGGTTTCGCCATGTTGGCCAGGCTGATCTCGAACTCCTGACCTCGTGATCTGCCCGCCTTGGCCTCCCAAAGTGCTGAGATTATAGGCGTGAGCCAGCACACCTGGCCTGAGTGGTTTAATTTTAACCATTTTAAGCTCAGCGGCATTAGGCACAGCCACATTTTTGTGCCACCATCATGACCGTCCATCTTCAGAACATTCCCACCCTGCCAAACCAAAACTCTGTCCACATTAAACACTCGCCCCCACCCCCTCCCCAGCCCGGGCACATGCCACCACTTTCTGTCTCTGCGAATTTGCTTACACTGGGGACCTCACCTGAGCGGAATAAAGCAGGCTTTGTACTCATTTCCCTCTGCAGGGTCCTCAAGGTTGATCTGAGCCACGGTGCCTGTCCATTTCCTTCCTTCCTTTTTTATCCGCTCCCCCTCCCCAGGCCCCAGGTAACCATCGACTCTGTTTCAACGAGTTCCACCTTTTTAGATTCCACATCTGAGTGAGATCACGCAGAACTCTCTTTCCAGGACTTATCTCACTTGGCACCATGTCCTCCAGGTTCACCCGTGGTTTTGCAGATAACAGAATTCTCTTCTTTTATGGTTGAGCAGTGTTCCACGGTGTATGCACACAACATTTTCCTTGTGCATTCCCTGGTGGACGTGTAGGTTGTCTCTGCATCTTGGCTACTGACGAGTGCTGCCATCAACACAGAGTCCAGGTGTCTCTGTTTCTGATTTCAACTCCTTTGGGTAAATGTCCTGCAGGGGACCACTGGGTCACAGGGAAGTTCCGTTTTTTATTTTTCTGAGGAAAAAATTAAGCCCCATGTAGCCTTCCATACGTCTGCACTAATTCACATTCCCGCCAGCGGCGCACGAGGGTTCTCTTCTCTCCACACCCTTGCCAACGACTGCCTTCCATCCTTTGGAAACGGCTGTCCTGATGGCGTGAGATGTGCGCGCTGACGGTTTCCATCCACACCTGCCCGTGCCTCGTGATGCTGAGGCACTTCCCACGTACAGCCTGGCCATTTTGCATCTCCTTTGGAGAAGCGCCTATCAGGTCTTCCGTCCGGTTTTTCATCTGGTTGTTTTCCTGCTCTTGGGTTGTCTGGATTTTTTATGTATTTGGGGTATTTCCCACCTGTCAGATGTACAGTGGGTAATGCGTCCCCGTCAGGTGCACGGTGGGTAAGTGCATCCCATCAGGCACACGGTGTCCCGTCAGGTGCTCGGTGTCCCATCAGGTGCACGGTGTCCCGTCAGGTGCAGGGTGGGTGAGGGCGTCCCGTCGAGGTGCAGGGTGGGTGAGGGCGTCCCCGTCAGGTGCGCGGTGGGTGAGTGCGTCCCGTCAGGTGCACGGTGGGTGAGGGCGTCCCGTCAGGTGCGCGGTGGGTGAGTATGTCCCGTCAGGTGCACGGTGGGTAAATACATCCCCCTTGTTCCGTAGGCGCCTCTTCATTCTGCTGATTGTTGCCTTTGCCGTGCAGAAGTTTTTCAGTGAGGTGTAGTCCTGTCTGTGTATTTCTCTTTGTTGCACCGCCCTTTTAAGGCTGAATACTACTCCTCTGTAGGTAAGTGCCACATCTTGCTAACTCCAATCTGTCAGCGGAGGCGTGGGTGCCCTCCTGCTTGGGCTGTGAACACTGCTGCTGTGGCTGCATTTCCAGAAGGAAGGGATCTAAGGCTGAAGTCATTTCACAACCCTTTGCTCTTTCCTGCAATCCTTAGCTGGGGTAAAAGGAGGCTCAGAAGCTGTGGTGAGGGTTAAGTCACACTCGGTGCCTGCCAGAGCTGGCGTCCTGAGGAACGATGGTGCCAGGCGCACTTGACCTGCATTTTGTTGCCACGCCCACCTGTGCCAGCTTCACAGCTTCTCCCTGGAACTCCTGGAGCTCTTGTCCTGCCTGGAGTTGATCGTGGGGAGTACCCACGAGGGCCTGGGATCGTCCCCGCCTGTGCTCAGCAAGGTCTGGGCTGGTGCCAGTAGAGGTCAGGGACTTTGGGGCCGTGGAGGGACCACGGGCCAACCCCACCCCCTTCCCATGTGGTGATGCAGACACTGAGCAACCGGGAAGACTGGCCCAGCACCGGCACCCGCGGCGTCAATGCCCTTTCTCCATGGTGTCTCCCATCTTAGGGGCCAGCAGCTGTGTCCAAAACTGAGGGACCCAAACCACCACTGCGCCTCAGGCTGACCCTGAGAACAGCCATCTGGCACCTGCCCCCTCAGGCCCCTGCAGCCCCTCTGTACCCTGGGATTTAGGCAGAGACAGGGTGAGAGGACGCGGGGGTGCACCAAGAGGTTGGTAGAAAACAAGGCATCACTTCTGCTGAGACAGTTGACCATCTGCCATCCTGAGAGCCGAAGCTGCTGGTGAGAGCGTGAAGCAGCCAGGCCCGTGTGGCTGAGTGGCCATCTGCTGAAAAAGAATGGAGTTGCCGTCTAACCACACTCGGAACCAGGCAGTGGTGACGCTGAGGGTCCTCGCTCCCGTCCTGCACAGGCTGAAGGTGTGTGCACCGTGTGCGCCAGGGCCTCGAGTCCTCAGCCCCCAGCCCTTCCTGGCACTGCCGGAGGGGGCTGTGCCCACCGGCTCCTGCAACAGCTTTTCCCAGTTCAGCGGTTGCCACATACTGATGACATCCTACTAATAATAGTTCAAAGACCAAAGAAATTTTCAAGTCTTGAGTATACAAAATGTCTTCTTAAAAAAGATTTTATGAGATTAGTCACAACCAAAAGCAACCTTAATTTTAACTCACAAGGCAGAATTTTTTTTAAAGACCATAAAATGCTGTTTGCCATGTCATATGGATTCAATATCAGATTGACTTCTGGTCCAGCTCTGTCACGCCAAATACTTGTACACATGTGGGCCCATCTTTCAAATATGCATCTCGAACGTCTGTTTGTTTTCTTCTCCCTCTGCCTTTCTAATCCTAGGAGAGTTTTGGTTTTTTAAACATGGTCCATGGAAAATGAGATCACTTTTCCACATGGAAAAAGGGATTTGGCTCTAAGGTTAAGGCTGTACATTTTTTAGGGGGAAAAGATCACATCTATGTTCTGTCACTGAACATCAGGAAACGGCGCACCTGCCACCTGGCAAGAGCGACGGAGGTCGGGACAGGTGAGGGCTGGAGCCACGCTCTCCCCCAGGCATGCAGGGAACGGGGCAAACGTTCTGAGAAAGCCGGGACTTTCTTTGTCAAACCCTTTAAATATTCTGATCTCTTCGAGTTCCAGGGCAGAAAAAATAACCGGCAAGTACTTCAAAGATTATTTTTGTCAAGGTCATGGCAGAGGGAAAATGAGGGACAAGGAACAACCCTCCGCAGCCCCCTGGCTGCCCCTCCTCGGAGTAAAGGGAAGTTGGGAGCATTGTGCTCCCCTGAGAGCCGTTGCCACGGTTACGGAGCCACAACACAGCGGCCAGTCACGCGAGCGGGCACCGGGCGGCGTCGGGGCAGCTGGCCCGGCCTCCTGGAGCCAGATCACTCACAGGGGCCGCTCCATGGGGCTCGCGTGCGTGCGAGGCAGCGCTCTTGCTCGGGGAGCTGAATAACTGGCTGTTTATAAATCCCACAAACAGTAAACGCAGCCTTGAATCCCTTCCACAGAGCAGCTCCACAGCTTGAAAACAGTTCTTGAGAATGCAGCTGGTGGACGGCCGGACGGCCACAGAGGGGGAGCGCGACACAGGCCCCGGGCCCCTCAGAGAGCAGGCGGACAGCGGCCCCCGGGCAGTCACTCCTGACGCCCACCGCAGCCCCGCTCAGTTAACCCAGTGCCCTGAGCCCCCTTCTGGCTGAGGGGAGAACAGCCTGTGCTGACGCCACCTCCGCCTCCAGCCTCGTCTTCGCTGAGTGCTCTTGGCGATTAATTCCCTCTCCCAGCCTCAGTTTCCCCCGTGAAAGCCGGAACAGCAGCCGTGAGCGTCTGTGAGGGCACGGTAAGCAGCAGCACCAGGCACCCTCCAGCAATCAGGGCAGCACCCGCTGTCACCGTGACCGGAAGGCAAGCGGCTGTGCTCGATGGGCGATCTGACATCTAAAGTTGATGCCATTTTCTAGAGAACAAAACTTACGTTTCTAAAACTGGGATCTGCTTTCTGAATGCAAACACCCCCTGTGTGTGAAACTGAACTTCACAAGAGGCAGAGTTACAACCCATAAACAAATGAAGCTGACAGTTCCCACAGTGAATCTCTCTCAGGAAGAGCCAGGACCATCCTGCCAGGGTCCTGGTGATTGGGGGAGCTGCCCCGCTGACCCCTAAGCCTGGGACCCCGCGCCCTGGGTGTGTCCTGGACCACCAGCCCCATGGGGCTTAGAGACGGCGGGGCCAGAGTTGGCCTGGGACAGGCCTGCAGGCCGTCCCTCTGCACCTGCGGCTCTACGCTCAGGAGAGCCTGGAGGGGGGCTCTGTGCCGTCCCGGCTGCTTCAGAGCAGACAAGGAGGGTGACATGGGGATAAGAACCACCTGATAGGAAACTGACAGGAAAACGGTGGTGAGGCCGAGAGGAGGGTGCTGAGCAGGAGCTGCGGCTGCTTGGTCCTCGAGAAAAATGAGGTGCACCACGGTGCTGCTTGGCAGGTGGCGGGGGAGGGGTGCCGGGTGCACCAGTGACCTCAGGTGGGAAATCACCCGGAACAGACTGGGGCAGCTCCCAGAGCCAGGGCCACACACAGACCCACAGTTCACTGAGAGCCACTCGCGGCCTCCCAGACCCTGGCCCAGGGGCGGAAGGCCCTGCATGCCCAGCCCTTCTCAGACGCACCCATCAGTGATGACCGTGCTGCCTCCCCCAGCGTAGAAAGGAGCAACAGTCGAGTGGTGCGACCCATGCTTACAGCGCACAGTGCCTGAAACCCTGGGCAGCACAAACGTACGCCCCGCCCCGGGGCAGGCCCAGGACCCTAACCTGTGCTGACAGCACCCGCTGGGCAGAGCCTGGGACGCAAGGGTCCAAGCCCAGCTGAGCCAAGGGTAGAGCAGGGGCTGAGTGAACATCACTGCATGGAACCCCACACACCAGCTCGGTAACCACAGATGGTCAGGGGCTGATTGTCAGGACTAAGGTGGATGGTCAGGGGCTAACGCAGAAGGTCAGGGGCTAACGCGGACGGTCAGGGGCTAAGGCGGACGGTCAGGGGCTAAGGCGGAAGGTCAGGGGCTAACGTGGACGGTCAAGGGGCTAAGGCGGACAGTCAGGGGCTAACGTGGACGGTCAGGGGCTAAGGTGGACTGTCAGGGGCTAAGGTAGACGGTCAGGGGCTAACGCGGATGGTCAGGGGCTAACGCGGACGGTCAGGGGCTAAGGCGGACAGTCAGGGGCCAAGGCGGATGGTCAGGGGCTAACGCGGATGGTCAGGGGCTAACGTGGAAGGTCAAGGGCTAAGGTAGATGATCTAGGGCTCGCAAGGATAGTCAGAGGTAAATGGTGGAGAGTCTTGGGGATCTAAAAGTCACAGAGAGCCCAGTCTGGGCCCCAGACACCTGTGGCAGCCTCTGAGTCGGGTGAGGAGCCGGGCACCCTGACCTAGCTGGGTAGGGGTCCCCAGCCTCCCTGAACTGGCCTGGGCTATGGATGGGTGGGAGATGTGGGTGGGGGGTCGGGGAGAGGGTGGTCAGGCAGGTGCGTGGGGAGCGGGGCTGCCCTCCCGCTGTGCCCAGCACCCTTCCTCCCTGGTGAAACCTCTGCCCTTACCTTTATTGACTAAATACATCTGATGAACTCCTGAAATGAAAGCCACTTCAAAGGAGTTCTGGGACAGCAGACCCAGCAGCTACAGCAGATGGTAAAACGTGGATTTCTAGTAGCAGAAAGGCCAAAGAAGCAGCGGAAAATGTCAGGCCAGGAGACCAGGCCAAGTGTGTTCTGTGGGGCTTGTGGGACACTGCCCAGAACAGAGCCAGGAGCAGGCTCGGGCATCACAGAGCTCTCTCCACGGCGGCCGGCCGGTGCCAGGCTGGGGCTGGGGCCACCCGCCTCAGTCTCCCCAGACACACAGACCCCAGCCATGGCATGGGGGCTCAGTTCCCCAACCCCATCACCTCTAAAGTCAGGGACAGAGGTGAGTGTGGGGATGCCCCCTCCCAGCCTGCCACCCCTGCACACTGTCCCCGCCAGCCCCCATTCCTCCCCCAAGGATGGGGGTGCCAGGCCCAGAGGGAGGGCAGGGGGCATCCCCTGCACTTGTCCCGCCAGGACAGGCCCAAGGCCCAGACCCCTCTCTCTGGGTTGCTGCCTTGTCATGGGGGCTGGGAGCCCCCAGCTCCTGGGCTGCAGGGCCCCACTGTCCCTTGCCTTTGCTCACACTCCTGGGCTGGTATCCCCTGTACCCCCCTTTGTGTTCCCAGAGCCCCCTGAGTTGTGGTCCTGTGTTACCATCTGGGGTTTTCTACCTTAGCTTCCAGCCTGAATTCTGGACGACCCATGGTCTCCTAATCCTCGTACCAGGAGCCCCTTAGAGCCATGCAGCATCACTGACTGTAGGGAGCTGGAGGAGAGGGACCTCGTCCCTTTCACTTCACCCCCGGCCCCCTCACTCCATCCTCTCCCAAAGGGTCCCTCACAGGAACGTGTGTACAGCCCCAGCCAGGAGGGCTTCTGGGCCTTTCTTTAGGACAGCAGACTGCAGCGGAGGAGCGTCTCCCCCACTTGCTAAATTTCAAGTGCTGGACACTTCGGTTCCTGGGGACTTCCAGGAATTTGTGGATGCTTTTCCAGTAACCACACCACAGTAGCACGGCCCGGTGACAGTCTGCTGAGCGGCTTGGGGCTTCCAGACACGCAAGGCTGTTCTCACAGCTGTTTTTGTGAGGCCCTGCTCAGCTGCCACTGGGCACAGCGCAGGGTGGGAGCTGAAGCAGGCGCCTCCGATGACCTGGCCTGGAGTGGCCTCCGGGAAGCCGCCCGTCCAGCCCTGGAGCTGAGAAGCTCCGTTTCAGGGAACTGGTGAGAATTCCCCTGCTCCAGGCTGGTGAGTCAGCTGCCCTTCCTGTTTGCCACCTCGACCTCTCCTGGGACTTTTTATTCCCCTAATTTTCGGACCCTGCTCAGCCTGGTGTTCAGCCAGCTGCCTCCCACCACTGGAGCCCATGTCTCCCCAGCCGCCTCTGCCTGCGTCCCACACCAGTGTCATTGAGGGAATGGGGACGCAGGGCAGTTGGTGTCAGCCACCTGGAGGGAGGGGGACCGGAGGACAGGATCCCCAGAAAAGCCGAGGGGGACCCCAGGAGTCGGGTTGTCTGGGGTTAGGGAGCGGAGGAGATTGGGAGCCACAGCCCAGGGCAGGGGTTCAGGGGCACAAAGAACAGGTGGCAGAAATCCCTTTCCTGTTCTGCCTCTGCCTTCCTAAGATGCCTTGGGACAGCCCTGCCTGGGGCGACAGCAGGAGGTTGGGCTGGGGCCTGAGGGGCAAGATCTGGAGGTATGAGAGGTTGACATGGCCGTGCCGCCAGCTCCAGCACCCACCTCCTCCTCTTGTGCAAACCCCCAGGCTGGGGAGGACTCCAGGCGAGAGTGCTCCCTCCCAGGGTGCTCCCTTCAGAGATAAACTCCTCACCCAGGAGCTGGCCCTGCCCGCCTGCCCTCCCCCTCTGCTCTCCACACAACCAGGGCCAGCCCTGCCCTGCCCCACACAGGCCAGTCAGAGCCATCACCCACGGGGACCGGAGCGCAGGAGCTGCAGCCAGGAAAGCAGAGGCAAGCGATGGGCAAAGAAAGCGCGGTTCCAACACACAGGGAGGAAAGGAGAGACCTGGGGAAGTGCAACGCACGGCAGGAAGGCGGCTGAGCACAGAGCGGCAGCCAGGAAGCTCCAGGGCCTCCTCCCGACACCTGGACGGAGCCCAGCGAGAAACCGAGAGCCCGGAGGGTGGCCGCGAAGGGCCATGCATGGATGGTCCAGAAGAGAAAAGCAAGAATGGAGAGGGGCACGCCAGGGCGGCGACAGACACAGAGCGTCCGGAACCGAAGACCACAGGCCTCAGCTGGGAAGACTCACAGAGTCCCCAGCAGGGAAACCAGAGGACGCGTGGCCGCAAAACTCAAGACCACCAGAAAGTAAACACTGCGACAGGCCAGGTGCGCGGCTCATGCCTGTAATTCAGCACTTTGGGAGGCCAAGGCAGGCGGATCACCTGAGGTCAGGCGTTGGAGACCAGCCTGGCCAACATGGCGAAACCCTGCCTCCACTAAAAATACAAAGATAGCAGGGCATGGTGGCTCGCCCCCTGTAATCCCAGCTACTTGTGCACCTGAAGCAGAAGAATCGCTTGAACCTGGGAGGTGGAGGTTGCAGGGAGCCGAGATCGCACCGCTGCATTCCAACCTGGGTGACAGGGTGAGACTCTGTCTCAGAAAAATAGAAAAGAAAACATTGCAACAGCTCCCAGGAGAGCAAGAGCACCGCCACAAGGGAGGAGCAGACCCAGAGCCGCCCGGCTCAGCAGCCAGGCCACGCAGCCCTGCACACACGGGACAGGCCTCAGCCTGGAGCTGTGTGTGCAGCGTGGCTGCCGTCCACGCACGAAGACACAGCAGCATTCTCCAACTCGCAGGGGCACCCTGCGAGTTTCACGGCGAGGCCACAGTGGACACGGCAGGGACACTCGGAGGAGGAGCGACCGGTTAGGGGACACCTAACGTTAGGAGCCAAGACAAGAATCTGTGTCATCTGGGATGAACCCTCCAGACACAGGCACGTGCTGCTGACTCGGGGAGGGCCACAGGACACGTCTGCGCCGGCACAGGCCCCGCTGCGGGAGCATCGCTGCACACGAGTCTGAGAAGCCGAAGATCAACCTGAGAGGTCTCATCTCAAAGGCATCCCCATGAGGATTAAAGCAGAATGTGCACCTTTAGTTCAAGAAAGCTCGATGTGTCTAACGGAGGGGGGAGGAAGAAGAAACCAAAGGGCGGGCAGTGAATGGAAAATACAAAATAGGACGACAGGAACCAGCTCCTAAATAATCACAAGCAGTGTAAGTCGGTAGCCCCAGTGAAAGGAGGTGCTCAGTGTGGGAGATCCTTGACCCGCCGCCCGCAAGGGGCACCTACACGGAGAAGAAAACGCGGAAAGTGAAGGGATGGGTGGGCCCTCCAAGCAGCCAGGAAGCAAAGCAAGCCTGGGGCGGCAGCTGTGAGCCCTGAGAAATGAGTGCCACGGGCAAGAAGAGTCGATGTTAACGTGCCAGGCCTGAAGAGTCACACAGTATGCAAGCCTCCCCCGAAACCCACCGTGTCCCCTAAAACCAGCCTTCCCCACCACACAATTTCCTGCTCCCTTGAGCGATAGCTTTGAGCCCTCTCACCGGCGGTTTGAGCATTTTCTTCTGTCTTGCTAAGTCACATGCTTATGTAATGAGTCATTGCTGGGTTCCCCCAGCTCCAGACACTGTCTTGAGGCCTGACTGTGGATGCCGCGTCTGCGCCCGCCTCACCCTGCGCCCGCCTCGCCCTGCACCCACCTCGCCCTGTGCCCACCTTGCCCTGTTCCACCTAACCCTATGCCCACCTCACCCTGTGCCCACCTCACCCTGTGCCCATGCACACTCTGGCCCCACCTCACCCTGTGCCCACCTCACCCTGTGTCCACCTTGCCTTGTGCCCATGCATGCTCCAGCCCCATGTTGCCCTGCGCCCACCTCACCTTGTGCCCAGGCCCTGGGCCCGCCTCGCCCTGCGCCCATGCACGCTCTGGCCCCACCTTCCTCATCTGGCTGTGTCTTGACCACCCTCAGCTCAACCTGCAGGGCTCCTGTCACCCGAACCCTTCCCTCCTCCTGAGCAGCTCTGGTGGCCTGGGTCGCTGGCGTCTTTGCTGACTTAGTTTCCCAGGTGCTCACTCACACCACCACTGAGGTAGCCCCAAGTCTCAGTTGAAGGCACCTCCTCTGTGCTGGTTCCTGCCGTCTCTATCCCGCCGCTCCAGGGCCTCTCCCAACCTCCACCTGAGGATGCTCTGTCTTGGGAGGTGGGTCTCATCTCCTCCCACCACCTCCTGGAAGGGCTCCCATCCCCCACCCCAACCCTTTCTGTGGCTGGTTCTGGTGGAGAAGCCCTTCAGGGACTCCTGAGAAACAACCTGAAGGAAGAAAAACTCAGCCCTGGGTGTGCGTGAACTCCCAGTTGTAAGGCACTTGGGGGTTTCCTCCTGGCCTCCTGCGTCCAGGCAGCCACTCTTGGTCCTTCCCATGAAGCCCGTCCGTCCTCTCTGGGAGCATTTAGGATCTTCTCCTTGTCCCCAAGGGTGTGGAGTTTCACAGAGATCCCAGCAGGAACTTCCAACCCAGAATGTTATGCCCTCGGCTCTGGGAAGCCAGCTCAGCCTCCCCCGAGAACTCCGTCCCTCCCATCTTCCTGCAGCTCTGACCTCCACGTCTCTCGGGCTCTGCTCATTTTCCTGACTTCATTATTTCCACCTCTTTTCCTTTACTCGTGGAAAGACCTCTTCGGCTTTAACGTCAAACGCTTCTGCTGGATTTTTAGGGCTTGCTCTCACGCTTTTAACCGTGGAGCTGTTTTTCATGCCTGAGCTTTCCTTCTCCAGCGACTGATTTTCATTTGGTGGTGCTTTCGCTGCTCTCCAAGGATCCTGATGACAGCTGCTTCTGTCTTTCTTTTCTAAGACACTTTTTTATTTTAATGTTTGTAGGTACATAGTATGTGTACATATTTATGGCATGTCTGAGATGTTTTGATACAGGTGTGCAATGCGTAACAGTCACGTCACGGAAAATGGGGTGTCCACCCTCTAGCATTTATCCTTTATGTTACAAGCAATCCAGTTACACTCTGTTATTTTTAAATGTACAATTAAGTTATTGTTGACTGCAGTCCCCGCACTGTGCCCCCGATGCCTCCGTCCTTTCTTCATCACACATCTTCACCCCGCGATGTGTCCCTGGACGCCGGGCCTCCGTCCTTTCTTCATCACACGTCTTCACCCCGCGATGTGTCCCTGGACGCCGGGCCTCCGTCCTTTCTTCATCACACACGTCTTTGTCCCGCGATGTGTCCCTGGACGCCGGGCCTCCGTCCTTTCTTCATCCCACACATCTTAGTTCCCTCCAAGTTGTCTTCTCAGGTTAGGTCTCTCCACCGTCTTTCACAGTGGCCTCTTTCCTTAACAACCCAGCAAGGCTGGCACGGGGTGAGGAGCGAGCCTGTGCTGTGTGTCCTGGGGGCCTCCGTGTCCGCGTCCCAGTCCTTTCTCTGGGCCGTCAGACCCCCGAGAGGCCTTGCGGTGGAGATGCCCAGTGCTCTGGCACTGGTCTGGGGGAAGGGCCCAGGCTCCGTGTCCTGGGCTCCCAGCCGCCACCTCGGCAGGGCGAAGGAAGAGCCCTTCGTGCTCTTCCACAGAATGGGGGACCTGGGAGGTTAAGGACTCCTCGAGTGTTCAGCAGCATCTAAAGCACGTCGGCTGCGTGCACATGCTGGGACTCCCGGCGTTGCGGCTGTGGCTCCCTTGCGTGGAACGCAGCTCCATGTTGGAGTCGTTGATTCACTTCAAGAACGTGGCCCGAGTCTCTTCGGCTCTGACAGCCACCTGCCTGGCCTTCCCAGTGACCTCTCTGGTTTCCGGGGCAGCCACCTGCCTGGCCTTCCCAGCGACCTCTCTGGTTTCCAGGGCGGCCACCTGCCTGGCCTTCCCAGCGACCTCTCTGGTTTCCAGGGTGGCCACCTGCCTGGCCTGGGCGGCCACCTGCCTGGCCTTCCCAGCGACCTCTCTGGTTTCCGGGGCGGCCACCTGCCTGGCCTTCCCAGCGACCTCTCTGGTTTCCGGGGCGGCCACCTGCCTGGCCTTCCCAGCGACCTCTCTGGTTTCCGGGGCGGCCACCTGCCTGGCCTGGGCGGCCACCTGCCTGGCCTTCCCAGCGACCTCTCTGGTTTCTGGGGCGGCCACCTGCCTGGCCTTCCCAGTGACCGCTCTGGTTTCCGGGATGGCCACCTGCCTGGCCTTCCCAGTGACCTCTCTGGTTTCCGGGATGGCCACCTGCCTGGTCTTCCCAGCGACCTCTCTGGTTTCCGGGATGGCCACCTGCCTGGCCTTCCCAGTGACCACTCTGGTTTCCGGGATGGCCACCTGCCTGGCCTTCCCAGTGACCGCTCTGGTTTCCGGGGATGGCCACCTGCCTGGCCTTCCCAGCGACCTCTCTGGTTTCCAGGGCCCAGGGGCTCACGCACTGCAGATGCTGCCTGGTGCATAGCCTCTTCCCTTAAAGTTTGTTCCTTCAGCTGCATCTGCTGGAGCCTCTGGTCACTGCTCAGCCCCAGCTCGCCTCCCTCCCCCTCCCCCGCCTTCACCACCCCCACAAGCCCCACTCGGCCCCTGGGCTCCCCCTCGACCAGGGCATCGTCAGCACGGCCACCTGGCTCCCGAGCGGCTGGTCCCTGCCCAGACGGTCTCCCTGAGGAGCAAGAACCACACCGGGACCATGACCATGTGGCTCGTGGGGCGTCCGGTCCAGCAGGGCCCTCAGGACCGTCCGCAGGCCCAGCCAGCCCTCCTGTTCGGGGCCCTTCACCCTTGGGCACCCACATGGCTCCATCTTCTCTCCGTTGTGAGGCTGGTTTTGCCATGAGGGCCGTGTCCTCAGGCATCTGCCTGGCCATACTGTCCTCCCACCAGCTTCCTGTTTCAGTCCAGCCCACGGGACCTGAGGCCTCTGTGACTGCGTCCCCAAAGTCGGCATAAGCTGCTGCCACCCAGCCTCTGCCCAGTGGCTTTGAGGTTTGAAAATGAAGCCCCCAAAATGCTCTTCAGGGCCCAGAGGGGTCACAGGCCGGCTGCTGACCCAGGGGTATTACAGCTCAGCCCTCATTCTGGCCGATGGGAGGACGGTGCCCCTGGCTCTGACACCCGCCCCTCACATCACCACGTCCCATGCCAGGCTGTGCCCCTCGAGTCTGCTCAGCCCCCTCAGGGCTGCCTGGCATGGGGCAGCCTCGCCTCAGGCCCACAGCGGATGCCCTGGTTTGGGGGGAGACCTGCCAGGAGTCCAAATCCCACTCCTCCAGGGTCCCACTGGGAGAGAAGCAGCAGGGGGGACCCCCGGCTTGTCCTTACTAGGGTGTGACAGGTGCGACCTCACAGTGCCTCAGTTTCCCCCATGCACAAACAGAGGTCATGGCAGCACCCTCCCCGTAGGGTCATCAGCGGCTGCGTGAGTCCCTGAGCTCCACGGTCTTGGGACGGCACCAGGGGGGAGTCAGCGCTGAGCTCTGCGTACGGCAGCAGTTCAGGGCTTGGGTTCAGGAGGTGGGGGAGGCCTGAGTTTCTGCCCCAACCCTCAGCTCTTTCAACTTGAGCTTCCCCCCCCTCCAGTACAATAAAGCTGTGAGGTAAGCACAGTGGTACTGGGTTGAGTGGTGTCCCCTGAAATTCATTTCCTTCCACACCCATGCATGTGACCTTCCCGTATTTGGACACAGGACAGTGGCCGTGAAGTTGAGATGAGGTCACACTGGGTTAGGGTGGCCCTAAGTCCAATACGACTGCTGTCCTTATAAGAGGGGGGATTTGCACCCAGACACACTGAGGAGATGCAGAGATTCACAGGAACAACATTCCAGAAGCGAGGGGGCATGGGGTACATTCTCCCCAAGAGCCTTCAGCAAGGACCCATCTTGCCAACGCCTCGCTTGCAGCCCAGTGGCGCTGGTTTTGGGTTCTGGCCTCCAGAGCTGTGAAGAGTAACCTCTGTTGGTCAACCACATGGTTTGTAGTCATTCGTTAAGGCTGCCCCAGGAAACTGACATGCTGTCCGGCAGATATGGCGTCTGGACCCATAATCACACTCAGAAAACAGCGTCCACCCCCACCCCACCACCACTGTGTGTTACCAATATTGCCACTGCTGCTGTCAGAGGCCACAGGAGAGGCTGAGGAGGTCAGGCCCCTGCCCCAGGCCCTCCAACAGTGCCTCATCCCTCAGCAGACAGGGTGAAAGGCAGGTGGAGGGATGTGCTGCGTGGCTGCCATGGCTGCTGTGGCAAGGGTACGTGTGGACATAAGCACCTGGAGAGAAAATCCTTCCCTGTGGATGAAGGACCCCAGCAAATGGGTCCCTGCTGTGCAGAGAGAGCACAACCCTCAATATTTTTTCCTCCCTTTCTCTCACCACTTTGCCCTGACAGCAAGCCTGTTGCACAGAACCATGCAGCAAGAATGGCAGCTACGACTCCAAGAGAAACATCGTCTTTCTCATCAGAAGACCAGGAGGAGTCCCTGGGAGGCAGCAGGGTGGGGGATCTCACAGAGGAGAGAGCAGGAGACAGGACCCTGCTTCTGTGTACAAACCGACATGCATCCTGGCTCACCCCCAAGTTGCAGGTGTGAAACACACCAGAGACGCAGCATAACACACTTGGAGCTTGTGCCCGACCCACCCAGCGCAGCAGAGGCTTTGACAATCAAACCCATATGGAAACAAGGCTCCCAGGAGGAGAGAGAGCCTGCAGGCCGAACCTTGCTACTGGGCTGGCTGTGACTAAGACAAAACAAAAAATAATCAGCATTCCCTAGACGGCACTGCAGGGCCCAGTCTCATGGCACAGGTGAAAGCATCCGGGCTGACGTCTGGGTTAGTGCCCTGTTGCTGCTATAGCTCCTTACTGTACACTCATGGCTTCCGACAATACAAACACATGCCCTTTCAGGCCCGTGGCTAGAGCCTGAAATGAGTCTCAGTGGGCCACAGCGAGGAGCCCCCCGGGCTGCGCTCCTTCTGCAGGTCTAGGGGGAACCATCTTGTAGCCATTCCACACCTTGGCTCAGGGCCAAGGCCAGCTACACAGCATCCCTCTGACCCTCTGTTGTCACCTCTCTTTCTCTGGCTCAGTGAGAAAGGTTCTCTGCTTTTAAGGATTCTTGTGATTACACTGAACCTACTCGGATCATCTCCCCCACGTCAGAACCTGCTTAATCAAATCTAGGTGGTCCCTTTACTGCATAAAGTGACATATCCACACGCTCTGGGAATCAGCATGCTGTATATCCCAAGAAGCAGAATATGGGACTAATATTCAAGGGAAAAGATGATAAACAGAGAATAAACTCTGAAATGACACAGATGGCATGATGATAGACAAGGATTTTGAAACAGTAATATAACCATACTCCCTGAGTGAAAGGTAAATACTCTTGAAATTTAAAAAAAAACATAAAAAGTTCCAGCATGTAAACAGACATTGTAAAAAGAAGGAAATGGGAATTTTAGAACTGAGAAATAAAATATATGAAGTAAACATTTCATTGGATGAGTTTAATAGCAAAATGGAGGTGACAGAGAAAAGAATCAGTTAAGTTAAAGACAGTTCAACAGAAATGATCGAGTCTGAGAAAGAAAAACATTGAGAAAAATGAACAGAGCCTCCGAGATCTGTGAGAAAATATTAAAAAAGTCCAACATTTTCATCAACTGAGTCTCTGAAATGGAGAAGAAAAACATGGATGTCATAAAGAATAATTAAAGAGAAATGGCTGAAAACTTCCCAAATTTGGTGACATAAATAAACAGGTTCAAGAAGATCAGCAAACCCTAAACAGGACAATCTCTAATATCTAAACTGAGATACATCATAATTAAGAATCAAACTTAAAATTAAAGATAAAGCAATAGTCATAAAGGTAACCAGAGAAAAATGACACATTTCACACAGGGAACAATAATTTGAACGACTGTGAATTTCTCATCAGAAACCACAGAGGCCAGAAGATAGTGGATAACATATTTAAAGCACTAGACAAAAAATAACTACCCAGAATTCTATACCCAGCAAAAATGTTCATCACAAATGGAAGCAAAGCTAGGCATGGTGGTTTATACCTGTAATCCTAGTGCTTTGGGAGGTTGAGGCAGGAGAAATGCTTCAGGTCAGGAGTTTATGACTGGCCTGGGCAATATAATAACCCTGTATCTCTACAAAAAATTTAAAAAGTAGCTAAGCATGGTAGTGTGCACCTGTATCCTAATTATTTGGGAGGCTGAGGCAAGAGGATTTCTCAAGCCCGAGAGTTCAAGGTTACAGTAAGGTTGATCACACCACTGCACTCCAGCGTGGGGAGCAGAGTGAGATCCTGTCTCAAAAGAAAAAAAAAAAAAGGTTAATAAAAGACTCATCACCAGCAGACCTGCATTATAAGAAGTGCTAAAGAGAGTCTTAAAAAGAGGCCAGGCATGGTGGCTCACACCTGTAATCCCAGCACTTTGGGAGGCTGAGGTGGGCAGATCATGAGGTTAGGAGTTCAAGACCAGCCTTGCCAAGAGACCAGCCTGGCCACTATGGTGAAACCCTGTCTCTACTAAAAATACAAAAATTAGCCAGGCGTGGTGATGGGCACCTGTAATCCCAGCTACTCAGGAGGCTGAGGGAGGAGAATCACTTGAACCCAGGAGGCAGAGGTTGCAGTGAGCCGCGATTGCACCATTGCACTCCAGTCTGGGTGACAAGAGCAAAACTCCATCTCAAAAAAAAAATTATGTTGTCTGTAGGGTTTAATGTATGTAGATATAACACATATGACAAATATAAGGCAAAGGGTTAGAGGATTTATGTAGCTTAAGGTTTCAAGGTTTTACTTGAAATAGTAAAATTTTAACTTTGTTAAAAGTAGGATTTACATGTTATAATCCTTAAGCAACAACTAGAAAATAAGAAAATATACACCCAAAAGCCAATAGATAAGCTAAAATGCAATACCAATACATATTCCCATAATCAAAGAGAGGGCAGAAAAGATGAAAGAAGGGAACAAAAATAGAAAATAATAAAGCAGTAGACTGAAAACCAATAATATCCATGGTTACTAAGGGAAACTACCAGATATAAGGAGGTATTTTACATATATGGTCAACATACATGATACATGACCTGAACACACCAATTAAAAGATGGAGATTGTCAGACTTGATTTAAAAAAAATCAAGGCCCAACTTATATATTGCCAACAAAAAACACACTTTTAATATAATGACATAAACTGATTAAAAGTAAAAGGATAGAGTAAGATACTCCAAGCGAACATTAATCAAAAGAAAGCTGGGGGCTGGGTATGGTGGTTCACACCTATAGTCCCAACACTTTGGGAGGCTGGGGGTGGGAGGACTCTTGAGGCCAAGAGTTCTAGACTATCCTGAGCAACAGTGACACCCCCATCTCTATTAAAAAGAATCTTTTTAACTAGCTGGGTATGGTGGCACATGCCTGTAGTCCCAGCTACTCAAGAAGCTGAGGTGGGAGGATCTCTTGAGCTCAGGAGTTCGAGGTTGCAGTGTGCTGTGATCACACTGTTGCACTCCAGACTGGGTGACAGAGCAAGACCCTGTCTCTATTAAAAAGGAAAGAAACAAAAGAAGAATAGAAAGAAAGAAGAAAGAAAGAAAGGAAGGAAAAGAAAAGAAAGAAAGAGAAAAGAAAGACAGAAAAGAAAAGGAAAGGAAAGAAAGAAGGAAAGAAAGAAAGAGAAATAAAAAGAAAGAAAGAAAGAAAAGAAAAGAAAGCTGGAGTGGCTATATTAGTACCAGTCAAAGTGGACTTCAAACAAGGGAAACTACCAGGAATAAAGAGGCATTTTACATACAGGGTAAATTGATGAAGAAAACATAGTAATATCCTACGTGAGCATGCACCCTACAACAGAATTCCAAAATACGTGATGCAAAATCTGAAAGTTCCAAAAAGAGAAATATAAAAATCCATAATCATACTTTAAGATGTTGACACTCTTTTCTCAGGTTGAGACTAGACAGAAAATCAAGGCTAACTTGAACACAACAAGTCAACAGGATATAACTACTGTTTACACAATACTTCACACAGTGACGGTGGGAACACCCCTATTTTCCCAGTGCAATGAAACTGTCATCAGGACAGATCCTATTAAAATCGTCTTTAACAAATACAAAAGAATAGAAATCATTAAAAAGTATATTATCTGACCATAACAAAATTAAACCAGAATTCAACAGCATCACGATACCTGGAAAATGTCCAAATATTTGTAAGTTAATAACATAATTCAAAATAACACAAGCTGAAGAGAAAGTTCCAAGGACAGAAACTACTCTGAACTAAATGAAAATGAAAACAGAGCACATCAAAATTTGTGTGATACAGTTAAAGGTGCTTAAAGAAAATGTGTAGCACTAAATGCTTACATTATAGAATAAGAATGGTTGATTAAAAAATCAATGATTTAAGCTTCCATCTTAATCTAAATAAAAATAAAATATTTAAAATCAGAGCAAGTAGAAGGAAATAAATTACAAACAAGGAGAGTGGAAATTAATGAAATAGAAAATGGACAAATAGACAAATTCAATAATCTAAGCTTCCACTTAAAAAAAAAAAAAAAAACAGAAAAAGGAGAGGAAATTAAATCCAAGCCAAGCAAAGAAAATAATAAAGAACAGGTATCAATAAAATTGAAAACAGAAAATAAAACCAATAGCTGCTTCTTTGAAAAAAAAATCAGTAAAACTGATAAACCTCTAACTCAACTGACCAAGAAAAAGTGAGAAAAGACACAAATTACCAATGAAATGAAAGAGGAGACATCACCACGGAACCTACAGACATGAAAAGATGACACATGGACACAAAGAAGCACACGAAAAGGGCCGCACCGTGGCTAGTCACAGGGAAATCCAAACTCAAACGCTAACAAGATTCCAGCATTAAAACGGCTTTGAAAACAGTAATGCCGAGTGCAAAACCAGAGATGCTGAGCAACCGAAACACTCATTCACTGCTGGGGGGGTAAGAGTCACAAACGTGCTTACTATTCATGAAACGGACACCTACGCGCACAGAAACGCCTGTATGTGAATGTCTATTACAGCTCTAGTCATAAACATCAAAACCTAGAAACCACCCAAATATCCCTCAACAGCTGAATGGCACATGGAGTCTGTCCACACCTCATCAATAACAAGAAACAAACCAGCAGCCTGCAGTAACAAGAAACCAGCTGGTGACCGGAGCACCGTGGGTGAACCTCAACGGCACTGTGCTGAGTGAAACCGGCCTGCAAAGGCCACGCATGTGACTCCGTGTGCAGGACATCCAGAGAGAGAGAGGCACAGGAGAGGCTGCAGGGATGGAGCACACATCGTCGCAGCCAGGGGCAGGGGCTGTGACTGCAAAACAGCAGCAGAGGGGGAAACGTTGCGGATGGGAGGGCTCTGAATCTTCACGATGGTGGCACTCACATCCCACTGAACGCCGGAAAGAATGAATTTTAGTGCACATAGATTTTTAAGTAAGTGTTGGAAAATGCACCCTGCATTACCACACACTTGACTGTAGCTGTATTAGCACCAGTTAAGTTAGGCAGTCAGTGACGGCACCCTATCCCGACACAGCCCACATCCATGGCCCCAGTGAGTCACGCGAAACACAACAGCCCTGTAGCCCACCTAAAAAACAGAAGGAAAACCTAGTAGCTCTGACTCTATCATGCAGGGAGCTCGGGGCCTGCTCTAGATGCTCACCTGCTGTATTTCCAGAATCCCTGGACCCTCCTGGTTTCCCTCTGCAGTCTCCCACCTCTCCCCATTCCTCCACCCTCCTGCTCCTAGCAGCGGCCGAGATGTGCAGCATGGTCACCGCGGGCTGTGGACCGTCTGTCTCGGCTTCCCTGGGGAAGGCCGGGGGCTTGGAGTCCAACACCTGATGAACTCAGGACAAAGAAACGCCGGGGTCCAGACGACACTCCTAGGGTTTGTTTCTAAACCGCTACTAAAGTCTCTCTGAACGTGTGAAGCATCTAAAACAGTGAAGCGCTGGGTTCAGCTCAGCCCCACAGGGCACCTGGAGTCTCCAGTCCTTAACTTCCTCATCTTAGATCAACAGACCAGGGCCGCAGGTGCTCTGAAGCCTGTGCCAGCTCAGGGCTGTTGATGGATTTAGGGTGCCCCGCCGTAAACCTCTCCTGTTCTTCGGTTTATGGTGAAGAGATTGAAGATTAGAAGTAAAAGCTGGGATTTGCTGCTTTTGTTGCTTGCTTTGCTTATTTTGCCCTTCTGGAATATTTTTAAGCTTCAGAAAGAGCATGTAACACCCCTCACTGCCCTGGCAATGCTGCGAGGAACCCTCACCATATACCCTACCAGCTGCAATCTAAGCAAACTTCCAGAACTTCCGTGGGCCAGAGGACATGAACCAGATGCAGCGGATGGAGACTTCGGGAACTGCTCACCCTCCTGCAGAACAGTGGGTGTGACCAGCGCTCTGGCCAGGCAGGGGAGGCGGGCCGGGCAGCAGAAGGGCCACAGGGCCTGGAGCAGACGGGCGGACCCTGACCCCCAGCCTCCATGCCTCTTCCAAAGTCTCCTTGGAGAGTCCCCCCTCAGGGGTAGCTCCCAAATATCCCACGCTGCTGGGAGCAGGGCAGGAAGTCCACAGCAGGGAACCAGGCCCAGGCCTCCCTCCCGCAGGCTCCAGGCTTCCCAGGCCCCAGCGCAGGGACCCATCAAGGTGGGTCGGGGGCAGAGCGAGCTGAGGGTTGTGAACTGACCTGGAGTCACATGGGAGGACCTGGGGAGGGGGTGGGGAGCCTCTCCCAGGCACCGGGGGTATGAAGCTCAGAGGGAGACAGAGGCTGCTGGCTGTGGGGCAGCCTGCCACCCAGGCCCCAGTGCCCTCTCATCTGGATCAGGTTGGCTGGTGCCCTCCTGCCCCACCCAGGAGTCCTGAGTTCCACCTGGAGCCCACCCTGTTACCTGGGAAGTGCCATGTTGCTCCCACCTCCTCCCTGCAAGCCCACCAGCCCCGTCCTGGGACCACCCAGGGCCCATGCTCTCTGGACACTGGTGGAGGCAGCAACCCCCTTCATCTTCAAAACAGCAACTAGTTTCAGCCCGGAGGGCTCTATGCCACCATCTTACCTTGCTTGGGAAAATGGTCCACAGTCTCCCCTCCCAGAGGGGTAACAGACCCCGAGTTACAGGTGCGGGGAAAAGCCAGCACTTCAGAGACGGGGGAAGGGGGAGATATGGTGAAAAGTCCCCCCTCCCTTGGAACTTCCTGCCCAGGCCCACAGCTTCCAGGGTGTCACACAGGCCACCCGAGATTGAAACCACACCAGGGAAGTCCAATGAAGACTTCGCCAAATCCTTCATTTTGGGAGAGAAAGAGGCTTAATTGTGCACAAGGTTCTCTCACTGACAAGCAGGAGCAGAGCGTGCAGCCTGAGAATGATTTTCTGATGCAGCACTCAGGGCCTCGAGCTCCAGGCTGCCCTTTCTGTCCCAGCCCCCGGGCTCACACCAGAGGCGGACCCCGACCCAGGGACACCCCTTCTTCAACACACTTGGGAGCCGACGCTTCTTGATAGTTATAAACATCACAACCTAAGGGCCTCCTGACACTGGGCACCAAGTGTGACGTGTTCGAGGAACCGAGGGTGGCACTCACCTCCAGCAGCAGCCTTCCCTCCAGCACCGCAGACCCTGCAGGAGGACGGCTGTCTCCGGGCGAGGGGGTGCCGGCCGCCGGCTGCCGCGAGCCCTGCTCCTGCACAGCTGTCAGAGAAGAACACACGTCAGGCACCCTGGCCCCGACCTGGCCACTCTGCTTCATTGTGTCTTTCTTACGCTTCCCCACGTTCACCCCACGGTTCACGCCTGCTCCTGACACCTGGCCTAGGCGGCACTGACCCCTTGCAGGCCACGCAGCATTCCCAGCACAGCCCTGAGGGTCCGAGGGGGCAGGGGCGCCGAGACGCAGGCCCCAGGTCCGCCAGGAGGGGCAGGGGACACCAGAATGTGGGGGGCAGAGCCCGACCTGGAGATGCCCCCATCGCCACTCTGCTCCATGGAAACTGCTGTCTCCTCCTGCCCAACCCCCCAGGGCTCCACCCATCTTGGGACAAAGTCCAGCTTCCTGCCAGATCCCCCCCCCGCAGCCACCCAGGGGTCCCCCACAGCCCCTCTCCTGAGACCCACCGCACTGTGGGCTGCACCCCCCTTCAGGGCTGGGCCGAGGCCCCTGCGTCCACCCGGGTCTTCTGTGCCCTGCACAGCTATATCACCTCTCCCTCCTGGAACCCCCCGCAGCCCCTCCCTGGTGAGGAGCAGGCCTGGCCCCAGGCTTCAGGGGCTGCACAGAACACAGCAGGGCAAAGAAAGGCAGGCCCAGGACAGCGGCATGTGCCACCCCTTTCCCCGGTAACTGTGAGCAGTCCCCAAGGACACCCCCACTCCTGAGGATGAGGCAGTTTCTCCACTTTTGAGTGCAGAGCTCAGGAGGACAGACAACACCATTCACCTCCCAGCTGGCCGAGGGCTGAGTTCCAGGCTAGCACAGGTGCTCACTACCCCCTCAGTGTCCTCATGGGAGGGACGCCCTTCCCCAGCTTCTGAGAGGGCAGAGGGGAGAGGCCTCCCGGCAAGCAGCTGGCCCCAGTGCGTGGATGGAAGCACCCCCAGTGAGGCCATGGGGGGGGGCACCTGCTGCTCCCCACATCTCCCAGATCCTCAGCTGAAGCCACAGGTAGTGCCTACTCAGGCAGATGCCACTTTGCCACTGGTTCTCACCTTGAGATGGCATAAAAACTGTCACCACGCCCAGCACCTGAAGGCCAGCATGGCCGTCCTTCGCAGTGGGGGAGGCTGTGCTGGGATTTCCACTCAGGGGGCAGGCTGGTCCCGGCATGGCTCAGCCCAGGATCTGCCCACTTCCACTGGTGAGGGAGACACAGCCGTTTCCAAAGCAGCCCCCTCCACCACCCTCACTCCTCACTGGGCCAGACTTAGACTCCACCCCGATGCTCAGCAAGAGCCCGACACACGGAAAACCAAGTTTGAGGCCCACAGCCTCATCAAAAAGCACGTGTCTACTTGTAGCCCATCACAGTCCCAAAATGATGTGAGGCTTCTGGGTGTATTACCAAGAAACAGAATTACTTGAATAAAAGCTTCACATCTCACTCAGGGTGGGCCGGACTTCCTCCCCAACCTGCAGCGCAAGTGGCACTGTGTCACCTGGGAGCGTTCTGCAATGTGTGTGGCCTGAACCCCATCGTGGGTCACTGCCTCCTGCTCCCGGGAATCCTCCTGGCTTCCATCAAGGCATCCACCTGCTATTCAAAGTGGTTCACACTTTCCTCCGAGCTCCCCCTCACCCCGCAGTCCCTGGGCCGGCCGCCCCCAGACCCCCAGGACCAGCGTCTGTGGTGTCCCCAGGCCCTGGTGAGCACAGCTGGGGTCTGGACGCTGGGTGAACCCGCTCCCCATCAGGCCAGGACCACTGCGTAGGAAGACCCCTCACCGTCACCCCAGAACCGACAGCTGAGCGGGGCCCGCACCCCCTCCACCGGAAAGGGCATGCTGGGAGCCCCTGAGTCAGAATCCGGGTGCCAGCTGCAGAGGTGCCGGCGAGCTAAGGCGTCCGTGGGGGCCGAGGGCCTGAGTGAGGCAGGGAGGCAGCCAGGAGCCGGAGACGGTGGCACCGGTGGCCTTGGGTCTAGGCCTCTCTGCCCACTCCCTCCCTGGTCTCTGAGCCCTCACTGCTTGCTTTACTCCCATAGCTGGTGAGAGCTGGATTTCTGCTCACCACACTAAATGTAACAAGAAGCCCCATTTCTTCTGCCACAAAGCAGGACTATTCTGAGTAAGCACGAACAGTCCACCGCGGTGGGGGGCATCCCTGGGGCAGGCCGGCGTCTTCCCACCTGGAAACCCCAGCAGCCTAGTCTCCTGCCCCCAGGCTCAGCCAGAGACTCCACAGTTCACACAACACGCTGTTCAGAAAGCCGAAGGCCTCTTCTCCCAAGCGCAGACCCAAGAGAAGCCAGTGCAGGGAGGCACCCCCAAGGCCCTGGGTGACCCGCAGCGCAAGGAGGGGACCCGGGCAGGAGCAGCCCCACACCGGCGCTGCTGGGGTTGCCCCGCGAGACCCCCACCCCACCCCCCGCCCCGTGCCGGCCCTGGGTGCTCCCAGGAGAGGCGGCCACAAAATCGCCCGCCGAGGTTCAGGGGGCTGGGGTGGTGCGGGTGAGGGCGCCCGCCTGGGTCACCTGCGCACACATCCCAGTGCAGGAGTTGCTCGCTCGGTGGAGCCGACCCCGCCCCACCCGCAACGCGCCCCGCGGACCCGGCAGCCCGGCCTCTTCCCCAGAAGACAAGCGCGTAGGTGCGGGGGCGGGGGCGCCCCTCCCAGCATCGCATGCCCCCCCGCGGGCGCCCACTCACTTCCCCCCCACTTCCCCCGCAGCCGCCGGCAGAGTCACGCGATGGGGCCCGCCCGGCCTCGCGTGCGAGCAGCATCCCCGCCCCCGCCCTCCTGGGCAGGGCGCCAGGAGCCCCAGGAGCGCCAGGAGCACCAGGCGCGTGGCGAGGAAGGGGTGCTGGGGGCCGCGGGCGCTCCGGGTGCACACGAGGCGGGGGGGGGGGGGGGGGGGACCAGGACACAGCCTCCCCAGACCCCCCTGCCCTCCCTGCGCCTGGGGCTCCCACCTGAGGGTCTGCCTGGAGGGAGCCCCCATCCCCCACCTCTCCAGCCCCAGTCTCCTCCTCTGTGATGTGGGGAGACCCATATGCCACCACCATAGTTGCCAGTGGTGAGGGGATGGGGGAGGAAGGGAGCTGGGAGCACGGGTCCTTCCTGGGCACTGGTGAGAAGGATGGCCTATCACTGGACCCTCACAAGGCACAGGAGGAAGGGGCCACAGGCTGAGGGTGGGAGGATTCTCTGTGCCCCCAGGACCAAAGAGGCCAACCTGTCCCCCCACCTCCCAGCCACCGACCAGCCTGCTGGTCCTGCAGGGTCAGCAGAGAGGGGGATCTGGCCAGGGCCACTCCCAGGGCCCACCCCGAGGCACTGAGAGGCTGGAGGGCTACATGTCAGATCAGATAGGGCGCAGGGGCAGGGCAGGGCCACCCCTCAGAGGTGAACAGGCCACACCGCTGGGCCTGAACCCAGATCTGAAGCCTGGGCACCCGCGGTGTCCTGCCAGCAACTGCTCAACTCTGAAAATGGAGGTGGGGACTCTGACAACTGTGTGGAACCTCTGCCACGTTAGAGATTCTCAGGGCCATCCCCAGCTCTCTGCCCACGGCTGCAGAGTTTACTGCAGCCAAGAGGCTCGTTTGGAATAGAGAGAATGTGAAGTTAGCACCGAGGTCTCGGGTGACCCTGTCCCACAGCAGGGCTGGAGGCAGAGTGGGAGGCTCAGGCATCCCACGGGTGCCCCTGCCTCCTGCTAAGACCCTCCATTTCTTCTCACAGAGGAGACTCAAAGAAAGCTGTCACCAGGAACCCAAGGCCACCCCATCTGGTCCCCACCGCGGGTACCTGGCCCTGTGACTCAGTCTGACCCCTGTCCCTGGTGAAAGAGGAGCCAGAAGGCGGGTCCAGCTCTGGGTCTGGGTGATGCCATGATGCCCAGAAACGCAGCCACGTTGCTCCTAGCCCCCTGAAGCCAATTCCCTGGTAGGGGCGGGCGAGGCGGCACAGATGGAGGATGGGAGGTCAGCCCTGGGGCTGCCCAGCCTCAGCCCTGCCGTTGGAGATCACGCACCCCAGCCCTGTGCAGCGACTGCAGCTGAAGTCTCCTGCTGTGTGCAGGGCTGAGTAAGGTCCATTTCTGATCTTCAGTGCTGGATAGGGAGCTGGACCCCTGGGAGAGCTGAAAAGAGGATGGGAAGGAGACATGAAGAAACAGAGGAAACAGAACCGGGGAAAGGAGGCAGAAGAGACATCTGTTTGTCCTTCACCCAAACCACAGCCTGGACCCAGCAGCTGCACCGGTTCTCAGGTCTCCTCTGACCCACCCCAGAGCAGACAGGGCCCAGGCTGGATTTGGGGCAGGTGACAGTCAGGATCCCAGCACCTTGGCTGGGAAGGAGGACATGCCTCCGTGAGGCCCCAGGCCACAGTAACACGATCCCCCCTGTCTGCAGTCAGGGAGCTGGGCCCAGAAGCCGAAGCAGCAGGGGTGGCCCCAGCCCACCCCAGCCCACCCCAGCCCTAGGGGAGGACGGAAGGCGCCGAGGGGTGTGTGCTGAGCAGCAGCACTGCTTCCTATCCAGGAAGCCTGGACGAGGGGCTCAAGCAGCAAAAGCCCTGCCACTTCCTTCCTGTGAGGGCCAGAGAAGGAGTAAGGAACATGGATGCTTCATGAGGGTCCCTATTGGCAGGACTGACCCCACCTCTCTGCAGAAGCCTCGGCAGGGCCTGAGTGGTGAAAGCAGCCAAACGAGAGGAAGGCCTGGGATCCCTGTCTCCGTCGTTTTCACCCAGCCCTTAGCAGGCACATCGACCCTAAACATCCTCGTCGGCAGAGACAGAGCTCCACAGACAGGGCGTAAGGGAGAGAGTTGCAGGTGGCCCAGGCAGACTCAGCTTAGGACTCCCTCCAGGGACTCTTCCTAAGTAAAGTTGCCTGACAGCCTGCAGCTCCTAGGGAGCCATTCCACCGCAGAGGGGTTCCACGGCGCCATGGGAGTCAGCTCCACAGTCCTGAAGGACAGTCAGAGCCACCTTCTGAGTCCAGGACAGGCGGGTCCAGGACAGGTGGGCCCAGGAGAGGTGCGTCTAGGACAGGTGGGCCCAGGAGAGGTGGGTCCAGGACAGGTGGGTCCAGGACAGGTGGGTCCAGGACAGGCGGGGCCAGGACAGGCTGGCCCAGGACAGGTGGGGCCCAGGAGAGGCGGGTCCAGGACAGGTGGGTCCAGGACAGGTGGGCCCAGGACAGGTGGGTCTAGGACAGGCGGGTCTAGGACAGGTGGGCCCAGGACAGGTGGGTCTAGGACAGGTGGGTCTAGGACAGGTGGGCCCAGGAGAGGTGGGTCTAGGACAGGTGGGTCCAGGACAGGTGGGGGTCCCATTTGAACCCGTGGGCTTGGTGAAGCCGGTGGTCCTCCCCAGTGTGGCTGGGCACCGACCAGTCTGCAGGGGGCCTGGAGAGAGCTGGGCAGGAGTTGTCGCCCCTTTTCCTGACTCATGACTTGAGCCAGATCCACTCACCTCCCCTTGTCTGGCCCTGGGCTGGAATAGACGCCAGCACCCAGCCCTCAGGCCTCTGGGCTTGGATTGAACTATACCTCGCCCATTCTGGGTCTCCAGCTGCAGCTGTCTGAGCCACCTCCTCATAATAAACCTCCCTGTATCTGGTTCTGTTTTTCTGCAGAGCCCTGACTGACACGCCCCGTGAAGCCTGGCCTGAGGTCAGCCAAGAGCTCCACACCAGGCCTGGCCTCTGTGCTCTGGGTGCCTCCAAGGCAGCCCTCCTCTAGGCCACTTCCTCCTCCAGCCGTCCAGGGAGTGATGGGAACGTGCCTCGCTCTTCCGTGGGTGCCCCCTCACACCTGCACCTTCCCATGGGCTGCCCCCTCCACCCCACACTGTCACCCGTGCCTTCCGGAGAGCTGTCCCCCAATCACCCATACCTTCCCATGAGCTGCCCCTCCCCCTCCACACTGTCACCTGTGTTTCCTGAGAGCTGCCCCCACCCCATCACCCACACCTTCCCGTGGGCTGTCACCCATCACCCCACACTGTCACCCGTGCCTTCCCGAGAAGCACCCACAGCTGTCCACCCCACCCCCGTCACCTGCACCTTTCCATGGGCTGCCCCCTCCCCTCCACACTGTCACCCATGCCTTTCCATGGGCTGTCCCCCCTCCACCCCACACTGTCACCCGTGCCTTCCCGAGAAGCACCCACAGTTCCCCATGGGCTGTCCACCCCACCCCCGTCACCTGCACCTTCCCATGGGCTGCCCCCCTCCAGCATGCCACCTACCTGGGGCTTCACCCACTGTGAGACTCTGAGGGTCCTGGGGGTGGCAGATGACCTCGGTGAAAGTTCCCCTTGAACCTGATTTCACTCGCCCCTGCTCCCAGCTCAGGCTCCCTCCTGAGGGACCCTTAAGGCACCTCTCCCCTCCAGGAGTTGGATGGGACGCTCTAAGACGCCTGCGGACACCCATCCAACCCTCCCCTGATGCCCGCTCTCCCCAGAATTGCCTGACATGACTGTGGACCCAGGAAATGCGGCACAATCCTAACAAGGGGACTAAATGACCAGGGCTTCCATCGAGGGCCCGGGAGGATGGGGCAGCACTCTCAGAGCCAAGACATTCCCCGGGGGAGCACCCTGACCCCAGCTCCCACACCCCAACTGTTTCTACAAATGCCTTTGCAAGTTTTACGTCAAATTAGGGGACCACAGCCTCAAGGTTTTCAAACTTTCAAAGCATTTGAACTCTCCCTTCCTTCACTTCTCAAGACTGGATGACAAAACTGTTTTGTTTTGAAGATGAACTGTAATATGTACATTCTGGAAGAAAATGTCATTTAGCGATTGTTAATGGCTATGAATTCTATTTGCAAAGAAAGCTCCTCACCACCCAGTTACCTTCTGAACAGGTGTGCTCTGCACCTGGACACACAGAATTCTGTCCCAGCTTCTGCACAGGAAAGGTTTAGAGGAGACATTGGACGGTCACCCAGGGGCTGTCTGTACCAGAGCATGGGGACAAGCACAGCTCTTCCCAGTGGCCCAGGAGGCATCAGGAGCACTCAGGCAGGTGACAAAGACAAAGCCAGTGCCCACAGAGGGAGCCCCGGGAGCTGGACCCCGGCTCGTGCTGTGGGAGGCCTCCGCTCCTGAGTTGGCTGTGCTACATGCTTGCCTCACTGTAGGTCTGTTCATCTGCGAGGAACACATGTCCAGCCTTGTAAAACAGGCAAGTCCACCCTGTGGGACAAAGCTGCCCCTTCAGGCTGTGGGCGGGAGGGGACCAGTACAGTGAGAGTCCTGGAGAGTCCTCAGGCGTCCCAGAAAACACCAGTCACCAGGTTGCGGGTTAAGACAGAATGCCTGGGAAGAGGGAGGGTGTGGGGGAAGAGTGTGAGAAGCGGATGACTGTGCCACGTGGCTCCTGACACATGGGCAGGCATTATTTAACAGCCTGCGGGAAAGCATTGGAGGCACTCACTGAGGGCAGAGAGGAGCAGCAAGTGAGGAGGGGTCCCAGCAAGTGGGTGCTGGGTGGGCGGGTATCCTTCCAAAATCCTTAGTTACAGCTTATGGGGCAGAGGGAGTTAAAAATGCCCTTCAAAGCCCCAAATTCCCTTACACAAGAAAAAGCATCAGGAGTATAAATAAACACGCTCATTTCACACAGACACGATATTTATAAAACGGGGGGCACCCCTAGGACGTACACTGCCTCGAGTCGTTGAATTTCCTATAGCAAGAATTTCCAGATTTTTCAAAAAGCACCAGAGAGCTTTAGAGATTTCACACTTCCATACAATGCAAAAAGAACCACAAAAAAAATGCATTTCCTCTGAGCCAGTGAAGACCGGGGAGGCGGCAGCTGGCAGTGCCCGCAAGTTTCTCTGGTCAAGAGAATGCGCCTCTAACCACTTTCTGAGATCACAGAAGCCGGGGGCCTCAGGGGGCTCTGCGGTCACCAGAGTCACACGCTCATCCTGCAGAGAAAACACAGCCTGGCCTTGGAACCCCATGTTATCATGGAAGATGCAACCAAAAATAGCTCTTTGGGGAAAAAAGAATATTCGCACACGTTGCAAATCTGTCTTCCCCCTCATGATGCGAAACATCTGCTACAAGCAGACGGTTTGGGCATTCTCGTTACATTTCAACTTACCGAGAAAAAGCACACCAGGGCCAAGCCGAGGGTTCAAGAAACCTTTTGTAAAACAAAACCCAAAAACCTGTGCTGGTGTTAACAAATACTCAGCTAATCAGCGCAGGGTGCACAGTTGTACAGATGACTGAGCAGGCCACACCGCAGGCCACTAACCCTGCGTGGCCGTAGCCAGAGAGCGCCCTGGCCCTCACACTCAGGCAGGATACAGTGCCGTGCCGCACACCCAGGGAGCCTTCATGAGCAGCCCCGCCGGCCTCTCCCGTCGCAGGCAAGGGGGCCGAGCCCTCACTGAGTCCTCTGCCATCTACCCACAGGTATGGATGCTGCCTGCTTGTCAACTTTCATGTCAATGAGGAGTGCCAGCTCAGCTGTCAGACAGCTCCTCTGATTTATTTATAAGTAATGAATTTGTAAGTAAATTTATGAAGTTATGTAACCATGAATTTACAACTAACACCCACATGGAGCTGACCTGCCTGTGAGTCACCACTGCCTTCACTGTCCTCGAGTTTCATTACAGGCGGCTAGCGGCCATGAGTCCTGCAATATCCACTGTCAACAGATGCAGACCGAATTGAGTAAGTCTCAGGACCTGCGGTGCCCAGATGCGTGGGGCCATGAAGAACGTGGGCCCTCGTTTGCCCATGTGGTCATCCACATCTTTAGCATCTGCCATTGCCAACCCCCATCCTGGGCATACAACAGAGAAGCGGGGACAGAAGCCAGCAACACGTGACTTAAGCACTAGGAGAGAACGAGCAGGGGAGGGGCGGTGTCAGGTCAGGGGACAGAGGCTGCCATGTTAATAGGGAGGCTGGGGAAGGCCTCCTGAGGGGGTGAAGACGAGAGGTCCCACAGGAAGGCATGGACTTCAAAAGTTACAGGTGTGCTGGGCCTCGAATGCCACCCCCCCACAAGGCCCTCATGGCATCACTGCCTGGTGCTGCCATATCCAAGATCCCAGGCTGGCTTGTCTGGTTCCCACAGCCACCACTGCCCACTCCTGTGTGCCCCTGACCACGCACTGTGGCTCAGACCCTGTCTGTGGGGCAGGGAGGTCATGATGGACAGTGAAGAAGGTGGTTATTTTTATATTTCTCTTTTTTTCTTTTTTTGAGGCAGAGTCTTGCTCTGACACCAGGCTGGAGTGCAGTGGCGCAATCTTGGCTCACTGCAACCTCTGCCTCCCGGTTCAAGTGATTCTTCTGCCTCAGCCACCCGAGTAGCTGGGACTACAAGCACACACCACCATGCCAGGCTAATTTTTGTATTTTTTAGTAGAGATGGGGTTTCACCATGTTGGCCAGGATGGTCTCAATCTCCTGACCTCATGATCTGCCCGCCTCAGCCTCCCATAGTGCTGGGATTACAGGTGTGAGCCATGGCACCCGGCCAGTTATTCTTATATTTCTCTTTGCAAAAGGCCCAGCTGCCCAAAATGCCAAGTGCTCCTAAAAGCACTAAGACATGACTTGCCTCACAAACATACAAGTGCACACCATGCTGTCCCACATCTGGCTATGCTGAGGGCCCACTGCATGCCTGCTACCTCCCATTCTCCCCCTGCCTCCCTGGACACTTGCGCTTCCCCCGAGCTTCTACTGCATGGGAGAAGCAAGGGCTCTGCTGCTACCCACCAAGGACTCACTTCACTCATATAAACACCCTGCAACTTCTCCATTCTAGTTTTCCTTGTTCCTCCTGTTCACATATTGAGACAGTATCAAACTTACAGAAAAGCTGTAAGAATAACATAAAACACGCAGATACCTCCTGCCCACGGATGCCGCTGAGTTTCACCAGCGTCCCAATAACATCCTTTTAGCCAAGGTGGTGCTGGAGCACAGCAGCAGCTATCACCACGCTGCCTTACGCCCTGCCACCTCTCCATCCCTTCCAGTATCTCTTCGGCTTTCACGGCCTTCCGGATTTTTTGGAGATGACAGCTGAGTTATTGTGCAGACTGCCCTTCAGTTTGGGTCTGTCTGGTGTTTCCTTGTCATTAGACCAGTTATGCACCTCCAGCTGGAATATTGACAAAGCAATGCTGTGCTCCGCTCACATACCCTATTGCGTGGTGCAGATGTCGGCTTGTTCCACCGCTGGCAGGGTCAGACTGATCACTTAGGACAGTGAATGCTGGGCTCTTCTGCTTCGTAATTAATAGATATTTTTTTCAAGACTATAAAAATCCCATCTCACCCGATTTTCACCACCAATTTTAGCACCAGTTGCTATTTCTCGCCTGGATATGACTGTAGTGGTGACCAAATTTGATTTGTAATTCACCTCTTCTCGCCACAGTCATCTCTCTTCCTACAGTCATTAATTAGCAGCCTGTTGTAAGGAAAAACCTGTCTTATTATTCACTTATTTATTCATTCATTTATATAAGTGTGGCCCTATAAAATCATATTTTATTCACTGGGTTATAATCCAATACTATCATTGTTCATTTTAATGCTGAAATTGTCCCAGACTTGGCCAGTGGGGAGCCCATTCAAGACGGCTTCTGTGTCCTGTGACACATCTCCATCGCTGGTGAGCACTACCTTGCTTTCTGGCATGAGATAAGTACAAACTTACCTTGTACTTTTTCTGTTCCAGCTCTTGAAAGAGCCCCAAAAGCCTTAGTTCCTTTTAATGGCAAGAAGTATTTAGATATCAACATCAGAATGTTAGGTGTGCTTGCTGCTGCTGGGGTGTTGCTGCTCCAAGGCCCTCTCAGTGGACAGAGTGTGTATGTGTGGAGGGGGGTGTGAATGTACACAGATTTTACATACATATTCATGTCTCTTTTTATATATTGAAAACCATGACTTCACACCAATACCTCCAATTCCAATTCAACATCACAGGATTCAATAGAATGGAATTGTTTTTTCTTTACTATTTGGTAGAAATTGCTTTAAAGTTATCTGAACCTAGATTTCTCTGTGCAAAGATTTTAAACAATTGAATCAATTTCTTTAATTGTCCTATGACTATTTAGGTTTTCTATTTCTTCTTGAGTCAGTTTTAGTAAGTTATATTTTCTAAGAATTTATGTTTTCAAACTTCAAATTTATTAGCATGAATTTGTTCATAATAGTCTTCCTTTATATACCTAATACTGCTTACTTTTTCCTTGATCAGTTTCACCAGATCTTTGTAAAGTTTATCATTTTAAAAGAACTCTATTGTATGTTTCTTTCTATTTCATCAACATCTTATTATTTTCTTTATTTGACTCTCTTTTTATTTTATTATTCTTTATCAGAACTACTTAATTGTATGCTTAGCTCATTAATATTTAGCCTTTCTTCTTTTATACATAAACACTTCAGGTTATATATAAGTATTGCTTTGGCTACATCCCCACACATTTTAAATATTTAAAATTACATCATGTTTTCTTCTTTGACCTATGAGTTATTTACAAGTGTGTTTATTTATTTCCAAATATAAGGGTTTTCAAATTATATTGTTATTACAGATTTCTAATTTATTTGCATTGAGGTCCCACCATAAATTCTTCATTATTTTGCCTTTTGAAATGTATGGAGACTTACTTTATTGCCCAATAAGGTTTTCATATATTTATAAGTTCCACGTGGGCTTTGAAAATACGCAAATTTTGTAGTTTGGGGGTATAGTGCTTTATGTTTGTTCACTAGATTAACTTTTTGTTTTTTTAACATTTTTCAAATATTCTATAACCTTTA
This sequence comes from Ateles fusciceps, assembly GCA_036589455.1. Lineage (NCBI taxonomy): Eukaryota > Metazoa > Chordata > Mammalia > Primates > Atelidae > Ateles > Ateles fusciceps. The sequence goes on from JAZHEH010000586.1 coordinate 10,058,047, forward strand.
TTGGCTTTTGTTTACTTCTTCTTTAAAATACTGAGTTACAGTATTTAAAATATTTCTCTCTGATAATGAATTTATATATTCTTCCTTATAGTTCTGTCAATATTTGCTTTATAGATTTTGAAATTATGTTACCAGAAGCATAAAAATTCAAAATTATATTATCTGTTTGATGAAATGAATTGTTTAATCATTGTGTAGTGATTTTCTCTATCTCCAGTGATGCTTTTTCCCCAAAAAATCAATTTTTTTACATTAATATAGATTCATCATATTTCTTTCAGTTTATATTTCCCAGTATGCCCTTTCCCATCCATTTACTTTCATACTTTCTGTACCCTTAGAGTGTAGATGTGTTTTCTGTAAACAGCATATAGTAGTCCACTTTAATAATCTTTGTATTTTAATTGTTACGTTTATTCCATTTACATTTATTGTAGCTACTGATATATTTGGACTTTTGTTCCACCTCTTTTGTGTTTCTTTTTCCCTTCCCTTTCTTGTCTTTTCCTTTTGATTGATTACATTTTCTCATTCTTTTTTCTTTCCATTTGTTTGAAATTATCCTGAAGATTTTATTATATATTAGATAACCATCCTCCAAAGTTAGAACTTTTTAACTCAAGTCACCCTCTTTAAATTTATATGACATTATGACTACACACTTATTTCTCTTTTTTAAATTCTTATATAATCATTATTATTTTACACAGTCAATGTTTGATTTGATTTGATTTACCCATATAGTCACCACCTTCTTGTTCTTCATTCCCTCTTGCATCTCAGATCTTCCACCTGGAATTCTCTTCCTTCTGCATGAAGTATATCTTTAATAATTTCCTTTAATAAAGTTATCTCTGGATTCTCAGCTTCACTTAGTTTTCAGTCTCTGAGTATTCCTTAATTTCCTCCCAGCACATAAATGTATTTTTAAAGGCTTAAAATATCTTCTCTTAAAGTTTTGGCTATTATCAGTAGAAGGATGACTCAGTTACATACTGGAAATGGAAGAGACTGAATTAAGTAGCAGATATTCTCCCACTAGACTCTAAATGCCAGGAAGCAAGGACCATGGCAGCTCTTTTTTAACTTGCATTAGACAGGATGTTAATATGGAACTTTTCCAGTCTGAATTTTAGCTGAGACCACAAGACAAGAAGTGCCAATTGTTCCCATACAAAATTCTGGGTGACCTAGGTAGAGGAGGTGTTGAAGATGAGAGAATTTCAAGGTTGATAGGAGGGCTTCTTTGGGGGAGGGGGGCTGTGCTCTCCCCACCCCACCTGCACCATGAGTGGGGTGGGCAGCTTTCTCCTCATTCCCTTCCAAGAGAGGTTTCACAAGGCCTGCGAGGGCCTACTGTGTGCCTCCTGAGGCTGATCGGGGGGTACTGGGAGCTGGTGTCCCTCTTCCTCTCAAGAAATCTAAAGGGCAAAGGCAGCCGGGCTGCATGTGGAAATAACCCTAACCCAGTGGATCAAAGCAGCACATTTCCTGTGGACCAGGTGGGGTCGTACTGCCCAAACACTGGTCTGGGATGTCTTAAGTCAGTTCCTGGAGATGTGAGGGCAGACTGTGGCAAGAGGCTAGAGGTACCATGGCGATCTGGGCTAAGGAAGTCAGTGTAAGGGACCAGCTGGAGAGGATGTACCGCCTGTGTTGGCCAATTGTGGCAGAGACACCCCAGGGTAGGGTGGTCACTCAGGAGACCATGAGAATGCCCCAGGAGGCCCCTGGATTCCCTGTTGGCCTCATGTGCCAGCTCTCTGCCATGCCAGCCATACAGAACCTCTCTTGTCCTTACCTCTTATCCTTCTTACTCCTCCCACCCTGGAGGGTCAGAAGCCATAGCTACCAGTTGGGGAGGACCCATGGGGCAGCAGCGTGACACCCCAGCCTCCCACCTGCCACAGCACCAGAGGAGGTTAGGAAGAGGTTCATAGGAAGACATGTAGAGTTTTAACCGTTTTGCTGGACCTGTACTAATCACCAAGCCCAGCCTGCTTGGGCCACATTAGTGGAAGACACTGAATTACCTAGAAGGGACCAGAAAAGTCCTGAGATTATCCCAGTTTCTTCTGAGCACAGAAGGAGAATCAGTCCACAAAGGACATTTGCTGGGGCAGACATGAGAAAAATCAAAGTTGTCTTCTCTCAACCCTTCCTTCAGGAGTAAACTCAAGCACCAGGAATGAGTGAGTGAATGAGTGAGTGAGCACCTGCTCTTCTTGGCCGGGTTCATCTTTCAGAAGCATTTTTAAAAGGTAGGAAAAGTAAAATCAGCTCACAAAATAAGAGTGATCTTGCCATAAAGCTATAACAGTGCTTGGGAAACCATTCCCGAGGGCCTCAGGGTCAGAGGCAGGCATGGCCTCACATCAGGGCAGGACCAGCTCTCATCCTCTCCTGGTTCTCAAGTACAGAGAAATATCCTAAATTATTTTAAACGTGTGAGTCTTTGCAGGAGACTCTCCCCAAGGGGGAAACCATCTTCCAGAAAGCACCAGTGATGGAGAGGAAGGGGGCGAGGTAGAAAGTTGGGGCACAGCCTGGAGAGCTGGAAGCCACACAAGCCACATGTGCCCATGGCCGCCACAGGACGAGAAAAGTCGAGTCCCAGACCTGCGGCCCTGCCATGGGAGCTTGCCTTAGTCTCTAGGGCTGCTATGACAAAATGATTTAAACTACAGAAAGTTATTTTCTTGCAGTTCTGGAACTAGAAGCCCATGATCAAGGTGCTGCCACATTCCGTTTCTGGTGAGGGCTCTCTCGTCGGCTTGCAGACAGCCGCCTTCTCACTGCATCTTCACATGGACTTCCTGCTGTGCCTGTGGACAGCACCAGCCCTCCAATGTCTCTTCTATCCATGTGCTGATCCCATCATATCAGAGCTCCGCCCTTACGACCTCGTTTCACCTTAAACTTAACTTCCTTAGAGGCCCCTGCTCCAGATACAGCCAAACTAGAGGCTAGGGCTTTGACATATGAGTTTTAGGGGACATAAACATTCAGTTTATAACATTCAGTCCTAACCTCCAAAATTTATGTCCTCACATGCAAAATACACTAATTCCATCCCAACAGGCCTGAAAGCCTTAACCCGTTCCAGCATCAACTCTAAAGCCTAAAGCCAAAGTTCATTTAACTACTCTCTAAATCAGAAGCGGGTAAGACTCGAAGTACAGTTTCTCCTAAGGCAGAATTGCTCTCCAGCCAAGAACCTGTGAAGCCGGACAAGCCCTGTGCTTCTAAAATACAGTGGTGAAAAGGCACAGGATGGAACTCCCTGTGGTGAAAGGCAGAACACAGGAGGGAGAGACAGGAGACGGGTCCCATGCAAGTGACACACCTGGCAAGGCAAAGCCCCTGAGACCTGGAGCCCTGGGGACAATCCTCTTTGGCTCTGTGCTCTGCCACAGGCCCTGCCTCACCCCCAGCTCTGCAGTGGCCCCACCCTTGGAAACCCAGGAGGAGGCAGCCCTGCCCTGGGCCTGGGAGTGGCAACCCATGACCCCTAAGTCACCCCCAGTCACACTCCCCCCTTTCTGGAAAGATGAGCATGCTGGCCTCTAGAGAGGGCCACCTCCAGTCCTGTTCTCCTGAGGCCAAGCTGACAGGGTCTCTGCAAGCTGGTCCCATCCCCACTCCTGGCCTCTGCTGAGGAGGCTTCCTGGTTGGACTCCTGGTTCCCGCCAGCCTCCCTGTCAGCAGGTCGTTCTGCTGCATGCACAGTGCTCTGTCCAGAACATTTTCTCACTTTCTGCAATATGTATAGACTGAGAATTTTCCAAATCTGCATGTTCTGGTTCCTTTTCTCCTGACAGTTCCTTCAATGTATCTCCCCTGACGTTTCACTGTACGCAGTAAGGAGAGGCAAGGGCTTCAACACTTTGCTTAGAAATCTCCCCAGCAAAACATCCCATTTCATCACTCGAGTTCCACTTTCCACAAAGTCCTTGCCGTTTTATAACAAGAATCACTTTCCTCACATTTCCACGGGCATGTTCCTCACCAGTCAGCTTTCATGCTCACGCTTCTACCAGTATTCTGTTCACGGGGTGCGTGTCCACAGCCGCTCTCCCTACAACGCTTTTCTCCCAGAGCCCCCACCAACGCCTTTAACACCCATAGTTCTACCAACAACCGCTTCACAGCCATCGGGGCTCTTTCTAGCACACGCCTCAAAACTCCTCCAGCCGCCACCCATCAGCCAGCTCCAAGCCACTTCCACATTCTTAGGTATGTGGTATGTAGTGCAGGGCACCCCACTTCTCTGCTTGGGCTGCTTATAATAAAACACCACCGCCTGGGGGCTTCAACAACAGGAATCGGTTTTCCCACAGTTGTGGAACTAAACGCCGTCATCAGGGCGCAGCTGATCTGGCCCTGGCCAGGGTCGTCTTTCCGGCTTGCAGACAGCCGCCTTCTCCCTGCTATGCCGCGGCCTTTCTTTGGGGAGTGCTCAGCACAGGGAGAGACGGTTCTCTTATGTCTCCTTTTGAAGAACACCGGTCCTATTAGATCGGGCCACACGCTCACAACGTTGTTTAACCTTAATTTCTTCCTAAGAGGCCCATCTGCAAATACAGCCACACTGGGAACTAGGGTTTCACTGTATGAACGGGGGGAAGGGGCGAGACAAACACCCAGTCCACAAGCCCATCATCGAGGAAAAGGCAGATCTTCGGTGGAAGCTGAAAATCGGCACGATTTGGCTTAGGAACATGTAACTTCAGGCCTGGGTTTGCACGATCACTCACGGTCTCAGGGAGCACGGAACTTCTGACTTCTAGCAAGCGTGGATTCCAGAGCTGCAGATCCCAGGAGCCCTCGTGGCACTGCGGGGCCTCCGTTCTTGCCCACCCATGTGGGGTGAAGCAGATGTGCCCGTTCAGCCCAGGTGGGTTTTGTAGCCAGGATGGACACAGGTGTGGAGGAGCAGGGAGCGGCGTCATCCTGACGGGAAAATCCCCCAGGCTTTCCGAGAGAGGCTGTGCTGCCTGCTATCCCCCCTGTGCTGTCTCGGACTGTTCTACTCTGCACTTCTCTCCACAGCAACAAGAACGCGCACCTCCGTGCCCCCCCTGCACTCCCGCCCCCACGCGTGGAGGTGGACACAGCTGCATGCCAGGCTTGGGTAGACTCCATGCCTGAGGTTCTCCACTGCCGGGCACTCTTAGCCATTGACTGCGAGGGTCCTGGGAAACACAGGCGCCCCCAGGGAGCTCTGGGAGGGTGGCCTGACCCACAGATGGGCTTCAGCCACCGAGGCGGGGCTTCTGGACCCTTCCCAGCCAGTGTTAGGGTCCCACGTCCCAGGCTGTGACCAGGACTCAGCCTAGAAGGGACCTAGCACCCCTCCCTGCCCACAACAGGCCAGAGCTTACTCTCAAGACGGCAGCACGACTGCCCCCTCCGCACCACCTCCCTCCTTCCCTCTTCTGTGCCTGACTTCCCCCTGGTGTGAATAGGGAATCACCAAGAGCAGAAAATGCCCACCTTAACAATCGCCCAGGAGAAGGGTAGCAGCAGAGGGTCTTATAATTTGAAGTGGCAGTCCACAAACAAAAATAAAATAAACCCACTGCATTCCAGAAATCCACGAAGGAAAACATTAACATCACAAGCAATGCTCAGGCCGTCATCACCCTTTGAGGTGAAAGCTCCTGGTTCATATCCTTCCCAAAGGCAACTTTTTATGGCAGCCTTAATGAAATTAGCTTACCCATCTCTAAGTCAAGAGCCATAGTTTAAGATTCAACTTTTATAGACCAACTGGTTTCTAATTACACAGTGGAAATGACTTCAGAAAGGTTTTTACAATTTCCTCTAACGTGCAGCCTGAAAGGGATCACAAAACTCACAATCCTTGGTAGCAAAACCAAGAAGTTGGCCGGGCGCAGTGGCTCACGCCTGTAATCCCAGCTACTTGGGAGGCTGGGGCAGGAGAATTGCTTGAAACTGGCAGATGGAGGTTGCAGTGAGCCAAGATCATGCCATTGTACTCAGCCTGGGCAGCAGAACAAGACTCTGTCTCAAAATTTAAAAAAAAAGAAAAAAAGAAAAATCAAGAAGTTGATTGTGTTCCCTGACTGTGAAAGCTGCAGCACTCTCACAAGCCAGTGGCCTCCTGAGAGTCACTGCAGCTGTAGCAGAGGTGGGCGCCTCGTGGCAGGGCAGCAGGGAACATGCAGGACCCTGCACAGGATGGCCATCCAGTGCCATCACCCGGGCTTGGGGTGGGCGGCAGGATGGGAAGCTCACTCGCTGGCAGGTTAAGAGGAACCAGGCATCCAAACTTGCTGGAAACATCAGCGTCGAAGACTTTCTGAGGCTAAGCCCTGGCCTGGCTGGGTGCAGTGGGACCTGTGCAGACGGAAATGACCTGGCCTCTCCTCCCACGTCCCAGCCAGAAGGTGAGGCTGTGCAGCGTCAGTGGGAGGATGGCAGACACACCAGGTCTTCAGCTCGGGACAAAGCCTCCCTGCCAGCTGCCCCAGCCCTTCTTGCGCTGTCCAGACACTGGGGCTGCTGCTGCCATTGGTGCTGCTGAGCCAGACTGCCCCAGCCATGAAAAGCGTGTCCCAGAAAGCAAACCTGGGAGCCTGCCCTTGAGTCCATGCTGGTGCCATGCTCGGGGGTGTGCAGGGTGGTGCCCACCCCACCACACCAGACCACACCAACTGCACCACATCTTAATTCTCGTGGAAAAGCCGCCATCCTGCACACACAGCAAACCCCAGGTCTCGCAGGTAAACTGAGTCCAACACCACCCAGTGGCCCTGGGCACCAGAGGCCCGGGCTGGGAATGAAGATAAATATAAAATTAATATTTTCAGCATGAAATTAGAAAACCTGGAACATAAAACTAAAGCTTGCTGTGACTTCATCACTTAGATAAGCTCTGTTAACATTTGTGGGATTTGATTTTCACCAGGGCTGGGGCCGCCAGCATGCTGGGAAGACCCTCAGTGTGGGGCCGGCACCAGCAGGACACGGTGCATTATGCTGAGGTCACCGTGGCTTTCCCCTCCCGTGTCCCATGGGCCGCGTCCTTCCCTGGGGGTGTCTGAGGGTGTGCGGGGGCCTGCAGAGGCCCGGGCACTGAGAGCCTCTCGCATGCCGAGACAGACGCCCTCCCCGAGAGGAGGTCCCCACCCTGACTCAGAACTCAGAAGACGAGGCGCTGGGCACAACCGTCACGTGCTGCTGATGACAGGTTTTTAATTCTAAAAGTGGTGCAATCAAACTACGTGTGGGCATGTCACCCAACACAGAAGCTGCAAGCAGTTTCTCTCCACCCTACCGCAACGCCAAGGCCCCACGGTCTACACCTCGAGTTCTCTGAAGAGATCCCAGCTCCCAGGGCAGCAATAACCGGAAATCTAACAAAACGCCACACTTCCAAGGATAGACAGGGCACAGGCCTGGGGAGGCCCCACCAGAGATGCAGGAGCCCCAGAAGCCCCTCCGTGAGTTCCCAGCCAGGGGCCAAGTCTCCAGGTGAGTCTGGGGACAACAGGGGAAGAAGGGAGTGCACATGGTGCAGCCCACCAGACATACTTCACCTGGCCATGCAGGCCACAGGTGGACCCCGGGGAAACCCAGCTGGACTCAGAGGAGACACAGCTGGGCACAGGTGAGATCCAGGTGGACCCAGGAGGACTCAGGGGAGACCCAGGTGGGCACAGGTAAGATCCAGGTGGACCCAGGTGGACTCAGGGGAGACCCGGCCTGACTCAGGTGAACAGGTGGGCACAGGTGAGACTCCTACCTTGGAAGAAGCTCTTCACCCGGAGGTAACTGACACTGAGGCGCAAGACAGAAAGCTTGTCCAGCTTGGAGATGATGTCAGCTGGGAATGGTAGCAGGCTGGCCAGGTGGTCCAACTCAGCGTTGAGGCGGTCCCGGTGCCGTTTGGAGGGGTTGGACTTCTCCACCCCCATGGCAGGCCTCCTGTGGGGAAATGGCCTGGGTCAGATGGGCTTCTCCAGCAGAACTGTTCTCTGCAGTCACCTTACTAGGAGCATCTAAGCTGCCCCCAGGACAAAAGGTGGGAAGAGGCCTAGAGCTCAGCCATGCCTCAAGATGTTGACACTAAAACCCACAGCGCACACCAGCGAAGTACAGCTCAGCCATGCCTCAAGACAGACACTAAAACCCACAGCACACACCAGGGAAGTACAGCTCACCCATGCCTCAAGACAGACACTAAAACCCACAGTGCACACCAGGGAAGTACAGCTCACCCATGCCTCAAGACATACACACTAAAACCCACAGTGCACACCAGGGAAGTACAGCTCAGCCATGCCTCAAGACAGACACTAAAACCCACAGCACACACCAGGGAAGTACAGCTCACCCATGCCTCAAGACAGACACTAAAACCCACAGTGCACACCAGGGAAGTACAGCTCACCCATGCCTCAAGACAGACACTAAAACCCACAGCGCACACCAGGGAAGTACAGCTCACCTGTGCCTCAAGACAGACACTAAAACCCACAGCGCACACCAGCGAGGTACAGCTCACCCATGCCCAAAGAGACACTAAAACCCACAGTGCACACCAGGGAAGTACAGCTTGGTATCTGGAGGGGACACAGAGAGGAGCACACCAGCGTGAGACCAGCAGCCCAGAGCATGGAGAGAGGGCGCGGCCACCAGCTGTGGGATGGCAAGTTTCTCCACTTCTCCACTCTGGTTCCCCAAGGGAGGAGGACACCTGGCCCCGGGCTGGCGGGGCAAGAGTGAGTGGAGAAAACAGCACATTCATTCAGCATCCTTAGGGGACTCCTCAGTGTCTTAACAAATCCTCACACATTCCAGGAACCGTGAGAAGGTCCTCCTGGCATCTGTTGGGCCGTGCAGCTGCCAGGCCTGCGCCTTGAGGCCCCCAAGGCCGCTCGGAGCTTCAGTTTCTCCTCTACGTGCTGGGGCTTAAGGGAGAATATTCAGGGACCCCCCCCAGGGCAAAGAGACTGGGTGCCTACCACTCTGGGGCCCCGCAAAGGGGCAGTGAGGGCCATCACTCATTCTAATAAGCCACGGCAGACCTGCTCTACCCACGAAAAGGGACCATCCTGTGGGGCTCCCACGCCACGGAGCCCAGAGAGGGAGGGCACTGACCCCAGTAACCCAATCTGCATTAAAATGATAGGAGCTTGACGTGACCCTCTCACCTCGGAGTGACCATCCTCTGTGGCTGACCCTTTTAACATCAGAGTGACCGTTCCCTATGGATGACCCATTTAACCTCAGAGTGACCATCCCCTATAGATGACCCATTTAACCTCAGAGTGACCGTCCCCTATGGCTGACCCATTTAACCTCACAGTGACCATCCCCTGTGGATGACCCATTTAACCTCAGAGTGACCATCCCCTATGGATGACCCATTTAACCTCAGAGTGACCGTCCTCTACATATGACCCATTTAACCTCAGAGTGACCATCCTCTATGGCTGACCTATTTAACCTCACAGTGACCATCCCCTATAGCTGACCCATTTAACCATCATTGCACAGAAACCACATCAACTGACATCTCATTCTAGATATCATTTCCACACACATTCATCTGAAAAGAAAAGATGGCAGCCAGTGTGGAGTCCACTGAGGCTGCGTGGGGGAGACTGAGAAGGGGCGAGTTACTGGAAGCACCACAGGAACGAGGCCGCCTGACTTTCTCCACTAACCTCTCCTGGGACCTGGGCACATATAGGAGTGAGCCTGGGGTTTGGGTCTCTTTTGTCAAGAAATCCCTTATTTTTCTACGGTGTTTGCACTTATGAGTGAGCTGACACGTGCACGTTGTAAGTCTGAAACAATGTTCTGTCAGGAACCCCGCGGCACAAACTCCATTTCTCATTGTCTAATGACCTCCACTGTATGCCAGTCACAGAGCAGCCTGACTGCACCAAACCCAGAGCTGTTTTTTTCAGTTGAGACGTAATCCACATGACACAAAACTAACCATTTAAAAGTGAACAGTTCAATGACACTTAGGGCAGTCACTGAGCTGTGCAAACATCACCTCTATCTAGTTCCAGCCCTGAAGGAATCCACTTGCCCATCAGCAGTCTCTCCATATTCCCCTTCTGTTAGCCCTGGCAGTGCCCAGTCAGCTCTGGGCATGGACCTTCCTACTAAAGACGTGTCATAGAAATGGAATTGAGATGTGGCCTTCTGTGTCTGGCTTCTTTCTCATGGCACAACGTTTTCAAGGTTCATCCACCTTGTCCCAGGTGCCAGTGCCTCCTTCCTTACTTTTCATGGCTGAGTAATATTCCCGTGTATGGATAGGCCACGTTGGTTTATCCACCCACGTGCTGACGGATGTTTGTGTTGTCCCCTCTGTTTGGCTGCTGTGAATATCGCTGCACTGAACACTCATCTGGAAGATTCTGTTTGAACTGATGCTTTCAATTCCCCTGAGCATATACCTAGCAGTAGAGTTGCTGGATCATATGTTAATTCTGTTTCTTTTTTTTGAACCACAAAGCTGCTTTCCATGTGGCTGTACCATTTTACTTTCCCACCCGCAATGTGCCCAGCCTCCTGTTTCTCCACATCCTCACCTCCACTTACTATTTCCTGTTTTTTTGATGATAACCATTCTGGTGGGTGTGAAGTGGTATTTTGTTATGGTTTTGATTTGCATTTCTCTAATGACTTATGATGTTGAGCACCTTTTCAAATGCTTGTTGTCCATTTTTATATTTTCTTTGGAGAAACGGCTATTCAAGTCTTTTGCCCAGTTTAAAATTGGGTTATCTTTTTCTTTTTGAGTTGTAAGAATTCTTTGTGTACTCTGGATACCAAGCACTTAATGAGTATATGCTTTGTATTTATTTTCTCCCATTCTGTGTGTTATCTTTGGTTATCTTTCCACTTTCGGGTTGTTGTTTTTTAATGTGATCCCCACCAAAAATTTTAAAATAGGCGGGAGAGTCCGGGGATGACCTGGACCTGCTCTCGTGTGCACTGCCATCCCCTGGGTAGAGGGGCCCACCTCTTAGTGAAGGATACCCAAGGCCTCCCCAGAAGACAAGGGGAGCACCTAGTGGGCAGGCAGCGGCTGGGAGAGACCACAGAGTGGGGGCGCCAGAGAGATGGGAGAGGTGGCGGACGGCAGTGCGGAGAGGACAGCCAGGAGTTCGCTGATCACAGACAGGAACCGCGAAATCCAGAAGCCCTGATCACGGACAGGAATCGTGAGGTCGAGAACCGTGCAGGAGAAGCTCCAGTTCACTCCAGGGCAGAGGAGACTCCAGGAGGATTCACCAGTGCCGTCAGCACAGAAACGGGTGCAGGAGGAGCCCCAAGCCAGCTCAGGCGGAAAGAGAGGCCCCAAAATATGCAATGCCTGTGAACAAACCTAACAAAAGACACCCAAACCAGAGCTGAGAAAAATTTAAAGACCTAAATACGCAGAAAGATGCACCATGTTCTTGGACTGGATGATTCAGTATTGTTAAGATGGTAATTCTCCCCATCACTGATCAACAGAGTCAGTGTAATCCTAATTAAAACCCCAACAGGAATTTCTACAGAAACTGACAAGCCGATTCCAAAATTTACATGGAAATACAAAGGACCTAGAATAGATTAAAGAGAAGGGCACCGCTGGGGGACTTACCATACCTGAGTTTAGGCCCTCTCTAAAGCTACAACATTAAAGATGATTTGGTTATTAGAGAAAACATAGAAATACAAATGAATAGAAAAGAATGGTGTGAGTCTAGAAATAGACACACTGGTTTTTCTTGGGTCTTCATAAGATACTAAGGGAACTCAATAGGGAAAGGGAAATCTTTCCAATAAATGGTGCTGGATCAACTGTATATCCATGAAAAAAAAATGATACCAGCTCTACCCTCAGGAAATACCCAAAAATTAACTCAAAAAGGAGTGTAGACTTCAAGGTGGTTCAAACTACTGTAAACCTTTACAAGAAAACGTGCAAATCCTTCAGATCTTGGGGTAGTCACAGGACTCTTAGAACACAAAAAGACAAAAAGCTCACAAGTTGGTCTTCATCAAAAGGTTTTCGAATGTCTTTTGAAAGTCAATAGTAAGAAAATGAAAAAGATAAGCCTTACACTAGAAGAAAATATTCACAACAAGTGTTTATATCCAGAATATGTAAAGAACTCTTACAATTCAATAATAAGAAAACAAGCCAATAAGAACACGACCAATTATTTAAACAGACACCACCAGAGAAGACACATGGATGCTGAAGAAGCACATAAAGATATTCTCAACACCATTAATCACTCGGGAAATGCACATTAAAACTCTGAGGAGGTACCACCAACCCATGAGGATGGTCAAAAACCAAGAAGGCTGAGCACACCAGGCACCAGTGGAGGTGCAGAGAAACTGGGACTCTCACACATGCACAGTTTCTGGGAGTGGGGAAATGGCACGACTGCCTTGGAAAACAGTTAACAGCACTAATTTAAACAGTCACCCAGCAACGGCACTCCTAGAGTCACCCAGCAACTACACCCCTGCACTCCTTTATTCAAGAGACATAAAACATACAGACTTGCATGAAAATGTTCATGGTGGCTGTATTTGTAGTAGTCCAACATGGAGAAAATGTTCATGGTGGCTGTATTTGTAGTAGTCCAACATGGAGAAAATGTTCATGGTGGCTGTATTATTTGTAGTAGTCCAACATGGAGAAAATGTTCATGGTGGCTGTATTTGTAGTAGTCAGTCCAACATGGAGAACATGTTCATGGTGGCTGTATTTGTAGTAGTCCAACATGGAGAACATGTTCATGGTGGCTGTATTTGTAGTAGTCCGACATGGAGAAAATGTTCATGGTGGCTGTATTTGTAGTAGTCCGACATGGAGAAAATGTTCATGGTGGCTGTATTTGTAGTAGTCCAACATGGAGAAAATGTTCATGGTGGCCGTATTTGTAGTAGTCCAACATGGAGAATATGTTCATGGTGGCCGTATTTGTAGTAGTCCAACATGGAGAACATGTTCATGGTGGCTGTATTTGTAGTAGTCCAACATGGAGAACACCGGAACTTCCAGTCCAACATGGAGAACACCGGAACTTCCAGTCCAACATGGAGAACACCGGAGCTTCCAGTCCAACATGGAGAACACCAGAGCTTCCATCTGCAGGTAAGTAGGCAGATTTGGTCTATCCATACAACAGAACAGTTCACAGCAATAAACAGGAACAAATGGCTGATGCTAGAAACACGGATGAATCCCAGAACCTTTATGCCAAACGCACACAGACCACAAAATGCTATGTGATTCCATTTGCACAAAATGCCAGGACAGGCAAACCACCTAGAGCGACAGGAAACAGATCAGAGGTTGCCTGGGGCAGAGCTAAAGGGAGGAATTACAAGGGGCCACAGAGAAGCTTGTGCAGTGACAAAAACACTTCACCTGGATTTTGGTGATGGCTTCACGGGTGTACACAAATGTCAAAACGGACCCAACGGCACACCTTCAATGTGCAGTTCAACTGAAATACGTGTACTTCCATTATATCCCAATAAAGATTAAAAAGCAAGGGATCCAAGATGGCCAATTAGGAGCCGCTCAGGATTGCAGCTCCCAGCGAAAGTGCAGAGGGTGAGTGGATGCCACATTTCCAGACAGATTTTTATTGCCCACAGACCAGGAGATTCCCAGGCAGAGGAGCCCCATGGGTCACCAGCATGGCTGTTTGGCCAGCGCAGCTGTTTTGCCGGTGCCCCCGGCGTGGCAGTTCTCCGTACAAAATACACAGGTCCAGGCGCCATTTAAGCTGGCGATTGGAGCTCTGGGAAGACAGAGTCGCCCATTCATCTGATTAAAAAGGGACTGAAACAGGAAGCCAGGCCAGGAGATTCTCGGGGCAAAAAAGCACCACGAATCTCAGCGTGGCTGTTTCAGCCAGTGTGGTGGGTCACCGCAGGGAAATCACACAGATCCTGGCGCCTTTTCAACAGGTGACTGGAACACCTGGGAGACAGTAACCGTTCAACTAAAAAAAAGGCTCCAAGGCAGGGAGCCAGGTGATCAGGCTCAGCTGGTCCCACCCCCCACAAAAAAACAGCAATTGGAAACGCTCTGGATTGAGAGTTTCACAGCAAGCACAGCTGAACGCAGGATGGTCCAGCTCTGTGGGGGGAGGGGGTGTCCACCATTGCCAAGGCAGCCCACCATTACAGAGAGAGTCTGCCATTATGGAGGTGGGCCGCCATTGCCGAGGCAGTTCTAACTACATCCCTATAAACAGGACTGCAGGGAAGTTCACACAGCAGTTGGATGGAGCCCACAGCAGCTCAGCAAAGCCTCTGCAGGCAGACAGTGACTAGGCTGCCTCCTCGCTGGGCAAGGCAGCCCGGGAAAAAGGCAGCAGCACAACAGAAACTCATAAATAAAGCCCTAACTCCCCGGGAAAGAGCACCTGGGGAAAAAAAAGGGGGGTTTATGAATTCTGCTGCAGCAGACTGAAACATACCTGCCCAGCAGCTCTGAATGAACAACGGAGCTCACAGCTCAGCACTTGAGCTCCTATAAAGGACAGACTGTCTCCTCAAGCAGCTCCCTGACCCCTGTATATCCAAAGAGCCACCTCATAAAGGAGAGCTCAGATTGACATTTGGCGGGTATCCTTCTGGGACAAAGATAGCAGCAGAAGAAACTGGCAGCAACCCTTACTGTTCTGCAGTCGCTGCAGGTGATCCCCCAGGCAAGCAGGGCCTGGAGTGGACATCAGCAGTCCTACAGCAGAGGAGCCAGACTGTTAGAAGGAAAACTAAGAAACAGAAATAAATAACTTCATCATCAACAAACTGGACGTCCACTCAGAGACCCAATCTGAAAGTCAACAACTACAGAGACGACAGGTGGACAAATCCACAAAGATGAGAAGAAACCAGCGCAAAAAGGATAAAAACACCCGAAACTAGAACGCCTCTCCTCCTGCAAGGGATCACAGCTCCTCACCAGCAAGGGAACAAGGCTGGATGGAGAATGAGTATGATGAATTGACAGAATCAGGCTTCAGAAGGTGGGTAATAAGAAACTTCTGTGAGCTAAAGAACATATTCTAACCCAATGCAAAGAAACTAAGAACCTTGAAAAAAGATTTGACGAAATGCTAACGAGAATAAACAACTTAGGAATATAAGTGAACTGATGGAGCCGAAAAACACAACACGAGAACTTCACAAAGCATACACAAGTTTCAATAGCCGAATTGACCAAGCAGAAGAAAGGATATCAGAGGTCGAAGATCAACTCAATGAAATAAAATGAGAAGGAAAGAGTAGAGAAAAAGGGTAAAAAGGAATGAACAAAGTCTCCAAGAAATATGGGACTATGTGAAAAGACCTAATCTACATTTGACAGGTGTACCTGAATGTGACGGAGAGAATGAATCCAAGCTGGAAAATACTCTTCAGGATATTATCCAGGAAAACTTCCCCAATCTAGCAATGCAGGCCAATATTCAAGTCCAGGAAATACAGAGAACACCACAAAGATATTCCTCAAGAAGAGCAATCCCAAGGTACATAATCGTCAGATTCACCAGGTTGAAATAAAGGAGGAAATGCTAAGGGCAGCCAGAGAGAATGGTCGGGTTAGCCACAAAGGGAAGCCCATCAGACTCACAGCAGATCTCTCAGCAGAAACCCTACAAGCCAGAAGAGAGTGGGGGCCAATATTCAACATCCTTAAAGAAAAGAACTTTCAACCTAGAATTTCATATCCAGCCAAACTAAGCTTCATAAGTGAAGGAAAATAAAATCCTTTGCGAACAAGCAAGTACTCAGAGATTTCATCACCACCAGGCCTGCTTTACAAGAGCTCCTGAAAGAAGCACTAAACATAGAAAGGAACAACCAGTACCAGCCACTCCAAAAACATACCAAATGGTAAAGAGCATCAACACAATGAAGAAACTGCATCAACTAACAGGCAAAACAGCCAGCTAGCATCAAAATGGCAGGATTATATTCACACATAACAATACTAACCCTAAATGTAAATGGGCTAAATGCCCCAATCAAAAGACACAGACTGGCAAATTGGATAAAAAGCCAAAACCCATCGGTGTGCTGTATCCAGGAAACCCATCTCACATGCAAGGATACACAAAGGCTCAAAATAAAGGGATGGAGGAAGATTTACCAAGCAAATGGAGAGCAAAAAAAAGCATGAGTTGCAATTCTCATCTCTGATAAAATAGACTTGAAACTAAAAAAAGATCAAAAGAGACAAAGAAGGACATTACATAATGATAAAAGGATCAATGCAACAAGAAGAGCTAACGATCCTAAATATATACGCACCCAATACAGGAGCACTCAGATACATAAGGCAAGTTTTTAATGACTTACAAAGAGACTTAGACTCCCACACAATAATAGTGGGAGACTTTAACACCCCATTGTCAATATTAGACAGATCAATGAGACAGAAAATTAACAAGAATATGCAGGACTTGAAATCAGACCTGGACCAAGCAAACCTAATAGACATTTACAGAACTCTCCACCCCAAAGTCACAGAATATACATTCTTCTCAGCACCACATTGCACCTACTCTAAAATCGACCACATAATTAGAAGTAAATCACTCCTCAGCAAATGCAAAAGAACGGAAATCATAACAGTCTCTCAGACCACAGTGCAATCAAGTTAGAACTCAGAATTCAGAAACTAACTCAGAACTGCACAGCTTCATGGAAACTGAACAACGGGCTCTTGAATGTTGACTGGACAAACAATGAAATGAAGGCAGAAATAAAGATGTTCTTTGAAACCAACGAGAACGAAGACACAACATACCAGAATCTCTGGGACACATTTAAAGCAGTCTCTAGAGGAAAATATATAGCAATAAATGCCCACATGAAAAGCAAGGAGAGATCTAAAATTGACACCCTATCGTCAAAATTGAAAGAGCTAGAGGAGCAAGATAAAAAAAAAACTCAAAACCTAGCAGAAGACAAGAAATAACTAAGATCAGAGCAGAACTGAAGGAGATAGAGACACAAAAAAACCTTCAAAAAATCAATAAATCCAGGAGCTGGTTTTTCGAAAAGATCAACAACTAGACAGACCACTAGCCAGATTAATAAAAAAAAAAAAAGAGAGAGAATAATCAAATAGATGCAATAAAAAACGATAAAGGGGATATCACCACAGATTCCACAGAAATTCAAACCATCATCAGAGATTATTACAAACAACTCTATGCACATAAACTAGTAAACCTGGAAGAAATGGATAAATTCCTGGACACTTGTATCCTCCCAAGCCTAAACCAGGAAGAAGTCGAAACCCTGAATAGACCAATAACAAGGTCTGAAGTTGAGGCAGCAATTAAGAGCCTACCACCCAAAGAAAGCCCAGGTCCAGATGGGTTCACAGCTGAATTCTACCAGACATACAAAGAGGAGCTGGTACCATTCCTTCTGAAACTATTCCAAACAATCCAAAAGAGGGAATCCTTCCCAAATCATTTTATGAAACCAATATCATCCTGATACCAAAACCCAGCAGAGACTCAGCAAGAAAAGAAAACTTCAGGCCAATATCCATGATGAACATAGATGCAAAAATCTTCAATAAAATACTGGCAAACCAATTGCAACAGCACATCAAAAAGCTTATCCACCATGATCAAGTAGGCTTCATCCCGGGGATGCAAGACTGGTTCAACGTACGCAAGTCGATAAACGTAATTCACCACATAAACAGAACCAAAGACAAAAAACACATGATTATCTCAATTGATGCAGAGAAGGCCTTTGACAAAATTCAACAGCACTTTATGCTAAATACCCTCAATAAACTAGGTATTGACAGAACGTATCTCAAAATAATAAAAGCTATTTACGACAAACCAACAGCCAATATCATACTGAATGGGCAAAAACTGGAAGCATTCCCTTTGAAATCTGGCACTAGACAAGGATGCCCTCTTCACCACTCCTATTCAATATAGTATTGGAAGTTCTAGCCAGAGCAATCAGGCAAGAAAAAGAAATAAAGGGTATTCGAATAGGAAAGGAGGAAGTCAAATTGTCTCTATTTGCAGATGACATGATTGTATATCTAGAAGACCCCATCATCTCAGCCCAAAATCTCCTGAAACTGATAAGCAACTTCAGCAAAGTCTCAGGATAAAAAATCAATGTGCAAAAATCACAAGCATTCCTATACACCAATAACAGACTTAAAGAGAGCCAAATCAAGGACGAACTGCCATTCACAATTGCTACAAAGAGAATAAAATACCTAGGAATACAGCTAACAAAGAATGTAAAGGACCTCTTCGAGGAGAACTGCAAACCACTGCTCAATGAAATAAGAGAGAACACAAACAGATGGAGAAACATTCCATGTTCATGGCTAGGAAGAATCAATATTGTGAAAATGGCCATACCATCCAAAGTAATTTACAGATTCAACGCTATCCCCATCAAGCTACCAGGGACCTTCTTCATAGAACTCGGAGAAAACCACCTTAAACTACATATGGAACCAAAAGAGAGCCCGCATAGCCAAGTCAATTCTAAGCAAAAAGAACAAAGTGGGAGGCATCACACTACCGGACTTCAAACTATACTACACGGCTACAGTAATCAAAACAGCATGGTACTGGTACCAAAACAGAGATATAGACCAATGGAACAGAACAGAGGCCTCAGAGGCAACACAACACATCTACAATCATCTGATCTTTGACAAACCGGACAAAAACAAGCAATGGGGAAAGGATTCCCTGTTTAATAAATGGTGTTGGGAAAACTGACTAGCCATGAGCAGAAAGCAGAAACTGGACCCCTTCCTGACACCTTACACTAAAATTACCTCCAGATGGATTAAAGACTTAAACATAAGACCTAACACCATTAAAACCCTAGAAGAAAATCTAGGCAAAACCATTCAGGACATAGGTGTAGGCAAGTACTTCATGATTAAAACACCAAAAGCATTGGCAACAAAAGCCAAAATAGACAAATGGGACCTAATCAAACTCCACAGCTTCTGCACAGCAAAAGAAACAATCAATAGAGTGAATCAGCAACCAACAGAATGGGAAAAAATTTTTGCAATCTACCCATCTGACAAAGGGCTGATATCCAGAATCTACAAAGAACTAAAACAGATTTACAAGAAAAAAACAAGCCCATTCAAAAGTGGGTGAAGGATATGAATAGACACTTTACAAAAGAAGACATAGATGAGGCCAACAAACATATGAAAAAATGCTCATCATCACTGGTCATTAGAGAAATGCAAATCAAAACCACATTGAGATACCATTTCATGCCAGTTAGAATGGCAATCATTAAAAAATCTGGAGACAACAGATGCTGGAGAGGATGTGGAGAAATAGGAAAACTTTTACACTGTTCGTGGGGGTGTAAATTAGTTCAACCATTGTGGAAGACAGTGTGGCGATTCCTCAAGGACCTAGAAATAGAAATTCCATTTGACCCAGCAATCCCATTACTGGGCATATACCCAAAGGATTATAAATCTTTCTATTATAAAGATACATGCACACTGATGTTCATTGCAGCACAGTTTACAATAGCAAAGACCTGGAACCAACCCAAATGCCCATCGATGATAGACTGGACAGGGAAAATGTGGCACATATACACCATGGAATATTACGCAACTATCAAAAACGATGAGTTCGTGTCCTTTGTAGGGACATGGATGAACCTGGAAACCATCATTCTCAACAAACTGACACAAGAACAGAAAATCAAACACTGCATGTTCTCACTCATAGGCGGGTATTGAACAATGACAACACATGGACACAGGGAGGGGAGTATCACACACTGGGGTCTGTGGCGGGGAACTAGGGGAGGGACAGCAGGGGGTGGGGGAGTTGGGGGAAGGATAACATGGGGGAGAAATGCCAGATATAGGTGATGGGGACGAAGGCAGCAAATCACACTGCCATGTGTGTACCTATGCAACAATCTTGCATGTTCTTCACATGTACCCCAGAACCTAAAATGCAATTAAACAATAAATAAAGATTAAAAAGCAAAAAAATGGGAATTCCCATGGCTACCACAGTGTCATGAGCTGAAGGCACTGTCCCTGCAGAAGACTCTGGGGATCCCAGAAGACGAGGAGCATCAAAGAGGTTGCCAATGGCACAGGGCATTCACTCCTGGAAGAGCGCTGTGGATTCAGGATCACCCGTGTCACCCAAAGGATACCGAGGCTGAGCAGGAGCCAAGGGCACCACCAAGGGGAGGGCCGTGCAGCCAGCTGCCCAGCTTCCTCCACATCAGCTGCCCCCTGCACTCAGTGCCTGTGGGGGGCCTCTCAGGAGCAGGTTCTAGACCAACTCCACCTCCAATGGCACCGTCCACAGCCTTTACCAGCCACCCCTTCCAGATGAAATTTGGGGCATACACAGACCCATCGCCCATCACCACAGAAGTGCCAGCCAGACCAGAGCACTGGACATGGCCCTCAGGTGCATCAGGGGCCACAGCTAGAATGGCCAGAGCCGAGGGGGCCCCACTCCAGGAGGGGCTGCAGGATGGGTGCCCCCAACTCAAAACATGCTGGGAAACTAGAGGCCAAAACACTGTTTTGATGTCGAGTGAATGCCCAGGAGCCCAGCACATGGCCAGCATGCATGGAGAACGACACGCAGCCTTCCCAGAGACGCCCACACTCGGACACGCCAGCCTCCATCACTTTGCCGAGCGTGTGCGGCGGTGGGCGTGTGTGTCTGAGCGTGAAGACATTTCACGGCTATTCAAGTCATTCGCTGTCTTTCATTGCCCCTCACATCACAACTGGTTTGCTCTTTTCCCTTTTTTTCCTCTTTCTTCCCCACGTGTGAAAAGTTTCAAGCATAAATGCACATAATTTAAGGAATGTATTCGAAGAACTAACGGGAATATTCTCCCGTAAACTTGAAGCAGGGGAGCTCTTCCTAATCATGATGTCGGATTAGCCACAAAAGTCAAGAGTGACAAATTCAACTTCATACAAATTCGATTTTTTCTTGCACAGCAAGGAACACTATACGTAAAATCAAAACTGGGGTAAAGCATCTGAAACCCTTTCAAACATTAATTTCCCTAGTTTCCAGCCTCTTACAAATCAAGAGGCACAACACATAAATAATCCAGTAGAAAAGTGAGCAAAAGAGGTAAGCGCAGTTCAGAGAAGACGAGATGTAAATTGCTCTTAAAGCTCACTTACGGCACAAGAATGCAAATTACAATCACCAGCATCGGAAATACACTGAGTGCCGGGGCGTGGGGAGGAGGCGCTGACAAGGAACTCAGACCTTAACCTTCATGCTGTGAGGTCTGGTAACAACTATTGAAATGACAGACGCCTGCACTTTGGCTGAGCAATTCCCACACCTAGGTTTTCATCCTCCCAATATAGGAGTGTAGGGGATTCGATTTTACTTCTCGCAAGCTAACAACGCATTTCTGCTTCGTGGACCCTGGAAGAAGACATAAGACCCCCGAGGTGGAGATAAAGGGCTTAGGACTCACGGCTCAGCAAGCCACGTGAGCTTCCGCGTGTTCAGCATTCACCCAGGTCCCCAAGTCCCGTGGGGGGATGTGGAAGCGCCCTGGCTGATGCTGTGTCCACAGTGGGTTCTTGCAGCAGCCCAGGAAGACTGAGCTTTACACAGGGTGAGGCTGAGGTCTGCAGGTGAAGGGCGGCCATCTCTAGGGGCCAGGAAGGATGGTGCAGGGTGCACACTGGGGGGCCGGGGAAGGGCTGAGATGCTTCCATAGCTGGTTCCTCCAGGGCTGGGCCATGAGATGTACATGCTCCTCAGTCTGTGCACTTGAGAGATTTGTGTAGGTGACGTATTTGTCACATTACGTAGAGAGAAAATAGCTTTGCCACACAGCTGCAAATGCAGTCCCCATGGTGGGGCTGTCTAGGGAAGAATCAGAACTAAATGTCCTGCTTTTCTTGTGTTTTTATTCCACTGCAAAGGCCTGAGAAAGGAGTTTGGGGCCTTTGCATTTTAGGTATGGGTGTTTTGAATGGCTGAGTGCTCGCCTGGTTCAGAACTCAGAGGACAGTGTCTTCAGGCTGCCTCCCTGCCTAGGCGCAGCTGACTTGCAGTTTTCTGTGACTCCCTCAGGAGATATTTATGGATAAACTAGCACATGTGCGCACACAGTATTTATGTCCCCTCTTTATATGCGAATTGCAGCATCTGCCTCTACTGCTGTCTGCCCTAGAGCTTGTCCACGGTCAGCGTGGGGCTGTGCTGGGTTCCTTCTGCGCCCTCGTCCAGTCTCAGCTGTGTGCAGGGCCTCAGGTGTGGTTTTGCGCCTGTGCTCACCGCTGGGCCAGCGGCCGCCTGGGCAGTCAGCCTGCTGCATGCTGGTGTTTGATGCACAGAGAGTGCGAGGGACAAGGTAAGGTCTCCCTGTGGGACAAGGGATCTCTCTACTGTTTACCAAAACAAGACACCTAAACAAGACGCAAACAGTAAACAAAACGCTTCCTTCCCAAGGAGGCCTTACCTCCCCGTTTCCCAGCCCCAGCTCCTCCAACCCCGACCCTAACCCTGACCCTAACCTTGACCCTACAGTACTTGGAAGCACTATAGCCACACACTAAGGACTAGCATTTGACCCATCAGGGGCCCAGCGTCAGCGTCACAGCAGGTGACAGGGCAGTGAGGCCTGTACAGAATCCAACAGCCCCAGCAGCCGGGAACATCATCTGACACACACTGCCTCACATACACACCACACACACACACCATACACACACAACCTCACACACACTCAGCCTCACATACACACCACACACACACACCCCATACACACACAACCTCACACACACACCATACATATACAGCCTCACACACACACACAGCCGGGAATATCATCCAACACACACAGCCACACACACACACCACACACACACAGCCAGGGATATCATCTGACACACAGCCTCACACACACACCACACAGCCTCACACACAGCCTCACACACACACACCACACACACAGCCTCACACACCGGCCTCACACACACACCACACACAAAAGCCTCAAACACACAGCCTCATACATGCATCACACACACACCTCCCCACACACACAGCCAGGGACATCATCTGATACAGTTTCACACACACAGCCTCACACACCCACCACACAGCCTCACACACCCACCACACAGCCTCACACACACAGCTGGGAATATCATCTGACACACACAGTCTCACAGACACACAGCCTCACACACACCCACACACACAGCTGGGGACATCATCTGACACACAGCCCCCACACACACAACCTCCCCACACAGCCCCCCCACAGCCTCACACACAGCCTCACACACTTCCCCACACACAGCTGGGGACATCATCTGACACACAGCCCCCACACACACAACCTCCCCACACAGCCCCCCCCACAGCCTCACACACAGCCTCACATACTTCCCCACACACACACAGCTGGGGACATCATCCAAAACACAGCCCCCCAACTCCACCACAGTCTCACACACACAGCCTTACACACACACACACACACACACACACACAGCTGGGGACATCATCCGACACACACAGCCCCCACACACAGTCTCCCCCTATGGCCCCCCACAGCCTCACACACCATACACACACACACACAGGTGGGGACATCTTCTGACACACACAACCTCCCCAATGCACAGGCTCCCACACATACAGCCCCCCCCACAGCCTTACACACACACCCCTGCACAGCCTCCCCCCTCAGCCCCTCCACACAGCCTCACACACACACACAGCTCCCCATAGTCTCACACACACACATACACACAGCCTCACACCCAGCCCCCCCCCACAGCTGCACACACACCCACATGCACCCACACATGCACACACAGCCTCACACAGCCCCCCCACACAGCCTCACACACACACCCACACACATACACACAGCCTCACACCCAGCCCCCACTGCCTCACACACACCCACACACACACAGCCTCATAAACAGCCTCACACACGGCCTCACACCCAGCCTCACACACACAGCACCCACACACACACAGCCCCCATACACACAGCCTTACAGACACCAGTACTCACACACAGCCTCGCACACACCCGTACACAGCTTGCACACCTGCACACACAGCCTCACACCCGCAATCACACACCTGTACACACACCCGCACCCACACAGCACACATACAGATTCATACACACCTGTGCACACACACACACACAGCCTTGCACACACAGTCACACACTCGCAGTCACACACCTGCATTCTCACCCACACACACCCCCCACACACCCACAGTCACACACCCACACACAGTCTCCCAGTCACACATACCTGGTCTGTCACACACACCTGCACACACACCAGTCTCACACCTGCACACACACCATCTCACACACACACACCCGCAGTCACACACACATGCACACATGCAGTCTGTCACACCTGTACACAGTCACACACCCACGCAGTCTCACCTGCACACATGTAGTCACACACCCATAGTCTCACACCCACACACACCCGCACACACACCCGCAGTCTCACACACCTGCACACACACCCGCAGTCACACACACCCACAGTCTGACACACCTGCACGCAGTGTCTCACACACCGTCTCACACACACCAGTCTCACACCCACATACACACATTCTCACACACCCGCAGTGTCACACAGACACACACCCACAGGCTCACACACCTGCAGTCTGTCACACACCCGCACACACATCCGCACATTTTCACACACCTGCACAGTCTCACACACACCCACACACCCGCAGTCTCACCCGCACACACACCTGCACAGACACCCGCAGTCACACACTTGCATGGTCTCACACTCACACACCCACTCACCCGCACACACCCGTAGTCACACACACCCAACAGTTTCACACACCTGCACGCAGTCTGTCACACACCCAGTCTCACCCACACACACACCCGCACATTCTCACACCCGCAGTGTCACACAATGACACCTGCAGTCACACACCTGCACAGTCTCACCCGCACACACACCCGCACATTCTCACACCCGCAGTGTCACAGTCACAACTGCACACACACCTGCACAAACATTCTCACACCTGCAGTCTCACCCGCACACACACCCACACATTTTCACACACCTGCAGTCTCACACCCGCACACGCTCACACCCGCACAGTCTCACCCAGTCACACCCACGCACACACACCTGCAGTCTCACCCGCACACACACCTGCACATTTTCACACACCCGCAGTCTCACACACAGTCACACACACCCGCATACACTCACACCCGCAGTCTCACACACCCGCAGTCACACCCATGCACACAGTCTCACACACCTGCACGCACACACAGTCTCACACACCCACAGTCACACCCGCTTGCACAGTCACACACCTGCACACACAGTCACACACACCTGTGAGCACACAGTCTCACACACCCACACACACAGCTGTGCCACACCCTCCGTCCCAGCAGGTGGTGGTCTCGCCTGCGGAGCCTGGGAAGCTGCCATGGCCCCCCGCCCCCACCACCCGGAGCTGCACCCGCGTCCTTGGCCTCAGCCCCACCCGGTGCCCACCGCCCCCTCCACCGGCTCAGGGCCCGAGGGCGCAGGGACCAAGCGTCGTAGGGGCTGGGGGATGCGGGGTGAGGCCTTTTCCTCCCCACGCCTGAGCGCAGCTCCCGCCGCCCGCCTGGTCCGCGCTGTTCCTACGTCTCCGTTTCCAAGGCGAACCCCGTCCCCCTTCCCCGGGCGAAGTGACCCGCACAGGCAGAGCGGATACGTTACTGTTTCTGCAGGGGCCTCCTCCGCTTGCGGCCGGCGTACGTGCACTCCCCCGGCGGGATCATCGTCCTCGGCCTGGAAGACAGGGGCACCCGGGTCACCGGAATGCGCCACGTGCGCCCCGTTCCCGCCGCGACGCCCCGGCCCCCTCAGCGCCGTCCTGGCGCCCCCCGCACCCGCGGCCTCCTCCTCCTCGTGGGACCCCCAGGCCCGGGGCCCCTGCTCTCCAGGCCCCCGCGTGGAGAACCCACCGCGGCCGGGTCACCCCTGGGCCTCCCCTCAGTGGCAGGCGGGTCCCGGCCTCCCCCAGAGAAGCGGCCTGCTCTGGAGCCTGGCTCAGGGCGCCATGACGGGAGGCTGAGGTCCTGACCAGGAAGCCATCAAGGAAGCCACGCACGGGCGGGGCGCGGCCAAGGCCTGGGCAGCCTGCGGGTCATCACGCTGGATCCCATGTCCCGTCACCCCGGGAAGGCATGTGGGGTCCTGTGTTCCCATCATCCCCTAGAAGGTATGTGGGGTCCCATGTTCCCGTCACCCCGGGAAGGCATGTGGGGGTCCCATGTTCCCATAATCCCCTAGAAGGTATGTGGGGTCCCATGTCCCCGTCACCCTGGGAAGGCATGTGGGGGTCCCACATTCCTGTCACCCCCGAGAATGTACGTGGGGTCCCGTGTTCCCATCACCCCGGGAAGGCATGTAGGGTCCCCTGTTCCGACACCCCGGGAAGGCATATGGGGTCCCATGTCCCGTCACCCCGGGAAGGCATGTGTGTTCCCACATTCCCGTCACCCCAGGAAGGCATGTGGGGTCCCGCATTCCCGTCAGCCCGGGAAGGTATGTGGGGGTCCCATGTTCCCATCATCCCCGAGAAGGTATGTGGGGTCCCACATCCCCGTCACCCAGGAAGGCATGTGGGGTCCCATGTTCCCATCACCCCAAGAAGGTACGTGGGGTCCCGTGTCCCGTCACCCCTAAAGGTTACTCAGGGTCCCATGTTCCCATCACCCCAAGAAGGTACGTGGGGTCCCGTGTCCCGTCACCCCTAAAGGTTACTCAGGGTCCCATGTTCCCGCCATCCCTGAGAGGGTAGGTGAGGTCCCGTGTTCCTGCCATCCCTGAGAGGGTACATGAGGCCCTGCGTTCCCGTCACCCCTAGAGGGTATGTGGGGTTCTGTATTCCCGCCATAACCCGAGAGGTTATGCGGGGTCCCATGGTCCCATGTTCCCATCACCCCCAAGAGGTTACGTGGGGTCCCATGTCCCCATCACCCCCGAGAGGGTACACAGAGTCCCGTGTTCCTGTAACCCCCAAGACGGTACGTGAGGTCCATGTTCCCATCATCCCCTAGAGGGTACGTGAGGTCCCATGTTCCCACCATCCCTGAGAGGGTATGTGGGGTCCCATGTTCTCATCACCCCAAGACAGTACTCAGGGTCCTGTGTTCATGTCACCCCAAGAGGGTACTCAAGAGGATATGCGGGGTTCCATGTTCCCGTCACCCTCGAGACGGTACGTGAGGTCCATGTTCCCGACACCGCCAAGAGGGTATGCAAGGTTCGTGTTCCTGTCACCCCCAGAGGGTATGCTAGGTCCTGTGTTCCCATCACCCCCAATAGGGTACACAGGGTCCCATGTTCCCATCACCCCTAGAGGATACATGAGGTCCCGTGTTCCCATCACCCCCAAGAGGATATGCCAAGTCCCGGGTTCTGGTCACCCCCGAGAGGGTACACAGGGTACCGTGTTCCTGTCATCCCCCGAGAGGGTATGAGGTCCCATGTTCCTGTCATCCCCGAGAAGGTACACGGGGTCCAGTGTTCCCATCATCCCCGAGAGGCTACAATGGCGTCCTGTGTTCCTGTCACCCTGAGAAGGTATGCAGGGTCCCATGTTCCCATCACCCCCGAGAGGGTACATGAGGTCTCATGTTCCTGTCACCCAACGAGGACACATGGGACCACGTGATCCCGTCACCCCTGAGTGTGCAGGGCAGCAGCATAACCTCTCTGGTGTGATCTCCCTGTGGCGTTGTGGCAGGTCTTCTCATCCCTGCCCTTGACAACCTTGTGCTTTGGGCCAACAGGCTTTCTCTTTGCTAAGTAAAATTCTGCTCCACTCTACAATCCTGAGATTCCACTGAAGTCACTAGCTAACAGCAGCCTGAGTCCAGCTGACTACACCCACCAGCTGCCACCAACAGTGCTGGACACAGGCATGTACCTCCCAACAGGGCCCCTGAGGAACAGTCCAGTATCTGTGCCCAGGCTGGTCAGCTCACCTGTCACTCACCTCAGAGAGGGCATCACCCTTCTCGTCACAGAATTTTGATTTTTCCATGCAATAGGGGCAGCTGAGCCCTCACAAACATCCTGCAGACCTGTGTGCAGTAACCATCCCATGCCAGGCTCTGGGCCAAAAGCCTTGGGGAGGAAGTTAAGGGGCGCTCACCTGTGTGAGGCTGTGTGCAGCCTGGAGAGGAGACAAACACGCACTATCCACCTTGTGCGGAAAGTGCCATAAAAATGTCAGAAATGTGTCACGGGTCCACTCTGAATATAAAGACTTGGGTACAGAAAGTAAATGGATAGGAAAAGGTACACCATGCAAACATTAATCAAATGAAGCAACTGTGAGCCCCAGACAAAGGAGACTTCAGAACTAGGAATATCACCAGAGACAAAAAGGTATGTTCTACAATAATAAAAGGGTCCATTTTCCAGGAACATCGGACAATCCTATATGTAAATGTACCTAGCAACGGAGCTTCAAAATACATGAAGCAAAAACTAATAAAAGCAAAAGGATCATTCATGGGAGACATTAACATTCCTATGTCAGTAATCAATAGAACAAGTAAATAAGATCAGCAAGGGTCCAGAATATCCCAACAATAACAGACTTGAATTAATGGAAATATATAAAACACTCCATCCAACAACAGTTCTGTACCTGTAACACTCTTGCACATGTAACATTCACCAAGATATATTCTGGGACTTAAAACTATCCTTAACAATTTCTTTAAAACACAGAAATCATACAAAGTATGTTATCTGACATAATGGAATTAAACTATAAAGATATCTAGAAATTTTCCAAATATTTAGAAAGCAACCCGCTTTTAAATAAGCATAGATCAAAGAGGAAGTCACAAAGACGTTTTAAAATATTCTGACTAAACAAAAATGAAAATACACACATATAAAACTTTGTGGGATGCAGTTAACCAGTACTTTGATGGAAACTGATAGCATTAAATGCTTATATTTGAGAAAATAAAAGGTCTAAAATAAATAATCTAAGCTTCTAACTTAACTAGACGAGAAGATAAACCCAAATTGAGCAGCAGGACGGAAATAATAAAAATAAGTCAATAAGACATAAAACACAAAAATTAAAATTGGCGGGGTGCGGTGGCTCACGCACATAATCCCAGCTACTCTGGAGGCTGAGGCAGGAGAATTGCTTGAGCCCAGGAGACAGATTGCAGTGAGCCAAGATCACACCATTATACTTCAGTGTAGGTGACAGAGGGAAAGCAGAAAGGAAAGAAAGAAAGAGAGAGAGAGAAAGAAGGAAGGGAGGGAGGGAGGGAGAGAAGGAAGGAGAAAGAAAGAAAGGAAAGGAAAGAGATAGATTAAACCAAAAGTTGGTCCTTAGAAAAAATCAACAAAATTGATAAACCTCTAGCCATACTGCTCAAGAAACAGAGAAGACACAAATTGCCAATATCAGGAATGAAACAGAGGACATCGCTACAGATTCCACAGACATTAAAAGAAAAGTTATAGAGCTGGGTGCAGTGACTCACATCTATAATCCCCGCGCTTTGGGAGGCTGAAGCGGGAGGATCACCTGAGATCAGGAGTTTGAGACCAGCCTAGCCAACATGGTGAAACCCCACCTAACTTGTTTCACTGGCATATCTACCAATGTAAAGAAATAATACCAATTCTCTGCAATCCATGGCAAAAAATACCAAAGAAAAAATTTTAAATTGTTAACTTATTTATGAATTCAGCATTACTCTGACGCAAACCAGAGGCATTGCAAGAAGAGAAAACTAAAGGCCAGCATCCCACATGAACACAGACACACAAATCCTCAATTAAATATAGGTATTGGCAAACAGAATCCACCAATATATAAAGAACATGATATATCACATCTCAGTGGGATTTATCCAAGGAATTCAGGGCAGCTTCAACATCCAAAAACCAATCACTGGAATTCACTACAGTAATAAACTAAAAAGAAAATGCACACAATCATCTCAATCCTTCAGAAAAGCATTTGACAAAATCCAAATCCATTCATAATAATATTTCCAAAAAACCTCTCATCAAACTAGGACAGAAGGAAACTTAATTAAGGTGATAAAAAAAACATCTACAAAAGCCCACAGCTAACATCACAGCTAAAGGTGAAAGACTAAAGGCTTCCCCCCCGAGATCATGAACAAGGCAAAGCTGAGCTGTAACCCTACTCCCACTGAACATATTTGTGTACTAGCCAGGGCAGTAAGTCAGGAAAATAAATAAAATTCTCACAACTGGGAAATAAAAGTCATAAACCTGGGAAATAAAAATAAAACTCTTATCTGTTCACAGACAACATGATTTTACATGTAGAAAATTCCAAAAAGGTCGGCTGAAGTGGCTCATACCTACAGTCCCAGCACTTTGGGGAGGCCAACGTGGGAGCATGACTTGAGCCCAGGAGTTTGAGAGCAGCCTGGGCAATGTAGCAAGACCCTATCTTTACAAAAAATAATTTTAAAAAAAATTGGCCAGGTGTGGTGGCACACACAGTAGTCCCAGCTACTCGGGAGTCTGAGGCAGAGGATCACGTGAGCCCAGGGTATCAAGGCTGCAATGGCAGTCCGCTGTGATTGTACCGCTGCACTCCAGCCTGGGTGACAGAATAAGACCCTGAGTCTCAAAAAGAAAAAGAGAATTCCAAAAATTTTACTAAAATCAATTGCCTGTAACTAATTACTGAGACCAGCAAGGTCACATAGTAAAAGGATCACATACAAAAATCAATTGTATTTCTAGATACTAGCAATGAACAACTAGAATTCAGATTTTTTAAAACTAACGCCATTTACAATAACACCCCAATAAAAATAAAATAGGTATTTCAAGAGACTTAACATGTGTATCTGGGGCCCCTAATGGATAGGAGGGGAAAGGACGTAAGAGAAAATGTAAGAAACAGCAGAAATTTTTTCCAAATGTAATGAGAATTGTAAACCTACAGACCCGAGAAGCTCAATGAGCTCCGAGCACAAGAAACAGGAAAATTACAGCAAGGCATATAATCGAATTGCTCACAACCAGTGATAAGTAGGGTCATATTTATTTTGGTATTTCTTGTAGAGATGGGGTTTCAACATGTTGCCCAGTCTGGTCTTGAACTCCTGGGCTCAAGCAATCAGCCCACCTTGGCCTCCCAAAGTGCTGGGATTACAGGCATGAGCCACGGCGCCTGGCCTAGAATAATAGCAAAAGCCACAGAAAATAGGCATTGGGAACAAAGGACCAAAAATAAGATGACAGCAGATTCCTCATCAGAAACAGGAAGGCAGTGGAGCAAGCTTTAAAGCCGAAAGAAAAAACCCTGAAACCTAGAATTCTACATCGTAGGAAAACATCATTCACAAGTGAGGGTGAAATAGAGTTTTCAGACGCATGAAAGCTGAAAGAAATCATTGCTAGGTGACCCACACGATAAGAAATGTTAAAAGAAGTCTTCAGGCCGAAGGAAAATGATACCAGGTTGTACCGACAACTCCAGGGTTAAATATGCATAATTTGTTCTTACTGCTTAGATATCTTTAAAAGATAAGCCACTGTTTAAGCAATAAGAAGTGTGTTGTGGGGTTCACAACAAACGTGGGTATCAGGTATGTGGCAGCGACACAGACCCGGGAGGGGAGACGCGCGCTCACGAAGTGGGTGACTACTGGGAACTGTGCCAGCTGCCCGCGTGCTGCCTGCAGGCTCAGACTCCCCATCCCACCTGCTCTGCGTTTACAGCTGCAGTCTTCCAGCGTTTCCCCTATAGAGGGCGTGATGTCGCACTGGCTGAACACGGCCCGGGGGAGCCCCGCAGGGAGAAGGAGCCTCTCCTGCTTCCAGCGCTTCCAGTTTTTTGTGTTCCTGCTCACCAGTGCCATAGACAGGGAAACGCAGCAAACTTCTCTGTCTTCCAGGGGACGGAGCTACACATCCTCCAGTGAGGCCCGAGCCCCAGCTTTGGGGAGGGAGCCCCCTTCCAAGTGCGCTACGTAGGGGCCTCCCGTGGCCCCAGAGCACCGTCCAGAGTTCTCCCCTCCCCCTCCATAGCTGCGCCACTGTTGCCATCAATACTTCTTAATATTAAAGTTTCTCAAGTCAAATAAAAAATTACGTTAAAAACATAAACACCAACACAGTGAGACCTCATCTCTACAGAAAATGATTTTTAAAAACTAGCCAAGCATGGTGGCGCATGTCTGTAGTCCCAGGTACTCAGGAGACTGAGGCAGGAGGATTGTTTGAGCCTGGGAAGTCGAGGCTGCAGTGAGCTGAGATCACACCACTGCACTCCAGCCTGGGTGACAGAACAAGACTGTGTGTGTGTGTGTGTGTGTGTGTGTGTGTGTGTGTGTGCACGCATATATATATATATACACACACATATATACATAGAGAGAGAGAGAGCTGATTTTTAAAAATCTACATTTTAGAGATACACATTAAAACACATATGGAAGAAATAGCATGTCTGCTTCTCTGTAAGTGGAAGGACAGTGGAGTCTAAATGGCCTGGGGTTGGCAGACTGGACTTTAAATGAAACTGGATCAGTCAATATTGATAGTTGATTACCTATGCTAGCTGTCCACTTTTGTAAAAGATTTGAAAAGTGCTACAGTTATATGTTTGGCATAAAAAAAAAATTTAAAAGAAAGAAACTGTGGCATAAGAGTAGAGATACTAATTGATTATGAGCAATGACCAATTGATTTTCCACA
The DNA here is from genome assembly GCA_036589455.1 of Ateles fusciceps. Taxonomy (NCBI): domain Eukaryota; kingdom Metazoa; phylum Chordata; class Mammalia; order Primates; family Atelidae; genus Ateles; species Ateles fusciceps. The sequence continues at coordinate 10,090,895 of JAZHEH010000586.1, forward strand.
AGGGCACAAAGGCTATTCAGCAGGGAAAGAACAATCTCTTCAGCAAATGGTGCTAAGATAATTGGCCAGCCTGAGCAGCATAGCAAGCAAGGCCTTGTCTCTAAGGGGGAAGAAAAAGCCACACACCTAATAATGAAGTTGGATTCCTACCTCACACAATAGGAAAAAATTAACCTAAAATTGACTAAAGACTTTAATGTAAGAGCTAAAACTATAACACTCTCAAAGAAAACATAAGACTTAATCTCTTCCTGGCCTTGATTGGACAGTGACCTTAAATGTGCCAATGAATTCTTAGATTTGTTGCAAAAAGCACAGGAAATAAAAAGAATAAAATGGATAAATTGGACTTCATCAAAACTAAAAACTTTTGTGTCACGAGACACTACCAAGAAAATGAAGAGGTCACCCATAGAATGGCAGAAAATACTTACAAATCATATATCTGATAAGGGTCTAGTATCCAGAATATACAAAGAACACTTACAATTCAACAACAAAAAGACACACAACCCAATTTTACAATGGGCAATGGCTTTTTTTTCAAGATGGTTGACTAGAAGCATTTCAAGCACACCTCATCCACTTAGAAGAACAAAAATAATATGTAGATGATCACACTTTGAATATATTTTCCAAGAAACAACATGGGAGTTCAGCAGGAAAGTGACAGGAAACACCAGAACTGAGGAAGAGAGAAAGCAGGCAACCTGTGTGGCCAACACCGACTGGGAACTGGAGTGACTCCCCCAGGATGAGAGGGCGAGGGAGGATCTTCCCACAGTCCACTTTCCCACTGGAGAATCATGTCAGTCCCTGACACAGGAGCAGCAACTGCACCCTCCCAATCTCTGCATCTGATTTAGAGAGACTGAGAAGGAATTTAAGCAGCTAGAACAAGACACCATTCTCAGCCCCAGCTCTTAGCAGCTTCCTGGGTACAAGCAGCGCCAGTTCGAGGCATTAGGGAAACTTGGACTGCTGCTTGCAGAACTGAGGTGTGCAAGTGGATTCCTGTGGCCAGGACTAAGAGGCAAGTGTGGGATGGGCTGCAGCTCCCAGCACTGGAGGCAGGTACTACCCCCAGGACTTGAGAGAGGTAAGATTTGCCATGGAGGCTTGGTCTGGAGCTGTGCAGGGCCTACAGCCTGGAGCTAAGTCGCAGGCCAGGTACAAACTGCCAGGGCTGATGGAACAGCTTTTGTCTCCAACAGCCAGGATGGGGAAGCAAGCCCCATGGGACTGGGGCATGAGAGGGACGCGGGTCTTCCATCCATGGCCAAGGCTCCGACTGCCGGGACTGGCCCCATCCTCCCTGTGGCAGCTGCCCCTCATCCAGGCATTCAGCCAGGGGCCCTGAAAATCACTCAGCCACACCTGTCACAGCTGGTGCATGCACTCAGGGGGCTAGAGCAAGCTTGCCTGGTCCAGCTCGGCCTGGCATCCCCCTTCCCCAGCCCACCCACAAGACAGAGTGTGGGATCCAGGGACCTGGAGGACCCACAACTCAGTCTACCACCTGGGACACCAAGCCCTTCTCACAGGGGATACCCTGCCACTACCACCTCAGCTGGCACCTACCTGCAAGTGCCAGCTGCTGGGCTGGAGGCTGACCAGCACCACAATCCATTGCAACCACTGCCAACACACGCACACACTGCCTGGGACCCAAAAGGGCATCTCACCACCACGGCCACCACCATCACCTACACCACCCTGGCTGCCCAAAAACTTGGAGGCCTGCTCACTTTCATAGTACACTGCTACTACAACCCGCTTCTGAGAAAGCCATCCAGAGGCCCAAGAATCAGCCTGCCTGGCACTGCCAACACAGGTGCCAGTGTGTGCCACCCTGGGGCACAAGGATAGACATGGTTGGCACACAGCTGCTACCACTGGAGCCTGAACATGGGCCCAGCCAGCATCCCAGTCCCCAGCACAACTGCATACAAGAAACTCACCACAGCCTCCAACAATAACTGCACCCTAACACACGAAGGAAGGCACAGATACCACTAACACTGCTAACAGCCAGATAAATCATACAGAGGCTTCACTGCTGCATGCCTCAGAAGTCAATCCAAAGGGCCCTACGAACCAACATCCCAGTCACTTCTCCAGTCAAAGGTGCCCCCAACAACAAAAGTAAATCCAAAAATAAGAAAAAGCAACTATTACGCCAGGTGTTCAGAAAGCAGCATAAAGACACAGAAACATGAAGAAGCAGGGTAATAGGACAATCCCAAAGAAACACAATTCTGCAACAGTAGATAAACCTCAACCAAAAAGAAATCCTCAATATCCCAGAGAAAGAATTCAAAATATTGATTTTAAAGTTCAATGAGATGTGTGAAAAATATGAAAATCAATACACAGAATTCAGAAGATTAATTCAGAATATGAATGAGATATTTACCAAGGAGATATATATCTCAAAAGAAACCGAGAAATATAAAATATATTTGAAAGCCTCAACAATAGACTAGACCAAGCAGAAGAAAGAATTTCAGAACCTAAAAGACAGGTTCTTTGAAATTATCCAATCAAACAAAAACAAAGCAAAAAGAATGAGAAAAAAATGAGCAAAGCCTATGAAACACCTGGGACTACATACAGTGACTGATGTACAAGTTATTGGTCTTCCTGAGGGGAAAGAGATATTGAAAGGCTTAGAAAACCTATTTAATGAAGTAATAGGTGAAAACCTCCCAAGTCTAGCAAGAGATGTAAGCATCCAGAACAAGGAGGCTCAGCAATCCCCCAGGAAATCATCGTGCAAAAAAGACACTGCTACAGTGCACCACGAATCAGTCCAAAGTCAAAGTGAAAGAGTAAATTCTAAAAGCAGCAAGAGAAAAGCGTCTAGTCACCGCTAAAGGAAACCTCATCAGACTAACAGTGGCACTCTTAGCAGAAACCTTGCAAAGCGTCTAGTCACCGCTAAAAGAAACCTCATCAGACTAACAGTGGCACTCTTAGCAGAAACCTTGCAGGCAAGAAGAGAATAAGGTGACATATTCAAACTGCTGCAAGAAAAAAACTTTCAGCCAACAATTCGATACCCAGCAAGATTAGCCTTCATAAATGAAGGAGAAATAAAGTCTTTCCCAGAAAAGCCGATGCCGAGGGAATTCATCACCACTACTCCTACAAGAACTGCTCAAGGAAGCCCTAACTTGGAAGTGAAAGGATGACATTCACCATTATGAAAACACACAAAAGTATAAAACTCACTTGTAAAGCAATCACACAGAGGAAGAGAAAGGAATCACAGCACCGCTACAGAATTCAGCCAAACCACAATGACAAACAGCCAGAGGAAAAGAAAAAAGCAAAGAACTTATAAAACAACTAGGAAACAATTGGCAATACAACAGGAACCAAACCTTACATACCAATATTAACCTTGAATGTAAACAGGTTACACACTCCACTTTGTTTTTGTTTGTTTTTGTTTTTTAAGATGGAGTCTCACTCTGTCACCCAGGCTGGAATGAAGTGGCATGATCTTGACTCATTGCAACCTCTGCCTCCCAGATTCAAGTGATTCTCCTGCCCCAGCCTCCTGAGTAGCTAGAATTACAGGCCTGCACCACCACTCCTGGCTAATTTTTGAACTTTTAGTAGAGATGGGGTTTCACCATAATGGCCAGACTAATCTCAAACTCCTGGAAAGAAGTTTGACCTCAAGTGATCCACCCACCTCAGCCTCCCAAAGTGCTGGGATTACAGGCATGAGCCACTACGCCCAGGCAAATGTTACACTTTTAAAGATACATTTTGGCAGAATGGATTTTTAAAAGCATGATCCAACTATATGCTGCACAGAAGAAACTCACTTTACCTCTAAAGACACACATAAGCTGGGCATAGTTCCTGAAGCTTGTAATCTCAGCACTTTGGGAGGCCAAGATGGGAGGACTGCTTGAGGCCAGGAGTTTGAGACCAGCCTGGGCTGGTCTCAAATATAGTGAGATCCTTTCTCTATTTTAAAAACAGACATGGGCAGGCATGGTGGCTCACACTTGTAATCTCAGCACTTTGGGAGGCTGAGGCAGGTGGATCACGAGGTCAGGAGATTGAGACCATCCTGGCTAACATGGTGAAACCCTGTCTCTACTAAAAATGCAAAAAATTAGCCAGGTGTGGTGGCATGTGCCTGTTATCCCAGCTACTCGGGAGGCTGAGGCAGGAGAATTGCATGAACCTAGGAGGCGGAGGTGGCAGTAAGCTGAGATTGCGCCACTGCACTCCAGCCTGGGCAACAGAGCAAGATTCCATCTCAGAAAAAAAAAAAAAAAGGCACATATAGATTGAAAGTAAAGAGGTGGAAAATACATTCCACACAAACAGAAACCAAAAGCAAACAGGAGTAGCTGTACTCATCATACCAGATAAAACAGATTTACGTCAAAAACAGTAAAAACAAACAAAAAAGACAAAGGTAATGATAATGATAAAGGGTCAACTAAGCAAGAGGATATAACACTTCTACATACATGTGCATCCAACACGGGTGCACCCAGATCATCCAACAATATTACTAGACCTAGAGAGAGTGAGAGAGAGGCCAATACAGTAACAGCGGGGACGACACCTGCTCACAGCATTAGACAGATTAGCTAGAGGGAAAGTCAGCAAAGAAACATGGAATTTCATCTGAACTTTAGGCCTCAACAGACATTTACATTATAGAATGTTCTACCCAACAACTGCAGAAGATACATTCTTTTCATCAGCACACGGGAGATTCTCCAAGACAGACCATATGTTATGGCACAAAACAAGTCTTGGCTGGGTGCAGTGGCTCACGCCTGTAATCCCAGCACTTTGGGAGGCTGAGGTGGGTGGATCATGAGGTCAGGAATTCGAGACAAGCCTGACCAACATGGTGAAACCATGTCTCTACTAAAAATACAAAAATTAGTCAGGCATAGTGCTGTGTGACTATAGTCCCAGCTACTCGGGAGGCTGAGGCAGGAGAATCACTTGAGCCCGGGAGGCAGAGGTTGTGGTGAGCCAAGATGGCACCACTGCACTCCAGCCTGGGCAACAAGAGCAAAACTCCATCTCAAAAAAAAAAAAATTAAGTCTTAACAAATTTTTCTTCTTACTTTCCTCTTCTTCCTTCTCCTCCTCCTCCTCTTCCTCTCAACAAATGTTTAAAAATCAAAATTATATTAAGTATCTTCTCAAACCACAGTGGAATAAAATCAAAAATACCAAGAACAACTGTGGAAACTATACATACATGGAAATTAAACAACGTGCTCCTGGGTCAACAAATAAATTAAGATGGAAATTTAAAAATTGCTGAAACAAATGAAAATTAAACACAACCTACTTTAATAACCTATGGGATACAGCAAAAGCAGTGCTAAGAGGGAATTTTATAGTGGTGGTCCCCCAACATTTTTGGCATCCTGTACTGGTTTTGTGAAAGACAGTTTTTCCATGGACTGCAGAGGTTGGGGCAGGGATAGTTTTGGGATGAAACTGTTCTACCTCAGATCATTATGCATTAGTTAGATTCTCATAAGGAGCGTGCAACCTAGATCCCTTGCATGCACAGTTCACAGCAGGGTTCGTGCTCCCATGAGAATCTACTGCTGCCCCTGACCTGACAGGAGGAAGAGCTCAGGGGGCAATGCTTACTTGTCCACCACTCACTCCTGCTGTGTGGTCCGGTTCCTAGCAAGCCATGGATGGGTACCGGTTCAAGGCCCGGGGGTTGAGGACCCCTGCTTTATAGCATTAAATGTCTATATCTAAAAAGGAGAAAGACTACAAATTAACAATCTAATTATGCGCCTCAAGGAACTAGAAAAGCAAGAACAAACCAAACCAAAATTAGCAGAAGAAAGGAAATAACAAAGACCAGAGCAGAACTAAACAAAACAGAGACAAAAACAACAACAAAAAGAATCAATGAAACAAAAAGCTGGTTCTGCAAAAGATAAACAAAATTGAGAAACTGCTAGACTAACCAAGAAAGAAGCGAGGAGACCTAAATAAAATTGGAAATGAAAAAGGAGACATTACAACTAATAGCATAGAAATACAGAAGATTATCAGAGACTGTTATGAACAACTATATCCTCACATATTAGAAAACCTAGAGGAAATGGATAAATTCCTGGAAACATACAATCTCCCAAGGTTGAATAGGAATAAATAGGAATAGAAAACCTGAACAGATAAATAATGAAAAGCAGGATTTCATCAGTAGTTAAAAACCTCCCCCGAAAGAAAAGCCCACAACCAGATGGGTTCACAGCTGAATTCTACCAAACATGCAAAAAATAACTAGGACCAATCTTTCCGAAACTGTTCCAAAAAACTGAGTAGGAGAAAATCCTCCCTAACTCATTGTAGAAGGCCAGTGTCACCCAGATACCAAAATCAGACAAGGACACAACAAAAATGAAAACTACAGACCAATATCTCAAAAACTTACAGACCAATAGACTCAAAAGTCCTCCGTAGCACACAATGGCTCACGCTGTAATCCCACTTTGGGAGGCCAACAAAGGCAGACCACTTGAGGTCAGGAGTTCGAGGCCAGCCTGGCCACCATGGCAAAACCCTGTCTCTACTGAAAATACAAAAATGTTCAGGGCATGGTGGTGCATGCATGTAATCCCAGCTACTCAGGAGGCTGAGACATGAAAATCGCTTGAACCCGGGAGACAGAGGTTGCAGTGAGCTGAGAAGATGCCACTGCATTCCAGTCTGGGTGACAGAGTGAGGCCCTGTCTCAAAAAAAAAAAAATAAAATCAGCCAGGCGCAGTGGCACATGCCTGTAGTCCCAGCTACTCAGGAGGCTGAGGTGGGAAGATCATTTGAGCCCAGGAGTTCTGGGCTGTAGTGCACTATGCCAATCGGGTGTCCCCACTAAGTTCAGTATCAATATAGTGACCTCCTGGGAGTGGGGTACTACTAGGTTGCCTAAGGAGGGGTGAACCGGCCCAGGTTGGAAACGGAGCAGGTCAAAACTCCTGTGCTGATCAGTAATGGGATTGCACTGTGAATAGCCACTGCACTCCAGCCTGGGCAACATAGCAAGACCCATCTAAAAAAAAATCAACAAAATATTAACAAACTGAATCCAACAGCCCATCAGAAAGATAATACACCACAATCAAGCAGTCTGTGTATCAGGAATGCAAGGATGGTTCGACATATGCAAATTAATAAATGTAATACATCACATAAACAGAATCAAGGACAAAAACCATACGATCAACTCAATAGATGCAGCAAATGCATTTAATAAAATTCAGCATCCCTTAATGATAAAAGTCAAAAAAACTAGGCACAGAAGAAACATACTGCAAAATAATAAAGGCTATTTATGACAAACCCACAGCTAACATCATACTGAATGAGGAAAGTTGAAAGCATTTCCTCTAAGAAATGGAACAAGACAAGAATGCCCACTTTCACCACTCCTATTCAATATAATACTGGAAGTCCTATCCAGAGCAATCAGGCAGGAGAAAGTACATAAAAGGCATTCAGATTGGAAAAGAGGAAGTCAAATTATTCCTATCTGCCAATTATATGATTTTATATCTAGAGAAACCTAACGATTCCACCAAAAAACTCTTAGCTTTGATAAGTGAATTCGGTAAAGTTGTAGAATACAAAATCAACATACAAAAATCAGTAGCATTTCTATACAACAAGAATGATCTAGATGAGAAAGAAATCAAGAAGGCAATCTCATTTACAATAACCATTTAAAAATACCTGGGAATAAATCTCTACGAGGAAAATTACAAAACACTGATGAAAGAAAATTGTAGATGACACAAACAAAAGCATCCATATTCATAGATCAGAAGAATTCATATTGTTAAAATCACCACACTGCCTAAAGCAATCTATAGATTCAGTGTAATCCCTATCAAAATAGCAAAGCAATCTTTCACTGAATTAGAAAAAAAAAATCTAATTTTTTAGATTGTATGCTGGGCCCAGTGGCTCACACCTTTAATCCTAGCACTTTGGGAGGCCAAGCCAAGAAGATTGCCTGAGGCCAGGAGTTTGAAACCAGCCTGAGCAACACAGTGAGACCCTGTCTCTACAAAAACATATTTTAATTTATAATTAGTCAGGCATGGTGGCACACACCTGTAGTCCCAGCTACTCAGGAGGCAGAGGCGAGAGTCTCTTGAGCCCAGGAATTCAAGGTTGCAGTGAGCTACGATTGCACCAATGCACTCCAGCCTGAGTGACAAAGCAAGATCCCATCTTCAAGAAAAAAGAGAGAAAAAGGAGGAGGAGAAGGAGAAGAAAAGAGAAAAAGAAAAATAATCCTAAAATTCATAAGCACAAAAAAAGAGAGGTGTGTGTCAGCACAGGAAAAACTACCATTTATAAAACCATCAGATATTGTGAGAATTCACTCATTATCATGAGAACAGCATGGAAGAAACTGCCCCCATAATCCAATCACTTCCCAGCAGGTCTCTCCCTAAACACCTTAGGACTACAATTCAAGATGAGATTTGGGTGGGGACACAAACCCTAACCATATCAAGATCTGGCTTCGAATTTCACTACAGTCTATATATAGTATGGGACTTAAACTAAAAAGCCTTCTGCACAGCAAAAAGAAATAATAAATAGAGTGACAAGGCAGCCTGTTAAATGGGAGAACATATTTGCAAACTATTCATCCAGCAGGGGACTAGCAACCAGAATATACAAGGAACACAAACAAATCAACAAAGCCCCAGGTGATCTCATTAAAAAGTAAGCAAAGGGGCTGGGCACAGTGGCTCATGCCCATAATCCCAGCACTTCGGGAGGCCGAGGTGGACAGATCACAAGGTCAGGAGTTCGAGATCAATCTTGCCAACATAATGAAACCCCGTCTCTACTAAAAATACAAAAAATTAGCCGGGCGTAGTGGTGTGTGCCTGTAATCCCTGCTACTCGCGAGGCTAAGGCAGGAGAATCTCATGAACCCAGGAGGCAGAGGTTGCAGTGAGCCGAGATTGTGCCATTGCACTCCTGCCTGGGTGACAGAGCGAGACTCCCTCTCAAGAAAAAAAAAAAAAATTAAGCAAAGGACATGAATAGACGTTTTTCCAAATAAGAGATACAAATGGCCAACAGGTGTATGAAAAAATGTCCAACATCACTAATCATCAGAGAAATGCAAATTAAAACCACAATGAGATATCATCTTACCCCAGTCAGAATGGCCATTATTAAAAAGACACAGTGGCTCACACATGTAATCCCAGCACTTCGGGAGGCCAAGGCAGGTGGATCACTTGAGGTCAGCAGTTTGAGATGAGCCTGGCCAACATGGTGAAACTCTGTCTCTACTAAAAATACAAAAATTAGCTGGCATGGCAGTGGGCGCCTCTGAGGCTGAGGCAGGAGAATCACTTGAACCTGGGAGGCAGACGTTGCAGTGAGCTGAGATTGCACTACTGCACTCTAGCCTGGGCAACAGAGGGAGACTCTATCTCAAAAAAAAATTAAAAATCACAGACGCTGGTGAAGATGCAGAGAAAAGGAAACTCATACACTTTTGGCAGGAATGTAAACTAGCACAGCCTCTTTGGAAAACAGTATGGAGATTTCTCAAAAACTAAAAATAGAACTGCCATTTAATTCAGCAATCCCACTACTAGGTCTCTACCCAGTGGAAAAGAAATCACTATATCAAAAAGATATCTTCACTCGTATGTTTATCGCAGCATTATCCACCATAGCAAAGAGACGGAATAAACCTAAGTGTCCCTCAGTGGATGAATAAAAGAAAAGCGGTATATATACACAACTGAATATTATTCAGCCATTAACAAAAATGAAATCATGTCTTTTGCAGCAGCATGGATGGAACTGGAGGTTATTAAGTGAAACAAGCCAGGCACAGAAAGTCAAATATCGCATGTTCTCACTCACAAGTGGGCGCCAAAATCACATACACATGGACGTAGTGAGTGGAATGATAGGCGACAGAGACCAGGAAGGGTGAGTGGTGACAGGGGCGTTTCCGATGAGATTTTAGTTAAGGGGTACAATGTACATTATTTGGGTAATGGATACCCTAAAAACTTTGACTTGATCACTGCAATCTATGCATGTAACAAAATTACAAATGTACCCCATAAATGTGTACAAATAAAAAACTGGGCAAAGGACTTGAGGAGACATTTCTCCAAAGAAGGTACACAAATGGTCAACACATGAAAAAATGCTCAGCACCGTAAATCAACCAAAATCTGTCATTAAATACCATTTCACACCACTAGGATGGCTATCTTATTTTTTTAATGGAACCTAACATAAGTGTCAGTGGGGCTGTGGAGAAATTGGAACTGTTCCCGGTGCATTGCTGGTGAGAATGTAAAATGGTGCACCTGCTGTGGAAAAGTGTGATGTTTCCTCAAAAAGTTAAACACAGAATCACTACATGACCCAGTAACTCCTGTCCTAGGTACACACCTAACAGAAGTGAAAGGATTTGTTCTAACAGGACCTGCACACAAATGCCCGTCATAATTCACAGTAGCCAACAAAGATAAACTATCTAAATGTCCATCAGCAGATGGACCAGTAAACAGCACGTGGCGTCTTCATGCAATGAACATTTTTCAGCCATGAAAAGGAAGGAAGCCGAGGCACATGCCACAACATGGATGGACCCTGAAAACTCTGTGCTGCGTGACAGCAGCCGGACACAGAAGGCCACACGCTGACTCCACTGCCTGACATATCCAGAGGAGGCAAACTCAGGGATAAAAAGGTTGACCGTGGCCAGGACGGGAGCGGGAGATAGGGAGTAACTGCTTGGTGGGTGAGCACCGCCAGGGGATGAAGATGTTTTGGAAGGAGACAGAGGCGGTGGCTGCACAGCTTTGTCAATGTATAAATGCCCCTGAACTGTTCACTTTCACATGGGTAATTTTATGTTATGTGCATTTTGCCTCAACAAAAAATCACAGAGGCCAGGTGCAGTGGCTCACGCCTGTAATCCCAGCACTTGGGGAGGCCTAGGCGGGTGAATCACCCGAGGACAGGAGTTTGAGGCCAGCCTGGCCAACATGGAGAAACCCTGTCTCCACTAAAAATACAAAAATTAGCCAGGCGTGGTGGCCGGCACCTGTAATCCCAGCTACTGGGGGAGGCTGAGGCAGGAGAATTGCTTGAACCCGGGAGGTGACGTTTGCAGTGAGACCGTGCCATTGCACTCCCGCCTCGGCAACAACAGCAAACCTCCATCTCAAAAAACAAACAAACAAACACCACATAACACATATAACACAAATTTACAAATATGGAGTGTTAAGAAACAAAACAAATGGCAGATTGGAGCAGGGACAGGTGCCGGTGGGGTGGGTGGAGGCGGTGCGGGAGGTGGAATGGATACTTCAGCAGGGTCCAGCCCTCCCCTTGAGGTGGCGCGGGATGCCCAGCCTCCCTTCCACCCTGGCCACGTCCCTGGCTCAGTGCACTTCTCCAAGAACCAGGTTGGGCACTGGTGGCTGAAGGCCAGCGTGCAAGGCCATCCCATCAGAACTGCAAGGCCTTTCAACTCAAACAGGAAACTCCCAAGCCGCACCCAAGCCTGGCCCCAGCCTAGTGGGGGAGAACAGGCCAGGGACAGTTCCCAGCACCCCAAGACGGGCCAGACACAGTGCAAACTCACTCGACCACCCTTTGAGGTCAAGGAAGGTGAAGGGGATGGGGTGACCTACACCAACCCCAGAAGACTCTGGGCCCCGGCACCACCAGCCTAACCAGCCCTCGTCCCCAAATGAGTGCAGAGCCGCAGGGCAGGAGTGGGCAGGGGGTGGAGGGACAGCTGGGAAGATGAAGGAGGGCAGGGGATGTCGTGGAGGGGCTACTGTGGGTCTTCTTGCCCCTGAAGTCCCAAACTCCCTTCCGAGTAGCCGGAACTGAGATGGGAGCCTGGGTGCCCTCCTCAGCCTCACACACCAGTGACTCCTCGCTCTGCAACGCCTGAGCAAAGCCACGTTCTCCTGGGTGTCTCTAGCTCAGTGCTGGGGAACGGCCCTAAAATCAAGCGTTCTGGTAAAAATCAGCAGGAGCAGATAAATATGCCCTGTGGGTGGGGGGGAGAGGGGGATAGATATTCCCTGTGGTGGGGGGGGAGGGGATAGATATTCCCTGTGGAGGGGGAGGGGATAGATATTCCCTGTGGGTGGGGGGGGGATAGCTATTCCCTGTGGAAGGGAGGGGGATAGATATTCCCTGTGGGTGGGGGGGGGGGGGGGGGGGAGGGGATAGATATCCCCTGTTGGGGGGAGGGGATAAATATTCCCTGTAGGTGGGAGGGGGATAGCTATTCCCTGTGGAGGGGGAGGGGATGATAAATCCCTGTGGGTGGGGGAGGGGATAGATAGTTCCTGTGGGTGGGGGGAGGGGATAGATATTCCCTGTGGGTGGGGGAGGGGATAGATAGTTCCTGTGGGTGGGGGGAGGGGATAGATATTCCCTGTGGGTGGGAGGGGGATAGCTATTCCCTGTGGAGGGGGAGGGGATAGATATTCCCTGTGGGTGGGGGAGGGGATAGATAGTTCCTGTGGGTGGGGGGAGGGGATAGATATTCCCTGTGGGTGGGGGGAGGGGACAGATATTCCCTGTGGGTGGGGGAGAGGGGGACAGATATTCCCTGTGGGTGGGGGGAGGGGATAGATATTCTCTGTGGGTGGGGGGAGGGGATAGATATTCTCTGTGGGTGGGGGGGAAGGGATAAATATTCCCTGTGGGTGGGGGAGAGGGGATAAATATTCCCTGTAGGGGGGAGGGGATAAATATTCCCTGTGGGGGGGGAGGGGAGTAAATATTCCCTGTGGGTGGGGGGAGGGGATAAATATTCCCTGTGGATGGTGGGGAGGGGCCAGAGGAAATCTAAGCAGCAGCCTGCTGCCCCCTGCCCACAGCCAGCACCCCCTCAATAACCAGTTTTGGGTTTTTGTTTGTGCCTCAGTTCTTTTTTTCGATAAATGAATATATATTATTAAAAAAAAAAAAAACATTTCCAAGCAGAAACACCTTTGACTATAACTCATCTCGTTGAAACAGCTAGGTGACCGGACTGGGTGGCTCACACCTGTAATCCCAGCACTTTAGGAGGCGGAGGAGGGCAGATCACGAGGCCAGGAGTTCGAGACCAGCCCAGCCAACATAGAAAAACCCTGTCTCTACTAAAAATACAAAAATTAGCCAGTCCTGATAGCATGCACCTGTAGTCCCAGCTACTCAGGAGGCTGAGACGGGAGAATCACTTGAACCCAAGAGGCAGAGATTGCAGCGAGCTGAGATTGCACCACTGCACTGCAGCCTGGGTGACACAGCAAGACTCAGGAAGGGAAGGAAGGAAAGGAAAGAGTAAGGTAAAGTAAAGTGAAGTGAAGGGAGAGAAGAAAGAAACAGCCAGGCACGGGGTTTCAGGGCCTCCAAGTCTTTCCTACTGCAGTCATCAGCCCCCTCCAGATCAGCTCATTCATTCCTGCCTGTCTGCGAGGTGACTGTCCTCCCCAAGGAGCCGTGTTGAATCTCCTCCAATGCCTGATCGCCCCAGACCACATGGCACTTTCCCACTTCTGTGTCCTATTAACCACTTAACACTGGTCAGGGCCACCCAGCCCCATCTCTCCAACTGCATTGCAAATGACGATGACTGGAACCTCAGCTGCCTCCCCCTCCCCCCTGTGTCTCAGCACCTAGCATGGGTGAACGAAGTGGGAAGACCCTGTGGGCAACAAGCTGTCTCCCTCCAATCACAAGGCCTGTTCCTGAGAACACCGGGTCACATGAAGAGGGACCTCACACCTCCAATCACAACACCTGCTCCCAAGAACACCGGGTCACATGAAAGAGGGGGGCGTCACACCTCCGATCACAACACCCGCTCCCCAAAACACCAGGCCACATGAAAGAGGGGGGCCTCACACCTCAGATCAAAACACCTGCTCCCCCAAAACACCGGGTCACATGACAGAGGGGGGCCTCACACCTCCAATCATAACACCTGCTCCCAAGAACACTGAGTCACATGAAAGAGGGACCTCACACCTCCAGTCACAAGGTCTGCTCCTGAGAACACCCAGCCACATGAAAGAGGGTGACCTCACACGTCTGATCACAAGGCCTGCTCCCGAGAACACTGGGTCACATGAAAGAGGAGGACCTCACACCTCCAATCACACCTACTCCTGAGGACTCCAGGCCACATGAAAGAGGAGGACCTGACACCTCCAAGCACAACACCTACCCCTGAGGACACCAGGCCACATGAAACGGGGGTGGGGGGTGGGGAGGGGACTCACAGTTGCAGGAAATCAATAATTTGGCACAAGGATCAAGTGAAAGTAGTTTGAGAGAGTTGTTGATAGCACTTTAGAGAAAAGCCTCATGGCGTTCAGTCATCTGAGCATATCTGAACTTTGTGGCCCTACGGCTGTGAGGCAAGGGGTGGCAGAGAGGTGCGTCTCGGTTCTTGCCCTTTGTAGCCTAAATACGGGAGGATGGCTGTTGTTTCAACAGGTTGTTCCATTTTACAAAATACGTGTGAACTCTTCTCAACAGATGGATCCGACTTCGGACTGGAACAAACTCCCACAGAAATGCCTCTGTGAGGCCAGACTCAGGCGTCCCCAGCCTCCTGATGGTAGCGTTCTTCTCTGCCTGGGATGTGGGTGGAAGACGCCTCATGAGTAAGCGGAGGGCAGGGGAGGCCCCTACCCACTGCAGCCAGGGGCCACGGGTGGGGCCTGACAGCCTCCTGGGTGCTGCTCACAGGCAGGTCCTACATGGACAGAGGGGTCGGCTGGGGCCAAATGTGGACCTCCCATCCCCACCGGGCTGTGAGCCGATGGCATTTCTCTGAGAAATCTGAATTTTTCTAAGAACCTTTCTCCTATGGTAAAAGTCATATCTGTTCATTTTAGAAAATACAGATAAGTAAAGAAACAGAAATAAAAGCTACTCCCCCAGGCAGCGGTGTCCACCCCGTCAACAACAGGCCCTCCAGTTCTTGTTACTCTCGGCTTTTCAGCGACTCTGGGGCCGCATGGAGCCCCGGCTGTGTGCCGGATGGAAGTGACACACTCGGCCCAGTCCAAACACCACTGGTCACTTGCTCTGAGACGCTGGATGAGTGGCCGACCTTGATGTCCTCACTCGTAAAATGGGTGACAGTTGCCAGGCCAGGGCGGCTGCGAGGCCCCGTGGAGGTGGCGTTTGGAGGATGCGCGCACACACCCACCCTTCTGCAAGCCCCTCCCCCGGCCCCCTGCAGGCCAGAGCCTGTGCCACGCACAGAGGTCCGCCAGGGAGCCCCTCCTGCCTCCCCTTGACTTCCCGGAGGCCACAGCGGGACGGGCCTGCGGGACGATTCTGCACAAGGCCTCTGCCCTCGGGCGTCCAGGAGAGGGCAGAGGGTGGCCCCTGCCAGTCAGGTGCCCCTGGCGACCCTCCCTAGTAGGGATCCCAGCAGCGGCTCCAGGCTCCACATCCTCTCTCAGAGCATCCGGTCTGGGAATTTTGGCCGCTCAAAATAAGACTTCAGTGAAAAAACGTCTGGGTGCTCCTGAAACCGAGCCTAGAACACGGGCCCTTCCCAGGACTGAGATCCCAAGGCCTGGCGCCCCCGGCCCCACAGTGGGGCCCCACTCCGCCGCCCGCACCCGCCCAGCCCCAGGGAGCGCGGCCCGCGCGGAACGCCCGCCGGGGGATGAGGGCTCAGAACACTCCCGAGCTGACGCCGAGGACCACGAACCGTACGAGCGCCACGGCCTCCCTCCAAGGACCCGCTTCCAGGGAGACCCGCCGGCCGCACCCCGAGTGCCCGCCCCGTCCAGGGGCCGCGGGGCCTGGCGACGCGAGGCTGGGGCGTGAGGAGGGTCCTGACGCCGGCGCCTGCCCCTCGGCCCCGCACCCGGGGGTGCGTCCGCTGCAGGCTGCACGCGTGGGGGCCGGCGGGGGCACCCAGGGCACTTACCCGGGGCTGGAGGGACGCGGAGGCTCAGGCGCACCCGCGGGGCAGCGCGCCCGGGCCCGGAGCTGTGGCAGCAGCGGCCGGCGCTCGCATCCTGGGGACCGGCGGCGGCTCCTGGGACGGCCCCACCCCGGCACGCGAGCCGCCCCGCCCCGCCCTGCAACGCCCTGGCCCAGGAGGCGGCAGAGGGCGCCCGCGGGGCCGGCTGCCTCGGGTCCGGCTGTCGCGGCTGCCCTGGCGAACCCGAGGCGCCATCCGCTTCCCCGGGCTCCGCCCAGTGTCCTTCGCGTCCCGTGGACCCGGGGTCTCCGTGCTCCGAGGCGGGGGTCGCGCCCTGCGCCCCTCCAGGCCCTGCGCCCCTCCCCGGGGTCTGTGCGCGCCCCACTCTGGGTCTGTGCGCGCCCCACTCTGGGTCTGTGTGCGTCCCCTCGAGGTCTGTGTGCGTCCCCTCGAGGTCTGTGTGCGCGCCGCACTCGGGGTCTGTGCGTTCCCCACTCGGGGTCTGTGCGCGCCCCACTCGGGGTCTGTGTGCGCCCCCCCTCGAGGTCTGTGTGCGCCCCCCCTCGAGGTCTGTGTGCGCGCCCCACTCGGGGTCTGTGTGCGCCCCCCCTCGAGGTCTGTGTGCGCGCCGCACTCGGGGTCTGTGCGTTCCCCCACTCGGGGTCTGTGCGCGCCCCACTCGGGGTCTGTGTGCGTCCCCCTCGGGGTCTGTGTGGGAGCCCCACTCGGGGTCTGTGTGCGCCCCGGGCTCCCGGCCGCCCCGGACCCTCGGTTCTCCCCGCACCGGCGTCCCCCTCCCAGAGCACTGGTCCCTTCCCCGCGCGCTCTTCCTCGGCCCGAGGCCAGGCAGTGCGGACCGGAACAGGCCAAGTGAGGAGAGCGTGTTCCCCCTCGCCTGCCCTATGGCGTCGTTTGGAAAATGTAAGAGGAGTCATGTTTTTTGCGAATTATATTAAATATTAAGATACTCTTTGATCCTGAGATTCCCAAGAAGGGGACGTGCGCCAGACACCGCAGGGTCGTCGGTGCGACGTTCCTGGTCCTGGACATTTCAGGGTCCCACGCGGGCAGGTGAGCGGCCCTGGGCGCCCCTGCTCCGTCCACCCCCCAGGCCTCACCCCGCGCTCTCTGCGCGCCCGCCGGCCCCTCGCCCGCTTCTCCCTGGGCCTGGGGTTACCAGGCCCCTCCTACCTCGGGCTGGGCCTTCTCCTTCCCTCTCCAGGCGATCCTTGGCCCCCTAGTCCTCCGTCTCCGCGCAGGCCCTGACTGAATTCCCCCTACCCTCAGGAGACCCCCGGAGACACTCCCAGCCTGGCCTCGCACCCTGACGTCCCAACAGACCCTGGCCGGCTTCCACCCGTCCGCCTCACTGGGGCCAGCCCCTCCCTCTTCCCGGCCGCTAGGTCCCTGGAGTCGGCCCCTCAGCACCCGCGGTCCTCACCCCAGCCCGGCCAACGGGCCGTCACCGGCGCCCCCAGGCCCATAGTCAAACCCCATGTCCCCGACGCCCCCAACCCGCCCCCCCGCCTCCGGCGGTTCTCCGAATAAACGGGCGTGCGGGCCTTGGGGCCTTTGCACTCGCTGTCTGCTGTCGACTCAGGGGAAATCTCTTTCCCAGACACAGCTCCCAGCTGGAGTGGGCGCAGCTGAGAAGGCCACTCAGCCCCCAGGCGGCCGCCGCCCTCACCCGGCTGTAGCTCCCTTCAGGGCAGCCCGGAGCTCCTGCATTCTGCCTGTCCCTCTGTCCCCAGGGGTCACCAGGTCGGCTCTGCTTACCTCTGGTTAGACTTTGCTCTGTCTCAGCTCACTGCAACCTCCACCTGTAAGGCTCAAGTGATTCTCCTGCCTCAGCCTCCCGAGTAGCTGGGATGACAGGTGTGCCCGGCTAATTTTTTTGTGTGTTAAGTAGAGACATGGTTTTGCCATCTTGGTCAGGCTGGTCTCAAACTCCTGATCCACCCAGCTGGCCTCTCAAAGTGTTAGGATGACAGGCATGAGCCTCTGAGCCACTGGGCAGCGGGAGCCCCGGGTGCACACATGCTAATTTTTGATATGGGACAATGTGCAACTATGTTGCTGTATCTTTAAAAATCATTAGTTGTATTTTGATCCAATTTTTGTAAAGTGAATTATGCACAGAAAATGTGTGGTTGGATAACTCTGAGATTGCGGGTGAACTTTAATTTCTTTTTACTCTTTAAAAAGTCCACAATGCCTGTAAGGTTTTGCAAGCAGCACGTAGTACCTTTGTTATCTATTAAAACAAGTACTGGTGGGTAGGACGTGACAGTGGTGGGGGCTTGCACGGCACAGGCGAGGTGTCTGCCAGGCTGAGACCAGGCCAAGGCTGGGCCTGTCGGGGGACCTCAGACTGGGAACATGGGTGGGCAGAGCTGGGTGGCGGCGCTGAGAACCTGGGCTGTGCAGACGCTCCCGGAACTCTTAGAACTTTCTGGGAAGAGCCACACTCTCCCTGCACAGGAAGACAGACCCCGCTCCATGTCTCAAAGCACAGGTTCCCTTCCGCCTGCCCTGTCCCACCAGGACCAACCGGAATGAGACACTCTGTTACTCTGTTTCCTGGGAACAGAAGGAAACGGCTCCTCCTTCCCTCGCACTGCTTTCGATTGGCGCAGGCCATCCACACCCATCCGTCCCGTGCTTGTCCCCAAAGTCTCAGGTCTCTGCAGAACCTTAGGCAGCTGGTGGGACTGCGAAGAAAGTGGGAGGCATGGCCCTAAAGTCCCAGCCAAGAAGGCAGAGCCCCACGTGGAGTCCCGGAGTCTCTGGGCACCCCACCAGCACGATGGGGGATCCCTCAGCCGCCTCCCATCTAGACGGGCTGTCAGGCATGCCTGCCTCCCCCAGCATGAAGGTCCACATGCAGCTGACACCCCTAGCCACAGGGTCTTCTCTGCCTCTGTGCCAGGGACCCTGTTCAGGAGGCCTCCTCCCTCCACAGTCAGGACTCACCATCCCCCACCATCACTGAGCTCTCTGGCTCCCACCCACACTCCCAGCAGCTGGAGACACACCCCTTTCTCCTGGACCACCAGTCCTCCTGGGACTCTGAACTGGAGGGGCTGACACCCAGCAGGGATGACAGCTTGGAGTGGGGGGGGGGGGGGACCGGAAACCCCCAAGGACCCACCCCTAGCCCTGGGCACACCCACACGGGAATCATGGGTGCAGCAGGGCCCCAGGGCCATATGAGCTGGATTCGGCCCCCAGCGGATGGATGGCCACACAGCAGGTGCTCATGGCCAGCTGCAGCGCCAGTCCCCTCCCAAGCAGGCCCACTCTGGCTTCCCAGAAGTGTGGGGGACAAAGCTGCTGTTCATGGGCCTCCAGGAGTGGTGACCTCAACTGACCCCTCCTGTCCTCTCCTGGCCACACCTTTGTCTTCCCCAGGGAGGCCAGGCCGGGACCCACCAGGGCCCTGACCTCAGAGGCAGACAGGGGTGTGCTGACCCCTCAGGCCGGGCCAGGACCCAGCACAGACGCCTGCTGGTTTCCCAGGTTCCCCACGACAGCTGTGATGCCCGATGTTGATGCCTTGCAGGCAGCCGCTTGGGCAGCCCTGGTCATGGCTGGGTTCCCCTCTCCCACACCCCTTTCTCTTGGAGGACAGAGAAGGATCTGGGGAATTTCGTCTTTGTTAAAAGCCACCGAGTATCTCCCTGTCGGGCAGAGTCACAGTTAGGGCTCCTGTTTCCAGGTGCATTCTGTCATTCCAAGTTCACCGTGCTAGAGTCAGCTCTGTGCCTGCAGCAGGGCGAGGGTGGAGGGACAGGGGAGGTGCGGGGGGGGGGGGGAGGGGGAAGTGAAAGATGGGGGAGGTGCAGGTTTGTGGGGAGGCACGGGGTGAGGGGGAGGTGCAGGGGGAGGGGGAGGGGGAGGGGGAGATGAGGGGGGAGGGGCATGTACGGGATGAGGGAACGTACAGGTGAGGGGGAGGTGCAGGGCGAGGCTGGAGGTATAGGATAAGGCAGCCGGAGGTGGAGGGTGAAGGGGGGGAGGTACAGGATGGAAGGAGGTGCAGGGGGAGGGGGAGGTGCAGGATGAGGCTGGAGGTGCACGGTTGTTGGGGGAGGTGCAGGGTGGGGACGGTGGGGGAGGCACAGGCCAGGTGCCTGATGGAAGGAGGGCAGTGGGAGGAAGGAGGGTGGCCAGCGTGCCCCTGTGCCTCTGATCTGCACTGATGACTGTGAGGACCTGGGGTCCGTGCCTGCAGATCTACAGGGTCCAGCAGCTGGGGCTCCAGCGGCCGTCCCCAGACCCTGCCCTCAGAAGGCCCTGGACAGAGGCCCCAGGAGGGGCAGAAGCCACCCAGTGGCTGCCCGTCCTGGGAGGCCCTGGTGTGGTCAGGCAGGTGCAATTGCGTCACAGCCACGCAACATCTGGGAGGGGCGGAGCAGAAAGTGAACCGGGCTCCACTGGCCAGGACGCTTGAGCTGGTGAAATTGGGCTTGGGGATGTCGGGTGGGTGGGCAGAGGGTGTGGGTGGGACAGGCCCTGGAGGCCGGGGACAAGGCGGGAGCTCTCAGGCGCCTTCCCTGTTTATTCTCTGCCGCCCTCCCCCAGGCATCTGATTCCTCCAAGATCTGGAAACCAAGGCTCCATCCACCGCCGGCCCGAGGAGGCAGCACCATCAGGAAGAGCAAACCAGCCACAGCCGCGGCTCCAGGACAGGAACACTGCGGAATCCTCACGCAGAGTCCAAGGGTGTGAGGTCAGAGGTCAGAGGTCAGAGTTGGGGAGACGAGGTGAGTCAAAGGTTGTGATGGAGTAGGCGGTGGGGTCAGAGGTCCTGGGTTCTGCAGTGGGCAAAGGCTTGTAGATGTGGCTGAAGACGTGGCTGGGAGGGTGCAGGGTGGCGGCAGCAGCTGCCCTCACCCCAAGCACGGGGACCTCGTGGGCCTGAGGCTGAAGGAGGAGCAAGGGCTGCTCCCAAGGCAGGGTGGGTGCAGCTCCTGGACACTGAGTCCAGGTCCCGTGAGGCGAGGGAGAAGTCACTGGGTGCCGGCCGTGGAGGGCTGGGTGAGGAAGGCCTCATGGAATTGGGAGCTTGGGGCCTGGGCAAGGGAGCTGACCTCACTGGAGTGGAGCTTGGGGTCACCTGCTGCTGAGTCATGGGGCTGCCATGGCCTAGGGAGGCACCCAGCGTGAATGGCAGGGACGCCTCAGAGACCGCCCTGGGATCCCCATGACTGAGGTCACGAGGCCAGTCCCAGCCGCACACACCTTGGGTCTGACCCTGCCGCACGCAGGCCTCCTGCCCAGTGATGTTCTGATCCACTAACCATGGGCACCACCGATGAGAAACCCCCAGTGCCAGCCCCGCCGTGGCCACCACAGGCCCCGAACAGACCTGGCCCCACCCGCTCTGGCCCTGGCTGCTGTGACTGGGATCTGCTGCTTCTGGTGCGTGGAGAGCCCTGCCAGTCGCAGCCTGTCCTCCCTCCCTGCAGCAGACACCCCCGAGCCCGCACGGCCTCTACCCCGTTGCTGCCCCACCCCATGCCGCAGCTCGGCCCACCTTGCTCCTGACTTCGCCCTGAAGCCCAGCACAGCACAGGTGGGTGCAGCAGGTGGAGAGGTGGGGAGGGGTGAGGGAGTGACCCCCAGTCGTGGCTGTGCCCCGGTGGCCTGCTGTCCTGGGTCTTCGGACCAGGGTTTGAGCAACTGGCTGAGGGTCCCAGTGGGTGGTCATGGCCACTGGTCTGGCCTCCCCAACTCAGCCTCACCGTGCTGGGCCTGTGCCAGGCACCTGGTCGGCTGTCCACACCCTCCACCCCCAAAGGAACACGGGGCACAGCCTGTGGGCAGAACACCTGACAAGGGAGCGCTGAAAGGGGCTAAGGCCCCTCTCTCCACAGTCTTTCGTCTTCTCTCTAAATCCCATGGTCCTGACAGGTCCTCCTGGTCAGCAGCTCCCGGGAGCTCCATGGTGCAGCCGCACTGCCCCCACGTGGCCCAGACTGTGCACAGCCAACTGGCCCTTGGGGCACCACAGAGCTGGCTGGGGTTTGGCTCGAGCTTCATGGGCGGCTCCTGGCAGGCGCCTGAGGATGGGGTCTGTGCTGGCCACATGGCTGGGCAGGGGGCACGGCAGCCCTGCTTCTCTGCGGGCTGGCACCCCCTCCCCAGAGAATCCTCCACAACTCATGAGCCCCCACTGCCCTCCAGGGACCCCCAGTTTTGTATCAGTGACACCCAGCAGGACAGCAGGGGAGTCCCTGCCCCACATCTCCAGCTGCAAGAGGCTCCTCACTGCCTCCCCCTTGACTCCTGGCAGCTGGGAGCTCCCGGGCAAACGTCCTTCCCAACAGCCCACCAGCCCGACACAGGCTCTCCACATCCAGGGTTCCTTCACCAGCAGGCTGGCCTGATGTGTCCGGCACGCTAGCCCTGCTGTCCTCCAAGCATGCGGGGCAGCGGCTCCACCGCCCTCCCCACTTTCTGCTGAAGAACTTCTGCTCTGAAATTTTCAGTGGGTTTTGTCCTTGTGACTCTTCACGGGGGCCCCTCTCCAAGGCAGCCTCCCTGAGGCTGCCTGCAGAACAGGGGCCTCCCCCGACAGCCATGTGCAGATTACCTGAGGGTATCTGTACCTCACACCAAGGGTACCACACACTTGTGCACCTGAACCACCCACCCAGGTACCTCCCACGTGTGCATCTGCACACCTGTGTACCTGTACCTCACATCTCTGCATCTGCCACACCTGAGCAGACCACACACCTGTGCATCTGTCCCACACACCTGCCTTCTGTACCACACACCTGTCTTCTGTACCACACACCTGTGCACCTGCACCACAAACCTGTGCATGTTCCACACACCTGTCTTCTGTACCACACACCTGTCTTCACCACACACCTGTGCACCTGTACCACAAACCTGTGCATCTGTCCCACACACCTGTCTTCTGTAACACACACCTGTCTTCTGTACCACACCTGTGCACCTGCACACCTGTCTTCTGTACCACACCTGTGCACCTGCACACGTCTTCTGTACCACACACCTGTGCACCTGCACACGTCTTCTGTACACCTGTGCACCTGCACCCGTCTTCTGTACACCTGTGCACCTGCACCACACACCTGTGCACCTGCACACCCATCTTCTGCACCACACACCTGTGCACCTGCACACCTGTGCACCTGCACACGTCTTCTGTACCACACACCTGTGCACCTACACCACACACCTGTGCACCTGCACCTCTTCTGTGCCACACACCTGTGCACCTACACCACACACCTTTCTGTACCACACCTGTGCACCTGCATACCTGTCTTCTGTACCACACCTGTGCACCTGCACCACACACCTGTCTTCTGTACCATACACCTGTGCACCTGCACACCTGTCTTCTGTACCACACCTGTGCACCTGCACAACACCTGTCTTCTGTACCACACACCTGTGCACCTGCATACATCTTCTGTACCACACACCTGTTATCTTCTGTAGCACACACCTGTGAGGTGCTGAGAAACACACACTTAGTATCTCCCATCAGAGGAAGATCTTGGTGCCGTGAAAAGGAAGAAACTCCATCCACAATCTGACCTTTTCTCTGTAAGTCTCCGTCTCACTTGGCCTTCACCTGCTTTCTAGGAATATGGAGCTAACTGCACACATACAAAATTCCTTCCCCAGCAGCTGATACACAGGATGAGGCTTGGCATCAACTGCTGGCCCATATCCTCCATGGAGTACAAACCTTGGTCGTGTGCCTGGGGGCAGGTGTCTCACACGGGCTGACAGCTCCTCCAGGGTCGCAGGCTTCCCCCACCCAGCTACGCTGCCAGCACAGGTAGGAATGCAGGGGCCAGAGAGGCTGCAGGTGTGGGGCTCGGGGCTGCCCCTGCACAGGCAGATGGCATGGGCAAGGGCCTGGAGACGTGGCTGGGAGGGTGCAGGGTGGCAGCAGCAGCTGCCTCACCCCAAGCACGGGGACCTCGTGGGCCTGAGGCTGAAGGAGCGAGGGCTGCTCCCAAGGCGGGGTGGGTGCAGCTCCTGGACACTGAGTCCAGGTCCCGTGAGGTGAGGGAGAAGTCACTGGGTGCCCGGCCGTGGAGGGCTGGGTGAGGAAGGCCTCATGGAATTGGGAGCTTGGGGCCTGGGCAAGGGAGTTGACCTCACTGGAGTGGAGCTTGGGGTCACCTGCTGCTGAGTCATGGGGCTGCCATGGCCTAGGGAGGCACCCAGCGTGAATGGCAGGGACGCCTCAGAGACCGCCCTGGGATCCCCATGACTGAGGTCACGAGGTCAGTCCCAGCCGCACACACCTTGGGTCTGACCCTGCCGCACGCAGGCCTCCTGCCCAGTGATGTTCTGATCCACTAACCATGGGCACCACCGATGAGAAACCCCCAGTGCCAGCCCCGCCATGGCCGCCACAGGCCCCCAACAGACCCCCAACTTCTTTTTTTTTTTTAATTTTTATTTTATTTTTTTTATTATTGCATTTTAGGTTTGGGGGTACATGTGAAGAACATGGAAGATTGTTGCATAGGTACACACATGGCAGTGTGATTTGCTGCCTTCCTCCCCATCACCTATATCTGGCATTTCTCCCCTACTATCCCTCCCCCAACTCCCCACTCCCCACTATCCCTCCCCTTTTTCCCCCACAGACCCCAGTGTGTGATACTCCCCTCCCTGTGTCCATGTGTTCGCATTGTTCAAGACCCCCAACTTCTTATCAGTGACACACACCAGAACCCAAATCTGAAATCTGAATACCCCGCCTACTTCTCCCAGGAAAGCTCTGGCTTGAGCAGGTCCTCGGGGGAGGCCCACGTGCCAGTGTGAGGGTTGGGGGTTGCAAGGGGATGAGGTGAGCGAGGCTGCAGGTGCCCCTGGGGGACACACACGCCAGCCAGGACCGCAGGACCAACGCACACAGCCACTGGCAGCACAGACAGCTGTGGGCACAGATCCCCCCGCAGCCTGACAGGTGGCTCGACCAGCAGAGTGGCCAACATGGAGAGGACAAGGGGACCACACAGGGCCTGGGCACCTGAGAAGGGGCCAGCACAGGCTGCCGGTGTGGCCAGAGGGAGCAGCCAGACTCCCGAGCCCACGTCCCCTCCTTCCATCCCCCGGGGAGCCGGGGAGTACCTGCTCCAGAGGGATCCATAGCCAGAGGGCCCCAGGCCAAGTGCAGGTAGGTGGTGGGGGAGGGAGGGGGCCCATCTGGAGTGCAGATACAGCCCCAGCCCCCCAGCGCACCTGTGCAGCGTTAATGGTGATTTTTCCAGGAAACCACGACCCCTACTTGTCACCGCCCCCCAACACACTACACAGGGGTTTGAACACGTAGAAGATCCCGAGACGCCAAAACAAGAGAGAAGCCGTGCAGGCCAGCACGGGAGGAGTGGCATCAAGGCAGACGAGAGGCTGCAGCCCCACACCAGACACAGGGCTGTGTAAGGAGGGCAGCGCCCAGAGAACGGGGCTGGGGCTCGAGAGCGTGAACTCAGCAGGGAGAGCCAGGGCGAGCAGGGGACGTGCCTGCTGGCCACGTGCGAAGACTGCAGTTGACGCAGGGCACAGCGTGGCTAAATCACTCATGACGGAAATACACGACCTGCTACACCAAATTAGATTTCTTCATTCAGATGGAGCAGTTTTATGAAATGTAACCACCTCAATAGAGAGTGGGACAGTCCCTCTGGATTTTCACAAGCAGAGCCATGCATGCTGGGCTGAAGAACGTTCCAGAAAGTGTCCAGGACCCTGGGAGGTCCCAGGCGAGCCAGCGCATCTGACAGTGACTGGACGCCCAGGCCATGGGGCTTGGTTCTTGGACCCATTTGATTTGAAAAGCTGAAGGCGGAGCACGCGTCTCACATTCCCTTTATTGTGTACATTGCATATTCCAATGAATACAATAAACTCTTTTAAAAAAGTAAGGCACATGAACAGCCTTCTGTGTGCAAGTTCTGTATGATTTTAAAATTCCTACTGACTAATAAAAGCATTTCCACTATAGAACCAGAGACATCTAGAAAAGCTCATGACAGATTTTTTGCAAGCAGAATGCCTGAAACATTATTACAGTTACCTCATGGCACAGTGAGACAGTCACCAAATCCAAGGCTTGCGTTATAATGATACAGCTCCTGTTAGGGTTGCAGAAACATTAATCAGCGTATCCACATATGTACAGCCAGGTCCCCACGTGGTAAAATCTAAAGGAAGAACACCATCTGACTGCAGCCGCGTTCCATTCCCTCACAGGTAGGAACTTTGGCTTTTTGGCTCTTTTTCCATACGTCGGTCCCGCTGCTCTTCATGAGGCCAGGGTCATACGATACTGAAGACCATGGACAGATACTGTTCGTAGGACACCTGAATCCAGCCGTCCTGATCTGTGTCGTAACGTCTAATATATCTGTCAACCTCTGGGGAGAAAGCAGGCATTTCAATCTCAACAGAAGCGGGAGCAAGGTGACTAGGAGAAAGACATTTAGGGGCCCAATTTCAGGAGCACACGCGCCATCTCCTGATGGAGGCCAGCACAGGGAGATACAGGTGGGGCAACAGAAAACGTGTCCATTTTCTCAGAATAAAAGTTTTTGCAAAAATACACCATAGTTGGCCAGGCACGATGGCTCACACCTGCAATCCCTGCACTTTGGGAGGCCGAGGCGGGCAGATCACCTGAGGTTAGGAGTTCAAGATCAGCCTGGCCAACATGGTGAAACCCCATCTCTACTAAAAAAAACACACACAAAAATTAGCCAGGTGTTGTGGTGCACTCCTGTAATCCTGGCTACTGGGGAGGCTCAGGCAGAATCTCTTCAATCCAGGAGGCAGAGGTTGCAGAGATTATGCCACTGTACTCCAGCCTGGGTGACAGAGCGAGACTCCGCCTCAAAAAAAAAAAAAACACACCAGGACATAAGTGTAAATAACCCACCAGATATCACCTAAATGGCATCTTCCAGATGGGCTGCTCTACGCCATTTCCAAGGGGAGGAAAACATGGCTGTCTACACTCCACTAACCAGCTACTTCTCCAAAGATGAGACTTTTATAAGCTCCAAAAACTAATTCTACATACACCTGATTCCTTAGATCGATGGTCAGGCACACCTCGTGGGCAGGCAACCCCCCTCCCACCCCCCACAGCAAACCCACGAGAAGCCACTGGTCACCTGCAGGACGATGCAGCCCTGGATGAAGTCGTCGAAGGCGATCTGCCCCCGTCCCTGCCTGTCGAACTTGCGAATGAGGATGTCGTGGAACTGGTCAGAGAGCCGGTAGCCTTGAGGAGGGAAAGGCGGGGTCAGGGAGGGCTGGGAGAGACGAGAGGTGTGTGCCAAGGCCCACAGCCTCCCTCCCAAGGCCCACAGCCTCTAACACATGATGCAAGACTGGGCAGGAACAGAAGTGCAAATCCACTCAAAGGCACTCAGAACTGAGACGCTTCCCGAATACACAGCTCTGTAATGAGCTTGTATCTCCAGTGCATGAAGTCACCCCTTGAGACCATCACCCTGGAAGGAGTGAGAGGGAAGCCGCCATTGTCCTGAAAGCTGGTGTGAAGTCACTCTTGTGAAGTAACCACTCATCCCAGGGAAACACTCACAAAACACCTCCCCACGGGGCGCAACGCTCAGTTTCGTGAACCCAGTGGAGTTATTTTCTAAAGTCCTTGTTGATTTTATTATGTTTCTTAGATAAGAAAATTCTGGATGATTTGCTGCCCTGGGTTGCTCATCACCAGACAATGCTTTGAAACTAAAATTTCACAGGCGGC
This sequence comes from Ateles fusciceps, assembly GCA_036589455.1. NCBI lineage: Eukaryota > Metazoa > Chordata > Mammalia > Primates > Atelidae > Ateles > Ateles fusciceps. The sequence continues at coordinate 10,118,672 of JAZHEH010000586.1, forward strand.
TTCTAGCTACACCAAGTGTCAACGTAGGGAAATGGGAATAGCTGAGGGACGCGCCCCCCACCTGCCATGAGGGACGGAAGAGCACAGAGGCAGAGCAGCCACGAAAGGACCAAGTCACTGCAGGGCCACCAAGGGCTAGGATTCCAATATCTACAGGGACACTGCCTGTCTGGGTGTTCACTGAGCATGTCCTGAAAAGGCCTCCCAGGGGCAGATGGCTCTGAAGGCGTGTGGACGCACCAGGTGTCTTTGGGCTCCCCGGAGGGCAGGCCCCACCTGCCCCCTTCCCTCGAAAGCCCACTACCTGCATGACTGTGGCATCCTTACTGACTCAGGAGGCAACAAGCAGGTGCCGGCATGTTTCTGCTGGTGTTCAGCCTCGCCGGAATCTAAGGGACGTGTGCACCTGCACCTACTGTCTAAATCTCACAGGTGATCACCTGCACAACAGCCATTCCACCGACAGTCAAGCACGCAAACACGAACACAGTGCCTTCCAGAGTGGTCAGGGCGTTCTGTCATTTCAGTTCAGGGGTCCCTAAATGTGTGACAGTGGAGTTGCTTCAGACCCTCCTTCCCTGCAAGCTGAGAAGACAGGCCCTCCCATTCAATTCAGAAAGAGACAGCAGAGTTATGAACAGCTGCCACTTCCCCCTGGTCCCTACTACTCCCACCTCCTCACCTCCCCGCACCGGTACTGGGGCTAGGCCGGCCTGCTGAGAACAGAGCCTGGGACACAGCCACAGGGACACTGCCTGTCTGGGTGTGCACGGGGGACAGAGGCCATCACTGGGGTCCATGGGGGACAGAGGCCGTCACTGGGGTGCACGGGGGACAGAAGCCATCACTGGGGTGCACGGGGGACAGAGGCCATCGCTGGGGCCCATGGGGACAGAGGCCATCACTGGCGTGCACAGGGGACACAGGCCATCACTGGCCTCCTGCGAAGGCTGGGGAAGGACAGAGGCACAGGATTTCCCGTCAGCACAGACAACAGGAGCAACCCCACTGCCTCTGGAATTAACTCCCAGTTTCCTTGGTCATCAGCAATAGTGAAGGGAAAACAAAGACAAAGTCAAACTAATAAAATGAGGGATGCACAAACGAACTGCAAAAGAACGTTCATCTGAGAAGCCAAAACCCAGCAGCCACTGTTCTGTAAGAGTCCCTGCTAATCAAAGTCAGCATGGGAGAGCACCCCCGTCCTTGGACCCACCGCTTTCTAAGATCATTCTCCTCTTTGGACTCCCTTGAAATGTTGTGAACAAGCCAAGCAGAACCCTGACCTCCTCAGAAATCATCTACTCCACCTTCAAGGAAAACCAAGCTGCCCCCACCCAACAGGACCAGGCTCCTGGGGGCTCTCCCAGCTCTTGGGGGCCTGGTACACTGCAAAGGACCAAGGCTCCAGACCAGACGGACTCCACTCCCCTCTCTGGGAAGTCTGGACCCTCCCTCAGCCTGCGCAGGGTCCGAGTGAGGCAGTGTGGAGATGCTCCCGACCCCAGCCCTCCCCTGTGCCTGTCAAGCTCTCTGCTCCAGTTCCTGGGTGATGACAGCATCAGCCAGTGGGGACGGGAAGGCCTTCTCCCAGGGCTGAAATTCCAGGAAGCGGGCAGTCCTGTGGACAGAGCAAAGTCCTTCTCTAAGAACTAACAAGCATGAGGGATGACACCGCCAGAAAATGTCTCTGCCAGCATTTCCGGGTCCGGCCAGTGGGCCTTGCTTGGGGGCCTAACTCAGGCAAAACAATGGAAAAAGCACTGTGTCAAAGCTGTAAGAGGAATTAATGGCACTGACTTCATAAGCAAATGTCCATGTGCTCCAGAGACACAGCAAATGCCAGGATTCTAGCAAAGGCCTTGCACATGCTGAGAATGCTTTAGAAAGGGGGGAAAGCACACACAGCAAAAAGATAAGTAACAGTTGAAAACAACCAACGAGGCTCCTTCCACTCCAGTACATTTTCATTATAAAAAACTAAACTGGCGGTGGCTTCCAGAGGCTGGTGGAGGAAGGGGGAGACCTAGAGGGAATGGAGGAAGATGGTGGGGTGGTGGAACTGTTCTCCGCCGACTGCCTGTCTCAGACAGGCACCGCACAGAGGGGAGAATCCCACCGGATGTCTACGGCAACCTCAACGGCACCTGCTGAGTCAGCAGGTCTCACACTGGGCGTCGGGCGCTGGAACGTGGGGACGCCTCCCGCACCTTTTCATTCCAGGTCTCTGAGCCTGGCACACAGCTGATGTTAACAATTAAAAACACAGATGGCTGGGTTATAAATCCACCACGTGGCCCCATCAGAGACACCCAGGGACGTCTAGCAGGCTCCACACCCGGGTGATTCCGTCGTGCCGGCCACTGAGCTCAAATGCAGCTTCCCCTGCTTTTATCTGAGAGCAAAACACTTATTCCTTGGGGCCAAGACAAGAGAAGAATTTTTGCTTCTGAGGCCCACTTCCTAACAGTTGCCACGGGAAATCTTTCAAAACAATCCAAATTCAAACAGACGGCAATACCCCTTTCCATAGAAGACGTGGGCGATTGCTCTGGGGATCAAGAACCAAGCGCGGGAGGAAAACTGTTAGGGTAACAGGAGAAACGCTGCAATGGGCACCCGCACCCCAGGAGCAGCTCAGAAGTCGGGAAGGTTCTGCCACCCAACACAAGCAGGACTGCCGGCTCCAGGGCATGAGGAGGGGCGGCGTGACTGGCCGGGCCTCCCGCCACAGCTCAGCACAGTTTTCTGGGACGTCCCTGGCCAGACCAGGATGAAGAGGGCTGAGAGACCTGATGGTCACTGGTACTAGGCAAAGGGAGCGCCGGGGCCTGACACGGTTAGGAAAGGAAGATGTCCGTGGCACTAGAGGTCTCCTGTCTAAAATAACTCCAGGCTGGTCCTGAAGTCCACATGGCCCTGGCCGCACTAGGCAGCACTGGCCTCCCTGGCCCCTAGGACCGCTCTCTGTGGAGGGGGATCCTTCCCCTCCCAGCCCTTCCACACCTACCCCAGGGAAGAGGAGCTGGCCAGAGTTCCCACCAGTTCCCCCACCCAAAGGCACCGCAAGGTCTGCTGCATTCCAAGTGCCAATTCAGAGCCATACCGCCCAAATCCTGGCCTGCAGCTGGCCAGCTCACAATGGCTTCTTGTGGAGACCCAGTGTCCACAGCTGGCCCTGTGGATGAGCTTGGAAGGTGAGAAAGAAAAGAGAGAGAGAGAGAAGACAGCCATAAAGTACATGCTGGGAGGAACCACAAGGAGAGGCAGCGTGCTTTAGATGAGTGAGACTCCTGATAGCCCAGATATACTCAAGTAGAATCCGATTATCCTCACTGGTTCTAAGGAGCCTTTTAAGTAAATCACAGAAGCAGCTTCATAATAAGGGCCAGGTGAGATCCGCCCAGATTAGAACCTCGGTGCAGCCACCAAGAGCCTTGGCGTTGGCTGTTCCTCCGAAAATGAAGCCCTGCTTCCTCTCAGACCTGAGGCCGGCACAGGAAGCCCCATGGACGGGCCCTGTGAACACTCCTGAGACTCACAGCACACCGCCACACATTGTCACACACATGCCAAGCACACACATGAGGAATACACCTGAGAACAGAAACGCGCTCCGCCTCTCTGATGCAGTTTCTGAGGCACACGGCACACCGTCACGTGTGCACACACACAGAGCACGTACATGCGGAACACACTTGAGAATGGGCGAGTGCTCTGCCTCTCTGATGCCGCTTCTGAGGCACACAGCACACCGTCACACGTGCGCACACAGCACACTGTCACACATGTGCGCACACACGCCGAGCACACACGAACACACTTGAGAATGGGCACGTGCTCCGCCTAACACCCCTTCTGAGGCACATGGTTTGGACAGACGGAGAGTTGGACGTGGTGACCGACAGCTGTTTCTTAGGTGACTGTCGCCTTTTCCACATGCTTTGGTGTCTCACAAAATATAAGCTGCCCTGCCCCACGGTATTTTCATGGATCCATTTTTTTTTTTTTTTTTTTTGAGATAGAGTCTCTCTCCATCACCAGGCGCCAGGCTGGAGTGCAGTGGCGCGACCTCAGCTCACTGCAACCTCCGCCTCCCGGGTTCAAGCAATTCTACTGCCTCAGCCTCCCGAGTAGCTGGGACTACAGGCGCATACCACCATGACCAGCTAATTTTTTGGTATTTTTAGTAGAGACGGAGTTTCACGTTGGCCAGGATGGTCTCGATCTCTTGACCTCGTGATCCACCCGCCTCGGCCTCCCAAAGTGCTGGGATTACAGGCATGAGCCACCACGCCCGGCCTCATGGATCCAGTTTTAAATGATTTCAAAAGCCACATTCTCAGTTTTGCTCGTGACATCATTCCACTTCACAAAAAACGACCGGCTTGCATAGCCCTTATCTCATTTTGGACAAAAACTGCATAAACGTATCCACATCAAATATTGCCTTCCAACATGAGCAACGTCAAAACATGAACCTGCGTGATGTAAACAAAAACTTTACACAGCCTGGTTAAACAATCAGTTAAGTTCAACAAGGTCTACAAAGCCTTCAACGGCTCCTAGGTTCCAAAATGAAACACGCTACACAAGCCAGGTGAGTGAGTTACCAAAACCTGAGAGGGCCTGCTTCAGCTCGTTCTTGTCAATCATCCCGGAGTTGTCCCGGTCGTACGTGCGGAAGACGTTCTGCCAGTCCGTGATGTACTTCCACACGCCCATGAACTCGCTGAAGTTCACGCCGGCCTTGTTCTCACGGTCAAACATGGCTGAGACAGAGAGGAACAGCAAGCAGCAAAGATCAGTCGCCGGAAACTCACTCGAAGCTTCCCACCAGCCCTCAGTCCTCAGCCCTCAGAGCCTGGCAGGGTCACCGCTGATCACTAACCAGGGGCTGGGCAATGCATGCCTGTCTGTGAATAGGGCAAAATCCCTGGGGGTGTGACCCCGAAGTCCCATGAGAAGGCGTACTCGCAGCTGTAAGGCAGGCCGTGCAAAGGGACGTGCAAGGAAATCCGGCCGCAGCCACAATGGAAAAAGAGCAGAGCTTTGCGCTTCCAAGGCACAGGGAGGCTGAGTGGCCCTAGCTCCCCTGACTCCTGGGTCTCAGCCTAATGCAGGAATTTAACTCCCAGAGCCAGCCAACCCTCTGACTCTCCAGGGCCCATGACACTGGTGAAGGCTCAGTACAGCCCTGTCAGGAAAGCCTGCTTTAATTCGAAAAAACTCTCGCCAGGCCGGGCACGGTGGTTCACGCCTGTAATCCCAGCACTTTGGGAGGCCAAGGCGGGCGGATCATCTGAGGTCGGGAGTTCGAGACTAGCCTGACCAACAAGGTGAAACCCAGTCTCTACTACAAATACAAAATCAGCTGGGCATGGTGGTACATGCCTGTAATCCCAGCTACTCGGGAGGCAAGAGAATCACTTCAACCCGGGAGGCAGAGGTGGCGGTGAACCCAGTTAGCACCATTGCACTCCAGCCTGGGCGACAAGAGTGAAACTCTGTCTCAAAAGAAAAAAAATTTGGTATTGTTTTACAGATTAGGGGGTGATGAAAAGAAAAAAACAACTCTCGCCTGATCCTATTTGCTTTCAGTCTAATTCCAGGTCCCAATACAAAAGAATCTACAAGCATCTTTTTAGCCAGTGAACATGGCTAAACAGAAAATTCAGTCTGAACTGCTGCTGCAAAGAAAACGATAAAACACGTGGCCTCTTTTCAAGCACAGTGTTGAATAAAGGACTGCGATATGACGCCTCCTGTTTGATCAGAAATGTTACAACCAAATGAAAACCCACAGGATGAAAAATCTTGTGAGAAACAGAATCAGTTTCCTCCCAGCAGTCCACAAGCCCGTGATGCCACGCAGGCTGTTTTTCACATGACTATTCAGGACGTGCACTCTGTGTGTGGTGTGTGTGGACCATGCTGGTGGGGATGCTGCTGGGTGGGCTGCACGCCAGGGCAAGGGCTCAGCAGAGGAGTGGCTCCCAGGCCATCCTCTCCAGTGGGGAGGTAGCCCCCCATCTATCAACACCTTTTCTAGCACTGAAGGCCGAGCCCTGCCACTACTACACTTACAAGTTTTCTCTCCTTCCCTCAGCGTGACGCAGCAACACCTACAGCAGCAGCAGCAGCACGGCAAGATCATCTGGAGAAGCCCCTGCTACCTACACCACCACCAGACTCACATACCTCACCACACACGGGCTCCTCAAGGAACTAAGGGAATCCTCAAAAGACTAAAACTCATGCCAGGACGGGAGGTGAGGGAACAAGCCCCAGGCTGCTCTGGGCAACCTCAGGACACAACGCTATGGTCCCTGTGAAGTAGAACTGAACCCAGGATTCCATGTTAAAGAGATCTGGAAGGGGGCTGCACCCCCCAGCAAAGGAAACCTTCCAAAAATCAAGTGGGGTGGGACGGAAACACAACTCTCCTCATCCCAGGCCTGCCCCTGGAGCTGCAGGTCACATCCCGCCTACAGGGGATGGAGACACATCACCACTCTCCTGAAAATCACAGACCAGGCCTGCCTGTCCCAGAGCTGCAGGTCACACCCCATTTACAGGGGATGGAGACACAGCACCACTCCCCTGAAAATCACAGACCAGGCCTGCCTGCCCGGGGAGCTGCAGCTCTCACCCCAGCTACCATCTGGGCATGGGGGTACACACTTGTAATGCCACACCTTGGGATGCTGAGGCAGAATTGCTTAAGCCAAGGAGTTCAAGACCAGGCCTGGACAACACAGAGAAACCCCGTCTCTTAGAAGTAACAAACAAAAAACCCGGCTACCTGTACAGTTGGGGAGACCCTGGCCCCAAAGAAATGATGCAGACCCTCACATGAACCCACAAAACAAAAATTACAAAAACATCAAGTTAGTCAGTGTGTGGGCTTGAGGAGGAACAACAATTGGCTGCAGACCGCCTTCTGAAGGACTTCAAACATACCGTAAAGTAGCTGTGTATTACAAATATGTATTACTTTTCAATAAAACATTTTCTTAAGCTTTAAGACTATCATAAAAAATTTTTGAAGTAATAAACAATGGAATCACAGCCGGGCGCGGTGGCTCACGCCTGTAATCTCAGCACTTTGGGAGGCCGAGGTGGGCAGATCACCTGAGGTTAGGAGTTCAAGACCAGCCTGGCCAACATGATGAAACCTCGTCTTTAAAAAAAATAAATAAATGAAAATAAAGAATGGAATCACAAAAATAAATAAGCAATGTCTATCAAAAACAACCTGAAGAGAATGAAAGTAACTAAACAATAATTTAGAAATTTTAAATATGTATCGTCTTTAGAATTAGAAACTGAAAGGACAGGTTAAACAGTACATTAAAAATAGTTAGAATAAAGAATAAAGCAAACACACACAGAAGATGTGAAAAGGTACATACAGAGCTGGGGGAGAGAGGATGAAGGAGCCCACGCTCATCTAAGCGGAATTCCAGAAGGGAGGAAAACGATATGGACCCACAGACAAAGGAAACACAACCTGTACCAAGCGGGTTGGATACAAAGCAGCCCAGGCTGGTCTGTCCACTGATACTTACATATGATCGACCTGACAGTCACTGGATTAAAGGGAGTCCACGTGCCTGAAAACAAACAACAGGAGTTAAACTAAAAGGAAATCTTTCTGGGACACGAGTTCCTGATCTATACCTCGAGGCCCTGTGAAAGGCACTCCTGGCTCTAGGGCAGTGGTTTTCTAGACACTCTGGGTGACGTGTCGGCTGCCCTGACTCCCGGGAAGGACTGAAGCACTGCCCGGTGGGGTCACATCCTGTGTGTGTGGGAGTCCTCCGTGGCTGCCAGACCTCCAAGGCCGCCCACAGTCACTGAAGCTGGACACGCACTCTTATTTAACATAACCAAGAAATGGTTCTGTATCATTTTACACACTGAATTTTTCAGGGATGCAGCCACCAGCTAAGTCGAGTAGTTTGAACTTAGTAGTTTTGTTAGAGAACTTCACTAATTGCCATTTCAGAAAATCCATCACTAAGGCCACCGCTGTCTGCAGACACCTGAGCATAGCTGGGTCACTGCGGTATTCAGGCTAGTTCTACCGACGGGGGAAGTTCCGGACCCTTCCTTACGTTCTCCCTCAGTAATCACGCCAAAGCATGGTGGGACATCCATCACACCTCACTTCAGAAATTCCTGATAAATTACAGTCTGGGCTTTCTATGATTTCCCTTGAAACAAATAGGAAATCTGTACCATTCTCAGATTCATTGTTGAATCTGATAGGCCTGAGCGCTCACGACCATTTATGAACTATGAGGATGGAAGATTCACTGATAACCTTCACACACAAGAACCTATTTTCAGAGTGATTTGTACCGTCAATAATTTCTGCACTCACTAAAAATATATTTTTAATGTCGGGGAGAGATCAGTGGCTCTCCTCATACCCCATCTGCATTAGACACACACGTTTTCCTTCTATACACAAAACTGCCTCGGTCCTGGGCAGCACACAGACAGTCCCTCTGATCTCAGAGGAACACTGTCACGCTACGGGTGGCGCACGGGCAGTGGGATCTGCCTGCACGGTCCCTCATGCCTCTATGTGCCGTCTCTCTGGGCTCACGGGGCTCCTCCAAGGGCCATGGCCGCTCTCACCTGAAGTGCTCCCCCCTCAGGACACACCCACTCTCCCTCCAGCTCCTTGCTTTCCTTCCTCAGGGAGCCTTCCACGGGGTGCCACATTCTCCCAGCCCAGAGGTTAAATCCACTCGCTCTGCCTGAGCACCTCCCAACTTCCCTTTGGGAAGGTCCCACCCTCCTGCAGTTATGCAGGGAAGGTATGCTCTTGCCACACAAGCAGGCGCACCTGTCCCGCGGCACGCACGCAGCAGCACTCCACCAGCATCTGTGAAGCTGAATCGAGTGACAATGTGCAGGCTTTACAGCTATCTGGAGGGAAAGTGGGCAGGCGTATGTATGTCGAGGTATTAGGTCAGAAAACCAGGGTTACAAAAACAAAGGTAGGCTACAGAGAACCCACAAGGCAAAGAAAGAGGACAATTCTAAACACCAGGGAGCATCCCTGCGTCGCCCAGTTCCATGTGGTCCTCCCTATTCTTCCCCACCGTGCGCTGGAACCCAGTGTCTGCACACGAGGGTGACCTGCTCTGACCCAGCGCTCACAAGAAGCCATAGGAGCCAAAGCCACTGGAAGCCTCCCCGGGCTCTCCTCTGTCTTCCTGACATGAGCTTCTTCTCCTCTGTCTTCTGCAAAGAAGAGGCCACACGCGTCCGTGGCCCTGGACTGACTGTGTGGAATGGGCGTGGGGAACCACGGAGGGACTTCAGGGATAAGACCTAAGCCCTCAAGTGAAGGCTGCACTGTGAGGTGTCCTGATCATAAGCAGAAGCTTCTCTGGGCCATCTCAGAAAATAACACAGCCAAGCAAGTATGAAACCAAAGCAATGCCGGTTAAAACACAAGTGAGATGCTCAACAACACTGCAGCGCAGGCACAGGGACCCTCAGGTGTCATCTGGACAGGCAGGCATGGTGCATTCCTGAGAGTTGGGGCCTGGGAGGGACCGGACGGCCATACTGGGGTCTTCTGGAGTATTCTAAGGATTGCAGGAGGGCCTGAGGCCCAGGAGAGCAGAAGTTACCCTCGGATCAATCAAGAATGAGAGAGAAGCAGCTGCTCCACTAGAAAGGGCCGCTGATGGAAGAACACTCCTGGTGTCTCCACTCACCTTCCTTGCCACCCACAGTGGGTTGGTCTGGCATCTCCACAGAAACCAAGGGAGAACAAGCAGAAAGCCTAACGGCCCGCAGCGAGCTGAAGCACTGTGGCGCACAGACACTTCACAGCTCAGTTACATCAGGCGCTAGACATACCTGGGCATCCACCTGAAAACCTAAGCAGATGCTGTGCTTGGCCCAACGCTAGGGAGTCGCTTGTCACCAAATCCCAACCCTTGCCCTGAAGCTCTGGCAAGGTGAGTTTCTGGTGAAAGCAAACGTAAAAGACTGCATGGGGGTCCCTGAGACCACCCTCCAACTTGAAAGGGTACAGAGTAAACCAGCCAAGGAAAAGGGCTGGTAGGGAAGCCAGGCCCTTCCAGAGCCCCTACCCAGCGGAGTCACACAGGGTGCGCTGGATTCCTCCAGGGCGGAGCTGCGACCAGGGAGGCTCTTCCCGAACCTGGGGTCAGGGGAGTTCCAGCCACCCACAGGGAAAGCAGGTATTTGCCATGCATCACACTGTTGGTCAACTACTCAGGCAAAGCAGTGCAGCGTGCCTCAAGTCTCTCATCAGTCAGAACACGGCAAGAGCTCAGTTCCCAGGAGCCAGCCAAGGGCCCTTCCTGGGAACGTGTAGGGTTTGAACAATCCAGGCCTGCTGAGTTAACCCTTCCCCATACAGGCAGATCAAATCTGCTCCATCACTAGGGGCAGCAAATACCATCACCCACTTCCCTGGGCCCGAGTGAGAGAAGGACAGTGATGGGACTGGACATGTACTTTGCAGGGCACGCTCCTGCTTCTGAGGTCTGATTTTTCTGTTCTTTTAAATATGGGATCTCCAAGAGAGCCTCAACTCTATTTGATAAAAAAACACCGACTAGGCGTGGTGGCTCACACCTGTAATCCCAGCACTTTGGGAGGCCGAGGCGGGTGGATCACGAGGTCAGGAGTTCAAGACCAGCCTGACCAACATGGTGAAACCCCATCTCTACTGAAAATACAAAAATTGGGCAGGCATGGTGGCGGGCGCCTGTAATCCCAGCTACTCAGGAGGCTCAGGCAGGAGAATCACTTGAACCCGGGAGGCGGAGGTTGCAGTGAGCTGAGATCGCACCACTGCACTCCAGCCTGGGCAACAGAGTAAGACTCTCTCTTAAAAAAAAAAAAACCTTCAAAAAAATGTAAGAATTATTTTTAAAAGTACAGCTTCAAAAATGCCTCTTTAAAATATATCAATGTTATAGTTATATTAAGGCAAACCTACTTCAGAAACACAGACTTGAAAAAAGTTAATTTCTCATAATTCCAAGAAATATGTAAATACCATAAAAAAAAACACACACACCCGAAAAAGGATCAAACTCAAGACAGTTTGTAACATTTATTGTAAAAACAAGGGCAGAGAACAGTCTTCTTCTTTCTTCATACCTGTTAACCGCAGCCCTCCCTGAGAGCAGTAATTTTTAGCAGCTCTCCTGTGCAAACAAGTCTCACGAAGGAAGCAGTGTACAAGCCACAAATACCTTCTCAGTGCGGCGTCACCGAGATTTTAACACAAGCACTCAGAAGCACAAATTTAACTGAAATGACAAACCAGGCCATTTTGTAACTTCAGTTTTTCTGCCAGTATTATATTAATTAAATTAATTTCTTGAAACAGCCTAATGATTTAGTTCTACTATCAAAACAGAAGCCCAATTCTGAGAGAACAATTATTACAGAAGCCAAACTAATTTCAATCAGATCCACATAGGAATTCGTATTAGCATGGGCTGAGGCTGAGGCGGGCGGATCCCTTGAGCCTAGGAGTTTGGGACCAGCTTGGGCAAGGCAGTGAGATTCCATCTCTAAATTTTTTTAAATAAAGAAATTCAGAGAGAAGGAAGCAAACTGATATATCTCTATCCAAGGCCAAACTTTGTGTGCCTGTACATACAACACAACTACGACCCTTCCCTCACACAGATCACAATCTAGTAGCAGAGGGGAACCACAAAGGCGTGTTGGAGAAAAGAACAACGCTGATGATCCCACGGCAGGAGCAGCGTGCGTTCACGAAGCCTGTCGTCACTGTACACCCCGAGCCAGGGTTTCGCTGTCTCCCAGGCTGGAGTGCAGGGGCCTGATCTCAGCTCAGTGCAGCCTCAACCTCCCAGGCTCAAGCGATCTTCCCATCTCAGCCTCCCGAGTAGCAAGGACTATAGGTGTGCACCACCACACTTGGCTAATATTGTTTACTTTTTGTAGAAACGGGATCTTACAATGTTGCCAAGCCTGGCATCCTGAAGGGCGGGTAAGGCTTCATCCTATAAAGTTGAAAGGCAGCGGAAGCTAAGAGCTCAAAGCAAAGGGGTGGGGGACAAGGGCATCTTCGGAACAGAATGGCTGGGCTGAGACATCCAGTAGGATGCCAACAGGCAGAGGTGTGGTGGGAAAACACAGGGCCACAGGGTGTATGCTCACATGTGAGAAACCACAGCACACGAGAGAAACGTGTGTACTCAATCAGGCTTCAGACCACAGCCCGCAGCTGGAGAGCTACCACAGACAGCCCAGAAAGGCACAGAACAGGAGAGAAATGTGTGTACTCAATCAGGCTTCAGACCACAGCCTGCAGCTGGAGAGCTACCACAGACAGCCCAGAAAGGCACAGAACAGGAGAGAAACGTGTGTACTCAATCAGGCTTCAGACCGCAGCCCCGCAGCTGGAGAGCTACCACAGACAGCCCAGAAAGGCAGAGAACAGGAGAGAAACGTGGTGTACTCAATTAGGCTTCAGACCGCAGCCCGCAGCTGGAGAGCTACCACAGGCAACCTGGAAGGGGGAGCACAGACAGCACCGTGGCCCACTGCCTGAGGCTGTGAGAAGGATCAGAAACCTGTACTCACTAGCAACCCGCCTCATTTCAGAAGGAATTCAGGAAACATGAAAGACATTCACAGTACAACAAAATAAAGTACCTGTTAATCTTGTTGGCTGAGGAGAAAGTGAAGGTTAAGATCATGTCATAAGTTTACCTCAAAAATTCTAAGCTCTCATTACTGGTGAGCCACATATCTGACTTTAAATTTTTCAGTAGCGAAATTGAAGAGGAAAACGTAATCAGGTAAACGGTTTATAAGATGCAAACAAAACAGAACAGCTACCACAGCTGCTGAGAACATGCGCAGCTCCAGGGAGAAACAGGGCGGCCATCTCCTGGGGCTGCCCCACAGCAGGCATGTTAGCCACAAAGCCAGCGTCTCTCAGGATCCACAGTGACTACAGGCTTCATGGGGCCACATGCCCCCAGCACAAGCTGAGGAGACCTCCCAGGGCAATTCAAGAAACAGAGTCTCACAATGTTACCCAGGCTAGTCGCAAACTCCCGGGCTCAAGCGATCCTGCCTCAGCCTCCCAGTATTGGGACATCACCTGGCCTGCAGGAACTTCATTCTACAGAGATGAAAGGAAGAGGAAGCTCAGAGCCCAAGGCAAAGGAGGATGCTTAAGAAAAGTGACTCCAAAGGCTGGCCACGGTGGCTCATGCCTGTAATCCCAGCACTTTGGGAGGTCGAGGCAGGCAGATCACAAGGTCAGGAGTTCGAGATCAGCCTCAACAACGTAGTGAAACGTGTCTCTACTAAAAATGCAAAAATCAGCTGGTTGTGGTGGCGTGCACCTGTAATCTCAGCTACTCAGGAGACTGAGGTAGGAGAATCGCTTAAACCCAGAAGGTGGAGGTTGCCATGAGAAGAGATCGTGCCACTGCACTTCAGCCTGGGCGACAGAGCGAGACTCCATCTCAAAAAAAAAAAAAAAGTGACTCCATTGGGACCACGGTGAGAGGGTCCCAATACACAGCTTGGGTTAAGCCAGACACTGATTTCAAAGTGTCTCCGAAATGGTGGACTCAGAACCCTTCAGGCAATTCTCTCTCTCAAGCAGGCTCCTGGAAGATACTTAGTAGCGGCTGAGATCAAGATTATGTTCTGACAGATACTTGCTGATGGTTAAATAAAGAGCTATATACTTTAAGGACCAGCTGAACTGGGGCAGGACTGACCCTCTGGTCAAAATACAGGAACCCAAACACATGAGTCAGGGCAGGGGTGTCTCCTCTCCCCACCCTGAAACAATAATGCTGACCTTGGATTAGGGTTAAGTGCCTGGCCCGGTGAGTGCTCAGAAAGTGGAAACCATCATCACATCACTAGGTAATGGAAGGAACACCATCAAAGATTTGAGCTGGCTTGTTAGCCAAGAATAGTGGTAGTGAATCAGCTACCACTACAAATTACAGCTGACAATTACTGAGCACTCGCTCCGCGCCAGGAATCATGGGAAGCACCTCACATGCTTGTCCTCAATATTCCCTCCAGTAACGGTGAGGATACAAAACTGGTAGAGCCAGGACTGGAATTCAGGCAGGCCCCAAAGCCCCCCCCCACTGGAGCCTGCCAAGGTGGGCAGGCAATCACGCTAAAGAGGTCCAGTATTTGACCACCACTCCTAGTTGAGCGAGCTTAACACAAAACTTAAAACTGGTCAGTACTCTAAAAATCTGAGCAAATGGATAAAAGCAGGCTGCTAAAATGGATCATAAATCTTGCATTACTCACTGGAAAACCTCTCAAAATGAACATCTCTGAGACATGGCCTCTGAGGAGGCATTCCGTGGGGCTCAAATCACCAGTGATGAAGCACGTGAACCTGGGTGGTCATCTGACTGTATTTAACATGTGATGTGACACACACAGCCACTTGCATCCATTGTGGTCAACATTTAGGACGGTTTAAGCTAAGATCTGCCGCACTGTAGCCTACTGGATTCCAGGTTCTCTTGACACCTTTTTCTAGTAGCCCTGTCCTGCACTTACACTGAGTATAAATGAACTATCAAAGATGCAAAGAAAAAAGGGGGGGATTTAAGAATAATGAAAAGAGAAAAATCAAGAAAGCACAATCACTAGCGCAGAGATAACAGAATTTCTTAATTCCCTGCAAGCAATCTATGTAAATGCATGTGAAATAATACACCAGCATCCGTAGCCCACACATCACACATTAGGAACTGATGTCAGAATATAAGGTAAACATGTTACTCTGAAAACACAAATCCTCACAAATCATTAGGCAGTAAGGCTGAACCCAGCCTCCTCCCGCCCCCCACCAGCACAGTCACAGTGAGGCAGCATCCAGCAGCCATGGTGCTCCCCCCCCCACGCCCCAGTCCAGTCTCTGGAAACGTCAGATACTTCCCACTAATAAACAGGAGCCTCTCAACATTTTTACAACGTCTCAAAACTGACCCCTTTCCGGCTTAAATGGCACGGATCTGGAAAGGTAAACTACACACAGGATCGGAAAAGATGACCGCAGCTGAGAGATTACAGAAACAGGGGGCAGCCAGGTGTTCAACGAAGTAAAATGTGTCTAATGGTACTGCAGGGCAGGGGGATCAATTGAGCCCAAACTGGCAAGAAGGTAACTCCAGAGAGCCCCCAGACGCAAGGACCCAGATTCCCACACTGATAAGAACACCTCCCCATAAATCCCTTACCAGCACCTCCAACACCCCCAGTCCTTTCCCCAGGAATCCAGTCCCGGTTTCTGCAGTTCCTGCAGCAGTCACATTCCCACACAAGTGCTGCTTGAGTTCCCCAAGCCCTCCAACAATCACCTCCCAGGTCGCCTGGTAACCCCTCAGTGCCCTCGAAGGTCTATGCAGAGAAGTCACCAAGATGCAGTCACCGAGGAAATTCAAGGACCTCCAACTTATCAAAACGGTTTCTGCTGTAGAGAGCTAATCTTCCTACCCCCCTCCTAAAACCCACACCCTAGTTTTTATTTCTCAAGAAGCCTTTCCCGGTGCTGACGCACGCCGTTGTTAGCTGGCTCGGTGAGGCACTCAAAATAAACCAGAAGCATCTCCACCATGAAGCAGTAATAATCATCAACTCCAGAGAGCACAGCAGGCTCGCGGCTTCTTGGTCCGGAGGCCCACGCCCCACTGGCCCACTCACCGTTGGAGAGTGCTTGCTGAAGCTCGCTGTCCGATATCACTCCACTCCTGTCTTTATCGACCCTACGACATCAAGAAGACCAAATAAGCTGGCGATCCAAAGTGCAGGAAGAGCAAAACGAACGTCTCCTGCCAACCCTGCGCTGAGTCTAGAAGGCTCCCTCCTGGAACCTGCGCCTCTCCCGTCCTGCTGAGGAGTACGGGGCATAAAGGAAGAGCCCCAGGAGCCGGAGCCGAAGCCCAAGCGTGGTCTTCCCCTAAGAGGTCATCATCTCTTCTGTTTCCGCACCTCAGTCCTTCCCTTCCTTTCTCTCCTGGCCTATCTGAATTCACACCTGCACCACTTTCCCTGTTTCATAAACAAAAATATTCTCCAACAACTAAGCCATTCCCTGGCCATGAGTCACTATAGTTTCGGTCAATCAGTGGAAAAGAGCCCAGGGACGGAGTCGCCGTGGTAAAGGTCACCTGCCCCGAGCAGACGCCAGATCTCAGCTTCTTCCTTGGCTGCCGACATTTTAATAGCACCCAGGCAGTCTGTTTCTGCTTTCCCCAAACAAGCACCCCCGTAGACCCTCCACCTGGCGACTGTCGGGGCGAGAAAACGGGCCTAGCCCAGAAGCCTGGGGCCGAGACCTCGGGGCTGCAGTGGAGAGACTCTGCACCTTGGGAAGGGCCCGAGGCACGGGCCAGGGACCGGGCAGGAGGCGGAGACGGCCACGGGGGTCGCGGCAGGAGACGGGGTTGGCCGCGGGAGTCGGGACAAGGGACGGGGGAGGACGCAGGGGACCCGGCAGGCGGCCGCGGGGTCGGGGCAGGGGACTGGGGCAGCCGTGAGGGTCGGGGCATGGGACGGGGGGGAGGACGCAAGGGACCCGGCAGGCGGCCCGCGGGGTCGGGGCAGGGGACTGGGGCAGCCGCGAGGGTCGGGGCATGGGACGGGGGAGGACGCAGGGGATCCGGCAGGGGACGGGGGCGGCCGCGGGGTCGGGACAGGGGATGGGGGCGGCCGCGGGGTTGGGGGCGGCCGCGAAGGTCGGGACAGGGGACGGGGGCGGCCGCGAGGATCGGGACAGGGGACAGGGGCGGCCGCGAGGGTCGCGGCATGGGACGGGGGGAGGACGCAGAGGATCCGGCAGGGGACGGGGGCGGCCGCGGGGTCGGGACAGGGGACGGGGGCGGCCGCGGGGTTGGGGGCGACCGCAAGGGTCGGGACAGGGGGACGGCGGGCGGCCGCGAGGGTCGGGGCAGGGGACCCGGCAGGCGGCCGCGGGGTCGGGGCAGGGGACTGGGGCGGCCGCGAGGGTCGGGGCAGGGGACGGGGGCGGCCGAGAGGGTCGGGGCAGGGGACGGGGGAGGGCGCAGGGGACGCGGTACGGGACGGGGGCGGCCGCGGGGTCGGGGCAGGGGGACAGGGGCGGCCGAGAGGATCGGGGCAGGGGACGGGGGCGGCCGCGGGGTCGGGGCAGGGATCCGGGCAGCCGCGGCAGAGGCGGAGGCGGGGAGGTGCCGGGGCGGTGCCAGGCCGCACCTCTGGAAGACGTTCCACAGGAAGCTCTGGTCCGGCAGCGCCGCGCCCGCAGCAGGGCCGGGGCCGGCCCCGGGGCCGGGGCGGTAGGAGTAGGCGGCCATGGGCCGAGGCGCGCGTCCGGGCTGAGGCGCCGGCGGCTACGGGAGACGGCTCAGGGAGACTCCGCTTCCGCGTCTGCCGGGGGCAGGACCTGGCGCTACCTTCACTTCCGGGGACGCAGGAAATGCGTGGGCTCCGGAGGGGTCACGGGGTCCCGCGCGGCCAATCCCCTCGCAGCCGAGTTGCTAGGCAACGCCCTGGCAGCCGCGGGGCCTGCGCGCTCAGGGGCGCCTGGAGGAGGCGGGAGCTCGCGCGCCCGCTGCCTGCGCGTTAGGCGGAAGGCGCTTGGAGAAAATGTTCAGCGTCGTGACCCGGAACAGGAAGTGATGGAGCAGAGACCGAGTTTGCCTTTCAGTTGTTGTGTAAAAAGAAGTTCTGACGCGAGCGTGATTCACACTAACAGTCGAAAACTCTGGGCGGGGGCGTCCCGGCGCTTTGTGGGGCGGAGGCGGAGGCGGGCGGAGCTGTTGAGCCTAGTAGTTGGGACCAGCCTGGGCAGCATGGTGAAACTTCGTCCCTACAAAAATGACAAGAACAGCCGGGCGCGGTGGCGGGTTCCTGTGGTCCCAGCTGCTCCGGGGGCTGAGGCGGGAGGATGCCTGAGCCCGGGAGGTCGCGCCGCAGGAATCCGAGATCACTGCACTCCAGCCCGGTCGAGCGCCAGACTCTGCCAAAAAAGAAGAAAAATGCAGGCCGGGCGCGGTGGCTCACGCCTGTAATCCCAGCACTCTAGGAGGCTGAGGCGGGCGGATCACCTGAGGTCGGAAGTTCGAGACCAGCCTGACCAACATGGAGGCAACCCCGTCTCTGCTAAAAGTACAAAATTAGCGCAAGCCCGTAATCCCAGCTACTCTGGAGACTGAGGCAGGAGAATCGCTTGAGGCGGAGGTTGCAGTGGGCCGAGATCGCGCCATTGTACTCCAGCCTGGGCAACAAGAGTGAAACTCCATCTCAAAAAAACAGCAAAACACAATTCGGGTGAGAAGCGCAGTTCGCGGCGTTCTCCGTCCTCTCTTCCGCCCTCAAAAGCCTCCCTCTGCGTTTAACCTGCGCCCCCGCGCGGGGCATCAGCGCAGCCCCGCCCCCGTGCGGCTGGAAACGCTGGGCGCCTCCCTGAGAGGCCCATCTGGTGGTCGCGCAGCCCAGCCTCCCTCCTGAGACAGCACTGCCTTGGTGCTGGGCGCAGTTCTACAGCGGAGCCTGGAGTGCTTGTAGCCAAAACCTACAAATCCCGGAATTGGGAAGTGCCAGCTTTGGGCAACTGTGATCCCTGGGTCTTTCCCAGCGCGCGCTCTCTCCGCCCGCCTTCCACCTCAGTCCTGTGTTCTGTGTCCCAGTTCAGGATACTACAATTATTCTCATTATTTCATAGCGTTATTCCAGCCTTTTATGTTCTTCAGTGTTTTCTTCCATGAACGCTAACTTTTTTCATCCTCAGAGTTCCTAAGGTTTTCTCTGAATTTCACCCAGTTGCCTACCCAGTTGTTGAATGGACCCAGAGCCAAGGACATAGTCTTTTATCAGTGGCACCTGAGACTTTCTTCCCTGTGGACACGAATCCATTATTCAGCACTCTGGGCACAGCTATAGATCTGATCAGCTATCCATTCTCCCAACTATCTCATCCTCTGTCCCATTTTTCTGTCTCTCTTGTCCACAAAGCATATACCTGAGGGTTCTTTCAAATTACTCAAAGAAATTTAGATATTCTGTGGCTTTGGCATTCGCCTGTGTGAATCTACAAACGTCTTCTACAATGTGAATTTTTTTTCAAGATGTAGTAATTCAAATGGTTTCTGTGTTCTCTTCATAGAGTTGTAAACCAAAAATAAAATTCTTGGCCAGGTGTGATGGCTCACGCCTGTAATCCCAGAACTTTGGGAGGCGGAGGCAAGCAGATCACCTGAGGTCAGGAGTTCAAGACCAGCCTGACCAACATGGAGGAACTCTGTCTCTATTAAGAATACAAAATTAAATGGGCATGGTGGCACATGCCTGTAATCCCAGCTACTGGGGAGGCCAAGGCAGGAGAATCACTTGAACCAGGAGGCAGAGGTTGCAGTGAGCCAAGATCGCGCCATGGCACTCCAGCTTGGGCAACAAGAGCGAAACTTCATCTCAAAATGAATACATAAATAAAATTCTAAGGCCCCACCCCATCTGAATGGACCCCTCCTCTAGGCCAGGGCACTCCAAAGTTGTGGGTAACACCCCCCCCCCCTCAGGGGCACTGAGGAAGGAGAACTGTCCAGACCCCAGGCACACTTAGTGCCTGAATATCTTAGTTTATAGTGTTATTACTCAGCTATTTCCTTTATATAATCTTTTATATATAATCATATATTAGTTTATAGAATTAGCGCCTGAAGTATAACTTACTGCTTACATATATCCAGCTTATATAACCATATTTAATACTTATATCTAGCATACTTAGTTCTATATAATCTTTCTGTATAGTCATATAGGTATTGTAGTCGGAGCTGTACTGACACATTTAGTGCTGATTTATAAAATCCTTCTATATAACCACATAGTAGTTTGTAGCAGTCACAGAAGAGAACAGTCACAGAACAGAAGCAGTACATGGGAAAACAGCCAGACCAGGACGGGAACCAAAGACCCAGGCGGTAGCATCCCTGCCTGAAAGGGCACATGCTGTATGGCAGGCTTGGAGCAAGAGCCTCCCCCTCCTGATAAAGGAGCTGTAGTACCTGGCCTCCAGTTCCTGTGGAAAGTCGACCTCAGGCCTGAGATCCTAGAAGTAACCGAGGGAGAAGAACCCCTCTGGTGTGACCAGTCACGGCGGCTGTACACCCTGTCAGTCTTTTCTCACTTCTGTGCTAGCTCAAATCATCCTCCCATAAATATCTTAAGAGAAGAGCACAAGTCTGTCAGCTCCCACTGCATTGGCTTATGGTATCCTTCTATTAGAAACCCTTTGAAGTCTGCAACCCCCAGATAAGAAGTGTTGCACACGACACCTGTTGCACACAGCCCACCTCCTTGCCTCGGTGACCTGATGGGGGTGGACCCCTTTTCTGTACACAACCTCTACTACTGTGCATGGCAGGGCCCCCTGCTGCGCACAGCCCACCTGTCTGCCCAAGTGACATAATGGGGTGGCCCCCTTGCCTGTGACTCACGTAATTATGTATGCCCTATTACTAAGCCTATAAACAATGACCTCACTACGACCCTGCCCCTTAATTCTACCTAATAAATACAGATGCTTCGGGGTCTCGGGGGGCCCTCGCCGATCTCCGCTCACAGGTGGCATGGTCCCCCGAGTCCAGATGCTCTTCACCAGTTCTTCAGTGTCCTGTCTCTTTACTTCTCAGATCCTGCACCTCAGCACAGCATAAGGGACACCCCCACGACCCTTTGGGGCCCTACAGCCCTACAAAAGTTACCTGAAAAACTGATTCAGGCCATGACATGAAGGGGGTGTTGGACATGCCTCCCTGTGCCCTCCTCCCTTTTGGAATTCAGGGAAAGCCAACACAGACCTTAAGTCTGATGATAAATACCATCTCTTCTCTCTGAAGCCTGCTACCCCAAGGCTTCATCTGCATGATAAAACACAACCTCCTTTCATAACCCAGACATTCCTTTCTGTTGGTAATAACTCTTAACCAATTGCCAACCAGAGCATTTTAAAATCCACCAATAACCCAGAAGCCCCCACTTGGACTTGTCCCGCCTTTCCGGACTGAACCAACGTGTATCTTAAATAGAGTTGATTGATGTCTCATGACCCTCTAAAATGCATAAAACCAAGTTGCTCCCAACCGCCTCCCGAGGGTTGTGCCACAGGCACAGTCACTCTATTTGGCTCGGAATAAATCTCTTCAAATATTTCAGAGTTTCACTCTTTTCATTGACAAAGTATTCATATTACTTGTTGAAGAATCCTTTCTACAGTCTTCCACGGCTCTTTAATCTGTAGTTTCCAAAGTCCATCTTTATTCTCCCTTCCATCACTGGCTCCTTTTTGTTCCCCAGAACTCTGAAAATACTAACAACTATGATTTTGTGACCCAGTTTGGAAGTTCCTTTTACAGGGAACCCTCAGCGAGAAATAGCTCAGCCCTGGACACAGCGGCTCACGTCTGTAATCCCAGCTGGGAGGCTGAGGTGGGAGGATCACCTGAAGCCAGAACTTCAAGACTAGCTTGGGCTATGTTAGAATTAAAAAAGGAAACATCCGTGACTGCAGCAGGCCTCAGCCTCCCTCTCCCAACAGGTAGCTGGGCTCCACCAACTGCTGGCGGCGTCTCCACCCTGGAGTGCCACAGCCATCATCACGCGCGGCACCCAGGAGCACTCAGTTACGCTTTCCGTTCAGTTCTAGGGGTGGAAATGCATTCGTTCAAGGGAGGACACACTTAATGAATGCAACCCTAGAATCCACCCGAATATTTAAATATGTTACTCTGTTTAATCCTCATCATGCCACAGCACCACATGCACATTTTACTGGAGAAACACCATAGTTCAGAGAAGGTAACTTGCCTAAGTCAATCAGGCGGTAAGAGGAGGTTCAAGCCCAGATCTTTTTGTGTTTTCCTACGTTGTCTCGGAAGCAGCAAGGCTGACTCTTGAAAGGGAGGTCAATTACTATGAAATTAGGGTTTAAAGAAGAACACCCTGCATGCACGCTCATGTCAGTGTCCAAATGGGCGAGTCTACAACAAGAGACACTGGCCTGATGTACACACAAACCACGCAGCTGCAGTCCCTGCCTTTCCGCAACCGACCGTAAGGAGCCTCCAGCCCTGAATCCTGTCAGCGCCTGGGCTGTGCTGCATGTGACAACACTGTCTTCCCCAAGTCCTCTCCACATTCTCAGAGGTGGGGGTACTGCCACTGATGGGGGATGCGGCCTGAGTCCTGTCCCCAGAGGGCAAAGCTACAGCCGAAACCACCATCTGCCAACAAACAGCTCACCTCCCACCCCTGGTTCTGCTGACTCAATCACTGGAGCATCGAGGTACCATATCTCCTCACCTGCCTCGGATTCAATTTCCTCCTAACCAGGTCTGTTCTAAGCTTTCCAGGAGTTGAGAAATTAACTGAAAGATATCACTTTCCTCCCTGTGTTAACGTTAATCACATAATGTATCCAAATACTGGGCAAGTCTTTCCTTTGGTCTAATTTCTCTGAGCTAATTTGAAAATGCCTTTTCTGTTTTCCTTAGAATTTTTTTTTTTTTTTTTGAGTCTCTGCTTGTAAAATCAGGGTAAGAAAAAGAAAAACAAGAGGAGTCTCGCTCTGTTGCCCAGGCTGGAGTGCAGTGGCTTGATCTCGGCTCACTGCAACCTCTGCCTCCCTGGTTTAAGCAATTCTCCTGCCTCAGCCTTCTGAGCAGCTGGGACTACAGGCACCCTCCACACGCCCAGCTAATTTTGGTATTTTTAGTAGAGACAGGGTTTCACCATATTGGCCAGGCTGGTCTCAAACTCCTGACCTCATGATCCACCCACCTCGGCCTCCCAAAGTGCTGGGATTACATGTGTGAGCCACTGCGCCTGGCTTCAATTTTTCTAAATGTTTCTGGGCGCTTGTGTTCCTGGGGCTTTCCACAGAGCACCCTCTTGTGCATCTGATGTCTTTAGCACCTAGAGGCCGTTGACAAGTGTTTGTTGAATGAACGGATGACCATCTGTCCTTTGTGTGAACGAGCGTACACAAGTCCACATTACACCTGCACATGCATCCAACAGCAACCCTCCGAAGCCACCTGGGTTCAGCTATTTTCTCAGGATCACTGACCGCTGCATCACAACATTTGCACACAGAATCTTTCCTTTTTCAATCACTTTCCCTTTTCCAGATTCCAGCCATGGAATTCTAGGGACAAAGCCAACCGTGCCTGGCACTCCCTCCTGTCTGGGGACTATTTTCTCCTGTGGCTCCTGTCTTCCTTCCAACATTTTTCTGCCAGAATTCAGTACGGAAGAGAATGACCTACTACTTTTTAATTTTTTTCCCCTTTTTTGCTCTTCTACCAAATACCGCTTTTCACACAGGTGTTTCACTTAGTGGACACTCAAATAGGTGCTGTTCAGTGTGAGAGGGCGTGTACAAAGGCCACATCAGTGCTGGCCAATGGAGCTTTCTGGCGATGCCACCGTTCCGCTGCTGCACAGTCCAGTGCAGGTCTGAGTACCTCAGACACAGCTCACCTTTTTGCTGCCTTTGATCCGTGTTAGGAATTATCCACGCCTTCTCTCTGGGCAATATTCTACGTTCTTTTTATATTGACCCAATTATTTTACTTCTTTGGTTTCTCCTTTCTCCTAACAAGTACGGGTTCATTTTGAAACCTTGAAACCCACATTTATAAAACATTTTCAATATGAAACATCGTTCCATGACTCAGTAACTAGTAGAGTACTATAAAAATTTACATTTTCAGACCACCCACTGCCCAGTGGTTTTCTTGGTCTCAGTACTCATGAAAACTGTCTGAAGGTTTGTTTCTGGTTCCTTAGTAGACACACAAGGAAGCTGCCCAGCAGTTATTTCTTGGAAACTAAATCGGCCCTTCGGTTGCCATCCTATCATGCTTCAGGGGTGCCTGTGCTTTTTTTTTTTCTTGAGACGGAATTTTGTTCTTGTTGCCCAGGCTGGAGTGAAATGGCTCAATCTTGGTTCACCGCAACCTCTGCTTCCTGGGTTCAAGTGAATCTCCTGCCTCAGCCTCCTGAGTAGCTGGGATTACAGGTATGTGCCACCACGCCAGGCTAATTTTATATTTTTAGTAGAGATGGGGTTTCTCCATGTTGGTCAGGTTGGTCTTGAACTCCCGACTTCAGGTGATCTGCCCTCCTCCACCTCCCAAAGTGCTGGGATTACAGGCGTGAGCCACCACGCCGGCAGCCTGTGCCAGTTTTTAATTCTTTGTTCTAACACTTAAATGTTTGCTCAAACACCTGTGTTAATACTACTCTTAGTTTACAAAAGGCTTGGGGATTTACTTTCTTACTGGCTGGGATGAAGCTGCCTGAGGTTGCCAGGGGTCTCCACCTGTTGTTTTTCCGTTTATTGGACCGTGTCATCCCATTACATGTCTGCCATAGAGGTTTTTCAAACTGTGGTCCCTGGACATGTTAGAAATGCCAATTCTCAGGCCCAACCAGGACTGAATGGAAGTTCTGGGGTAGGGTCCCTCCAGGTGATCCCGTTACACACCTTGGTGAACCATGGCATTAGCGGTTGCAATCTGACAGTTCTCCAACTGCCATTCTTTACTCACTTATTTGCAGGAATTCTTCCATAAAGAACGCGTCCTAATCAACTAGGTTTCCCTGAATTGTGATTTATAGAGAAAAGGCAGGATAACGCTTCTCTTCCTTCAAGTGTCCATTCTCAGGGTTGGGGTTAGTGCCCTAGTTGCCTTCAAGAGTGACCAATCACGGGCTTTTGTTTGGTTTTGGCTTTGAAACCATCATCATGAATTCATGATTTATTAGAGACCACAGTCTAGATGCTTGATGTGTCTGCTGCCACTGGGGCAGAGCTAGGAAATGTGTGTATGTGAAAAGAACAAATGAGCTTATATTTCTGTTTTAAATTTAGTGTATGGTTTTACACCTTTTTTTCGCAGAAAAATATTTTATTTATTTATTTATTTTTTGAGATGGAGTCTCACTCTTATTGCCCAGGCTGGAGTACAGTGGCGTGATCTCAGCTCACTGCAACCTCCGCCTTCTGGGTTCAAGCAATTCTGCTGCCCTAGCTTCCCTAGTACCTGGGATGACAGGCGCCACCAGGCCTGGCTAATTTGGTATTTTTAGTAGAGACGGGGTTTCTCCATATTGCTCAGGCTGGTCTGGAACTCCCAACCTCAGGTGGTCTACTGCTTCGGCCTCCCAAAGTGCTGGGATTACAGGTGTGAGCCACCGCGCCTGGCCTATTTTTCGTATTTTTAGTAGAGACGGGTTTCACCATGTTGGCCAGGGCAGTCTCAAATTGCTGACCTCAGGTGACCTGCCCGCCTCAGCCTCCCAAAGTGCTGGGAGTACAGGCATGAGCCACCGCTCCTGGCCAGAAAAATCTTAGTTTAGCATTAACATAATTAGTTATTAGCTTCAACTCCCACCACACATAATTTCAAAGGGTTAATACCAGTAAGACAAGTAGCAATGAGATGATTGATTGAAATTTAGCATTTCAGTGGCTCTATTTGTCTTTAGACTATGGCTCACTGAATTTGCACACTTGAAGTGCTGTGTTCTAGGATGGTCTGACGATGCATGGAATCACAGGCTGCGTGACTATCACCAGCCTGATGTGCAGCTGGGCTGCAGTAACCTATGATGCTGCCTAGCCCAGCCACCGCCAGGGCACTCCTCAGACTCAAACTGGATTCTGACGCCACAGCACGCGGGGACGCTATCTAGGGGCTTTTTCTGCTGGCAGGAGCATGTCCTGGATGGAGTGGGCTGAGTGTCCCCGGAATTGACTCTCCTGAACCTGTGGAGCGTGGGCTGATGAAAGAATGCACCAGCTCCCCACAGTGAGCACGGGCCCAGGTGCCCATGAGGGACCCAACTCCCGGACGCCCCGTGCCGCCTCCTCTTTCCTGTCTCACCTCCCATTCCCTTCAGCTGCTGCTCAGGGCCACCTTCCAAATTTTGGTCTCAGGGCTGATGCCTTGTAGGATGCAATCCAAGGCAATTAGATTCATTCATTTCACATTCTATTTTTTTAATTTTAGGGACTATCTTAAAAACTTAGTTTGGTAATAAGTAAAACATTTACAATTTCAAGGTCCAAAGTATTACTTCAGAATCTATTTCAGTTTTTTTCCTACCACTGACCCCTATCCCCTACAGCAACCACGTTAATCTTTCTGCTGTTTTAAGAAAAAGCAAATATATATTTGCATTATATCATATGTACTCTGCCCCTCATCAGTAGGCCTTCCTCACTCCTTCTTCCTGTACTGTTACTCACTGTGGGAATTAATGTTCCTAATTCCCGACTGATGGACGTACTGATTGACGTTTGTATTGTTTTCAGTATTACAAATGCCATGGTGAAGAACTTTGTTACAAACACATTCAGGCTGTGAAGAGAGCTTTCATTTCTCTGCCAGAGTGTTTTAGAGACAGATTCCTAGAATTGCTGAGTCAAAGGACAAATGCCATACAGCTTGTTAGACGCTGCCAAATCCTCTCCCATGAGGCTGCGGCATTCTGCACGCCACAGTGACTGAGTCCTTGTACCCCACAGCTTCAGAAACGAAGCATGACAGCAAACCTGCCTGTTTACCAGTCACACAGGTGAGACATTTTAGCCTAGTTTCGCCTTTTTTCTTTGGTTAGTGTTTTTATTACCAGCTCTTTTTGTGGTGTAATGTGCAGAAGGGATTGAACACATTCTACCCGCAAGCTTCTTCCTGTGCCTTTGGAATCTGCCCCTGCCAGTCTGCAGGGAACCATGATCTGCTTTCCATTACGCAGGCAGGAAGCATCTCGACACTGTACGTGGAGTCACACAGCCCGCGCTCTTTTTATTTGGCTTCTCTAACTCAGTGTAGTGACTTTCAGATTGATCCAAGCTGCTGTGTGTGCCAACAGTGCGTTCCTTCCCAGTGCTGAGGAGTGCCCATCACATGGGTGCAGCACAACTTTCCTGTCTTCTGTGGTGTGGGGTTCTCAGCTGTGCACTGCCAAAAAAGACATCATTCAAAACAGAAAAAAGAGCTAAGTATAATGTCAAACTTGCCTTGTCTTAGGAAGAGGTTTTCTGGCAGTGGCTCACACCTATAGTCCCAACACTCTGGGAGGCTGAAGGTGGACTGCTTGAGCCCAGGTGTTTAAGATCAACCTGGGCAAGATGGTGAAAACCCGTCTCTAAAAAACATATAAAAATTAGCCAGGCATGGTGGTTCATGCCTGCAGTTTCAGCTCCTTGGGAAGCTGAGGTGGGAGGACTGCTGGAGCCCAGGAGGTGGAGGTTGCAGTGAGCCGAGATCACAGCACTGCTCTCCAGACTGGGCAGCATGGCAAGACTCTGTCTCTACCAAGAAAAAAAAAATTAATAGAAGAAAGAAAAGATTTTTCTTGGGCCAGGCACGGTGGCTCATGCCTGTAATCCCAGCACTTTGGGAGGCCTAGACGGGCAGATCACGAGGTCAGGAGTTCGAGACTAGCCTGACCAACAAAGTCTCTACTAAAAATATATATAAAAAATTAGCTGGGCATGGTGGCACATGCCTGTAATCTCAGCTACTCAGGAGGCTGAGACAGGAGAATTGCTTGAACCCAGGAGGTGGAGGTTGCAATGAGCCGAGATTGCAACATTGCACTCCAGCCTGGATGACAGAGCGAGACTGCAGCTCAAAAAAAAAAAAAAAAAAAAAAAAAGTTTTCCTTACCAAAAATACACTTTAAGGAACAAATTTATAATATTAAGTTGGTGCAGAAGTCATTGTGGCTTTTACCATTGAAAGTAACGGCAAAAACCGCAATTACTTTTGCACGAACCTGAAATTATTTTCTAATGACAAACTTGGAAGCCCTTGTCATAATTCTATAAAAAGAACAGCCTAAAAATAAAGAAGCAGCCCATTTACTTCTACTTCAGTTCCTTCAGTATTTGGTTACTTAAACCAGCGGTCCCTAACCTTTTAGGCACCAGGGACTGGTTTCGTAGAAGACACTTTTTCCAGGGACAAGTGTGGGGGATGGGGGATGGTTTGGGGGTAAAACGGTTCCACCTCAGATCATCGGCATTAGACTCGCACAAGCAGCACATAACCCAGATCCTCACATGCGCAGTTCAGAATAGGGTTTGTGCTCCCAGGAGAATCTAATGCCACCGCTGATCTGACAGGGGTGGAGCTCACAGTCAGGCTCACTGGCCTGCTGCTCACCTCTTGCTGAGCGGCCTGGTTCCTGACAGGCCATGGGCTGGTAACAATCTGTGGCCTAGGGACAGGGGAGTCCTGATTTAAATAATCGAGGACACGATTACCTAGTAAACCATCTGTCAAGAAAAAGGAGGAAATGTTCGTTTTCTCCATCTGCTCTCAGGCACCAACAGCAATTTGAACTTAGAAATAAACTACATCAAGTCCAGGCATGGTGGTTCACACCTATAATTCCAGCACTTTGGGAGGCCAAGGACAGAGGATCACTTGAGCCCAAGAGTTTGACACCAGCCCAGGCAACATAGTGAGACCATTTCTACAATTAAATAAGCTGGCTGGGCGTGGTGGTACACACCTATAGCCCCAACTGCTCGGGAGGCTGAGGTGGGGAAGACCATTTGAGCCTCCCAGGAGTCTGAGGCTGCAGTGAGCTGAGATTGCACCACTGAACTGATCCTGCCTCAAAAAAAAAAAAAAAAAAAAAAAAAAAAAGAAGAAGGAACTGCAACAAAATATCTGGATTTTGATGTAACAGAATGCAAAGATAATTACATTTGATATTTTAGGTCAACAAATATGACTAAAGTCGTAACAGTAAAATATTTTAAATGGATTTGGAAATAAAAGAAAGTTTGTTCATCTATGTTTTATTTTAGAGCTGTGTCCAGTTTTATGGTCTCACAAGAATGAAGGGAGGGACAAAGGTTAAGTGCTTCAGTCCCTGGCCACTGGGTTCCTGGCAGGCTCCTGGCCGCTGGGTGCCAATCTCCCTTCAACGGCCTCCTTCTTCACCAGAGTGCAGAAGCTTATAAAGACAGTTATGACATGAACACGTGCATGAGCTATGATACATAATTACAAAAGCTGCTTCTGTCATCACCGCATCCTGTCTCATCAGTAGGAGCGAATGGCTGGGGGGACGGTGGCGCAGTCAGCCTCGTTCAAAGTTTTGTCGATTACGGGTCTATATTCCAGAGTGACCTTGAAAAGAAGGGTCAGTGGTAAGTTAAGCACAAAAATGTACAAAAAGCCATCTCTTGTGTTCCTTTTGAAAAATTTTAACTATAAAAGTAGATTTACGGGCTGGGTGAGGTGGCTCACGCCTGCAATCCCAGCACTCTGGGAGGCCGAGACGGATGGATCACCTGAGGTCAGGAGTTTGAGACCAGCCTGATCAACATGAAGAAACCCCACCTCTACTAAAAATACAAAATTAGCTGGGCGTGGTGGCTCATGCCTGTAATCCCAGCAACTTGGGAGGCTGAGGTAGGAGAATTGCTTGAACCCGGGAGGCAGAGGTTTCAGTGAGCCCAGATTATGCCATCATTGCACTCGAGTCTGGGCATAAGAGCAAAACTCCGCCTCAAAAAAAAAAAACTAGATTTACGGCATGGGAACTTAAAGGTATTTGCTGCAGTATTTTTCAATAACAAATTCAAAAATGATCTACATGCACAATGCGGGACTGTGTAAATGACAGTAAATCCGCAGAGTGGAACACAGCCACGAAAATGACACTGTCGTGCACAAGGGACTGTGTAAATGACAGTAAATCCGCAGAGTGGAACACAGCCACGAAAATGACACTGTCGTGCACAAGGGACTGTGTAAATGACAGTAAATCCGCAGAGTGGAACACAGCCACGAAAATGACACTGTCATGCACAACGGGGGACTGTGTAAATGACGGTAAATCCGCAGAGTGGAACACAGCCACGAAAATGACACCGTCATGCACAACGGGGGACTGTGTAAATGACAGTAAATCCGCAGAGTGGAACACAGCCACGAAAATGACACTGTCATGCACAACAGCGGACTGTGTAAATGACAGTAAACCCGCAGAGTGGAACACAGCCACGAAAATGACACTGTCATGCACAACGGGGGACTGTGTAAATGAGGATAAATGCGTAGAGTAGAACACAGCCACGAAAATGACACTGTCATGCACAACGGGGGACTGTGTAAATGAGGGTAAATCCGCAGGAGTGGAACACAGCCACGAAAATGACACTGTCATGCATAACAGGGGACTGTGTAAATGAGGGTAAATGCGCAGAGTAGAACACAGCCACGAAAATGACACTGTCATGCACAACGGGGGACTGTGTAAATGAGGGTAAATCCGCAGAGTGGAACACAGCCACGAAAATGACACTGTCATGCATAACAGGGGACTGTGTAAATGAGGGTAAATGCATAGGGTCGAACACAGCCACGAAAATGACGTTGTGCAAGTCTCAGTGCTTTACAAAAATGCTCCCATCGTGAAAAGTGGGAGAACGCTCGTACATACCAAAACACTTTATGTTCAAGCTGTCTACTTCCAGTTTTTCTACTTCAAAGTAAATATTTATATAGGTTGAACATCCCTAATCCAAAAATCTGAAATTCTCCAAAATTTGAAACTTTCTGAGCACCAACATGACATTCAAAAGAAATGCGCCATGGAGTCAGATCTTCCAATTAGGGATGGTCAGACAGTAAGTATAATGCAAATATTCCAAAGTCTGAACAAGCCTGAAATCCAAAACACTTCTGGCCCCAAGGATTTCAGATAAGGAACACTCAAGCTGTGTATTAAATATGCACACATAGTAAAAGGCAGACACACATACAAAGAAACTTAAAACCATAATGGGTCATCTCTGATTAGTGAGCTCTTATTTCAATCTCTTTGTACTTTCTAAAATGAGTATGTATTTCTTGAAAAATCACTAAAACTAGCCAGCCATGTTGGTTCATGCCTGTTGGGGAGGCCAAGGCAGGTGGATCACTTCAGCTCAGGAGTTCAAGACTAGCCTGGGCAACATGGTGAAACCCTGTCTCTACAAAACATACAAAAATTAGCCAGGCATGGTGGCACATGCCTGGGAGGCTGAGGTGGGAGGATCACCTGAGCCCGGGGGAGGTAGAGGCTGCAGTGAGATGAGACCAAGCCACCGCATTCCAGCCTGGGCAACAGAGTGAGACTCTCATCTCAGAAAAAAACAAAAAGAAAACAAAACAAAAAACCCAAACCCCAAAAGGTTAAAAACAGACTTGTGCTAAGCCAGTGAAGTGTGATTTTTGTATACTATCAGAAAATGGGCTTGATGATAAATCCTGAAAATGACCGACTGCCTGAATTACAGACACACTAAATGATAGTGAGAGTCCAAATGAAACATCCACAGATGTAGTTAAATGATTATATAACTATCCCTTACAAGCTATGAAAAGCTTAAGGTTAAAAACTTTCCATCTTCATTATTTCTGAATCTTAATGTCCGGTGGCAATGCCACACGGTGAACTGCACTTACGTGGAACAGGGCTGCAAGCCCCCAGCACACCCTCGGCTGGCTGTCACCAGGACGCTGCTCACCCAACCCCCTCCTCACTTTCTGCCCTTCTCTGCTGGCTCAGTGCCCAGGGGCTGCACTGCATCCCTCAGCTCCCCCTGCTGCTGCTTCCAGGTGGCCCAGCCCGTGGGAAGAGAGGGGAGTGGTCTCTTCTGGGCTCCCTTGGCTTGGGACAGGTTTCTGGTAGTGGCTGTGTGTCCCCACCCCAGACTGTGACTTCTCGCTAGGTCTACAATCATCGTCTCCTCCCCTGCCACCAGGCCTTGGACACTTGCTCCTGTCCCGTGACTTCCATCTGGTCCACACCACGGAGCAACCCTTCCTAAGGCTCCTCTGAACCACTCATAGGCACTGGATTCTGTTTCCAGCCAGAAGCCTGACTGACAGAGTGCTTTTTCAGTGGTGCCTCACATCTGCCAGTGCTGGCTTAAATCTGGCCTGCTCCTCCCCATCACCATCAGCAAGGCCAGCTGCAGACCTGGGCGGGGCCACGTGGGTGCCGGGCTGTGGTAAGAACAAAGTCCACACTGACCTTCCCAGTGCCCACGTCCACATAGGACAGGGTGTGCTTCCTCCAGTGCTCCTCAAAGGGCTTCTTCTGTTGCCCCTGGATGGGCTTGGAGTAATCGTACTCATCAATCCGCACCTGAGGCCAGAAACACCATCACATTTCTTATTACTCTAACAGAGCAATACAGAGAAACACAGCAAACATTAAAATGACATAAGAGACACATGGCCTAGAACTCATTCCATTTCCACTTCAGCCCAGGAGGTTGGCACCATCAACATGCTCAGAATCCACTGAGGCCACATGGCTGGCCAGCGGTGCAGCCAGCAGTGAGTCCAGAGTAATCCATGCCTGCACTTTCCCTTAGACATCCTTCATGTACCTAAGAGTTTATCAGATACTTTGTCTTTCTACTCCATGCTCTGGGAGACTACCTCAACTTTTTCTTTCAGTATGTTTCTATTTAAAAAAAAATTCTTTTTTCTTTTGAGACAGGGTCTCGCTATGTCATGTGAGCTGGAGTGCAGTGGTGGGATCACAGCTCACTGGAGCCTTGACTTCCCCAATCAATCATCCTGCCTCAGCCTCCTGAGCAGCTGGTAATTTTTTATTTTCTTTTAAGAGACAGGTTTCGCCACGTTGCCCAAGCTGGTGTAGAACTCGGGGGCTCAAGTGATCTGCCTGCCTCAGCCTCCCAAATGCTGGGATTATAGGTGTGAGCCACTGTGCCTGGCTTATATTCTAATTAAAACTTGTTGTGATCAACTAAATTTATGCTACTAGCAGGGCACAGTGGCTCATCCCTGTAAAACTAGCACTTTGGGAAGCCAAGGTGAGTGGTTCACTTGAGGTCAGGAGTTCAAGACCAGCCTGGACAACATGGTGAAACACTGTCTCTACTAAAAATACAAAAATTAGCCGGGTGTGGTGGTGTGCACCTGTAGTCCTAGCTACTCAGGAGGCTGAGGCAGGAGAATCGCTTGAACCTGGGAGGTGGAAGTTGCAGTGAGCCAAGATCGCACCACTGCACTCCAGCCTGGGCAACAGAGCGAGACTACTCCATCTCAAAAATATTAATAAAAATATAATAATAATAATCAATGTATGCTACTATCTGTATTCTGGCAAACACGGATTCATATACTTTGCAGGAAAGACCCTTAATATGTACAAGGAGGAAGAACAAGTTCTGAGCAGTGACTATGGCCATCAGCATATTCTAGTGGAGGGGGAAATCAGTAACATTTCACAGTAAATACAGATGATTTTCCCATTCACCATGTTCTTTCCCAGACCCTAGGGCAGGTCACCAAGATGCAGGATCTGTAATACCTTTCCCAGACCCCAGGGCAGGTCACCAAAGTGCAGGATCTATAAGACCTTTCCCAGACCCCAGGGCAGGTCACCAAAGTGCAGGATCTGTAATACCTTTCCCAGACCCCAGGGCAGGTCACCAAAGTGCAGGATCTATAAGACCTTTCCCAGACCCCAGGGCAGGTCACCAAAGTGCAGGATCTGTAATACCTTTTCCAGACCCCAGGGCAGGTCACCAAAGTGCAGGATCTATTATACCTTTCCCAGACCCCAGGGCAGCTCACCAAAGTGCAGGATCTGTAATACCTTTCCCAGACCCCAGGGCAGGTCACCAAAGTGCAGGATCTATAAGACCTTTCCCAGACCCCAGGGCAGGTCACCAAAGTGCAGGATCTATTATACCTTTCCCAGACCCCAGGGCAGGTCACCAAAGTGCAGGATCTATAAGACCTTTCCCAGACCCCAGGGCAGGTCACCAAAGTGCAGGATCTATAAGACCTTTCCCAGACCCCAGGGCAGCTCACCAAGGCGCAGGATCTATAAGACCTTTCCCAGACCCCAGGGCAGCTCACCAAAGTGCAGGATCTGTAATACCTTTCCCAGACCCCAGGGCAGGTCACCAAAGTGCAGGATCTATAAGACCTTTCCCAGACCCCAGGGCAGGTCACCAAAGTGCAGGATCTGTAATACCTTTCCCAGACCCAGGGCAGGTCACCAAAGTGCAGGATCTATAAGACCTTTCCCCAGACCCCAGGGCAGCTCACCAAAGTGCAGGATCTATTATACCTTTCCCAGACCCCAGGGCAGCTCACCAAAGTGCAGGATCTATAAGACCTTTCCCAGACCCCAGGGCAGGTCACCAAAGTGCAGGATCTGTAATACCTTTCCCAGACCCCAGGGCAGGTCACCAAAGTGCAGGATCTATAAGACCTTTCCCAGACCCCAGGGCAGGTCACCAAAGTGCAGGATCTGTAATACCTTTCCCAGACCCCAGGGCAGGTCACCAAAGTGCAGGATCTGTAATACCTTTCCCAGACCCCAGGGCAGGTCACCAAAGTGCAGGATCTATAAGACCTTTCCCAGACCCCAGGGCAGGTCACCAAAGTGCAGGATCTTATTATACCTTTCCCAGACCCCAGGGCAGGTCACCAAAGTGCAGGATCTATAAGACCTTTCCCAGACCCCAGGGCAGGTCACCAAAGTGCAGGATCTATAAGACCTTTCCCAGACCCCAGGGCAGCTCACCAAGGCGCAGGATCTATAAGACCTTTCCCAGACCCCAGGGCAGCTTACCAAGGCGCAGGATCTATAAGACCTTTCCCAGACCCCAGGGCAGCTCACCAAGGCGCAGGATCTATAAGACCTTTCCCAGACCCCAGGGCAGGTCACCAAGGCGCAGGATCTATAAGACCTTTCCCAGACCCCAGGGCAGGTCACCAAAGTGCAGGATCTATAAGACCTTTCCCAGACCCCAGGGCAGCTCACCAAGGCGCAGGATCTATAAGACCTTTCCCAGACCCCAGGGCAGCTCACCAAGGCGCAGGATCTATAAGACCTTTCCCAGACCCCAGGGCAGCTCACCAAAGTGCAGGATCTATAAGACCTTTCCCAGACCCCAGGGCAGGTCACCAAAGTGCAGGATCTGTAATACCTTTCCCAGACCCCAGGGCAGGTCACCAAAGTGCAGGATCTATAAGACCTTTCCCAGACCCCAGGGCAGGTCACCAAAGTGCAGGATCTGTAATACCTTTCCCAGACCCCAGGGCAGGTCACCAAAGTGCAGGATCTATAAGACCTTTCCCAGACCCCAGGGCAGGTCACCAAAGTGCAGGATCTATTATACCTTTCCCAGACCCCAGGGCAGGTCACCAAAGTGCAGGATCTATAAGACCTTTCCCAGACCCCAGGGCAGGTCACCAAAGTGCAGGGATCTATTATACCTTTCCCAGACCCCAGGGCAGGTCACCAAAGTGCAGGATCTATAAGACCTTTCCCAGACCCCAGGGCAGCTCACCAAGGCGCAGGATCTATAAGACCTTTCCCAGACCCCAGGGCAGCTCACCAAGGCGCAGGATCTATAAGACCTTTCCCAGACCCCAGGGCAGCTCACCAAGGCGCAGGATCTATAAGACCTTTCCCAGACCCCAGGGCAGGTCACCAAAGCGCAGGATCTATAAGACCTTTCCCAGACCCCAGGGCAGGTCACCAAAGTGCAGGATCTATAAGACCTTTCCCAGACCCCAGGGCAGGTCACCAAAGTGCAGGATCTATAAGACCTTTCCTAGACCCCAGGGCAGGTCTGAAACAATGACCGACTCATTCTTTAATAAACTAGCATTTCCTGGCCATGCTACTCCAGCTGCACTGCTAACCTTGGCCCTCTAACTGCAAACCACATTGGCTTGGAGATGCCACTGCTGGCATCAGTGGACGCTGACCCAAGGCAAAGCAAAGGTCAGTGCTGCAGAAGACGGTGAGTACCCAGGGATCAATGTTATCAGGGGGAAAAGGCACTTTTTGGATTTACTTTTGGGGAAATGGAATGAAATGCAGAGAAAATGCAGGGATAGGGTTGAATCCCACCAGGTGGGAGAAAACGGCAGGTGCCGGTGGGCGTGGCCAGAAGGCGCACCTTGTAGTCTTCCCTGGCGTGCGCGCCCCGCGACTCCTTCCGTGCCTCTGCTCCGTAGATGGTCTGCAGTGCACACAGCATCAGGTTCTGCAGCTCCAGGGTCTCCACCAGGTCTGTGTTCCAGACCATTCCTGGGGACACATGAGGATCCATCAGGGGCAGTCACACGGGCCCTCCAAGCTGTCAGCCCGTATCTGCTAGTCCCAGAGCCTTTCCTGGTGGTGGCTTTATAGCTGTGGGCCTGGACCCATCCAGACAGCAAGCACGGAGCTAAGTCAGCACTGGCTGGATAGACACTAGCCCACCTGCAAAAGGCAGGGCCCAATCGTGTGCATGAAGCCCGCTGTCTGCTCACCCCTGTCAAACGTCTTCAGGTGCTTCAGGTCTCCGTAGAGCTTGCTGATTTTCTCACAACCTTCTTGCAGCACGCTTCCCACACGGAACACGGCAGCATGATTTTGCATTGACTGTGGCATGAAATATCATTTGTAAACGTTTAATCCATAGAAACAGCCGTACCAAGAACTGCTTAATTTTGGACCTGTTGTTTTGCATTTCATTTTATTTAAAAGTCATGTAAATTAAACAAAAATGAGGAAACTCAGACTATGAGTTCATTACTCTGAACTTAAAAATGAAGTTCTGACTAACGCTTCTGAAAATGTTTCTATTAACTACACATCTATTAACTACACACACATGCTTTCCAGCGGGTTACAGCCACAGGCTGCCTGTGAGGTGCCATGTTCCATATGGCTCTGCAGGCAGCACCCCACTCCCCACACCCCTGGTGGACACGGGACCAGATGGGACTCCTGATGTGGGGTCTGGTGGTGAACGTGTGGTGATACACACTAGGAGCTGAGCAGAGTGCTGATGGTGGTGGTGTAGGAGCCAAAGGTCTTCGAGGAGAGGGAGGGGCGTGGGTGGCTGGGACCCTTGGCCCATCTAGCTACTGTCTTCTGCCTGTTTTGCAAAAGCCCCTCGTACACTGGGGTCCCTCACAGTTTTACAGTGATGAGGAACGTGCTATGAGGCAGACCTGAAGTTTTTTGTAGGTATGCTGGGAACTGGGTGTCAGTGTTTGCTTCCTATGGGACGGAGAGGCACCGCTTCCCCAATCCCTCCTCCTCCTCGCTTCTCCCTCTAACTCTGCTTTGCTCCACTGACCCTAATTGTCTCTTCCTCTGCCAATGCACCTTCATGGTTTAATTTGAACATTTCATCTGATTTTCCTCAGACTGATACATAATTGTGACACTGTAATGCACATCAACCTAATGGTTTTTCAGGAAGAAGAAATGAAAAAATTGCATCTTAGAATGTAGTAAGGACAACATACTTTCATTTCTTTTAGCAGGATATGTTTTCATATCTGTTTTACATATTTCTAGTTACATTTATTCAAGGCATTTTTTGTTTTTTGTCTGAAATGTGAATGAGATATTTACTGATGTCTGAGCGGATTACTGCCGGCACACTGAAAAGCTACTGATGTTTAGCTACAAATCTTTCATCCAGACACCTTACTAAAACCTTATTTTGTTTCTATTAGTTTTTCAGTTTATTCTCTGGGAACTTTTTGGAAATTGTATCTGTAAATAATGGCAATGACATCTATTCCTTTTCAATATTTACCTCATGTTTTTAATTCTCACTATTAACAGCCAGAGTCAGCACAAAAATCCCTCCAGTGAAATGCATTTTCCACGAGCACGGGAACTTCTGTTTGTTCAGTGCTGACTCCAGCATCTCATGGAGCCTGGCATACAGACACACCTTGTTTGGTGGGAATGCTTCTTGTATTCTCACTTCAATATATCTCATGAATTTGCCATTTCTGTATCCTAAGGCACCTTCCCGTTCTCTAGTGCAATGATTCCTTCCTTCCTAGCTGGCCTCCAACCCTACAAAGCCCTGCAGGGCATCCCTCAGCCTTCTGTGCCTTAGTCATGCTGTTCTCAGCATTCCACAAGCCTCCCTCAAGCCCAGCCTCACTTGAAGAATGAAGTGCACAGGCCTCTGAGAATGTCAGCAGGAGCCTTTGCTCTTGTGTCTGTGTGTCTGCAACACCAAACGCCTTTGGCATAGGACAAAAGCATGGACTTTTTAGAAAATACTCAAGCAGAAATTCTTGCCAATAGTAAACAAGAGATCTCATTCATGGACAAGAATCCTTGTTAATAGAGGAACTCAGTTTCTTAGACTGACTATATACCAAGTTCTCCATAGCCCCTCATGGCTAGTGGCTGCCATACTGGACGGCAAAGACTTGGAACATTTCTGCCATCACAGATGGTCCTACTGGACAGTCCTGATGAGGGAGGCTGATTCCCAGCAGCACAGCCTGCAGAGATCAGTTTCTACCCGCTGCCCACTCTCCCCCTCTTCTGAGTGTATTTAGGGGCAGCAACAGGCCCAACTTAAAGACATTTCCGAGCTGCTGGAAGCCAGGTGTGATGACATGATCAATATCTGGGCCTGAGATGTAAGCACCAGTGTTGTGTGCTGGGGACTGAGCTTCTCAGGCGTCCTGCGGCTCCCTCTCCTCCACGACAGCCAGTGATGGTCAGAGCACGGAGGCCACGCCCAGGCACATGCGAGTGAACCAGAGAAGGCTGTCCTGGATGCTGATCTCTTTCATATTCTTTTTTTTTTTTAATTTTTTTCTTGAGAAGGAGTCTCGCTCTGTCACCCAGGCTGGAGTGCAGTGGCGCCATCTCAGCTAACTGCAATCTCCACCTTCTGAGTTCAAGTGATTCTCCTGCTTTGGCCTTCTGAGTAGCTGGGATTACAGGTGCCCACCACCACGCCCGGCTAATTTTTGTATTTTTGGTAGAGAGGGGGTTTCCACATGTTGGTCAGGCTGGTCTCAAACTCCTGACCTCATGATCCGCCTGCCTCAGCCTCCCAAAGTGCTGGGATTTCTTTCATATTCTTGACACAGTGAGAATGTCCTACTGCTGTTTTCCTCCACATACTGGTGCAGCC
Organism: Ateles fusciceps; assembly: GCA_036589455.1. Classification (NCBI taxonomy): domain Eukaryota; kingdom Metazoa; phylum Chordata; class Mammalia; order Primates; family Atelidae; genus Ateles; species Ateles fusciceps. The sequence continues at coordinate 10,157,724 of JAZHEH010000586.1, forward strand.
TGGTGCGTTCATCACAGCACTAATCACAATAGCAAAGTCATGGAATCCACCCAGATGCCCATTAACAGATGACCGGCACATACGCACCATGGAATACTACTCAGACATAAAAAAGAACTAGATTGTGTCTTTCACAGCCACCTGGATGGAACGGGAGGCCATTATCCTAAGTGAAATAACTCAGAAGGTCAACTGTCACACATTCGGACTTGGAAGTAGGAGCTGAACAGTGAGTACACATGGACATACAGAGTAGACTAATAGAGACTCGGGGCTCCAAAAAGCAAGAGGGGTGGGGATGAGCAATTACCTACTGGCTACAACATACACAACTTGGGTGATGGGTACATGAAAAGCCCAGATGCAGCGGGGCACAGTGGCCCATGCCTGTAATCCCAGCACTCTGGGAGGCCAAGGCAGGTGGATTACCTGAGGTCAGGAGTTTGAGAGCAGCTGGCCAATATGGTGAAACCCAGTCTCTACTAAAAATACAAAAAATTAGCTGGGCGTGGTGGCAGATGCCTGTAATCCCAGCTACTTGGGAGGCCGAGGCAGGAGAATCACTTGAACCCAGGAGGTGGAGGTTGCAGTGAGCTGAGATCACGCCATCACACTCCAGCCTGGGCAACAAGAATGAAACTCTGTCTCAAAAATAAATAAATAAATAAATAAAAAGCAAAGCCCACACTCCACCACGGTACATCCACACAAAACTGCACCTGTATCCCCCCTAAATCTATTAAAATAAAAACAAACAAAAAACCCACCAGTGCGGGGCCAGCCTGTTTGCTCCAGAGTCAGTCCAGGCTCTTACCTTCTGCATGCTGAGTCGCAGTTCCGATGTTCTTATGCTTCCATCAGCAAATCTCAATTTGTCAAGATTCATGACAGATTCTTCCCCAGCATTTGGTTTAATTGGAGGGACTTTATCTCCTAAAAAAAAATAAAAAAATTAAAAAAAAAGCTAGAATTTAACTTTTGAAAACCACTTTAAAAAACCAAATGGATTTAGAACGACACACAAATACACAGCACAGCCGCTCAAGGTGCCTGGAAACTGCAGGCAGCTCCTGAGCTAACACACTGCCAGCCTACCCCACAATTGAGGCCATCTGTTGAGCTGGGGCCAATTTTAAAGAACATACAGAAAGGCAAAATTGTTGACACACAGTAGAAATCCATTAAGTGATCTTGGAGTGAACAAACTAGACATCATCTCTAAAATTAAAAAATTAAAGGTAGCTGGAGCACGGTGGGTCACACCTGTAATCCCAGCACTTTAGGAGGCCGAGGTGGGTGGATCACTTGAGGTCAGGAGTTCGAGACCAACCTGGCCAACATGGCAAAACCTTGTTTCCACTAAAAATACAAATATTAGGTGTGGTGGTGTGCGCCTGTAAACCCAGCTACTTGGGAGGTTGAGGCATGAGAACTGCTTGAACCCGGAAGGTGGAGGTTGCAGTGATTCGAGACTACACCATTGCACTCCAGCCTGGGCAACAGAGCGAGACTGTCTTTAAAAAAAAAAAAAATTAAATGTATACAAATTTATATACTCCACTAAGGGAAAAAAAGACACCTCCAGATGGTGGTCCCGAGGGGCTGGCCACGCCACTGTCCTTCACATCAGGGGGAGGAAGGTGGCCGCTGTGTGTTTGAAAGTCACTTGCTGATTCAAACTCTTGTGTGTGCTCTCACCTAGACCTCAATATTTGCAACTTTTTTTTTTTTTAGATGGAATTTCTTTGTAGCCCAGTCTGGAGTGCAGTGGCACCACCTTGGCTCACTGCAACCTCCACCTCCTAGTTCAAGTGATCCTCCTGCCTCAACCTCCCAAGTAGCTGGGACTACAGGAGTGTTTCACCATGCCTGGCTAATTTTTCTAGTTTTAGTAGAGACGGGGCTTCACCATGTTGGCCAGGCTGGTCTCAAACTCCTGATCACACCATTGCAGTCCAGGCTGGGTGACAGGTGGAGGAGACACTGTCTCAAAAAAATAAATTATAGAACTGTGCACCAAAAGAAAAAAGTCAATTTTACAGAATGATCAATTTTTAAAGCAATAAACAAAAAGAAAACAAACACCAGCAAGGCTAGAAGCGTGTGGTGTGGACCCTCAGGAGACCCCCGGTCCCTCGGAGAGGCGCTGGGCAGGGCATGACCTGTTTGTCTCCTGCATTTCATACCTCCCCACCTCCTGCATGTACTGACTATTGAAGAAAATATGCATAAGGTTATACAAAAAACTTTAAAACTTTTTCAAGACATCTTAGAAACACAAGAGTTGCACACCTTGCTCATGTGTAGTGGCTTATGCATGTAATCCCAGCACTCTGGGAAGCCGAGACAGGTGCATCACCTGAGGCCAGGAGTTCAAGACCATCCTGGGTAACACAGGGAGACCCTGTCCCTACGAAGAAATGTTTAAAAATTAACCAGGTGTGGTGGCGTGCACCCGATCATACCACTGCACTCCAGCCTGGGCAACAGAGGGAGACTATCTCTAAAAATACATATATATTTAAGGAGTGGGGGAGAAGCAGTGATGCTACAGACACTTTTTCTTTCCATTTTTAAAATTAAAACATAATTAAGATACAGTAAAAAAAAAAAATCGCCATTTTTAGTGTAGTATTTTTCAAATGTTGACACACACACAGCTGTGTATTAAGTATCAGCACAATCAGGAAACAGCCTCTGGCAACCCCCAACCCCTCTTCTTCCCTAGATGTGCCTTTTCCAGAATGTTGTATCAACAGAGCCACAGGCGTGCAGCCTTTCGAGTCTGACTCCCACAGCATTCTGCGTGAGACGCTGCATGCACGAGCGGTTTCTCAGATGTGAAGTATGGGATATTCTTATAAAATGCTCTTTTTTGCATTTTCAAAGAAAGAGAAGCTCAAACTTTCTATGCTGCTCTGAGAGAAGTGGTATCGTCCTCACTGCTACAAAGTGCAGGGCCATGGAGTGAGACAAGCACTACCTGTGGCATCAGGAAGGACGGACCTGAACTCTGCCTTTGCCAATGACCAGCAACGACTTGGGACAGGACACCACCTGTGCACGTGCCGGCCTCCTGAGCTGTGGTCAAATCCACAGACACCGAGTGTGTGAAATGTAAGCCACCCTTTTAATACTACCTGTACCTTTTTAACCACAGATACAAAAGGGGGCACGTGTTTATAAGTTATGACAGTGCTCGTTTTTATTTCACTTGAATCCATACAGAAAGCCCCAGTTCTACCAGTGCCTCCTCCACCTCATGCTGTTCTGAGCAAACGAGGCTGGATGAGCACTGTGAAGATCTCTGAAGGTGGGAAAGATGCTAAGTGTCCAGTTTTTAGTGCACCTAAGACTCACACTCCAGCACATGATATTTCTTCTCCTGCACTATGCTATCACAAAAAGAAAACCACCCAGTGAAATCCACTGTCACTGGACGGTGGGAATCCTGTTTGCTTTAAGTCATCCCTTCTCCTCTAATAGAGATTAGTTGCACTTTGTTTTTAGAAGGGCCTAAATTATTTTTCTAAGTACCGAGAAGTTACATATTCATTCATGCCAACTACTTAAAATATTTCATTGCAAACAAGTGCTTTTTATCAGGCAAGTAATACGTAATGAACTTCCCCTAAAAATAACAACTTCCTAATAGTGCTTTTTCTAAGCAGAACATAGTGACTGCAAAATAATTTTAAAAAAATGTAACCCCCAAAATGTCACCTTAATAGTTAAGATCCCCAGCCAGCCTCTATTTGGTATCAACATTACCACCAGATAATCTCTAGATTTCTCAGTATAATCACTTTCAGGGGAAAAAACCCAGACTACTTTTATATGATCACTAAGCAAATTTCCAGGAAGAAATCAAGGCTTTGTAACCTGGCTGGGTGCAGTGGCTCATGCCTGTAATCCCAACATTTTGGGAAGCTGAGGCAGAAGGACTGTTTCAGTCTAGGAGTTCCAGATCAGCCTGGGCAACATTGTGAGACCCTGTCTCTACAAAAAAAAATTAAAAAAAAAAAAAAAAAAAAAGATTAGCCAGGTGTGGTGGTGCACACCTGTAGTCCCAGCTACTTGGGACTCTGAAGGTTGAGGTGTTAAGGACTGCTTGAGCCCAGAAGGCTGAGGCTGCCATGACTGTGCCACTGTACTCTAGCCTGGGCTGACCCTGTCTCAAAAAAAAAAAAAAAAAAAAAAAAAAGACTTTGTAACCTCCTGCCTTCTCAAATAGTCTGGCTTCTGAAGAAAACACTCACCAGGCCTCCATGACTCTTCGATGCTCAGGGCACAGGCCCGGCCAAGACAACCAGGTCCAAGAGAGAGTTTGCCCCGAGACGGTTGGCACCATGGACTGAGGCGCAGGCGGCCTCCCCACAGGCATACAGGCCGGGCACGATCTGATCCTGGCCATTCACGTGCCTCAGGACCTGTGGAAAAGAAGATTACAGGTGAAATGTCAAGGTGCCCATGCCTCCACAAGTCCACCTCCCCCAACAGGGTATCTGTGCTGCAGGTCAGAGAAAGGGCAGGCCGGGCGCAGTGGCTCACACCTGTAATCCAACACTTTGGAAGGCTGAGGCAGGTGGATCACCTGAGATCAGGGGTTCAAGACCCTGGCTGATATGGTGAAACCCTGTCTCTACTAAAAGTACAAAAATTAGCCAAGCATGATGGCGGGTGCCTGTAATCCTAGCTACCCGGGAGGCTGAGGTGGAAGAATCACTTGAACTTGGAGGCAGAGGTTGCAGTGAGCTGAGATTGCGTCATTGTGCTCCAGCCTGGGTGACAGAGTGAGACTCCATCTCCAAAAAAATAAATAAATAAATAAAAAGAGAGGGAAGTAAAGACCACATCTAATAGGGAAGTAAGACCATAGCTACTCTTCTTCAGAGGGAAACTTCCGAATGTATCCCCCAGTTTCCTCTCTGCCCTGAGCACCTGCTGTTATAAGCAGGTCAGAGGACCTCCAATGTCAGCATCTGTGACTGTTCTGTGTCCTATGTCCCCAAGGACCTCTCCTACCTGTGATCTGGCTCAGACCCGAGAGCACAGCAGGTGGAGGAACATTAGCAGGGGAGACCAATGTTTCAGACTCTTCTACTCCTTGTTCATCTATTCATCTACGCAGGGAGAGTAACCACTTCCACCCACCTCACCCGGCAAGGAGCCTAAGCGACCAACAAGCTCTATGTGAACTGCAGACCACTCAAAGGTATGAATTATAAAGATCCCTTAATGTATAAGACCATTATAAATAACACAGCATCATACAGGAAAGTAATTATAAAATGGAGAAAGCTACAAATGATGTATCCATGACAACCTACTAAGGAGGAATAAATTATTAACCTCCGTCCATCCTCTGGTAAATTTAAAGTGCAATCTATAAAACAACACGGTACTTTCTTGAAGAAAATCTCTGTCTTTTCCTCTAAGATCTAAAGAGATAACTGCAAGGTGGGCCCCCACGGTCCCAGCCTTCTTTCCAGGTTGAGGTGTTAAGGACTCGCAAGCACTCCTTAACACCTCAACCTGGAAAGGAGATGGGAGAGGACCTGGCACCATCACCTGCCCCTTGTAGTTGGTGGGAATGCCGCCCATGTTATAGTGCACGGTGGGGGAGGACAGGGATCGGCTCCTTCGTGACGTCCACGCCAGCAAAGATCATGGCTGTCTCTGAAATGCCAGGCAGGCGCATGGCCAGCTGCTCTGGAGGCAGGTGGTGCAGCTGCAGGTAGACGTGATCTTTCTCAGGGCCACAGCCTCTGGTAAGACAGAACACCACCACATAAGGCAGAGAACAGTAATGGCAGGAAACCTGAGACTACGTCATCTTGGAAGCATGAGTTTCCACATTTTTTGATACTGAGGAAAGTTTCCCCCTCATGTATGGCCACCCTCTCATCAAATCTTTTCTAAATGTCTACTCTGTGTCAGGGACAATCCTGGGTGCTGGGACACAGCTGAGAACCAGAACAAAAACTGTGCCCTCACTGAACTCACACTTGTCTTGGGGATCACAGCCTGCTGCGGCTGTCCTCGGTAATTGCATCAGAAAGGCCTCTATACCAAACAGCTGTCCCTGTGTATCCATGGCAGACTGGCTCCAGGACCCTCATGGATACCAAAATCTGTGGATGTTCAAGTCTCCAATATAAAATGGGAGAGTATCTGCGTATAACCTATGCACATCCTCCTCCAGACTTTAAATCATCCCTCATTTAAAGCTGTACATTTCAGTTTTATGACTACTCCAGGATTACTCACAGTACCTAACGCAATGTAAATGCTATGTAAATAGCTGTCATGCTGTGTTGTTTAGGGAACAGTGACAAGGAAAAAAGTCTGCATGTTCAGGAAGGGTACAACTGTATTTTCAACACATGGTTGAAACCACACATGTGGAACCCATGGATATGGAGGGCCACCATATCCAAAAACCATTTGACTTCTTTTTTTAAATATAAAAATGTGAAACCTGTAAAGGCCATACCAGCAGATACTTAGCAAGTGTCATTACATTAAGGAACAGGGTCAGGCAGTGGAAGAGCTGCACTGTTTCACTGAAAGCCGAATAACGCGCACACTTTGAAGGCTGCTGACAGACATCTGTGGGTATCGGACACAACACCCAAGCTTACATGCCGACCTCAGGTTGGGTGTGTCTCTCTCTCCCGTAATCTATCACATGCTCACACACACTCAGAGAAATTACGTTCCACAGATTTGAGAAATTGGCTAAAATTTTCAAAATGTAGGTCTTTAGGAAAATATCACAGACTAACAGATGCTAGCCAGCAGCTGAGAGAGGTGGCTGTGCACGTGCGTCTGCACATGAAGGCGAGGGTGGGCAGTGCTGAAACTCAGAAGCAACCCCCACCCAGATGCTAAAACAAACATGAAGTCACCAAAGAGGAAGTGAAGGGAAGGAGAGTGTGTGTGTGCCTGTGTGTCCGCTCAGACAACGCTGGTGATAAACACACAGACCTTCCTTCGCGGATCTCCAGAGTCATGGACCGAGACACCACGTCTCTGGACGCCAGGTCCTTCGCAACGGGGGCGTATCGCTCCATAAACCTTTCGCCCTGACTGTTAATGAGAATGCCTCCTTCTCCACGACATCCTTCCGTGATGAGACAGCCAGCACCATATATGCCTGCGAAAAACACAAACATTCATAACCTAACAATTGCTAGGTCTCTATTTCAAATGCATTATTTTTTTCAAGATATTTTTTGCGGTAGAGAGGAAAAGATATGCAGAAGACATAATATGCAAAACTGAACAGAAAGAAGAAAAGTTAAGATACAGCAGAAAGTCTGGATACCAAAAAGCACTGACAAGGCTGACGGCTGCAGCAGGTCTGGGCAGAGCGGAGTCCCCAGCGAGCAGAAAGGACAGCCCACAGAGCTCTGGCCATACTCGGATTACAGCCTGGTGTGGTTAAATGCCTCAAATTTGGTTTTAATTTTTGAACATTCTTTTGCACTATAATACTGTGCTGACTGCTTTAGTTAAGAATAACCAGCCTGGGGCCCTCTTTTCCGTGGCGTCTGGAAGGCGTATAGCTGCTTCAAGATGAAGCTGAACATCTCCTTCCCAGCCACTGGCTGCCAGAAACTCATTGAAGTGGACGATGAACGCAAACTTCGTACTTTTTATGAGAAGGGTATGGCAACAGAAGTTGCTGCTGATGCTCTGGGTGGAGAATGGAAGGGTTATGTGGTCCGAATCAGTGGTGGGAACGACAAACAAGGTTTCCCCATGAAGCAGAGTGTCTTGACCCATGGCCGTGTCCGCCTGCTACTGAGTAAGGGGCATTCCTGTTACAGACCAAGGAGAACTGGAGAAAGAAAGAGAAAATCAGTTCGTGGCTGCATTGTGGATGCTAATCTGAGCGTTCTCAACTTGGTTATTGTAAAAAAGGAGAGAAGGATATTCCTGGACTAACTGATACCACCGTGCCTCGTCGCCTGGGGCCCAAAAGAGCTAGCAGAATCCGAAAACTTTTCAATCTCTCTAAAGAAGATGATGTCCTCCAGTATGTTGTAAGAAAGCCCTTAAACGAAGAAGGTAAGAAACCTAGGACCAAAGCACCCAAGATTCAGCGTCTTGTTACCCCACGTGTCCTGCAGCACAAACGGCGGCGTATTGCTCTGAAGAAGCAGCTTACTAAGAAAAACAAGGAAGAGGCTGCAGAATATGCTAAACTTTTGGCCAAGAGAATGAAGGAGGCTAAAGAGAAGCGCCAGGAACAAATTGCGAAGAGACGCAGACTTTCGTCACTGCGAGCTTCTACTTCTAAGTCTGAATCCAGTCAGAAATAAGATATTTTAAGTAACAAATAAATAAGATCAGACTCAAAAAAAAAAAAAAAAAAAAGAATAACCAGCCTGGAGAATTCACATCTAAATTACCCAAACAGTGGCAAGGACAGTAGCAATGATTATTCTAGTTAATACACTGCACTTGCCATGGACAGTTCAGCTGCTTTCCGCGTATTAACTCATTTAAGCTTTACAACTCCAGGTAGTATTACCCCCATTCTCACTGACAAGCACATTAATGCTGGTAACACCCAGTCATGTGGCTGAGGACAGAGCTCAAACCCCAACCTGGGCAGTCCAGCGGTCTGTGCTCCAAACAGTGGCTCTGTGACTCCTTGACGCGATGAAAACCGGGGCATGCTGAGCGCTCAGATTTTAACAAAGGAGATCAAAAACCCACAAAAAAACCCCTAAACTAAATGTATTTCAAAAGCTGCGATTTGTATTAGAATACAAAAAGGGCAATCTTGCTTTTAAAACAAGAATGTGATTCTTGCATCTCACCTGCCTTTTGACTTTCTGAGTTTCAATGCTCTTTTTTTGTGGATTACTTCTCACATACTGAAGACAAAGCATGAGAAGTGGAGCTCTAAGCAAGTTATGGAGGAAATTCAGGAGGTCAGTGACATTTTATTGGTTAAAAACAGTAATAAAAAACACAGGCTAGGGGTGGTGGCTCATGCCTGTAATTCCAGCACTCTGGGAGGCTGAGGCAGGTGGATTGCTTAAGCCCAGGAGTTTGAGACCAGTCTGGGCAAAATGGTGAAACCCTGTCTCTACCAAAAAAAAAAAAAAAAAAAAATAGCTGGGCATGGTAACACATGCCTGTAGTCTCAGCTGTTTGGGAGGCTGAGGTGGAAGGACTGTTTGAGTCTGGGAGGCACTGGCTGCAGTGAGCCAAGATTGCTCCACTGCACTCCAGGTTGGGCAACCGAGCAAGACTCTACCTCTAAACAAATTTTTAAAAACCCGCAACAAATACACTTTTTATTTTCAGCCCTGCCAGGGATCAGAAAGATGACACTGAGAGAGAAAGAGAAGACACAGGTCTGGTCCTTTAGCACCACTGCAGGGGTCTCCGTAGTCCACAGGTCAGAAAAGCAATCCAGGAAAGTCACATCACAACGAGTCACATCAAACAAGAGGCAGATGTGTCTCTCTCTCTGACTCATTTCTGAAAAGCCACCCCCAAACTCAAGACTTCAACTGTCATTTCTGTGTTAATGTCTCCAAATTGCACATTCGTAACCTCAACCAACAGATGTCCCCAAGGTGAGTTCATCTCCCCCAGGATGTCCAAAGCTCCCCCAGTGGTCGTGTGGGCTGAGCCAATGCTCAAATGTCACATAGGTCCTGTCACAGCTGTGTCCTAACTTTGCACCCCACTATCACAGAAGCTCCGTGTTCTCCTACAAAGCTGAAATCTGCCTGTGCTGGTTCTCAGGTCCATGGCACCCTCCCAGCTCTCAGGGGGCTCACTCAGGAACCCTGATGGAGGCCCTGCCATGTGCTAGGCTGGGAGAACCCCGGCCAATGAGAAGACCTGCTCGCCCCCGAGGAGCAGATGACCTCGTTGCAAAGAAGGACACTGAACAATCCCTGCCTTTTTTTTCTTGAGACGGAGTCTTACTCTGTTGCCCAGGCTGGAGGGCAGTGGTGCGATCTCAGCTCACTGCAACCTCCGCCTCTCAGGTTTAATCAAGCGTTCCTCCCGCCTCAGTCTCCTGAGTAGCTGGGATTACAGGCACCTGCCACCATGTCCGGTTAATTTTTGTATTTTTAGTAGAGATGAGGTTTCACCATGTTGGCCAGGCTGGTCTCGAACTCCTGACCTCAGGTGATCCACCTGCCTCGGCCTCCCAAAGTGCTGAGATGACAGGTGTGAGTCACTGTGCCCGGCCTCAATCCCCACTTTACTGCTGGGTAAGTATCACCAAGGCAGGGTTTAGGGTTCTTGAGGAATGCTTAAGACGGTGGCCCAGACTACCTTAGGGAGGTGTGGGCAAAGTCTCCTTAAGGAAATGACATTTAAGTCAGGACCTGAGAGCTGAGAAAGCATAGAACTACGGCAGAGCAATGAGTAGGCACCACATGCTTACGAGACACACATGAGGCTGATGCCTGCGGGCAAGGCGCCGTGCCCTACCTGTGGGGTGGAACTGGACAAACTCGAGGTCCTGGCAAGGAAGGCCTGCCCTGGTGACCATGGCCGTGCCATCACCGGTGCTGGTGTGGGCGGACGTGCAGCTGAAGTAGGTGCGCCCGTAGCCTCTGGAAACAAGAGAGCAGTGACTGCACACAATAGCCCACATCCAGACCTCCTGTCTGATGAGACCGTGAATGGACATGGAGACACCCCGGGGCACCACCTTCTCAGTGCTGTCTGTGTGCACACAACCCCTCCTCAGGCACCCCACACACATCACTAGGGGCCACGCCTGTGGCACTACTACCCTGTGTAGGATAGAAGCCTGGGTCAGAGAAGGGACTTCCATTTGTATTTTATTTTATTTATTTATTTATTTTGAGATAGGCTCTTGCTCTGTTGCCTAGGCTAGCGTGCAGTGACGCAATCTCGGCTCACTGCAACCTCCACCTCCCAGGTTCAAGCGATTCTCCCGCCTCGGCCTCCTGAGGAGCTGGAATTATAGGTGTGCACCACCACACAGTTAATTTTTGTATTTTTAGTAGAAGTGGGGTTTCGCCACGTTGGCCAGGCTGGTCTCAAACTCCTGACCTCAAGTGATCCTCCCACTTCGGCCTCCCAAAGAGCTGGGATTACAGGCATGAGGCACCATGCACCTGGCCCTATTTGTATTTCAGCTTTATGCTGTTCAAAAGGTTTCCCCCAATAAGCATATACCACTTTTATAATGAAAATTTTAAAATTTTTATGGATTTTGTTTTTTTCCCCAGATGTACTGAGGTATAATTGATGAATTTAAGAAACTGTATATATTTAAGGTGTACAACGTGATTTCATACATTTTGTGAACTGATGACACAAGTTCATTAACACATCTATTACCTCATCTAATTATCCCTTTTCTTGGAGATACAGACACCTGAAGTCTACTCTCTTAGCAAATCTCAAGTGAATAATATTAACTATAGCCCCATGTTGTGTATTAGATTTTCATAACTTCATCTTGTAACTCCTGACCTTGTGATCTGCCCGCCTCGGCCCCTCAAAGTGCTGGGATTACAGGCGTGAGCCACCGTGCCCGGCCTGTATATTTTAGATATTAAGGTATTATCAGATAAATGGTTTTGAAAATATTTTTTCCCAGCCTGTAGTTTTGCTGATTCTTTTGTTGTACAGATACTTTTTAACTTTTAAAATGGTTAAAATAACAGATTGACAGTGGATAAAATTAAAGTTACTTATTTTCATTATGTGGAGAAGCAAGAGTTATCCATCCCAGGAATCAGTATAAACACAGTACCCACTAAAACAAGAGATTTTGCAGGAAAACCCCATGTGACTGTTTAGGCCGCAGTTTCCTCATCTAAAGTCAGGAGGGTTTAGCTGTTATCCTGAAGGCCGCCACTACCATCTACTGAGGGTCCTGCTTTCTCAACCTCCCACAAGGCGGGTGCTGCTACCCTCACCCTTTACAGATGAGGAACCACAGCTGGGAAAGGCCATCACCCTCACAAGGTTATGTCAAGGCCTGTGTCTGAACCGTTATTCTACAATGCCTCTATTTTCATTAAAATAAAGAGACTCTAAGTGAAATTTATTCATTTTTAGAAACAAACTAAAATAAAAATTCAATTCCTACCCTGTGGCAACAACAGTGTTCTTTGCTCTTATGCGATGTATGGACCCATCTTCTATGCACAGTGCAATCACACCACGGCACTCCCCATTCTCCATCAGGAGATCTAAGGCAAAATACTCCACAAAATAGCTGGTGTCGTATCGCAGAGACTAAAAGAAAGCAAAAAGGGCAAGTAGTGTTAAGCCAGCTCTCCAGGTCTTCAGGTGATACTGCTCATGTGAACAGGCAAAAGACCTGCTTGTTCTGTTCTACGCTGAATGGCACATATCCCAAGTCAGAACCTGGTATATAAGATTATCAATTCAACTTTCCAAAATAGATACAAGAAATTACATATTGCCTTAGGGACAGCTTCTCACAGCAGGTCTAGTGCTTTCACATCAACAATCCCTGCACACGTCTTACACAGTTGTTCTCTGTTGCTTTTTACATAATCTCTGGCTGACTCACTGGGCACGCTAACCCATCCCCTGTTGTCACCATAAGCCCTAGCACTACGAGTCCTGTCTCAGGTGCAGTGGAGGCGGCCTTACCCTTCCATATAAGGTGTGTAATAGCGAGTGGCCGGTTCGATCAGCCACACAGCAGCACCGATGGGCCTGCCCGCCCTTTCCAAACTTGAGGCTCTGTCCACCAAATGCACGCTGATAAATCTTTCCATCTTGGGTTCTGCTAAACGGCATGCCATAATTTTCTAGCTGTGAAAGACAAAAACAAACAAAATCGTGTTACCTTAAAGGAGTCAAGATATTCACAGCTAATCTAAACAAGTTTAACACAAATCTGCAAACCCAAAGTCATGTATTTTTTGAAAATCTCAACCCTTCATCAAAGAGAAGTTTTCTTGTTACATGTAATGCATCGTTCATGATGGAAAAAGTTCTCTTGTGAGCTTTGCTCATCACCGTTCTTCGGCTGGCCACATCTGCCTCAATCTCTTACATTTTTTCCAGGACTCTTTTGTACTAGAAACGGACCACGAGAGCACCCCACAGCCTCCCGCCCATCACCTCGACCACGGCGGCAGGGGCCTGCTCTGTCATGTAGTGGATGGCATCCTGGTCCCCCAGCCAGTCGGAGCCTTTCACAGTGTCGTAGAAATGCCACCTCCAGTTGTCCTCCTCCATGTTCCCCAGAGCAGCATTGATTCCTCCCCTGGAAACAATAACCACTCCTTACAAGCCACAAACAGGAGCCCCAACTTTGTCTTCCAGGCCCAAACCCACCCACCAGGGATTCTGAGAAAGCCCACTCCTCACGCAGTGACTCCCAGGGAGAGCTGCCCTCAGCAGAGGGGCAGCAAGGCCTGACAGATACTCCTCACGCAGTGACTCCCAGGGAGAGCTGCCCTCAGCAGAGGGGCAGCAAGGCCTGACAGATTCCAGATCACAACCCTTCCCCTGACTCGCCCAGTGATTCACTCCCTTAGCCTCAGTCTCCTCATCTGTGTGGTAGAGACAGAGGGAACTCCAGGAAGGGCTGATTGGAGCAGTGAGCGAAAGGCTACCTGTGATATGCTGATTACCTAACACACCTGGCACAGAAAAAGTACTCAACAAATCTTTCCAGATAATTTTATTAACAAACCTTCCTAAAGGCATTTACAGGCATGTGTTAAAGACTAGAAATAAACTCCACACTCAGAGTCACACTCCCGGCACCCCCACCTCCTTCGGCTGTTTGTGGTCACCACCGTCTTACCCCTCAGAGGGTCCCGGAAGACGGCAGCACAGGGACAAATGAAACCCTCGCCCTTTCTTCCCCAACCTAAATTCTGATTCCTCCTTAGATGATCTCCTTTTCTTAAGGTGTTGGGTGGTGAGGGTGGGGGTGGGTAGTAGGCAAGATGGTCAGAGAAACCCAACTGTGACTGAAGTCCCAATTAAGAGTGACAGCAAGGCTCCAGCTCTTCAAAGTCCCCACGGAAGAGGCTCCAGGCAGAGAACCCGAGAGGGAGCTGAGTGAGCAAGGCACAGCAAGAGGCCATGTGGCTGAAGCACGGGGATTAGGCAGGAGGCCACCCAGGTGGAAGGCGCAAGGCTGTGTGGACATGCAGGCAGCGAGAGCGTGACGGGGCACCTTTCTCTTACCTGGGCTGCAACAGTGTGTGACCTGGTAGGAAACAGCTTGGTAACACATGCTGTATTAAACCCTGCCTCAGAAAGGCCAAACGCAGCTCGCAAGCCTGCCCCTCCAGCGCCCACCACCACTGCATCAAATTCATGATCCACTACTGGATACTGAGCAGAAATCTGGAAAATAAAAATTTACCTGTCAATCACATATTCCACTATGCCAAACATGAAGACTACGGTTACAGTGCAAGAGCTTGAAAAAGATAAAAGGAGCAACTGCTAGGCCCACAGGGCCTCCATCCTGTCCCAGGGCTGAGCACTGAACAGTGCGGTGAGAGGTGGGCACGTTCACACGTGGAGAAGGGACTGACAATCAGATTCTATGAATGGTAGAGGGCCTAGCCCATGGGATCAGGAAACCCAGCATTACCTGAAATGCTGAAAACTTGCAGGTATACCCTTAAAAAATCCATTTTGGGGAAAGCATAACCATTAAGACCCAATCTGTCAATTCTGTTTAAAGCAGGGAACTGTAGAATCAAAGGAAAGCAACAACCTGAATCAAAATGCCAGTTCCAAATATGGTTTTTCTTTCCAGTTGTCACTTTTCTTTTTGTGTGTTTATACCCATATACATACGCTAAACAAATCTTAGCCTCTAACGTAGCGGGGATAATGTCCCCCGTCTGTGATTTGCAGGTTTCTCATGAGAACGCTAGAATGCAGTTTTCATTAGAGAAGCATATTCCAGTTCGTCTGTGCTACCACCTGAGAACTGAGGACCCCAGCTCTACTTCAGGGCCATGCCTATGCTCATAGCTGAGAAGGTGCCACAGAGTATTCAGTTGCTATAGTGAGCAGAAGAGAAAAGAACTTCTCAGCAAGCTTCAGTTTTCCAACAGAGAGAGAACACGTACACCAAATACCAAAGAACCCACACAAAGTGGCCACACAGTCCTATCTGCAGTAGGGATTTTATCATCTATCACAGCAGATACCGTTCGTTTTATTTTAATTTATTGCTTTACTTGATCTAAATTGAAATCTAGTTTATAGATACATACAAGATGTAAGTAAAAATGTTAACACCTATGTTTTTATGTTTGTACTTGCAATATTACCCTGAAAATCATCTGACCATGCACTGGATGCCTATGAGAATTTTTTCTCTTACATCTACGACTCATAGGGAAACAAACTGGTATAGATTCCTCCCCCAAGCCAAAAAAATCATTTATAATGGAACAAAAAGCATGAACTTACGGATTCTGAAACTTTAGCAGATGCCCTCTTGTTCCCATCAACAGTGAAGTGAAAACCTCGGGTTCCTGTTGGTGACACTGCTGGCCACTGGAGACACAGAAGACACAGATCCAGAGGGTTAGTGTCCTGAAGGAACAAATGCTGTGGGGATATTATTCAAATTCTGCCCTGCAAACTGTTCACCTTTTTATGTACCCAGGTGCTCCTGTCCATCCAGAGAGCTCAGCTGGGACCCTCTACTTAACCCTGAAGGGCAGCCCAAGGGACAAGGAAGGACTGAGTCCCCAGGTCCTCCTTTCCACCTGACTTGGCACTCTAGAAAATCAGGACAAAGTGTGTTTCCAAACAGGATACTCACTGACTCAGATACAAAATGAAAATACAAAAATTAGCTGGGCATGGTGGCGGGCGCCTTTAGTCCCAGCTACTTGGGAGGCTGAGGCAGGAGAATTGCTTGAACCCAGGAGGCGGAGGTTGCAGTGAGCCAAGATTGCGCTACTGCACTTCAGCCTGGCGCCTGGCGACAGAATGAGACTCTCTCAAAAAACAAAAACAAACAAACCCAAAATGAAAAAGGCACATTTTTCTGTAAAGTCTTAATTTATGCTACGTAGTAGAGAATGGGAAAGACATCTACATTGTATTACTGTATGTGGTATTGCAAATAATGAAGCATTTTAACTGGCTCTATCATAGCCCTTTCCACATTACAGTTCCAATCGTCCACGCGGGTTTGCGGTCAGTTCGAAAGGCACTGGACACTGTATCAGGAGATCTGTATTCTGGAAGAGTAAAAGCTGATAGCCCAGAGGGAGGAGGTGTCATCCCTTCATTACACACAGGAGGATGTCAGACGCAAACTCTCCCCCTGCCTGGCTGCTCCTGGCTTTTTCCTGGTCAATGTCTACAACTTGCCACATGTTATCTTAAATATTCCATCTTAGAAAACTTTACCCAAGAAAAGTGCTTTTAGTGTTCAGTTTTTAGTGGCTCAGTGTGAGACAGGTGACGTTCTCCATGTGCTAAGGCTGGCCAGCCATTTAGCGGATGTGTTTTCCATTCTGCTGGCTGCATTTTAGAAGACCACTGAATAGTCTCAGAAATATCATAAAGAACAGTTTTAGGGGCTGGGCGCAGTGGCTCATGCCTGTAATCCCAGCACTTTGGGAAGCTGAGATGGGCAGACTACCAGAGGTCAGGAGTTCAAGACCAGTCTGGCCAACATGGCAAAACCCCATCTCTACTAAACACACAAAAATTAGCCAGGCGTGGTGGCAGGCACCTGTAATCCCAGCTACTTGGGAGGCTGAGGCAGGAGAATGGCTTGAACCCAGGAGGCAGAGGCTACGGTGTCACTGCACTCCAGCCTGGATGACGGAGTGAGACTTGGTCTCAAAAAAAAAAAAGTTTTAGGAAATTATACACTCAACAATCATAAGAGGGGATGTGAGAGATGTCTTCAAGTATTTAGAAATACTTGCAATTCAGAATTTATTCTGTACAAGAAAAAATTCTTCATTTCTCCAATTTCTAGTCTATTTCTTTGTTTTTATTGACATAAGCTAATTTAGGGTTTTTTTTTTCAGAAAATGAATTAGAACAAATATTCTTCCTCCTTAGTATATTTTTTAATGGTAAAATCCTATTTTAAGAAAGAATGAAGTCTTTGAAATATCTAAATACAAACGTTCTTGAAAATTTTGTAAAGTGTTCTACTAACATAGGTAATAGTACCAATAAGAACAGTATGTTATACCAAATGTAAATAGAAACAGTGAGGTCACTGTTTATTTGTTCTTTCTAGAATGTTCATGTGGAATACCCCTCCAACCCCCAACCCCTGCCACACAGACCTAGCTTAAAAGGGGCAGCCACTATATAAAATCTTTAAGAAATTACTACACCATCCCCCCTGGAGAAAAGGGCACTAACCCTTTGCATCTAAATCTAATCTGGGGGAGATTTCTGAATTTGGAAAGCCCAACTTTAAGCCAATTTCAGTCTTTAGATAAAACTGAAAACTAGTTTTGACACAAAACTAGTTTTTGTCAATTATTAATTTTTTTAGGAGAAACTATCAAACATTTCCTCTAACAAAAATGGGGAACATATAACTAAAAGGAAAAGTTAGACCTTGCTTAACAATATAGAACTTCAGATGACTGAACTAGGAGGTGGAGGGGAAAAAGCAATGAGGGAAGGTGTTCTCTTCTAGGGTCCACAAGGGGGCATAGTTTTAAGGGCAGGAATTTCCCAGCACTATGCCCCTCTTCCATCTCTCTCCATCTGGGAGACTTAACGGTTTATGTTTGAATTTCACGGACACGGGAAGAAACTAAAAGAGTCAATCACTCTAGCAGAAGTTCTAAGGAACTCCTGGGGTCTTAGAGAAGGTGGGGGTTCCTCCCAGGGTAAAAGTCCCCTCTTCCACACCCCCTCGGACTCCATCTTTGGATCCCCTTCCACGAACGCACCCTTCGTGGAAGCTGTTTTTTTCTAACCTGGATTTCCCCTCTGGAGTCCCCTTCCACAGACACTTCCTTTGTGGAAGGCTGTCTTCCCCTCCTAAACTCCATCTCTCTCTATTCCCTTCCACTTAGTGTGGAAGCTGCTTTCCTCTCCTGGATTCCATCTTTCTGGATTCTCTCACTCAGTGTGAGAGTTAGCTGTTTATTTCTCTCTCCTTCTCCTGTTTCTCTCTCTCTCTAAATAAACGACTTTCTACAAACACTTTTGAGTCCAGCATTTACTGCGCTGTGGTCCCCCTCTCTCATTCTTGAGGGGGCAGGAGACCAAGAACCTGGAGAAACATCCTCTCAGGGGAGCTGAGGGCACCGTGAACCCCTGAACCCCAGTATTACTGTAAGAAGTGTAGAGACACTAATATCCAAAATTTAGCAAAGTAAGAGTTCTCATCTAATAAAATGCACCTATAAACCATGGGCAAGAAACTAAACTGCATGTACAATCTATACAGTTACAACAGCAGCCAATGAAGAATCTAAAAGTGGTTGCACAACCGTATCAGGAAGAAGAGGAAGTAGGGTAGTTTAAGTGAACTAAATCCCCTCGCCCAGGCAAGAAGTCTAAAATGGATAAAAGTACACCTGCATATCCGCTAAAGAAACAGAGGTATCACAAATACCAGGAGTCAATATCAGGAACAGGAATTGCTTCCATGGGAAATGGGGTTGGGGGGTGTATAGTCATTGATTCTTTTACAACTATATGTAATTATTTTCACTGAAATTGTAATGCTTATTGTTTTAAAAGTAGGGATGCTTAAAATACAGTTCACGCCTGTCTCCTGCGCATAGGCTGTGAGCCCTGGTTCAGAAAAGCACCACCAAAGGTTTCAAACATTACCCACAGTATCCTCACTAGCCCCGAGCAAAGACAGAAGCTCAAGGAAGGATTCAAGTTGGCCGGCTGGCTCTGGATCCTGGACTTGCTTCCGATGTAAGGGCCCTTGGGAAAAATCTCGGGAGACTCCCAACTAATATTATATCCAGGTTTTCATAGCAAAACCAAGTCACAACTTTCCACATAAACCAGGAAAAACATCATGAAGAATGCAGAATGGAATGCCATTGTTGTTACAATTATCCCAAGAAGCAAAGCAAAAGTTTATTACTATAATGGCCTAAATAGTGTATTTCTGGAGCACCATTAAACATATTCAGAACAGGCCGGGCATGGTGGCTCACGCCTGTAATCCAAGCACTTTGGAGGCCAAGGCGGGCAAATCACCTGAGGTCGGGAGTTCAAGACCAGCCTGACCAACATGGTGAAACCCCAACTTAAAAAAAAAAAATTCAGAACAATCCATTCAAAGAAAAGAAACCAATTTGTCCTAGAACAATATATTGGATATTCATGTTAAGGGATTTGAAAAACTTCACCTGAAGCA
This sequence comes from Ateles fusciceps, assembly GCA_036589455.1. Lineage (NCBI taxonomy): Eukaryota > Metazoa > Chordata > Mammalia > Primates > Atelidae > Ateles > Ateles fusciceps. Next base: position 10,177,087 of record JAZHEH010000586.1, read on the forward strand.
AGCAGTTAACCCAGTAACTAAGTTCTTGGTTTTACTTTTCCTCTGGATTAAGCTGCTTTCGAACAGTTTGCAAGCTGTGTCAGTGCCCTGGGCCGTAAAAAGATATTAAAGGCAAAATAAGTCTGAGAAGTTCGTCACTTGAAAGCAGCTGTAAATACAGAACGACTTCAAAACACCACAGAACTGGCCGAAATGAGATTAAAAAATTCTCTCTGGACTTTATCGAAATTATCTATTTTCTAAACACATTTCTCAGTTGGCTATCATAAATTTCTTTCTTTTTTCTGCTAATTTGATTATGTTGTTCCTTTGTAAACTCCAATTCTTCAAGAAAAAAGCCTATCTGAAATGCCAATAAATACATTGCTCGTAGGCAGAATTTCTGTAGGAAAAGCTGACTTCATCAAGATAAAATACTTTAAAAACCCAAGACCATATTTGGTAGGCCTAACTTTTGGTTTAATTTTGCTATCTTGCCATTTTGTATGAAGCGCCTCCACGGTTGGCGGGGTCTTAGCCTGCAGAAGCAGCACCAGGCACCATCTGGGATGAGAACAAAGGTACTGCCAGCTCTAGCTCTTCTCCAGTCGCAAGCTACCATCACTGACCATGGACTTTACTTCCTGCTTGCGGACGTCCTTCTGGCAGCTCTTACGCGCCCAAGATGCGGCGGGGTTCTCTGTTCAGTCAGCACCAACCACAGCGACACACTAAAACGTTTACATTTACATGATGTAGACGGGATGGCTGCATGACTAATCCTCACATTTAATTCAACCAGAAAATTGCACAATTACAGGCATAATTCAAATCAATATTGCTGAATGCCTTGGTTCCTACTGAGATTTTTTACTCTGCAATTTAAAATTACTTTGTAATTAAGGAAGTGGGTGGGTAAGTTCATTTCAAAGAACCAAATAACTAAACCTATCAAATTTAGCTTGATTAAATAAAACCCTAAAAGGCCGATTCTGAATATGCAATCGTAGAGGGCACATTCAGACAAACTCAGACAGCAAGGGCTCAGGGAAGTATAACCGTGCCCATCATCCAGGACTAAGCCGAGCCCGGCCCTCGAGGCACTCACAACGCACAGGAAGGCACAGCTCCTGGCGTCCCGGCCCGGTCAGTGCGCGGAGCTCTCGGTCTGATTTTTAAAAACTGCGCACAAGGGCCACCAAACACCACCCACCCAAGGTAGAGGTCCTTAAACTTACAAGGTCTCGATGTGGACATGCACAGATTTGCGCTTTCTGGAAAGGGAAACTGCAAGCCCAAGCTCCCGCGCGCCGCGCTTCCCACCCGACGCCCGGCCGGGTCGAGCCGGGCCACTGCACCCACCCCGGCGGCTTCTCCGCCCCGCCGGCCCCACCCGCGGGCTGCGGGCGGCCCCTCGGGACAACCCGCACAACAGGCGGCAGAGGCCCGGCCCAGCCAGGGCGGCCACCGGCCGCTATCCGCCGGGGTGACCTTGGGCAAACACCACTACTCCCCGAGTCCACGCGCCAGGCACTGAGGCGGGGGGGATACCTCAGCCCGCGGGGTCCCCAGACCCAGGCCCGGACCAACGCGGCGGAGGGGACCCCTGGGCCGGGCAGCCCGTGAGGTCGTGACCTTCACCGGGACGCGGACGACCTGCTAAGGACTGAGCCTCCCGGCCCCCGGGTCCGCCCCGCTGCTCCCCCTGGCACCGGCCCAGGGCTCTCTCAGCCCCTTCCGGATCCCCGGGCAGGGGGCGCGGGGACCCGGCGCTCGATCCGCTCGGACCCGCTGGGGACCGGCTCGCTCCTACTGCTGCCTCGGCCCCCGCCTGCCCCGCCCAGGTCCGCGGCACGGACTCACTGCCTTGGCCAGCGCCAGGCGCCGGGCGCTCAGCAGCCGCGACAGCCTCCGGACCCCGACATATCAGTTGCGACCGCGCTGTCCCGCCACTCCCCCGCGCAGACTGCGCCTGCGCACCACACCGGGGTCGCGCTTGGGGGGGGATGCCGCGCCTGCGCACTACGCCGGGTCGAGCGGGGCGGCAGCGGGGGACGTCGCGCCTGCGTACTACGCCACGCCCTGAGCGGGGGCTGAGTGGGGACGCCGCGCCTGCGCAAAGCGGACTCGCGGACGGTGGCGCTGGGGGCTACACCGAGGTCCCGCTTTCTCCGACCGAGGTAGGTTGGGCCCTGTTCTGGGAAGGTGTCGGGCACCAACATTTTTAAAGCCCCGTGGGTGGTTCTCCGGGATCGCCCAGACCGAGAGGGCCTGAACGTCCAGGCCGCAGGGAATGGGGTCGGAGGGGCGGCGCTTGTCCGCGGAGTTGGGCGGGAGCGGCCCCGGGCCTCCGGCCTCTAGTGAGCGGGAGTGACCCTCGGTCTCCGGCCTCGGAGCGGGGGAGTCTCCCCTCATTCATGTCCCCAGCCTCTGGCTAATATTTAAATGTTTTGTAGCTGCGGGATCTTGCTTTGTTGCCCGGTCTCGAACTCTTGGCCTCAAGCGATCCTCCCTCCTCTGCCTCCCAAAGTGCGGGGATTACGGGCGGAGCCACCGCGCACGGCCTGAGTCAGCTTTGAAAGCTGCGTAGATCCCTTTGGCTTATACGACTTTCTGCCAGGTTACCCTGATATTGCTTCTGGTTCAGATAGTATTTTAATTTTTCTAGTGTGTCGTCGTGTTGTGAGATACCTGAGATCTTTTTGTGGAATGAAGTGGCAGGAAAAATAAACCAATAATCATCAGTAATTCTGTTTCCTGCCTTTTCACTTTATTAAAATCTTCGTATTATAATAATGTTTTTAAACTATTTTATTTTAGTAAATTTGCAATGATTCAGTCCCATTTTGTTGATATTTGGGTTTCCCATTTTTGCTACTAATAAATTACACCATAAAGAACATATCTGTGACCATAACTTTAGGATTATTTTCTTAGATGCATGCCCCAGATGTGGCCTTTATTGGCTTGCAGGGAATAAATATAATGCCTCCTAGGCATTTTTTTGATTTATGCAATTTTGGTCCTAGGTTAGTTATCTATTTTTGTTTTGTTTTGTTTGAGATGGAGTTTAGCTCTTGTTGCAAGGCTGGAGTGCAATGGCATGATCTCGTGTCACTACAACCTCCGCCTCCAGGGTTCGAGAGATTCTCCTGCCTCAGCCTCCCAAGTAGCTGGAACTACAGGCGCCCACCATCATGCGCAGCTAATTTTTGTATTTTTAGTAGAGACAGGGTTTTACCATATTGGCCAGGATGATTTCAAACTCCTGACCTCAGGTGATCCACCTGCCTCAGCCTCCCAAAGTGCTGGGATTACAGGTGAGAGCCAGTGTGCCAGCCTTAATTTTTTAATTCTATAATTACCACAACTCCTTAGTATTAAGCTCCAAGACATATTTTTGTCATATCTTTATTGTGTATTATAATTTTCTGTCAGGTGTTAAACAAGTATTTGTTGAAAATCCGATGAAAAGTTTTCAGAAGTTGGATTGGATTTCTTGTTTCTTATACATCCCTTGATTAAGTATTTTGTAATGGTGTGTATTTGTGGAGGTCACACGTAAACAAAGTGACTACTTTGTGAAAATGTGCAACCTCGTGTAGGTACTCAGTAAATTGTAAATTCACACTAACCCAGCCTAGCTACAGAGGGTACATGCTGAGCCTGAAGCAGGCAGCTCTGTAATCTCCGCATTTATCACCACCGCATGAGGCCTGAGCAGCTTCTAGCACTGTCTGCACCTTCCCCACGACACGGCCCCTCCCTGCCTTCCTCACAGTCTTCCTTCTGATCAGAAGACCCCTTCCTTCTATCTCTGCCTGTTAAAATGCTGCTCACTCTTTAAACGCTAGCTCATATGAAAGTGTCAGTGTGAGCCTACTTTTATTGAGTTGATTCTGTATACAACTGCATTAGGGTTCTCCAGAGAGACAACCAATAGAGGGGAGGGGTGTAAGGAATTGGTGTAAGGGTTCAAATGCTAATCTCATCCAGAAACACTCTTGCAGACACACCCAGAAATAATGCTAAACCACGTAACTGGGCACCCTGTGGCACAGTCAAGTTGACACACAAAATTAACCATCACAGCAGCCATACATTTAAACGTATCAGTAGCAGAGAACGTACTTCATTCTGCCTGTGTTTCCAATGGCTAGGACATGTCTGCCTTCTCCACTTTCCCCGCAGGTTGTGAGTCGCCTGCATCTAAGGTCTTGTGTTTTTCTTCTTTGAATCCCATAGGGCTCAGTGCTGTGTAGCACATAGTTAAAACTGAAAAAATTTTCTTGAGTAAAAGTAGTTAATATTCTTATTCTTTACGTCAAGGTATATCTCCATGAATAACCTAAATGATCCCCCCCAAATTGGAATATCCGGCCTAATTCCAGGGCAGATGGTGGTGATGGAAGCAGATGGAATTATGCCCTATTGGTTCCAATGCTGGGATTGGCTGCTTTCGTAAGTCATGGTTTTCTTAAAATTCATGTTTTCCAGGCTGTGAGTGTGGAGCCCGGTGAGGGAGGCAGCATGGTATGGGGAGCCTGAAGGGACAGCTGAGTTTTATCCCATGCAGTGAACTGTGGGCAAATTACTTAACTCTGAGCCTCAGTTTTCCTGTTCATGGGAGATGGATAATCATACTTAACCTCAGCACATTTCGAGGATTAAGTAAGCCAATGTGTTTAGAAGTATTTTGTGTGGGGTGGGTTTTAATAGCTGTTAGCTCCCTCTCAAGGCTTTGCTGCTCTCAAGTGGAAGGGTGAGGGTGGAGGATCCCCTTGTTTCAGGTGCCCTCATAAGGACTGATGGGGGGGGGAAACGGGTGTAAGGGAAACCAGTGGGCTGGGCATGGTGGCTCACACCTGTAATCCCAGTACTCTGTGAGGCCCAGGTGGGCAGATCACGTGACCAGCCTGAGCAACATAGCAAAACCCCATCTCTACAAAAAAAAAAAAAAAAAAAAAAATTAGTGGCACAAAACTGTAGTCTCAGCTACTCAGGAGGCTGAGGTGGGGAAGATCAGTTGAGTCTGGGGGTGAGGCTGCAGTGAGTGAAGATTGTACCACTTGCCCTCCAGCCTGGGCAACAGGGTTAAAAAACAAAACCAGTTTTGGAAAACCAGTGATGTATAATGTTTAGGAAATCAATCTTGGAAGGCTTCGTCTGTGAAATCTCTGCTCCGCCTGGCCAGAGATTCTCTCTAGTTTGGATTGACTTGGCGCCACTTTGGGGACCTACCAGTCACATGCAGACTTATCATATCCCCCAGTGCACAATCAGTTCACTGATGTAGAGGAGTGAGTTTGTGCTGCTTCTCATTCCCTGCTTCTGGGCTGGCACTTAGGACATGAAAAACTGAGTAATTGAGTGGGAGAAGGGAAACCTGTCCCCTAGCTGTAGTGGTGTGTTTTCTGTAGTGGCCTTTTATCTGCTTTGATGTCGCAGGTCAAAAGTTTTGCTGTAGAGGAAGTGGAAGCTGGTAAGAGCAGGTGGTTTTTGATTCAGTGATCTGCACAGTGCCTGCTTCGTGGTGAAGAACGAGGCTGGTCCACATACAGTCCTAAGGGGCTGCCACGTAAAAAGCTCACCCGCCTGCAGGCTCGGAAAAAAAGCACTTAACACTTGGAGAGGCTGCTGTTGCCTGTGGCTAGGATGAGTGGATTGGAAGGCTTAAAATTGCTCTTACTAATGTAATAATTAATTGGCTTTGAGTCTGGGAGAGGCCCTGAAGTGACTCATTTTCCAATTGTTTTTCAGACTCTTCTCCAGCTTTTATAGCCTTTCATGATAACTTTCACTTTTGAAATAAATCTTGCCTTCCCTTCTTGGACTTTGGAAATGATGCTTTTTGTCCCTAAAAGGGTTGAAGAATATTTTATTTTTTCTTCTTGGTTTTTTGCTGAGGTCGTGGGGTCAGAGGTGACTGTTAACTTGGCTTTCTTAGGAGGATTCCCCAAAGGTGTGTTGTGATGTGTTTGGGGTTCTGTTTCACACAGGAGCATTGACCAGCCCCAGTGTAGTCTAGAAGAGGCAGACAGATGAACACTTGATAAACACTGTTGATCGATTTATTGATGAGAGGCTGGTTTTGTCCTGATCACCTACGTCATTTGCTAGTTTTTACTTAATGTAGAAATGTGTATAATTGTGCTTTCAGGCAAGAGCAGTCCGTGGAGAAATTCTTACTGTGAGTAGCTCCCCCTGGGAGAATATTCAGCATCTCAGCGCTCCAGTGGGCTTCTGTGTCTTCACACCCCTCTGTCATTCTGCTTTCCCCGCTTTTCTCTTGGTCTTCCTGATTCTCCTTCCCCATCTCCTTTCTCCATGCTTTCTCCCATCTAGCGTTCCTGTACCTCCTCTTTCCTCCCCTGACCTAGAAAAGACATCGTCTTAGAGCTAAAAGGGACTGATGGAGTTCACTGGGTCCAACTCAGTTTCTTTTTAATTAAACATTTTATTTTGGTGTCATTGTAAATCACATGGAGTTATGATCAGTAATACCAAGAGCCCATGTACCCTCTACCCAGCTTTCCCCAATGGAAACATCTGCAAAACGACAGTGCAGTGTCACAGCCAAGACATCCGCCAGGAGTCAGGCAAGGTACAGCAATCCTGGGGCCCCTCATGCTGCCCTTGGGTACCCCACCTTCCTCCACAACTCCTGGCAGCCGCTGATCTGTTCCTCATCTCCAGACTTTTGTCATTTCAAGAGTGTTATATAAATGCACTCAAACGGTATGTGACCGTTTGGCTTGGCTTTTTTCACTCAGCATAATCCCCCGAGATCCATGCAGATTGTTGCTGTATCAGTAGTTCATGGGTATTTTCGTTGCTGAGTCATGTTTGATGACATGTGTTTCAGTGTGTTTCACCACTGAAAGACATCTGGGTCATTTCTGGTTTTCAGCTATTACGAATAAAGCTGTCATAAACATTCTTGTGCAGGTTTTTGGTGTAGATGTTAAATTTTCATTTCTCTGGGATAAATGGCCAGAAGTACAATTACTGGGTTTTATGGTAATTGCACGTTTCGTTTTTAAGAAAGGGCCAAATATTTTCCCAAGTGGCTGCACCTTTGTAGGTTCTCACCATCAACACATGAGTGGATCAGTTTCTCCACCTCCTGGTCAGCATTTGGTGTTTCTCTGCTGTCCTGTCCTGCCCATAGTGATGGGAGTGCGGTGCTCACGCTGCTGTCCTGTCCAGCCCATAGCGATGGGAGCGCGGTGCTCACGCTGCTGTCCTGTCCCTCCCATAGCGATGGGAGCGCGGGTGCTCACGCTGCTGTCCTGTCCCTCCCATAGCGATGGGAGCGCGGTGCTCACGCTGCTGTCCTGTCCCTCCCATAGTGATGGCAGTGCGGTGCTCACGCTGCTGTCCTGTCCCTCCCATAGTGATGGCAGTGCGGTGCTCACGCTGCTGTCCTGTCCCTCCCATAGCGATGGGAGCGCGGTGCTCACGCTGCTGTCCTGTCCCTCCCATAGTGATGGCAGTGCGGTGCTCACGCTGCTGTCCTGTCCCTCCCATAGCGATGGGAGCGCGGTGCTCACGCTGCTGTCCTGTCCCTCCCATAGCGATGGGAGCGCGGTGCTCACGCTGCTGTCCTGTCCCTCCCATAGTGATGGCAGTGCGGTGCTCACGCTGCTGTCCTGTCCCTCCCATAGTGATGGCAGTGCGGTGCTCACGCTGCTGTCCTGTCCCGCCCATAGCGATGGGAGCGCGGTGCTCACGCTGCTGTCCTGTTCAGCCCATAGCGATGGGAGCACGCTGCTCACGCTGCTGTCCTGTCCCTCCCATAGCGATGGGAGCGCGGTGCTCACGCTGCTGTCCTGTCCCGCCCATAGCGATGGGAGCGCGGTGCTCACGCTGCTGTCCTGTCCAGCCCATAGCGATGGCAGTGCGGTGCTCACGCTGCTGTCCTGTCCCTCCCATAGCGATGGCAGTGCGGTGCTCACGCTGCTGTCCTGTCCCGCCCATAGCGATGGCAGTGCGGTGCTCACGCTGCTGTCCTGTCCCTCCCATAGCGATGGCAGTGCGGTGCTCACGCTGCTGTCCTGTCCCTCCCATAGCGATGGCAGTGCGGTGCTCACGCTGCTGTCCTGTCCCTCCCATAGCGATGGCAGTGCGGTGCTCACGCTGCTGTCCTGTCCCTCCCATAGCGATGGCAGTGCGGTGCTCACGCTGCTGTCCTGTCCCTCCCATAGCGATGGCAGTGCGGTGCTCACGCTGCTGTCCTGTCCCTCCCATAGCGATGGCAGTGCGGTGCTCACGCTGCTGTCCTGTCCCTCCCATAGCGATGGCAGTGCGGTGCTCACGCTGCTGTCCTGTCCCTCCCATAGCGATGGCAGTGCGGTGCTCACGCTGCTGTCCTGTCCCTCCCATAGCGATGGCAGTGCGGTGCTCACGCTGCTGTCCTGTCCCTCCCATAGCGATGGGAGCGCGGTGCTCACGCTGCTGTCCTGTCCCGCCCATAGCGATGGGAGCGCGGTGCTCACGCTGCTGTCCTGTCCAGCCCATAGCGATGGCAGTGCGGTGCTCACGCTGCTGTCCTGTCCCTCCCATAGCGATGGGAGTGCGGTGCTCACGCTGCTGTCCTGTCCCGCCCATAGCGATGGGAGCGCGGTGCTCACGCTGCTGTCCTGTCCAGCCCATAGCGATGGGAGCGCGGTGCTCACGCTGCTGTCCTGTCCAGCCCATAGCGATGGGAGCGCGGTGCTCACGCTGCTGTCCTGTCCAGCCCATAGCGATGGGGAGCGCGGGTGCTCACGCTGCTGTCCTGTCCAGCCCATAGCGATGGCAGTGCGGTGCTCACGCTGCTGTCCTGTCCTGCCCACAGTGATGGGAGTGTGGTGCTCACGCTGCCGTCCTGTTCAGCCCATAGCGATGGGAGCACGCTGCTCACGCTGCTGTCCTGTCCCTCCCATAGCGATGGGAGCGCGGGTGCTCACGCTGCTGTCCTGTCCAGCCCATAGCGATGGCAGTGCGGTGCTCACGCTGCTGTCCTGTCCCTCCCATAGCGATGGGAGCGCGGGTGCTCACGCTGCTGTCCTGTCCCGCCCATAGCGATGGGAGCGCGGTGCTCACGCTGCTGTCCTGTCCAGCCCATAGCGATGGGAGCGCGGTGCTCACGCTGCTGTCCTGTCCAGCCCATAGCGATGGGAGCGCGGTGCTCACGCTGCTGTCCTGTCCAGCCCATAGCGATGGCAGTGCGGTGCTCACGCTGCTGTCCTGTCCCGCCCATAGCGATGGGAGCGCGGTGCTCACGCTGCTGTCCTGTTCAGCCCATAGCGATGGGAGCACGCTGCTCACGCTGCTGTCCTGTCCCTCCCATAGCGATGGGAGCGCGGTGCTCACGCTGCTGTCCTGTCCCGCCCATAGCGATGGGAGCGCGGTGCTCACGCTGCTGTCCTGTCCAGCCCATAGCGATGGCAGTGCGGTGCTCACGCTGCTGTCCTGTCCCTCCCATAGCGATGGCAGTGCGGTGCTCACGCTGCTGTCCTGTACCGCCCATAGCGATGGCAGTGCGGTGCTCACGCTGCTGTCCTGTCCCTCCCATAGCGATGGCAGTGCGGTGCTCACGCTGCTGTCCTGTCCCTCCCATAGCGATGGCAGTGCGGTGCTCACGCTGCTGTCCTGTCCCTCCCATAGCGATGGCAGTGCGGTGCTCACGCTGCTGTCCTGTCCCTCCCATAGCGATGGCAGTGCGGTGCTCACGCTGCTGTCCTGTCCCTCCCATAGCGATGGCAGTGCGGTGCTCACGCTGCTGTCCTGTCCCTCCCATAGCGATGGCAGTGCGGTGCTCACGCTGCTGTCCTGTCCCTCCCATAGCGATGGCAGTGCGGTGCTCACGCTGCTGTCCTGTCCCTCCCATAGCGATGGCAGTGCGGTGCTCACGCTGCTGTCCTGTCCCTCCCATAGCGATGGGAGCGCGGTGCTCACGCTGCTGTCCTGTCCCGCCCATAGCGATGGGAGCGCGGTGCTCACGCTGCTGTCCTGTCCAGCCCATAGCGATGGCAGTGCGGTGCTCACGCTGCTGTCCTGTCCCTCCCATAGCGATGGGAGTGCGGTGCTCACGCTGCTGTCCTGTCCCGCCCATAGCGATGGGAGCGCGGTGCTCACGCTGCTGTCCTGTCCAGCCCATAGCGATGGGAGCGCGGTGCTCACGCTGCTGTCCTGTCCAGCCCATAGCGATGGGAGCGCGGTGCTCACGCTGCTGTCCTGTCCAGCCCATAGCGATGGCAGTGCGGTGCTCACGCTGCTGTCCTGTCCTGCCCACAGTGATGGGAGTGTGGTGCTCACGCTGCCGTCCTGTACCGCCGATAGTGATGGGAGTGTGGTGCTCACACTGCTGTCCTGTCCTGCCCGTCCTGATGGGAGTGCGGTGCCGCCTGTGTTCGTGGCTCTACTGTGCGGTGTTGAGCATTTTCTCATCGTGGCTCTAGTGAGCAGTGTCACCCATCTCTTCACGTGCTCACTGCTGTCAGCGTATCCTGATGAAATGAGTGTCTTATCTTTCAGCCATTTTCTGATAGGACTGCTTGTTTTCCAACATTGAGTTTTGAGAGTTGTTAACATGTCTTAGATGCTGGTGCTCAGTTGGGTACGTGGCTTGCAAGTGTCCCCTCCCCATCTGTAGCCCATCTTTTCATTCTCTTCATGGGGCATTTGCGGTGTCAGCTGTAATGTTGTTGAAATGCAGCTTATCATCGTTTCCTTTTATCAGCCATGCTTTTCGTGGCAGTCTGAGAACTCTGCCTAGCCCTAGATCCTGAAGGCTTTTTCCCCTCAAGTTTTAGTTTTACATTTAAGCCCTTCCCATTTGAGTTAATTTTAGTATCAGGGATGAGACTTCAGCTGTATTTCATCTTTCTAGCTTGTTTGCTGTTGATTTCTTTGTCTTGCCTTCCGGCACTGGCTGGAGCTTCTGGGACTCTGTTGGACGGTCCCTGACCTGAGAGAGAACGCACTTGGCCTCTCCCAGCTAAGTACAGTGTCAGCTGCAGGTTTTCCACAGATGCACTTTATCAAGTCAGGGAAGCTCCCTGTATTTGTTTTCCATGAATAGGTGTTGAATTTGATCCATTTTTTTTGTTTTAATTGATGTGATCGTGCGATTTTTCTTCATCAGCTTAGTAATGTGTTAAAATTACATTGATTTTTGAATATTGAAGCAGGCTTTTGTCTCTGGAGCAGTCCTCACGTGGCCATGCTGTAGAGTGACTTTCATGTACTGCAGAATTCAGTCTGTGGTGAGGCTGTGAAGGGTTCTGCTTCTGTGCTTGTGGGGGAAGTCCCGAGCCTCTGCCTGGGGCTCGCTGCTCTTGCTTCTCCATGTCTATTCTGCCATTCTAGTTTTTCTTCCAGTTACGTTTTCAGTTCTGGAATTTTCATTTGGTTCTTCTTTATGTATGTATGTATGTATTCATTCATTCATTCGTTTATTCATTTATTTATTTATCTACGTATGAATGTATGTATGTATGTACGTATGTGAGATGGCGTCTCACTGTGTCGCCAGGCTGTGCAGTGGCTCGATCTCGGTTCACTGCAACCTCCGCCTCCCAGGTTCAAGCGATTCTTTTGCCTCGGCCTCCAGAATAGCTGGGACTACAGGCATGCACCACCACGCCCAGATAATATTTGTATTTTTTATAGAGACGGGGTTTTACCATATTGGCCAAGATAGTCTGTATCTCTTGACCTCATGATCTGCCCGCCACGGCCTTCCAAAGTTCTGGGATTATAGGCATGTGCCACTGCGCCTGGCCGTCTTCTGTTTATTTTCTTAGAGTTTCTGTCATGGCGGCTGCTCTAAAATCCTCGTTGGGTAATACTGCTATCTCTCACCTGTCTGTTGGCATCTGTTGGTTATCTTTGTTCATTTAGCATGACCCGTCCTGGGCCTTGGTGTTATGAGTGATTTTCTATTGGACCCTGGGCATTTTGGGTATTATGTGATGAAACACTGGTTTTTATTTAAACCTTCAGTTTCAGCTGGCTTTCTTGAGCAGCACTGTGGTAGGGGGAAGAGCCACGCAGCCTCCTTACTGCCAGGTTGGGCTAGAAGTCCAGGCTCCCACTCAGCCTCTGGCCCCCACGGGCCCCCGAGGAAAGGGTGGGAGTTCCAGCCCCCCGGCCTCCACTGGTGTCCCCTGCCGGGGAAGACCTCACCGCTGCTCCCCATGTGTCTCCACCGACCACACCCTGTGTTTGCAGCTGTGTGGGAGTGGGAGCCTCGGCTCCCGTTCAGCCTTTGCCCATGTGGGTGGAGGTGGGCCGCAGTTTTCCGTGTTGTTTGGCTGACGTAGAGTGATTATTGTCGGAACATTTTCTCTCCTGCTAGACCCCTATCATGGTCCTTTGGGCAGAGAGAAGAGGCTTTGTTAGGGTTTCTTTTTATGTGCAACCGTCGAGATTTCCAATGCCTGTGTCTTCAGCTCCAAGTCTGGGATCTATGAGGCAAAAGAAAACCTAGAGGACTTGCCCCCATGTAGCTCCTGGGGTCCCAAGGACTCAAGCCAATTTGCCTTCTCTCCACCTTTCAGAGCCATCTCGTTTTATAGAGGAGGTCCAGGATTTTTAGTGTACTTAGCAAGGAGAATAGGGAGGCTGTCCGCCCATCTTCCCAGAAGCAGCAGTCAGAACTGAAACCGAGGCTTTGAAAAGTTGCCTGTGCCCAAAGTCACCAGACGTCTGTCAGGTCAGACTCGGAATTAAGGTTTTCCTGACACCCTGCCTGTCGTGCCACACTTTCCTCTCCAAAGTTGGCTGTAGCCTCCCCCTGCCTGGCTCCCCAACCAGCCAAAAACTTCCCAATAAGCACAGCCCGTATGGTGTGGTCTGATGTTTAACTGTATGTCATTGTCTGTATTAGTTTTCCAGTGGTTTTATGTGTCAGGGACGTGACTTGACTGAGATTGCACCCAGATTGTATCAGGGAGCGCGCCTTGCCTCCCCTTGGTTCTGCCCACCCCCTCCCAGCCCCACTCCTCCCAGCCCCACTCCTCCCAGCCCCACCTCCAGTCCTCCACACCTGCTGGATGCTACTAAATTAGGTTATTCCTTTGACTCCTCATGGCTGCAGGGCACATCCCGTGCTCCTTGTCTGAGTCTCTTGGGGGACCCCTCTCATTTGGCACCTGAGACTTTCTGGAGCCAGCTCCAGCTTCTCCTTGACATAAGCCCCATCCCCAGAACATACGTCCCCCAGAACATACGGCGCCTGGAAGCTTGCTCTCCAACGCCCTCTCCTGCCCTGCTCATTTGACTTGAGGTGACTTTTCCTTGCAGCTGCTGCTCAGCCTTCCAGTTTGTTCATTCACCTCTTTATGAAGCCTTCCTGGACTTCAACAAAACCAGATGAGCCTTCCCTTCTCTCTCCTCACTCACCTTTGCAAACCCCTCAGTGCTTATCAAGTGACATTGTGACTGCCTGTTTCCTGGTTGGGCCCCCGGCCTGTGAGCTCTTGTCAGTGGGAGGAGACAAGGATGCCATGAGTTTGAGCTGTCATCTGAAGCAGGACTAGCAGCAGCTCTTTGGCTGAGGAAGGATGAGTTTGGTCTTGTGCTTGTGCAGTGAGGTAGCAACAGAGTATCCAAGGGAGGCTGGCTTTGAGGTGAATGGAAGTCTTGCTATCATGGAACTGCTCCCACAAAGGTGATCATTAATGACCTGGGAAAAAAGAACTGAATGGCAAGGACACCACCTGGGTTGGGGGAAGCAGCAAAAGGAGGGAGAGAGCCATTACAGTTGATGGAAACTCCAGGGGTTCTAGAAGGGGCTGCAGATGAGGGAGTTCCACACAGTGGGGCGTGGGGGATGGGGTGCAGGGTAGTCGTGACTGAGAGAACCCAGACTGCTGCTCTCAGTGGCTTCTGGGGCGTTGGGCTTTGAAAATTTGCCGAACAAATCTGTTTTCCAGGGGACTCAAATCTGTGCTGCTCTTAGAATGTACAAGCAGAACACATTGTTATTTTGGAAAACTAAGACTTAGCATGTAGTTGTTCCAACGTTCATTAAATTATAGAGCAGTAGCATCGGTTCGGAATGTGGATGGAAGTATTGTCACACTGTCATTTTTTTTATTGTTGAAACACACCCAGCTGTTACTCATGGGATCGGGAAAGAGTTGGTGGCTGCATCCGGAGCCAGGCGCCTGCTGGCCAGCAGGCTTTGTGGGTCATCAGGTCTTAGAGGCACTGGGTTTCTCTGCATGCAGGGCAGCCCTGCTGCTCCTCGGTGTGGGGGGCAGAGCCGGGCAGTGCCCACTCCAGCCTCCCAGCAATCCCCGTCCCATTTTTGTGAGATTCCAGCAGTCTCCAGTTAGAGGAAAGAAACCCGCCGTGTCTTGGGGCTGAACTTCTTAACCCACTTTATTTTTTGTGCTCTTATCAAAAACATAAGCAGTGTCTCCCACTCAGGCCGTTTACTAGTTACCACCAGGCAAAGCTATATACAACTTCTGTAAGAACCTGGCCAATGGTAGTTGAAGCCGACCCAAATATGTTAAACTTTGTCAATTGTACAGGACCCAGAGTAGGCAAATGTGGAGGGTCTGAGAGGAGAAAAAAGCAGTGGCAGATCTTCTTAGCAACAACAAATTGGAAGAAGGGAAGGGCTGGGGTTAGGGTCTTTTGGTCACCCAGCCCTTACCTGATTTTAAGATAAGAACTTTGCCTGTTACACATTTTTATATAAAAGTGATCTTCTTGGTATGGCTGAGGTCTTAAGCTTTTATTGAAATGCTGTCTTAGCTACCTTGTGATTAAGTGAAGATTATAGAACTTCAGCCCTAACTTTTTCATTATGTGTATTTTTCTCCAATTCATTCATGTCAGGCTGGATTTGGTCTAGGGAGTCCCAGAAAGAAATAGAAAAAGAGAGAGAAGCGTACCGTCAGAGAACTACTGCTTTCCAACGGGATCTGGAAGCCAGGTACCATGCCATGATCTCAGAAAATCGGCGTGCCGTTGCTCAGCTGTCTTTAGAACTTGAGAAGGAACAAAACAGAACGGCTAGTTATCGAGAAGCCCTTATCTCTCAGGGACGCAAGCTGGTAGAAGAAAAGAAGCTTCTGGAAGAGGAACGGGCTCAGGTAATGCAAGAAAAAAGACAGGTGCAGCCTTTGAGAAGTGCGTATTTGAGCTGCCTCCAAAAGGAAGAAAACTGGCAAAGGAGAGCCGGGCTTTTGCTGAAGGAGTTCGAAGCTGCTCTCACAGAAAGACAGAATATCTACTGCAGTCTGTTTCTTCCTCGCAGCAAGCGGCTGGAGCTGGAGAAGAGCTTACTGGTGCGAGCGTCCGTCGACCCAGTCGCTGCTGACCTAGAGATGGGAGCCGGTCTCACCGACATATTTCAGCATGATACATACTGTGGTGACGTCTGGAATACCAACAAACGCCGGAATGGCAGACTCATGTGGCTCTATCTCAAATACTGGGAACTAGTTGTTGAACTGAAAAAGTTTCAGAGGGTAGAGAAAGCCATCCTCGAAAAGTAAAACAAGAATGAAATAAAACTGCTTTTAGTGACTCGAGGCCAGGCAGTCGTGTGCCTTCGGGGTCTCCGGCGTCGTCTGTCCCTTCTGCCTGGGTCGTGGCCACACCGTCACCCTTCGGCAGCGACCTCCACTCCCGCCATCCTCTGAGCAGAAGGGCAGCGAAGCCTCAGAGACAGAGGGTTTCCTGCTGATGCTTGCAGCTGTCGGGGATACAGTTTATCTGAAGCATTTTTAAGCTGCCAGTATTAAGCAGAACAGTGTCACCTCGTATTTTAGCTCCAGGGTAAAAAAAGTCAAATACAATACTGGTTCTTACCACAAGTAATTTTCTGTCTGTTTATCACTCCCTAAATACTTTCTCCTCAAATTATTTTTCTCTCCCCCAGATTACATTAAGAATTTGTCAGATAATATTTAGAACTGCATAACAGATAATAGAAAGTGGTAATATTATATTATCAAAGTTTTATATTTTAAAGAGCTCTCTCACCCCATAAAGGGGAAGAAACACCAAGTGTTTCCTGTATCCAGTTGTTATCTAATATGTGTTTGGAATTTGGCTTGTGTCTGTATTCAGCAAGCAGATATTTGTTAGCAATTATATTTACTCAGAAATACTTGCCATTATAAGTAATAATGCCACTTTTTATTTGTGTAATTCTTCACTCTTTACAAAATGTTTTTATGTATATTATTGTTTACCGCAGCGACAAGGTAGACAGGCACTTACCACCCATGTCACACCTGGCTGCTGGGAGTGGAGCCCGTATCCACATTCACTCATGTGATCCTCATTCTAATCCTATGAAGTAAGAGTTACTATTATTCTTTGCGGGGTTGCGTGGCCTGCTGCAAGATCTCCCAGGGCCCAGCACAGGGTGGCGCTCACAGCACAAAGCAGAATTGCCAAAGGGAGAGGGTGCGTGGGTGGTGCTCAGAGGAGCCACGTGCTGATGCCCCAGGGCCCACTCCCTGGAGTCATACAGACACGCTTAACTCTGAGAACAAGCCCACTGGGGACTTGGCAGCCAGGGCTTTTGCTAACGGCTAGTTCCGTGGCACACTGCCTGGCCTGTCCACAAGGAGAGTGGGTTTGGTGTGGTCTGTACTGTTGGGCCAAGCCCTGAGGGCACAGAGCCACCCTTAAGTAATGGTGCTGGGAGCTCTCCCAGAATCCGAGTCCCCAGATGTCGGTCCAGGGCCTGCCCTGCACACAGTCCTTGGAAGGACACCGCCTTGGGCCTGCTGTGTGAATTCGTCGCCACCGCACCTCACTTTACAGAGGTGTGGAAGAGCTAACCCGCCCAAGGCCACTCAGGGAGCAGCATGGGAGCCGGTCTGCGCCCAGGCACCTTTTTCAAGGACTGCCGGTAACCTGTGTGCAGTTAGTTGATGGTGAGTGGCTGAGCAGGGGTGGGGGCAGGGTTGTCCATCTGCTTTCAAGTGCCGTGTCCTCCCTGCCTGCCTGTCTTACAGGAATAGGACAAACTGTTAAAAACCCTAAGCTCATAGAGCACGTGGCAGTGTGAGAGCCGCGACTCATGGGGCGCGTGATGTAGCCTGAGCCGTACACACTTTACACTCCTGCGCTGTTGGAACTCCTGGGAACCAACCCCTTGAGCACTGAGGAGGCGGGCTCAGTGCCGGCCTGCGCTGCCTGCCGCAGACACGGGCCTCCCACCAGGCTCTGATCTAGGCGCCCACGCCCCACTAAGGCTGCTCAGATGCTCTGCTGTCGTGTCTTCTGCTCTGCCACCATCACTTTATCTGAGAAAAAGTCATTTTTATTATTTTTTTGAGAGGGGAATCTCTATCCCCCAGGCTGGAGTGTAGTGGCGTGATCCTGGCTCACTGCAGCCTCTGCCTCCTGAGTTCAAGCAATTTTCCTGCCTCAGCCTCCTGAGTAGCTGGGATCACAGACATGCACCATCACACCTGGCTAATTTTTGTATTTTTAGTAGAGACGGGGTTTCACCATGTTGGCCAGGCTGGTTTCAAACTCCTGACCTCAGGTGATCCTCCCGCCTTGGCCATCCCAAAGTGCTGGGATTACAGACATGAGCCATTGCACCCGGCGCTTAAAAGTCATTTTTTTAGGTAAATCTGGACGAAACTCTTCCTCTCGTTGTTTGTACTTCCTGGTACGTCAGACCCTGCCTAAAGAGCAGTGCAGGCTCCACTCCTGCAGCAGTCTGGTGAAACACTCTGTGTTGGTCTTAAGAAAATACAGTCATCTACTTTGTAGGTGAATGATATTTGAGGTGAATTCGTGCTCACAGCCTAGCTTCTTCTACAGTGAGATAAATATGTTCAGAGCCTTCAAGCCAGTGTGGACACTGACCCAGTCCTGCAAAGTTAGGAAGACAGGCTTTTTTTTTTTGGAGACAGAGTCTTGCTCTGTCCCAGGCTGGAGTGCAGTGGCACAATCTCAGCTCACTGCAATATCCGCCTCGAGGGTTCAAGTGATTCTCCTGCCTCAGCCTCCCGAGTAGCTGAGACTACAGTCTCCTACCACCATGCCCGGCTAATTTTTGTGTTTTTAGTTGAGACCATGTTTAGTTTCACCAGGTTGGCCAGGCTGGTCTCCAAATCCTGACCTCAGGTGATCCACCTGCCTCGGCCTCCCAAAGTGCTGGGATTACAGGTGTGAGCCACCGTGCCCAGCCGGAAGACGGTCTTTCTATAGGGTTATTAGTTGGTGTTTGTGTGGCATGGCTGCCTTCTGCCAGCAAGTTTGGGTGTTGATGTGATGCCACCATCTTGAAATGGATTGTGTTAGGTGTGGAATATTTACACAGTGCTGTCCCATTTAATAACTGCACAGATGTACCGAAAGATACCTGGATAAGCTGAGCACAAAGCAGAAGCAGCAGAAGGACAGGGTGCGTGTGGCGCTCCAGCAGAATGTTCTTCACCCAAAATGGTTTAAAGTTGCAAAAAAAGATAATTGTGCCGGTTGGTGTGTGTGCAGAATTTGTAGTGACATCAGAGTAAAGCATTATTTTTCCTGCTGCTTTCTTGGAGGTCACAGGAACTGTAACACCTTGAGCCAGCAAGGCTGGGAGGACCCTTCAGGGTAAGGAGTGGAGCTCTAGGAGATCCTAGGTAGAAGCAGATCCAGGTTCCTTGGGAAGAGGAGGGCTTGCTGCAGTGCGGGGGAGGCGGCACTGTGATCCTTGTTTATAGTGAATATTGTATATGAGGTTGCAGTGGCTTAAAAAGGACTTTTGTGGGGAGGCATTGAGATTGCACTTTCTAATTTTGCTTTCTTCAGACTTCTGGACTTTGGAATAAAGTTAGAAGGCATCACGACTGACCTGGATATTGCGAAAATAAACGAGGCAGCAATTCTTTTCATGAATCCAGTCAGCTCACTGGTAGATGCACTTTTTCCTTCTTTGTTAACATTCATCAGTAAGGATCCATAATTCCCATAGATTTCATATGCGTGCAGATACGTATCCATGTGTGAACTGGCAGATACATGTTGATTTCAAAGGACAAAATAGTTACGCAAACCTTGCAGCAATGATGGGTGTTTTGATGAAAAAACATCACCAGATAACCTGTGTGTTTGTTAAAAGGGAAGTTATGTGTAATTAAAATGTGTAACTTTAACTGACGAGTTCTCTGTTGGATTGTTTTAAAAGTGATTGCTTCATAGTGTACCAAGATCATCTCTTTAAGGAGAAGAGAAAACGCTTTCAAGTTACTTTGACTTATTAGGTTTGCTACGTAAAAGCAAAACTGTGAAATTGCAGAGGCCAAACTGCAGCGTGTGCAGCCAGCAGCTGCAGCTGCCTTCTCGAGGTGCCTTGTCCCAGCAGGAGGACGGCCCATGAGGTGTTGGGAGGAGCCAGTGTGTTTGCGGAGGCAGCTGCCCTAGACACGGGCTGTGACGGGTGCGGCCTGCTGTGTAGACAGCGCTGGGCTTGCTCCACCTGTCTTGACTTGTGTGCGTAACTGCGCTGGGTTTTATACATTGAGGCTGAAAGGGCTCTTCTCTTTATGCTGGATATGACAAAATAGTTGCTGTATTTCTCTGTTAATTTAAGATTCTGGTTGCAAGCGACAGAGATGGATTCATGCTAGCCTAGAAAGTTAAAGAGGGATTTAAGGCTGTCTCATGAAACTGGAGGGCAAGAAGAGAGAGCACAGGTCAGATGTCAGAGAAGAACCGAAACTGCAAACGGGACTCTCGGGCCTCGGAGTACTTGCCATTGTGTCATCTCTGCATAGCCTCGCCAGTCCCCAAACCAGCTCCTCTGGGCACATGGTGGGACATGGTGGTTCCCACAGCTCCTGAGCCTGTCCCCTGCCTGTTCTTCTCCAGTGGGCAGCCAAGTTACGGAAGTGCTGGGCTCCACTGTGCTGGGCGTTCTAAAGGAGTGGGAACAGTGAAGACCAGGGGTTGCCAAGCGCATGGCTTTTGCCAGCTTCATGGGAAATCTTGAGAACAACAAAGGGCTTCAGTAAGCCAACCATCAGCTCCAGGCGTGCGGTGGGGAACGGAGGAGCTTCTGCAGCAGCTTCGCAGGGCTCTCCTCCACTGCGGGACCCAACAGGCTGAGGGTCTCGCTGTCAGGTAGCAGCACTGGGGCACTGGGCTCACAGGCCAAGTGCGCCTTGGGGAGCTGCTGCCGCCGCCACCTGAATGTTTGCTGGGTGAGCTCCAGATTCACGGGAGCCCTTTGTGCCAGCACGGCAACCCCCACCCCATGGAGAAAGCAGACCTCCCTCACCTGGGCATTGGGCAGAGATCTCAGGCAGTGCCCCGCCTCTCATGACCTGCTTGTCCAGGTGGCGGAGTCAAGTCCTGCCCCACGAGCAGGTGCAGGGCCTGGCCTGGGTGCCGGGAGTGAGGTGAGGAGGAAGGAGGAGTAATGTAGGCGCTGGGCATAAGGTGGCACGTCGGGGCACTCAGACGGCTCTGCTCAGTGTTCAGCAAGGACACCGGGACTGAGCAGTCCCTGCTGGGAGAGCTTCTCGAAGCTGGTTGGTGGCGGACAGGCAGGTGCTGGGGCACCTGGCAGGTGGGGGTGCTGGGGCCCTGCACCGCTGCTCCGAGGCAGCTGCTCCTCACGGGCCAGGGCTGGGTGCCAGAGCAGGGGGATCTGGGCTGAGGGGCTCTGGACTGGCAGAGATGGGTGGGTGGAGTGACAGGCATTGGAGATGGGGGGGTCAAGCATGGTGTCCCCCACCCACGGGGCTGTGTGGGGCCGATGGATAGCGGGACTCCCGGATGCAGCAGATGGCAGTTGACGGAGCCTTGCTCAACTCAGAAGAGGGAGAGCAGGAGAGCGCTGGTGGACGAGTGCAGCTCTGATGTCCAGGCCCTTGGCCATGTCCACCAGTCTCTCCTTGGCCTCCGAGAATATCAGCATTTCCTGACCTAGGGAACAAGTCGTTAAGGCAGGAAGGACAGAGCCTCTAAAACGGCCCCCACTCCTTGCCAGGATGGTGGACAGGAAGCAGTGCCGTGAAGGAACTGCACTCACCCATGCCACTGTGGAAGACCCAAGGGAGGCGGAGACGGTGGCTCCAGATGGCAGCCCCCATGGGGACCCTGCTCACTTCACCCACTGGCCCTGGAAAGCCTGGGTGGGCCTGGGCAGGTGAACCCTGAGGCTCCACCAGGAGCAGCCCCAGCCACAGCTGCCATGGGTGTGCGCTGGGTTGGATCAGCATGCTCATCTGCTTCATGGTTTTGCCTGATTCCCACCAGCTTGCCTTGTGTGGGAGACCATGTTTTCTGTGGTAGAGAAGTGCTCTCCATGAAAACCCAGCAGACATGTTCCTGGGCCCGGCAGACCCCGGGTGCGTGGCCACAGACGCTGTGCAACCCAGGACTGGGGTCAAGATTGGGCAAGGACAAAGAAAGACCTTGCAAATGCTGATAGCCATGAGGACAGGGCCGGTGGGCTCAGTGGGAGCCCTGCACGGGATGGGCGAGGGAGGCGTTGAGCCCACCCGCGCTGCTCCCCAGTCTCCACTGGCCTTATCAGAATGGGCTGTTCCTTGGGAAGCTCCGGGTATCTGTGGAGCTGGAGATGTTGGGAGCTTGTGCCCTCAGTGCCGCCCACTGACACCAGCGGGCACCTCTGTGCCCCACCCAATCCCAGACCTCAGGACACCTAGCATCTGGGCCCTGCTCCACTGCCACAGGCCTTAGGGTTGGTCACCATGCCATCCAGAGGCTCTGTCTTACCATAAAATTCAGACACAACGCAGTGGCAGCCACTCTGTGCTTTAGAGTTAGAAGTAGTTCATAAAAATATTGGCCCAACTCTGTCCCCACCCCTTTCCAAGAGCCGGCCACCCCATCAAGCTCACGTCCCTGGACCAGGCTCCAGTGAGACATGGCCTGTCATGAGCAGAGAGTACTTGGGTGGTTGCAGAGCAAGTAGAGACGAATGTGAGGAGGTGGAAGTCACTATATCTGTCCACTGGGCAGGGGGCCGTCCATTCCTGAGACACCCCTGAGAGGCAGGTCCTGTACGGCACTCATGCTGGGAACCCAAGCCCTAGGCAGACCCCCACCCTGTGCAGAGAAGGGCCTGGACATACTTGGGGCAGAGGACAAAGGGGATGGAGACATAGCTGGGTGGGGGTGACATGGGGGCAGCTGGGATGGGGACACACCTGGGGAGGTGGTGACCTCGTGTCAGCTGGGAGGTGTCACCTGGGGATGGGGACACCTGGGGAGGGGCTGACATGGGCCTCTAGGGTGGGGACACCTGGGGTGGGGGTGACACAGGGGCCCCTGGAGTGGGGACACCTGGGTGGGGGTGACATGGGCCTCGGGTGGGGACACACCTGGGTGGGGGTGACACGGGGGCCTCTGGGGTGGGGACACACCTGGGTGGGGGTGACTCGGGGGCCTCTGGGGTGGGGACACACCTGGGTGGTGACACGGGGGCCTCTGGGGTGGGGACACCTGGGGAGGGGGTGACACGTGGGCCCCTGGGATGGGGACACACCTGGGGAGGCAGTGACACGGGAGACCCTGGGGTGGGGATACACCTGGGGAGAGGGTGGCATGTGGGCTCGGGGGGGTGGGGACACACCCATGGCAGGGGCTGGCATGGGTGTGACCTTTGAGCAGAGCAGTGGGCGCACAGTGACTCAAGATCCCTGGTCTGGGGTCTGAGGGGGACTTAGCCATACCAAGCACTCACCTCTCTGAACTGCACTGATATGTCGTCAAACGCACTGCTGTTTTATTTGCATGTAGTCATTCTAGTACTCAGCTGTTTCTTTGCACAAAGTCACTCTTGGTGGACACCAAGTCCAGATGTGTCTTAGGTGGTTGTCAGCCCCTCCAGGGGCTGGCCAAGTGCTAGGCCTTAAATCAAACACCTGGAATAGCTCCCGTCAGTCTGAGCATCGAGCCCCATGGCTCACATCGAATGCTGGTGAGGAGTAGGGCAGTGCGGTGGGGCGAGGCCTCCCCCGCAGCCCTGAACGCCCAGGTCCAGGCGGCTCCTCAGCAGACGCCTGTGTTCACACACTCGGATGCTCCTCACGGTTCTGGGGGCTACACAAAGCGAGAAGAAAGCCGCTACCAGCAACCAAAAGCTCAGTGTCCCCCGCAGGCCGACCTCATCTCGTCAGCGGCAGGTGTGGACGGCGGGGCGTGCCCAGCAGCGCGTGGGAGCCTCCTGCCAGAAGCAGCGTCTGGTTTGCTGCTCATTTTTCGCCTCCTTCCTCAGTTGTCTTTCATGGGCTGCTTGTTTTATGCAGTTTCTGTGATGCGTTCTCCCTGCTCCTCCGTCCCTGCTGTGCAACCGTCACATCTGCCCCCGAAGCTTCATCCTGCGCCCAGTGCCAACACACCGAGGCCAGGTCGGCCGCTCCCCACACCTCCCGGGCTTCTCTGCCCTTTGCCGTGTGGCGTCTGCTGCCACTGACCCTCAGCAATCTTCTCTTGGCGCCTCCCCGGCCTCCAGGACCCTGCCTGCTGTCACTCAGGCACCCAGCGTGTCCCCTCTCCTGGAAGGCAGGGCTTCCTCTCCTACAGTGCTTAGCAGGCTTGCCTACGATTTTCACTAAGAACTGCTTTGGTGGTGGTGGGGGATGAATGCCAGGCCCAAGCCTGGGATCCAGAACTGAAGCCCAGGGCCCTTGCAGGCTGAAACTCAAGACCTGTGGCTGGTGTGCGTGGGGGGAACTACTCCACTTGTTTGAGTGCTCTGGAGAAGTTTTCTAGAGCAGTTTTGAAAGCTTGCAGCAAGAAAGCACCAAGCTCGTTGCTTGTTTCATGAATGTCTGGGTCGAAACTTCCAAAGAGGGGCGTGGAGACCTGGATGTCCTCTCTGTCGGCCCGCAGCAGCACGGCACGCAGCTCCTCCGCGATCTCGTTGTATTTCTGCTGGTCGAACTTGGACATGGCCAGCTCGTCCTGGGGGGTAGGCGGCGCCCCTCGGGGTAGCAGTCCTTGGGCACCGGGAACTCGATGCAGCGCAGCTCAGGGAGCTCGCTGAGGGCGGTGAAGAGTCGCCGGAGGGCGCGGGCCGACAGCGGGTTCCCGAGGAGCTTGAGCTGGCGCAGCCGGTGGCAGGGACCCAGGCCCAGGATCAGCATGCCCACATGGCTGTCTATGATGCCACACTCCTCCAGCACCAGAATCCTCAGCGTCTGGGCAGCCTGGCCAAGCAGCCTGAAGAAGGTCGAGGGGTACAGGCTGACCAGGTTGTGTCCACTGAGGTCCAGCACCTCCAGGTGGGCAGCGTGGGCACAGTCTGCCAAGAAGGCCATGTCTGCGTGGTTCAGAGCACAGTTGGCCAGGTCCAGCACTCGCAGTGGGGTTTGTAGGGGACTGCAGGACAGCGGAGAAGGAGCACAGGTGAGAGGAGGGTCCCAAGAAGGAGCTGGGGGCTCAGGCTGTTTGAAGCGCCGGGTATTGGGTTATTTGTTATCCACAATAGACAACCCCCCCCCCCCCCGCCCAATGCCCCCGTGATGGGACTTCTGCCTGTTTGTTTGGTGATTTGTATATTCTCTTTTGCTAATTGGCATTCTCTCCACCTCCCTGAGTCACACACGGCTCCTGGTTCTTTACCGGTGGCTCTAACTCTCAGTGCCCTCAACCAGGGCCGTGGTCCTGCTGCTCTGGCCCCACCTGGAGAGGCTGGGGGCAGTGTGGGTTCATAGTCTTGGATGTGAGCAGCCCCTGAACCATCTCTTCCTGCCTCTGCAACCATGAGCCCGCCCTCAGTCCCGTCCCCTGAGACTCACCCAAGCAGCGTCGGGATCTTCCCTGTCAAGGTGGAGAAGGCCACACTGAGCTCCGTGAGCTGCGTCATCTTGCCGAGCTTCTGGGCGATGGGAGGCCAGGAGGGGGTCCTGGCCGTTGGGAGTGGAGACGCAGGTGGGGGGGTGGATCAAAGGCCTTGGTGGGCAGAGTGAGCGAGGCCAGCCTGGGAAAGCCCACCTGGGCCAGCAGCTGCTGCACGTGGCCGGCGTGCAGCCGCACGTTGTGCACCACCTCCAGCTTGCGCAGGGTGCCCGGCCCGGCCAGACGCAGCACGTGCAGGAGCTGGCCGGGGCTCAGGCTGTCCGCACGGAAGGAGGGGCAGCGCACCTGCAGAGGGGCCGGGCCCCCCGGCCTGAGGGCCTGCACCACCTCCTCGAAGTTGCCCTCAGTGACGAGAGGTCCGCGAGGACCTCAACGGGGCGCCCGGCTGCAAGGGGCTGTGCCTGCAGCTCACAGCAGGTCCTGGCCAGCAGCCGGGTGCGGCCCCACCTGCCCAGTGCACTCCCGCACGGGCACTGCTGTACCTGCACGTCTCGGAGGCCCGTGAGGTCGGCCACCCGCAGCCGCCGTCTGCGCTGGTCCTGCCGCACGTGGTCCGCGAGGCCGCGCACCAGCGCCTCCAGGCAGGCCCGGCAGGCTCGGTCACGCAGGTCCTGGGGGTGGTCGGCACTGGGACCCAGCAGCGCTCCCAGCCGGAACTCCTCCAGGGGCCAGCGTCCCAGCACCGCGCGCGTCACCTCTGCCTGCTCCAGCAGGTAGCTGGCTTTGAACAGGAGCGGGTAGAGGTTGTGGGCCACGCTGTCCAGGCTCTGCCGGGCCACCTGGGGGTGGGACACCAGAGCTTCCGCCGAAATGAAGCGGAGTGACCTCATTGTGCCCACGGCCCGAGACAGGATGGTGCTCGCTCCTCACGACTTTCCCCAACCTTGTGCCCTTCAGGCCTATCTTTAGCTGCAGCAGCTGTGAGCCGCCGCCTGGGGCCCTGCCACGGACCCTTGTCATCTGACTGCTATTTTGGTCCCAGGACACCTGTGTCTGCCCGGCCTCGGGGCACCCTGTTGTTGGTGGTTGCTTGGCTCGGGCACCCAGCTGTCACAGAAGAGCAGCCCATGCCCACGGCAGGGCTGGGCAGAGAGGTCTGTGCTCCATGCTGCAGAAAGCCAGCCTTGGCAGACATTTGTGTTGGTGGCCGGTGAGGCCAACAGGCGGGTCCTGTTCACCGTCTGAGCGGGGCTGCTGCCCAGCCCTGGCCCCTCACAGTCAGTGTGGCAGAGAACAGGCCAGGCCTGAGCCCCCCTCACTCGGTGATGAGTTCCCTTCCCACAGTGGCCTCTGGGGCCACTCCTGCACTTTGCCTCAAACCTAGGGTGAGAGATGAGGGGCCAGGAATGGAGCTGCCGTTTTGCCCCTTCCCTGTGCCTCTCATTCTCCCTGAGAACACCTCTCCCAGCCCCTTGCTCCTGTGGAAAGTAGGAGCGAGTGGCTGGGAGAAGTGGAGCCTCCCTGATGGGCTAGGATGAGCCCCCAGCTCTCTCTGAGCTGCGGAATCCTGTCTGCAATTCTGGGACCTGCATGGCCGGGAAAGCTGCAGGTAGCAGGATACACCTGTGTGGTGGGTGGTGTCCGACGGTTCACTCCCGGTGCTGACGGTGTGCATGGCTGCTGGGTGCCTGCACTTGCCTGTCCCAACAACTCTGCCACATTGGCCAGAGTCAGCACATGTCACTACACGGCACCACACGTTCATGGGCTTTGGAGGGTCACAGCTGTGAGAGACAGAGGCCGAGGGAGACTTAGAGAAAGAGAGGCAGAGAGAAAGGCAGAGGGATAGAGACAGACTGAGGAGAGACAGAGACTGAGAGACAGAGACTTGAGAGACTAGTAGAGACTGACAGAGACTGAAGCAGGGAGAAAGGGAGACAGAAAGAGACAGAGGGAGGCAGAGACTAGTAGAGACAGAGAGAGAGAGAGGGAGAGAGAGAGACAGAGGTAGCAGTGGGAGAGGGAAGGGGCGGGCTGCCGGGCGAGCCCGGAGGGTCCGCCCGTGGGTGCTCCACCAGCTTCCCTGCCTGCCCTCCTGGATATGTTCCCTGAGCTGAGCAGTGCCGCCCCCTAGGAGGGGGACCCAGGTGGAGGGGACTGTGCTTGGTGGTGGCCCCAGGCACTGTCTGGCAGGCAGACGTGTGTATGAGGAGGTAGGTGGGCCCCAACCTCACCCTTCAAGGGTGGCCACCCTCGCTGGCTGAGGAGGTGGGCCCTGGGGCTCCCCTCATGAGATGCGAGGGAGGCTTCCCCAGACATGGCCCCCGTCCAGGACCAGGTAAGAGATTCTCGGGGTACACAGGAGAAAAACATGCACCACTCATTTTTGTTATTAGTTTTTTTTTTTTTTCTCCTCTGAGATGGAGTCTTGCTTCATCACCCAGGCTGGAATGCAATGGTGCCAACTGGGCTCACTGTAACCTCTGCCTCCCAGGTTTAAGCAATTCTCCTGCCTCAGCCTCCCGAGTAGCTGGGATTACAGGTGCACGCAACCACACCCAGCTAATTTTTTGTATCTTTAGTAGAAACAGGGTTTCGCCACGCTGGCCAGGCTGGTCTTGAACTCCTGACCTCGTGATCCACCTGCCTCGGCCTCCCAAAGTGCTGGGATCACAGGCATGAGCTACCGCGCCCTGCTTGTTATTAAAGTTTTTACCAAGTCAGTATTGAGACAAAGTAAACACTTTGCAACAGCTGCAGGTAACACCATTTCCCAGACATCGTTTGGGTTCTGAAAATTGGTTTCCGGAACCTTCCTTTTACCTACTCCAGCTCTGTGGGGGGCCCCTGGGTCTCGGAGAGCGGAGGCCATGGGTGGGAAGGTGGGCCAAGGCCTCAGGCCCCGCAGCCTCCCCCTCTCCCTTACTGTTCTTTCTTTTGGAGAGGGGTGGTCCACTTGGGGTTCCCATTCCAGCAGGACTGCCCGGCACAGGTCCTGTCACCCTCAGGCCCAGCTGTGGTACCACCGTCCCAGCGGGGGTGCCACAGCTCTGGGCTCCCTACAGGAAACGCCACTGGAAACGGGGGAGGTCTTTCTCAGACTAACTAACTCAAGTGCTGTCTTGCTAACTACACAAGACCTGCTAAAACCAAAATGAGCCAAGATTCCAGTTCTGTGCAGAAATGGCTGGAGCATCCCGCCCACTGGCCTTCACTGGTCTGAGAGGTCGTGGGGCACACTGGTCCTAGGCTGGCTCACCCTGGCTCTGAGACACTGACCATGGGCGGTGGGCATGGGGCTGGGGGACTGGTGCTCCCACCCTGGGTCACCCCATGACCTTGGAGGGTGGGAGAGCTCTGGGCTGCATGAGCCTGGGGAGCTGCGGCTGGCAGGCATGGCTGAGTCCCTGCTGGACTGGGGGTAGAGGAACCATCCAGGAGGCAAGCAAGAGAGGCCAGGCCAGGCTTGGTGGGGGGCCCACTGCAGGTGACTGTAGGCCCTGAGCTTTGGTGTGGCAGCCCCTGCCTGAGAGCGTTTCCAGGCCCATGCACAGTCTGGCTCACCACCACTGCAGCTCTCCCTGGAGGACCCCCCTCCATCACAGCTGTCCAAAGAAAACTGCTGCTACTCATCCCACAGGCCTGGCCTGGCCTGGCCCCCAGCGAGGCCTCATTTTTTTAATAGAGAGGCAGTCTTGCTAGGTTTCCCAGGATAATCCCCAATTCCTGCGCTCAAGTGATCCTCTGGCCTCAGCCTCCCAAAGTGCTGGGATTAGAGACATGAGCTGCCACACCTGGCCAAGCCACTAATCTTTTAACCCTTCCCATTTGGAAAAAAAAGCGCAGCTCACTTCCAGCGCTCATTTCTTGGGGCAAATGGGAGATGCGTTAAAGAGAGTTAAATAACAAGAGAGAAATCTTGTGTTGTGCACAGGCTCTTCGTTTTTCTTTTCCTGAAGCACATCCTTTAACGTTTCTTGCAGTGCAGGTCTGCAGGTGACGAATTATGTTAGCTTCTGTGTGTACGCAAATATCTTTACTTGATTCTTTTGGAAAGACTTTGTCAGGTACAGAATTTGAGTTTGGCAGTTTTCTCCTTAGTACATTGCACTGCCTCACCCACATGGCTCCCGAGAAGTCGGCCGTCCCGGAGAAGTCAGCCATCCCGAGAAGTCGGCCGTCCTCCTCAGCTTTGTGGCCGCTCCCGAGAAGTTGGCCGTCCCCGAGAAGTCAGCCGTCCTCATCAGCTTTGTGCCTCCCAACAAAATGTGCCCTTGTCCTCTAACTGCTTTTAGGATTTTCTGCTTATCCCTGGTTCTATGCAGTTTGATTATGATATGCATTCATGTCTCTTGTGTTTGGAGTTCACTGGGTCTACGGGACTCCAGACTTACACCAGTGGCCCCGTGTTCTCAGGCCTTTGGCCTCTGAGTCACGCCACTGGCTTCCCCTGGCTCTGAGGCTGTAGGACTTGGACTGAGCCACACTAGCGGCTTTCTTGGGTCTCCAGCTCGTGGGTGGCCTACTGTGGGGCTTTTTACCTCATACAGCTGTGTCAGCTGACCCCCTCAAGGCCCCTCTCATCTGTCTGTTGGTCTACCTATCTATTGATCTGTCTGTCTGTATATACATCTAGCCATCTCCTATTGCTTCTGTCTCTCTGGGAGACCCAACTAATGCAACCAGCTTCCACTGATGCCTCTTCAAGCTGCCTCACAGCCTCTTTGGTGAAATCCAGCCAGTTCCCCCATCCAGAGTACTTTTCACTGTCAATATTGTGGGTTCTCGTCCCGTAGGGCCAGTCTGGGTCTTCTTGGTCTCTTCCATGTGATTTCTGAACTTTTTGGACATCTGGGATGCAGGTTCAGCCACGGTTTGAGTTCTGTAGTTCTCGCACCGATGCCAGCTCTGGGTGGTCGGCTTGCCCGGCGGTGACTCTCCCTGGCATGTCTGCGCTTCACTGCGCCTCTGCAAGCCGCGAACTCTGAGGTCACCAGTTTACCTTGCAGGGTGCAGACACTTCAGTAACTACAGATCGTCATGAGCTTTGTTCGCGGACGGAGTGAATTATCTGCAAACAGTTTGATCATTTTCAGTCTTGCTTTTATGATTTTATAGGTGGGTCAGGAGCAGGGCTCATTCTAGGGCTAATTATCCCCATTCCTGAGGCACGACCTTCTGAGAACTCCACCTACCGCTCACAGACTGGCTGGTGGGAATGGGGCCTGTCGCCAGCCCACGTGAGCACCAGGGAACTGATCTTTAGTCAAAGGTTTCTCCCAGCCTGGTAGCCTCTCTGCTGGAGTGTGCGAATGGGTAGCACCCCACCGGAGGGGCTGATCGGGTGAGTCCTTCCCCCAGGCAGGTGTCTCTCTCTGACCTCAAATGCCTGCCGATTTGGTTTCTTCAATTCACGGAGGCTGCTGGGCTCTTCTGGGCTCGCCCTGCACTGAGGCCTGGAAGCATTCAGGGCAGAGGTGAGGGCATCACCTGCCGTTCTCCCGTCTCTCAGGGATCACGGTCCTTTGTTGCCAAATGTCTATCTTGACATCTTCTGTTCATGTTTTGTCTGTTTCTTGTCTTGTATTAGGTCTGTTTCCTATGATGTTGTCTTGGGTGGAAGTGGAAGCTTTTTTAAATAAAAGTTTAAATTTGTTTGAAAACGTTTGGGAGTTATCTGAATCCCGGGAAACACCTGGACACGTGCCCTACTGCTCCCTGTGTTATCGTTCTGGCCGCCTGATGGGCATGTGTACCCCGACAGCCGTCAGGCCTGGCATGCCTGGCTCAGTGGCACAGTGGGAGCCCCTCATGCACCGCAGCCTGGGGTGCCCGTCTCCAGCTCTGGCTCCGGCTCATCTTCCTCGACACAGGCTCTGATGTCAGATGACCCGGGGCCGTGGGCAGGGCTCCACAGGCCCGGGTGGGCTGGGCTGGCAGACAAAAGCAGGCCTGGCGACCCCAGGATGGAGGCCTGGCTGCTGGAGGAGGAGGTGCTGCTGTCCGAGATGGTGGAGTGTGGCCGCTTGAAGGGGGGCAGCATGGTCGAAGGAGGGCACCACTGTGGACCCTCTCACTTGTGACTCTGGGAAAGGGACAGAAAGCAGGTCGGGCTGGCTTCCGCTCCAGAAGTGCTGCCAGGTTCAGGAATGGGATCAGGGCTGTCCGGAAGGCCGACCAGGCTTTGTCCCCGAAGACGTGCCCATTCCACCCACAGGCCCCATGTGCTCTGCAGGGCGAGTGAGGATGGGGCTGAGGCCACGTTACCTGTGCCTTGGACGGTGCAGCCGAGGGTCCGGCTGCTGATCGCTGCACTGCTGGGCTGGACGTCCAGGAATGGCTTGTTGCCTATCCCCATGGACGCCATTTCTTGGATACTGAGTTCTAAGACAGAGGAAAGTATGAGTTTCCAAAGCGACTTGGGGGCTAATGCCAACCCGAAGATTCCCTGTTACCCCCTAATGCCCTCAGCCCAAACCTGGAGGGTGTACAGGGCCTACCCACCCACCTCCGAGGGGCACGGGGGGCCAGGCTGCTGGGGTTTCCCATTCGGGTTTTCAGCATCATAGAGGTCTCTCCCCCGGGAGCCCAAGGCAGTAAGCAAGAAAGAGGAGGCCATGGGGCCTTGGAAACAGCGTGTCCAGCCTGGCGGGGAGGAAGGTCCGTCTGCTGGTAAGCAGGGGAGGCCACGTAGGGTCCCTGTCTGCTGGTGAGCGGGGAAAGCCACGCAGGGTCCCTGTCTGCTGGTAAGCGGGGGAGGCCACGCAGGGTCCCTGTCTGCTGGTAAGCGGGGGAGGCCACGCAGGGTCCCTGTCTGCTGGTGAGCAGGGAAAGCCACGCAGGGTCCCCGTCTGCTGGTAAGCGGGGGAGGAGCACACAGCAGGTCCCAAATTAGAGCAGGGGTCAGAGGCCTGGGAGCCGTGTCCATGGGAAAGGAAAACGCAACAGGTGCCTACGAATTTGAATATTGAGAGGAGAGCTAAGGATAAGGTGAGAGTTTGGGAATGAATTTATTCTTGGTCAAATTCAGCAAAAAAAGATGATATTAATTGTCAGGAAAAATGAGCACAGAAAACACAATCACACTTCTGTGCATTTATGGAGTCATAATGCATATGCTGAGTAATATTACAGTCAGAATTATTTTCCAGAGGTCTTGGGAGAACGGGAAGAGGTCCTGCGTGTGTGTGCTGCAGTCACAGTTATTGATTATCTTCATTAACAGGTAACGTGCAAAGCTGGTTACTCTAGAGTGAGTGTCTGCTCTTGTTATGGGAGCCAGGCAGGGAAGGGCCGAGGTGGCTGCCGGGATGCAGGGCTGCAGCGGGCCAGCGAGCAGGACACTGCTCCTCCCCTAACTCCGAGGCACTGTTTTAGGGCCAGTGTCCGCATGGACACGGGACAGCTTTCTCCTCTGGCTGCGGTGCGTTGCCTGTACACCTTACACCCAAGCCCACCGCCAAGACCAACCAGAAAAGCTGAACACATTTTTTGAGGGTGTTTTGGTGGTGCCAAGGCAATCCAGCCTCAAAGGGCCAACATCCTGGGCAGATGTGGAGCTCACAGACACTGGGCACCTGTCACCTTTCTAAGCCCTCAAGGCTTGCTGGTGTCCGACGAGCAGAGAGCTCAACTTGGAGCTTCTGACAGCGGCACAGGGTGGGGGAGAGTACCATCTGGAATTCAAGGACCGCCAGGGAGGGGGGCCTGGGAAACTCCCATTCAGTGGGGGACCTGGAAAGGGAGCAAGGACTTTGCCAGGAGTGGGACAAACAGAAGCTGGAACGGCTGCCCAAAGGTCTGAGGCAGACACCATGCAGCACCTCCCAGAGTGCATTCGGATGATCCAGCCCTGCTCCTTCCACAACAATAAATCCTCTGGAGGGGAGCACACCAGCCCAGGGCTCGAATGATCCTTACACATTTCCTACGTCATCTGCTGCTTAATGAAAAACCACCAGGCACACCAGGAGAAAAAAAGGCCAAGAAAAACCCAGATAATTAAACATCCACGAGATAAAGGTTTGGACGTCTCAGACAGGCCGTGGAGGTGACCAGGACTAATGTGGCAGGAGCAGATCACAGGACAGAGTCTCCAGAGGAAACCCACATCCATCGAGTAAAAGGAATCAAACGCAAACCTACATATCAAAAATAAAACAACAGCCAATTAAGTGGGTTTAGCAGCAAAGCAGATGAACTTTAAGAGAGGCGGAGAACAGGCAGATGGAAGCATAGATGTGATAAAAACACAAAACACGTGAGAACATGGGAACATGTGAGAAGGTCATGCGTGTAATCGGAGTTCCAGGTGGAGAGCAGAGAGCAGAGCAGGAGAACGGATCAAAGTTTCCAGAGCTAACCCCACGCTGGGACACACGCAAGGACCGTTATGCTTGGCCATGAGCAGAGCTGGCTTGGGGGCAGCCAGAAAGCTCTCATTCATGGCAGCGGCTGCCCAGGTCTCTCTGCCTGGAGGTGTTCCCCACCTTCCTGTGGATGGGACAGAAGTGTCAGGTAGTTAACACCCAGGAGGAGCCTCAACAACGAGGGACAGGAGTTGGCAGAGAAACACCTAGGTCCCTCAGCACGGGGGGGCAGGGCCTGCGGGTGCCTGTCTCCCAGCAGGCGTGTGCGGGGACTGCCTGCCAGTCACCCTCCAGGGCCTTCCCTCCTCTCTCACTTCCCTTTCTCACCAAACAGGTAGAAAACGAAGAGTGAGACACTGGAGACTTAGAACCAGAGTTGCATTACATGTAGACACACTACTCCAATTTAAAGACAAGGATAGTCAAACTAGATGAAAAGATAAAAGTGAAATCAAATACAGGCCTTTTACAAGAGACACATCTCCAATGTAGGAACACCAAAAGCTCCAAGTAAGAAGATGGAAAAGTATGTGCCGTGTGAACACCAACTGCAAAAGGAAACGGCGACAGCCAGGATGACAGGACGCACAGCGGGTCTTCTGCATCTGTGGGCTCCATATCACAGATTCCACCAAGGATCAAAAATATGTGAACAAAAAGCAACTGACAATAAAACTTAGCTGGGCACGGTGGCCATGACTGTAATCCCAGCACTTTGGGAGGCCAAGGCAGGTGGATCACGAGGTCAAGAGATTGAGACCATCCTGGCCAACATGGTGAAAGCCCATCTCTACTAAAAAAACACAAAAATTAGCCGGGCTTGGTGGCGTGCGCCTGTAGTCCCAGCTACTCGAGAGGCTAAGGCAGGGGGATCACTTGAACCCGGGAGGCGGAGGTTGCAGTGAGCTGAGATCGCGCCACTGCACTCCAGTCTGGCGACAGAGGGAGACTCCATCTCAAAAACAAAAAAACAAAAAAAAAAGAATCAAAAATACAAATAAAAAACCAACATAACAACTATTTATATAGCATTTACATTGTATTACGTACTATAAGTAATCTACAGATGATTTTAAGTATATAGGAGCATGTGTGTAGGTTAAATGCAACTACTATGCCATTTTATATTAGGGACTTGAACAACCTCAGACGGGTATCTGTGGGGGCATCCTGGAGCCCATCCCCATGGACACAGAGGGACAACTGTATACCCAAGGCAGAGGCACTGCTAAAAACAAAGAGATGCATTTCATGATGAAAAAGAGGCTCTGTTTCCAGGAAGATACTGCAATTCTATATTGCTATGCACCTAATAATTTAGCTTCAAAATACAGAAAGCAAAAATTGACAGAACAAAAAGAAAAATAGACATTCAAATGTACATCATCATGGGGAATTTTCACATAATTTTCTGGGTAAGTGATAAGCAGACAAAAATCCACTAAAGACCTAAGAAATTCGAACAACACAATTTTCAAAACATGACCAGACTCTGCAGTAACCACCACAAAGCACTTTCTCTCCCGGTGCACGTGGAAAACACGGCCAGACTCTGCAGTAACCACCACAGAGCACTTTCTCTCCACGTGCACACGGAAAACACGGCCAGACTCTGCAGTAACCACCACAGAGCACTTTCTCTCCACGTGCACACGGAAAACATGACCGGACTCTGCAGTAACCACTACAAAGCACTTTCTCTCCAGGTGCACGTGGAAAACACAGCCAGACTCTGCAGTAACCACCACAGAGCACTTTCTCTCCAGGTGCACATGGAAAACACGGCCAGACTCTGCAATAACCATCACAAAGCACTTGCTCGCCACGTACACATGGAAAATTTACCAAAATACTAGGACATAAAACATTTGAAATAATCAAAATTGTTACAGGAAGTTAGACAGGTGTGAGCGGGGCAGGAGAGGGCTCCCCAGCCACCGGGAAGGTTGGGTGACGGTTGGGCATGCATCGCACTTGCCTCTCTAAAGGTGGTAACGTGGCAGCCAGTGCCAGGGAGAGGCCATTTCCTGATGGTCCACACCTGTTGCACTCACCTGTTAACTGAAGGCAGGCGCCAGGAGAAGCAACTTTGTGCATTAACAGACAGAATGGCAGAATGTGACCTTCTGGGGGCACCCCACCAGAAAAGAGAAGAAAGCCTCAGACGGGCATGCGTACCACTTCCTAAACACACTGCACAGCCTCCCATCCCGAGGTGAGGAGCGCATGGCGCACGCGGGCAGCCCGCCCTCAGGGAAGAATCACGGGGAAGGGCAGCCTATAAAGTCCTTGGATCAAGGTTAAATGGGGCACCTGATTTTGGTGCCCGCTTGGGTCTCTTCCAACTGTACTTTCCTGCCTTAAGTCCTTTTTAAATGAACCTCCACTCCTGTTCGGAAACTTGCCTCGGTCTCTTTTTCTGCCTTATGCCTCTCAGTCGAATTCTTTCTTTCGAGGAGGTAAGACTGAGTTTGCTGCGGAGCTGCACAGATTCGCCGAAGTAACTCAGACCCTTCCACAGATAACAAACTCTAGTGAATATTATTTGACCAAAGTGGTCTTAAACTCAAAACCTCTATCACAAAGTTAACTAGAAAATCTTGGAAATTAAGTAACGCATTTCTAAATAACCCATGATGAGCCTAAGAAGAAATTAAAGTGGAAGTTAGGAAACATGCTGAACTGTTAGTAAACATATCACATGTACAAACTTGTGGGGTGCAGCTAATGCCGAGCTTAGGGGACAATGTGTAGTCTTAAACACCGCACAAAATAGGACAAAGTGAAGGCTAAAATCAATGACCGAAGCATCCACCCACCTCAAGAAATTAGGTGGAAAGGAAAACAAATAACAAAAATGGTGGCAGGAGAAAATAATCAAGAGTAGGAATTAATTAAACAGAAAATAAGTGTGTAGGTAATCGGTTAAACCAAAATTCTGTCTTCGAGAAGACTAATTTGGTAAACTCCTTGCAAAACTGGAAAAGTCAAGAGAGGGCTCAAGGGATCAATGAGGACATGGGAACGGGGTGCCAGACCCTAGACACACCTGAAAAGCATTAGACTCCACTTTCTAGGTGACCCATCTGCACCTGCAGGGCCTGCACAGCTCTGTGGCCCATGCCCCGCACCCCCAGGCCCAGGTGACCCAGCTGCACCTGCAGGGCCTGCACAGCTCTGTGCCCCACGCCCCGAGCCCCCAGGCCCAGGTGACCCAGCTGCACCTGCAGGGCCTGGCCAGCTCTGTGGCCCACGCCCCACAGCCCCCAAGCCCATGCAGAGTCCTGTATGCATAACCTGTGCTCAGCTGTCCACCCGACCCTGTTTGAGAAAGGCTGTGAAACTAAGTAATTTGAACTTAACACCGTGGAACTGTAAGTTATTCTGAGCCCTGAGAGGAATGCAACAGTGCCCGAGTCACCAAGCATCAGCTGCAGCTTCTGTTTTTTCCGGTAAATGGTTAGGGATGACCTGGAGGCACCAGAGATAAGAATCTCTCAGAACACGCTGCCTCCTCCTCACAGACTGTTAAAGCATCTTCCTTGGAATGCAGCAACCTGTACTAACCAAATTGCTGCGAATGTGCTGCACCCTGCTGGAA
This sequence comes from Ateles fusciceps, assembly GCA_036589455.1. Classification (NCBI taxonomy): domain Eukaryota; kingdom Metazoa; phylum Chordata; class Mammalia; order Primates; family Atelidae; genus Ateles; species Ateles fusciceps. The sequence continues at coordinate 10,213,777 of JAZHEH010000586.1, forward strand.
GCATTCCTGCCTTTGTAAGTGAAGCCTCAGCTTCCCCACCATGGAGCACGGACCCCATCCCTTTGGAGTGTCATTCCAGGGCAGCCATTCTTATGCTTGTGCTTGAATCAACTTAGTTCTACTTCCTGAATCTGATTACTCAAGGCTGGCAGGGTCTACTGCCTGCAGGCCCCAGGTGCTTGTGCTTGGAACACAGGAGGGGGCTGAAACAGACACATCGACCCCAGGGAGGCTTTGTGCACTACAGTCAGACAGACCCCAAACAGGAAGCAGGACCGGCGCGTGGCAAAGGAAGGAGAGGAAAAGGGACAGGAGGGCTCTTCAGGATGGTGGCATCTCAGAGGTGAGGCCTCTGGCCAAGTAGCTGCTTTGGGGGCTGTCCAGGGGTGAAGCCCACAGGGGTGTGGAGCAGCCAGGAGGCTGGGGCCTGGAGGGGGGAGCCAGTGGCGATGCCATGGGGCCCTCTGTGCCTGGCAAAGCTGGCTCTGAAGTGTTTTGGGGGCCGGTGGGGGAGGTGGTAGCTGTGCCTGGAGGGGTCAAGGCTCAGCCGGGTGTGGCCGGGCAGGGGCCCTGGTCCTGCCTGTAGCTTGGGTGCTTGGGTTTCTTAGGTCTGAGAGGCCACAGCTGCCAGGGTGGCTTGTAGGGAAGAGGGGACAGCTGGGTTTGCAGTGACTTTGGGTATCTGTGAGGCGCTGGGGCAGACTGGAGTTGGAGCTCAGTGTGGGAGAAGGTCTGGGGTTGGGGGCAGTCACCGTGAAGGAGGTGTTCGCAGCCACCAGGCCTGAGGGATGAGTGCAGAGGGGCACCCCCAGTGAAGAAGTCGGGGGAGGAGCAAACGAGAGTGGACACTGAGGGAGAATGGAGGAGGCCTGGGGGAGGGGTCCTCGGGTGGGGGGGGGATGAGGGCTCTGGGGAGGTCCCTCTCACCTGTAGGAAGACGGTTAGCCCCACCTCCCAGGGCTGCCGGGGCCAGACCAGCAGGGCAGGGGCGGGGAGCTGACCAGAGGGTTAGATCTGCAGCCAGAGCTGCGGGGACTCTCTCTGGGGTCGCCGCAGTGCTGGGTGTGTTGGGAAAGACCTTGTTTATGTTCCCTTGTGCACACGAGAGATGCGTGAGTGAGTGCTGTAGGTCCACCCAAGAACTTCCTCGTAAAGTGCTGATTGAGGGCCCCAGGTGCCCTGGACAGGGTGGGCTTCTTGGGTGGCCACGAGAAAGAAAATGGGCAGTCGGGCTCTTGGGGGCTCCTAAGAGTGATGAGGTCCTGAGGGAGGTTGGCTTTGGAGATTGAATCACACAGCTCAAACCCTTAATTTTGGACATTTTGTTATAGGCTACCTTGCCTCCCTGCCTCCCTGTTCCCGGCTCAGACCAGATGTCCCTGACAGAGAAGACCCCTTGACTATTCCGTCCTTAGTGTGGAATGCGAAATATACCCCACCCCCCAAGAAAGAGACACTGCGTGTGGCCGATCAAACTGCTGTTACTGTGCACCAGTGTAATCCTATTAACTTTCCCCAGACGGTGCCTATACAAATGGCCCAAATCCTCTCCACTTCAGGGCAGTGACCCCATCCCTCTGGAGTCTGTGTCCTCCCAAGTGGCCACACTCAGAGCTTATGCTCAAGTGAACTCCATATTTAATCATAGTGCCTGAATCTCAGCATTACGGTTGATAGCTCAGCTCCCAACCCATGCCTCCACCCCAGCCCCACTCCCAGCCTCCGCCCCCGGCCCCTGGACTCAGTCCCCAGCTCTCAGCCCAGTCCCAGCCCTGGCCCCCTGGCCCTAGCTGCGCCTGAGCTGGGCAGGTCCTGCGGCCCCCATCTTCCCACCTCTGCTCCTCAGCGCCTGCTGCCACAGGATCCTCCCTATGACATCTGTCCACCTGCTCTTGACCGCTGCCGAGCTTGCTTGAAGAATGTAGGTGTCCTGAGATTTCCGCCGCCTGCGAAACCAAATCTCAAACCTCAAGCCACTGTCCCCGACGTTCTGTGTCATCCCGATCTCAGCCGTCTGCAGTCAGCAAACACCCGTGGCAGCACCGTCAGGCACACACATCATCTCTGAACGACTGGCTATTTTCTGGCCGACTGACCCAAATTCCTCAGTGCTGGAGATCACTTAACCCAGACACCAAATGACAAACGTGTGGGATGGGTCAGGGAAGGTGACACCACACAGCTCACGACTATGTGAGGCTGCTCATGAGTGTGCTAGGGACAGTGCTGTGTGCAGGACAGCTGCCAGTGAGTGTGCGAGGCTGCTCGTGTGTGAGGGAGTGCTTGTGTGCAGGACAGCTGCCCGTGAGTGTGCGATGCTGCTCATGTGTGAGGGAGTGCTTGTGTGCAGGACAGCTGCCCGAGAGGCTGCTCATGTGTGCAGGGGAGTGCGCAGGGCAGCTGCCTGAGTGTGCAAGGCTGCTCGTGAGTGTGCGGGGGGTGCTTGTGTGCAGGACAGCTGCCCGTGTGCGAGGCTTTGCACAAGTGTGTGAGGCTGCTTGTGTGTGAGGCCATGCACCCTCACTGCCTCTGTGAAAAAGGGAGGTACCTGCCCTCCCTCAGCACAGCTGAGAGTCACAGGTGGAGCCCTGCCCACCGCGGCGCATCAGTGGAGCCCCCTCCGTGCACCTCTGAGCGCCAGCGAAGGCCCCGTGTTCACCTCTGCACAGGCTCCACGATGTAGTTCCTGACTGAGGAGATGCTTGCTCCTCTGCCCCTGAACTGCGCATGGATCTGGAGAAGACAAGCAGCTCCTGCAGCTTTCGGAAGGCTAATGTTTTCAAGAATTTACCAAAGAACCACAGAAAACAGGACATCACGGTGCGGCTCCTCCCAGGTTCACTCCCTCCCAGTTCCTCCACTCTCCTCAAGTGAGACAAGGGTCTGGGACCCCCTTGCAGGGCCTGGCTTGGCCTGTGTCCGATCGGACCTGTGGTGCTACCTTGAAGGACTGCTTGTACAGGTAGACGTCGTGGCCGCTCTCCACCTTCTGGGTCTTGCTGAACAGGATGAGGTCTTCAAAGAGGAACACGTGCCTCAGGTGCTTCTTCCTCCGCAGAAAACGACAAACTCATCCCGGCATCTCAGCTGCCCCTGCTCTTTCAAATTCACCTGCAGAGGAACATGCAGGTGGATTTCATCCAAGAAAATCTGGCATCTGTGGTCACACAAGTCACTGTCCCCGTCTAAATGTGTTGGCTTTGTGACAAGCAAGACGGAACAGCAGCCAAACTGCCATAAATCTGGCAAATCTGCCTTCATGTTAGCTGTCAACGTAAAGGCTTTAAAGAGCGTCAGAACAGAAACTGCAGGATCACATCTGAAACTCAGGGACTTGCCCAGCTCCCCCAATCCTCCTGTGTGACGCTCTGGGCCCTGTGCAGGGGGGTGGGGGTGGGGGGTGGGGCTAAGGGTCCCACACCCACACGTTCCAGGGTCTTATGCGCAAAGATTACAGGGAAAGCCTCGCTGATTTACGTAACTTTCCACTTTAAAGCCCTTTCATCCATTTTTTTTGGAATCCCCTGCTGAGTTGGTGCTACAGTCCCCTCACTAGATGGCCCCTGGGAGCCCGATGGCCCCTCTCTCGTCCCCACAGAAATCCCTTCATGCCAGGTCAGGGCAGACAGCAGCCCCCAGAGATGAAGCCGCCACAGCCAGCAGGCTGTCCCTCCCTGTGGAATTTACCTGGATGACAGACGCGGTTGGCAGCGCTCTCCCATGACTCTATCCCACGGACACCCCTGGGGCTCTTTGGCAGAGGACTCTGGGACAGCCTGAGGCCCCTCCACAGACGTGACCAGGAAGACTGACTGCTACTTCCCAGAAGCAGCCCAAGTGCATGGGTGCTGGGGGCCGAGACGGGCCTGCCTCCTCCAGCTGAGGTGGGGTCCCACCCTCCACGGCCCTGCTCTGCCATTGGGCTGTCGCCCGTCCCAGTCAGGGGACACGGCAGCCTGCTGGAGTATAGCCGGTGTCCCCACACACTGGCCATTTCTCAGCTCGCCTGTGGCCTTTCGGGCGTCTGGGGTTGGGGTCGCCGCACAAGCTGCGTGGCGGGGCCCGTGAGACCCATGCAGCCGGTCGTGGTGCCCAAATGAACGAGCCAAGGGCAGTCTTGTGCCTTGGCGCCCCGCGCCTTCTACACAGGGCTGGGTGTGACGCCCATGCCCACCTGTTTTAAAATACAGCCCAGGTAAGCAGACTCCCAGCCATTCAGAGCCAGCCTGCCTTGTGTGTCCTGTGAAAACACAGCCATGACTGTCAGCCATGGACAAACCCAGGGCTCCAGGACCTCGAGCCCTGCTGCTCCCACCATCGCCCAGGCAGGTAAGACCCTCTCCTGGTGGTGCCCCCATGGCCTTCACCACCGCCCAGGCAGGTAAGACCCTCTCCTGGTGGCACCCCCGTGGCCTCTACCATCGCCCAAGCAGGTAAGGCCCTCTCCTGGTGGCGCCCCCGTGGCCTCTACCATCGCCCAAGCAGGTAAGGCCCTCTCCTGGTGGCGCCCCCGTGGCCTTCACTATCGCCCAGGCAGATAAGACCCTTCTCCTGGTGGTGCCCCCGTGGCCCTCAGAAGGCTGTGCTCTGAGGGACGTCTCTTGGGCAAACCTGCCAGTACATCACCGAGAAAACTATGTGACTTCCCCACCAGTGGCCTCACACTCCCCCAGCCTGCCAGAGCTGCCAGCACCCGGGGCACTTACCTCACAGCCGCGGATGGCATCCATGGCCAGCAGGTCATTGCCGCGGCGCAGCTGGAAGCACACCATGACCTCGGCGGCTCGGAGCTCGCCCAGCTCCTGCCCGTGGGCCAGGCTGCCGCTGGCCTCCTTGAGCAGGTCCTGGAGCAGCAGCGCGTACTTGGCCACGCGCTGCACAGGCCGCAGCAGGTAGGAGGCCAGGTCCATCTTGTCACCCAGCTCCCGCTGCTTGTCCTGCAAGGGTGGGGCAGGAGGGTCAGCTCCAGCCTCGCCAGGGGCCGGGGCGGGCTGTGGGGGACAGGCTGAGGGGGGGTGACCTTGAAGAAGGCGTTGCCGTGGCTGCTGAGCAGGGCGTCCGACTGGGGCTTGTTCTTGCTGTACATCGCGTACATCCCGAACTGCTCCTCCTGGAAAAGCAGAGGCGACTGCTTGGCTGTGGGAGTGACAGGCCCAGAGACGGCAGGTGCCTGCAGCCTGGGTCAGACTTGTAACTGCTCCTGTCCTGAGACCCTCCAGACTCATCGTAACCAGGCGAGAAGGAGACTCATTCCTTCATTAAAGACTATCGAGTGTCCCCAGCACAGGGGCTCTAGGGGTGACCAGTTTACCAGGTGCAGCCTTGATGCTGAGAATTCTATAATTTGTCTTTAAAGCACAGACTCCAGGGGTAGGGGGCCTGGGACATGGTGGGGGTATTGGAACAATTTGGTCAGTGGCCAAGAGCTAAAGCTGTCAAGACATTTAAAATTGCCACAATTACAGTCAATATGAATCTGCACTTTATGTCTAAAAGCACCTTTTAAGAAAACGCTGAGGCTGGGCAAGGTGGCTCATGCCTGTAATCCCAGCACTTTAGGAGGCCAAGGTGGGCGGATCACAAGGTCAGGAGTTGGAGACCAGCCTGGCCAGCATGGTGAAACCCCATCTCTACTGAAAATACAAAACTTAGCTGGGTGTGGTGGTGTGCACCTGTAGTCCCAGCTACTTGGGAGGCTGAGGCAGAAGAATTGCTTGAACTCGGGAGGCGGAGGTTGCAGTGAGCCAAGATCTTACCACTGCACTCCAGCCTGGGCGACAGAGCAAGGCTCCATCTCAAACAAAAAAAAGAAAATGCTGAAAAGATGTAGCATGTGCTTTTGTCCATGGCTGTTTCGTCGGGATAATTTGTGCTTAATGGTCTGGGACACATGTCCCATCTGCCCACAGCACTCTGTGAGCGCCTGTGGAAAACCTTCGGTTTCTTCCCAGAGTAAATTAAAACCCTTTATTAAAGACTCTCATACAGAGAGACCACTTTCACCACTGAGGACAGAGGAAATACTGAGTCTGTATTCAACGTGCTTCCAGCTGAAAGTCTCACAAGAGTTCTCGCAACAGGACCAGCTGGTCCCTCTGGCAGGTAACGGGGCAACCAGAGGTAGGGGGCCTGCGAAGGGGTGAGGCCTGGCACTGGAAGGTGATTCCAGGAAAGTGTTTCTGGCCAATCAGCCGGAAGTGGTAAAGGAGCAGGGCTGCTGGTGGGGTGGATGATGCCCCCTCCTCTGGGGCAGCAGGGACGCCTTCGGTCACACCACCCGCAAAGCACAGGCTTACCCGTGTGGGGCACCTGTTTATTGGCTGGTCTTACCATCCCATCAGGGCCAGCTCCTAAACCTGGACTGAAGCTATCTGAACCGCCTGACACATGGGCCCCGTAGGCTCCCTGCTCTCTGACGCCGGCTTCACCCACCATGTTGGCCCGGTGCCCGCGGCCTCTACTCACGTGTCTCAAGAACTGCGGCCCACAGCCAAGGGGCAGTGCCCGCAGTGCTCCAGCTCTCGGAGGAAGTGCTGCTGGTGGAAATTGTGGAGCTTCTCCAAGTTGCCGAAAATAATGTCGCGCTTCCCTCGAAGGCCCTGTGGCAGGTCTGTTCTTTCCATTTCCGGAAAATAGTTGTCGATGACGTATGCTAAGCACCGCACGTACTCCCTCTCTGTGGCGATCATCTCGGCCATGATGTGCTTCAGGCGGCTGCTGGAAGACACAGATCCCGGGGCACATGCCCCCCCCACGGACACGTTATTAAGAGCAGTTCATGCCTGAGACAAATGCATGAAAACCCAGAGGGATGAAAGGGTCACACGTGGACCGGAGGCACATGGGCAACCGCGGGATGTGAGATAAAGAAGAACCCTTCGGCCGGGCGCAGTGGCTCACGCCTGTAATCCCAGCACTTTGGGAGGCTGAGGCGGGCGGATCACCTGAGGTCGGGAGTTCGAGACCAGCCTGACCAACATGGAGAAACCCTGTCACTACTAAAAATACAAAATTAGCTGGGTGTGCTGGCACATGCCTGTAATACCAGCTACTCAGGAGGCTGAGGCAGGAGAATTGCTTGAAGCCAGGAGGCAGAGGTGTCGGTGAGCCATGATCATGCCATTGCACTCCAGCCTGGGCAGTAAGATCTCAAAAAGAAAAGGAAACGTTAGTCGTCCACATGTCCTCAGCAGGGAGCAACTCACCTCTGCTCTCTCTCTCTGTTACCTGGAGTGGCTCCCTTGATACACAGCAACTTGAAAAGATAAGGACTATATTTCAAAAAGAAACTTGTCACGTGAAACATTTCCCTATCATTGATCATGGCCATTTCAGATGAAAGGTCCCTTTGAAAATTGAAAAAGACAGATTCCCAGGCTCCCTAACTGAAACTCTGAACATAAGGGTTTCTCGTTCCAGCTGGTTCGACTGTAGCAGTAAGATGATGCAGACACTTTCAGCGGTGAGGCGCCTGCAAGGAGGGCCGTGGGGGGGGTCGTGTGAGAAAACCGCTTTGGGGTCCATGCCCACTGCTGACCGAGCAGGAGGTTTTCCGAAGCCAGCTTCCATGGCAGTCACTCCTGACCCAGGGGCTCAGCACTGCTGACCGAGCAGGAGGTTTTCTGAAGCCAGCTTCCACGGCAGTCACTCCTAACCCGGGGGGGCTCAGCACCCTAAGCAGCAGCTGCAGGGGGACTCAGGGCTGTAGCGGCCAGAGAGCGAGGCCGGGCACAGGGCGGCCAGAGGTGGACCACAGCAGGCTATGCCCCAGGGATGGCCATCCGTGGAACCCTCCTCCCAGCCTTGGCTGGGGTCTTCCTGCCTTGAACAAGAGTCCCGAGAAGGGGCTGCCGAGCAGGCTTTGTAGGAGCCTGTTCTGTTCCTGTGATGGGGGAGCCTCATGCACTTCTGGGCCTTCGGAGAGCCCTTCCTGACAGCACACCATCTGCGGGACATGTGGGCTCCTCCGTGGCTGCCCGGGGTCTCACGACGTCCGCATCGCCAGGGCTAGGCAGAACCTGGAGGACCCACCCGTGCTGCCCCGAGAGTGGAGAAGTGGGCTGGCCAGTGTGGTCAGCGTGGCCAGGATGGCTCCTCGCGTGCAAAACTGGGGTGCTGTGATCAGAGACCCAAACTGGGCTTCCCAAATCAGGTGGTGTTTTTGTGCGTTTTTTTTTTTTGCAATTAAAAAACATGCTAAGTATCTAAGAACACTTCTACGTTCACCAAAAAACAAATGCTGGACGCTTAGGCCGGCGGCTGAGTTTCATGAGCTGGCTGGAGTGGGGCAACCTGGTCACTCTCAGCAACTGAGCTGTGGTCAGCGTGTGAGCCTGGAGGGCGGGGCCCACACTGCAGCAGCGTGGATGCCAAGGCCCAGCCTGGGCTGCGGGACTCCCCATGAGAAGGTTCTCTGGGTCCCGCTGAGGTGGGGTCTGGGTGTGTCCCACAGCTCTGCACCTCGGACGGCACCCATCAACTGCACCTGAGCCGGGGCCCCACCCTAATGAACCGTGAGGTGTGCCGCTCTCCTCCACTCCAGAGCGTCTGACCCCCCGACCTTCTTAAATAACTCAGTCCTAGTGATACCAGTGGGAGTTGGCATATTTTTCCTACTATTATTTGTATTTACTTGTTTTTTTAAGTTGGAAAAACCTAAAAGCCGTTAATGACGGGGAGCACAGCCGTGGGCAGAAATGCTGCTGGAAGCAGATCGCGTTCACACAGAGCTGCAGAGCGTGTCCCTCACTCCTGCATCCCAGAGTGGACAGATTCTCACCGTTTCTGAGATCACAGCAAATCCTGGTGGGTCAGGACTGTCCCTCACAGCATGGGTGGGCAGAGCGAGGCCTGCAGCCTCCACCACACAACAGCCTCCTCAGTAAAATATCCAGAAACAAAATCAGAACGAGGACGGTAAATGGACAATCCTGAGGAAGTGATGGCTGGAAACCCCCCCGGGGGCGGGCGGGGTCCCCACCTCCTGCATTCTGCTGCCCCCAAACCTGAAACACGGGCTCAGTGGAGACAGAAGCCTGTCCGTGCAGCCACCTGCTAAGACTCAGGGACAGCACTTGGCATTTCCCTCCTTTTAGGGACTGGGAAGGACCCAGCTCGTCCCTCAGGCCCAGCCGGCAAATACCCCCTGGATCACTCACGCCAATGGTAAAAATCAGAACTTCAAGTTCTACCTAGAGTGTTACCTTTAACAAGATAAAGAATGAGGTTTGGCAACCTAAAGGTGTGTTTCAGAAGAGTGTTCTGAGGCCTTCTCAGCTCAGACGAAACCTGTGCTCAGGGCATGAGGAGGAAGCCCCTTTGATGGAGCTTAGGGCAGGGGTCTCCATGCCCTGGGCCACCGACCCGTACGGTCTGTGGCCTGTCAGGAACGGGGCCCACCGCAGGAGGTGAGCAGGTGAGGAGTGCAGGCGCCGCGTGAGCACCCGAGCTCCGCCTCCCGTAGATCAGCGGTGGCACTCGATTCCCAGAGGAGCACAAACACGATCCTGAACTGCGCCTGCTGGGATCTGGGGTTCATGCTCCTTACGAGAATCTAACTCATGCCCGATGATCTTAGAGCAGTTTCATCCCATCCCCCCTAACCCCTGCGATCTGTGGGAAAACTGTCTTCCACGAAACTGGTCCCTGATGCCAAGAAGGCTGGGGACCACTGGCCCAAGACACAGAAGACAACCCAGCAAGCAGAGCAGCTCACGAAATCCTCCACCTTCAGCCCTTACGACAGTACCACGTGGACGGAAGACGGAAGTCCAGATGGCATCCGGCCAGTGAGCGGACGGTGTCCTTGGCAGGCGTCCTCTTACAGGTGCAACAAGGAAGGAGGGACCTCCTCAGTGGGGCAGTGGACACATGGGCGCGCCTCTCTACCCCTCAACACTGAGAGACTTTCTAAAGGTTATTTTTAAGGTAACTCTTCTTGCTTTCAGGGGCTTGATTTGCTGCTGTGATTTTCTGTAAGTGGGCTGAAGATAACTAGAGGTGGTCACACAGTTACTTAACCGTCGGAGTGAGAGTGTGCGGGTTTCCACACACCATCCTAAGGGAAGCACTTTTCTGTGGTCCCCTCTGAACATGGGAGCAGGTAATTAGTATCTAGTTTAAAATTGTTTCTTTAGGTGGACCCAGGGGGCGTCTGTGATTTACTTTCTACTTTGCAAAATAGAGTTTAATGCTGAAATGGCTTTGAGTGTCGAGATACCCGAAGGCCACTAGGACCAGAGGAGGGGACGGCTACCTCACCTGCCCACCTGCCGCCTCCCGTCCTCCTCAGCAGGGTGGAGCCTCGAGGGAGAGGACAGACTCCGGCTCCGAGTGACCGGGGGGGCTCCCCGGCGTGCAGTCCCCGTGGGGTCTTCTTCTCTGCGGGCCACAGTGCTGGTCACCTCCAGGCCCTTGATGAAGACACCGGTGTGGCCTGGCTGGCAGGAGTCCCCCCGGGGCCACTGTGGGCCTGAGGAATCTCAAAAGTTTGCATTTTCTTTATCATTTTCTTCTGGGGATGTTTCCTGGGCGGCTGGCCGGGGTCTGGGTGGGCTCAGAGGAGCAGGCAAAGCTGTCTTCCAGGTGGGCCTTGGTGGCCCCTGCCCTAGGAAGGCCCCCGAGGGGAGACAGTGGGTCCCACAGAGCACACAGCCCTGGGTCCAGGGGCTCCCCGTCCTGTCCACACAGAGGGCTCGTCCAAGGAGGCCGGACAGTGGTTGGGTAGGGACTGAGGGTGGCCTACAGGGCCTCCTCATGGCCTCCTGGGCATGCTCATGCTTTTGGGGCCTCTGGACAAGGGGAGGTGAGCTGGGGCTTGGGGGCGGCCTCAGAAAGGGCCTCTTCCAGATGGAGCTGGGTCTGGGGGCCCTGCTGTGATGCCCACGGTCTCCGCAGGGCATGAGGCTCCAGCACTGCCATGCCCGCCCTGGGGAAGGCCTCTGCAGGCACCGAGGCAGCCTCCTGGTGACAGCTCCTCACACACTCAGCCACAGGTGAGGAGGGTTGAGCCTCCGGGTCCAGGGGCCCCATCCAGCCGATCACCTGAGGGACAAGGAGGGCTCTGGTAGTACAGCAGAGGATGGTCCGCCCTGGAGCCGGCTTAGGCCCTGCTGCCCCCCCAGGTCGGCCCAGTCAGGGACCAGGGCACCAGGCAGCAGAGCAAGAGGCAGCCCCGCCACCCAGTGGGGCCGTGGCCAGGTTCCACTGAAGGGCAGGCGGGCTGTGTCTGACCCTCAGGGTCCGTTCTCCACAGCAGGGGGCACCATGGGGGGGATGTCCTAGGACCGTGTGAAGATACCATGTAGATTAGTTATGCCACATCCTGTGAGCTGAGCGAGGCGTGACGGGCAGATGGCCCTACCCTGCTCTGGCCACCCCATGACCCCTCAAATGCTGTCCTGACAGGTGAGTCCAAGGCCTCTAACCTGGGCTCCTAACAGCGGGCGGTGCAGGGAGCTTGAGGCGTGCACTCGACTACAGCACTTGCTTGGGCTTTCAGCGGTGGGTGGGATTTTGTAACTGAGCCCGGTAAAACACAGGGAACTTTGTGTGTTCGTTTGGCTGGTCTGTTCGGTACAGTAACAAATGCATCACAGTCGGCTCGGAGCCTTCTCCAGAGAGCCGTGGGTGCAGAGACCAGGGTCCACCGCAGGTGCCCGGCCACTGCCCCAGAGCCTGGCCCACTCCCACTTGTGTGGAGAGGCACTTTCTTAATGTCCACAGCCTAAGGAGTGGGGGATCCCCGAGGTACACCATCTGCCCCGCTGGGTCTCTTACCGTCTCACGGAACTCAGATGGGTGCGTCCAGCTGGCCAGCTCTCCCTCCCTCCACTCGGTCTGGCTGACCACGGTGCTCAGGTCCCTTCTGAAATCCTGGGCCACTTTCTCTGTACACTGCGGGTTCTCCTTCACCAGCCGCAGTCCTTTGTTGCAGGATTGCTGTGCCCAAGGAACAAAGCATCAGTACAAGCCGGGTTTTCCGCGTCCGCGTCTCCAGGTGTGGGCCGGGTCTGCATGCAGCCACTGACACCAGGCTCGGACGGCCCACAGAGCTGACTGCCGCGACCTCCCACTCTCCAGAGCCAGAAATAAAGGACCGAGGAGTTTCTGTCGTTCTTTTCAGACCATGATTTGATCTACACAGGGGAAGAACGTTTCCTATCTAAACATGCGACGGAGTTGCACTCTGGGATTTAGCAGGACAGAGGGAGAGGTGCGTCTTGGTCACGTCCTGCATACACGCTGCACAGGGCTGACAGCCCCGAGGCGTAACCCCCTGTGATGAGAAGACACGACCGATGACAGGTGGTCACGGGCCTCTGACGCTCAAGTACCAAACTATTTTCATTGGAAATGGAAATTAGAATCATTGAATGATGGATCCGGAGCTTTCCGCTTTGAAACTGGTTAATATGCTAAGCATATTCCAGAAATAGTCGTCTTCTTGGCCCCTTGGGGCCGCCTGGGAAAGACGCGGAGCCCCCTGGCTGAGCCCTGCTGGACACAGCACCTGTGGCCACTCACCCTGGTGGCAAGACCAAGGTTCTTATTTTAGAGGCGTTTATCACCGGATTCAGTGGAAATATCCCAGGTAAGCCCTTCCCGTTGTCATTAAATAGCAACGCCAGGGGTAGCTGTGGGTCAGATGCCCCAGGATGAGAGGCCTGTTGTGAGGAAGAGAACGGCTGGCTGGGTCCACAACCATCAGAAAGGTACCGAATGGCCCCAGATATGCAGCAGACAGCGAGAGGCCAGCGCATACAGTTGGCAAACAGAGCCAGAGTCAAGGAGAAAGTCACAGCAGCTCGCTTCTTAGGAGCATGGGCAGGGCAGGGGCGGCGTCGGCAGAGCCAGGTGGGGGCGGCACAGAGCCAGAGCCCGGCCTCCAACCTTGCAGAAAAGCCAGCTGTCATTGATTTCAAGGTTTAAATACAAAAATTAAAGTCGTCAAGGTTCTATGATGAAATATACTAATAATTCTATGACCTCAAGGTAGAAAAGGCTGTTTAAAAGATGAGCTGCAGGACAAAGCAGGAAAACAGATGTCACGTGCAGGGTCCATGTAACACAGACAGAGGTGCTGATCAACCCCGGAAAGATTGCCTAAAGCATGAACAAGTGATTCACTACAGAAATCAATAAATGTGGGGACGTGAACATTCAGCTGCAGCCTGGAAGACCGAAGCGTACTCTGCTGAGGGCTCCGTTTCCCCCCGGCGCGGGCGGCCGGCGGGAGGCAGGGGCGGCTTGAGTGCCTCGGCCCATGCACGTGGAGACCTCCGGAAACGAAGGGCCTGACCCAGCCATCCGAGCCGAGGAATGTGTCCAGAGTCCACACCCACAGACTGTGAAGGAGGCAGGCACGGAAATGTTCAACACGGGATGTTTCTAACAGCAGAGGGGGAGGAGCCCAGGGCATCGGGTGGGAGCCATGTGAACGTGGCTCGGGGACTGAGCTGGCAGCACACGCTCACACACAGGGCAGTGAGGCCGCCACACACAGGGCAGTGAGGCCGCCACACGCAGCATCTTCCCCTGTGTGTGAAAATCTATTTGTTTCTAATTTCCCCACACGGTGCACGCACTTCTAGGTTAACTACAGAGAGAGAGACATGCACGCTGTGCACAGCGTGATCACCTGTCAGATTACAAGGTGCAGAGTTTCTGGGTAAAGACTGCAGAGTGAGACACGTGCCCTCTTGAGACAGCACTAAGGCCTGCAAGCATCTTCCAGGCGTGACCCTCAGCATGACGGGCCAGAGCCGCCGGGGCTGGGAAGGAGGCGGGCGTGGCAGGGTCTGAGAAGAGCAGAGGCCAGTCCCGAGACTCCACAGGATGGGGGAGGGGGTGTGGCAGGGAAGGGGCGGGGTGCCCTACCCCGCGGGGCCCGGGGTCTGTTCCCTGGTGGGGTGATCCAGGCGGTGCGGCGGGTGAGCGTGTAGCTGAGGCCACGGCCCCCCCCTTCAAGCAGGGATTAGAGAAGAGGCTAAAGACACGCAGGCCACCGGCTTCCTAACCTGGGGTCGCCTGGAAAACCTCTGGCACCAGAACAAAGCCGCAGATGCCACAGGCTGTGCAGACTCATCGTGACGAGCACAGAGCTGGACGTTCAGAAAACACAGCTGTGGGGTTAGAAAGCAAGGGCAGAAACAAAAGCCTCAATCACAGGGTTAGAGCGCAACGGCGAGAAACTCCACCCTGCAAGGACGGCGCCCGGCCAGGGGCAAGGAAAATCGCAGGGAACAGGACAGAAAACTCCGGAACCAGCTGGAATTGTAGAGCTGTGGGAAATGCAAGCGCCACGAAGGACATTTCGCGGAATTCCCAGAACAGAGGGCCGTGATGCAGACGCAGAGAGCACACCTGCCCTCTGTGCACCTGGACGACCCTCGGATCCCAGGGCCCCGCGTCCGGCGGGAAGCAGCAGGGCCAGGCGGAACGTCGGGATGGGGTAAGCTGAGCACGGGCACAGGCCTTCCAGCTGGCGGAGGGAAACTGAAGTGACTGCTGGCCACGAACGTGGAGAAGAGGTGCTTTTAATGCCATGGCCTCAGAAATGCTCATCCCAAGATGCCTTTCTCTGGGAAGTCCTCTAAGTTGTTCTGCATAAAATGCCCAAGTAAATGAAGAAAGAGGAAGACTTGGGTACAGGAAATAGGAGACCACACAAGACGGGGCAGAGCGGGAAGGGAGATGGAGGAGACCCCACAACAGGGCAGAGGGAGGAGGGGAAGACCCCCCAGGACGGGGCAGAGGGAGGAGGGGAAGAACCCCTAGGACGGGGCAGAGCGGGGAGGGAGATGGAGGAGACCCCACGACGGGGCAGAGCGGGGAGGGAGATGGGGGAGACCCCACGACGGGGCAAAGGTGGGAGGGGGAGATGGAGGAGACCCCACGACGGGGCAGAGGTGGGAGGGAGAGATGGAGGAGACCCCAGGACAGGGCAGAGGTGGGAGGGGGAGATGAGGGAGACCCCCCAGGACAGGACAGGGGGAGGAGGGGAAGACGGAGGAGACCCCCCCAGGATGGAGGGCCTAGGCTGGAGACAGCCCCAACTGGCTGGTGGCTGCCGCTCTGCCCGGACTCCCCTGCCTGGTCTGGGGTTCCTGCTCCTGCCCCAGTGCTTGGACCAGCTGGGCCCAGGCTGGGTCAGTCGTGGGGAGGCCGGGGGCGTGCACTCCGCCTCACGTCCCTGCTGCACGTCTTGCCCGAGGCTCCGGCCAGGGCCAGCGCATGGACCCAGAGGCAGGCGGAGCTTTGTCAGCAGATGGGAGGGCCGGGGGTGCCTCCAGCCCCACTGCACGCTGCTCCAGGCTGCCGGCGCCTTCACATGCACATTCATTGTTGATAAAATAATAAGGATTTATATGAAAACATATGCAAGTTTTGAAAAGAGTTCATATGTGAGAAAAGAAAAAGTTTTCATCTGAGTGTGCACCCTTTAAACTGTCAGGCCCGGAGGCATCAAAGGGAAGAGCAGCCTCACCCGCGTCCCCCAAGCTAAGCAATCGTTTCGGAGCTGCTGCTGTGTGGACTCTGGACCTGGCAGTGTGTCCACCAAGGGCCATTAATAAGCCCAGCCACGCTGCATGCTGGACACAACTCACCCCCGTAGCCTAGCAGCGCATGGCCAGTCCACACCAGTGCCATTGCCGTGAGCCAGAGAACTCACAAAAAGCCACTTCTGTCATCACTCCTCTCCTGATTCGTCCTTTTTTCTTTAAAACCTCGAGCTGGGCGTGGTGGCTCGCGCCTGTAATCCCAGCACTTTGGGAAGCCGAGGCGGGTGGATCATGAGGTCAGGAGTTCCAGACCTGCCTGACCAACATGGTGAAACCCTGTCTCTACTAAAGACACAAAAATTACCTGGGTGTGGTGGTATGCGCCTATAATCCCAGCTACTCAGGAGGCTGAGGCAGGAGAATAGCTTGAACCCAGGAGGCAGAGGTTGCAGTGAGCCAAGATTATGCCACTGCACTCCAGCCTGGGCAACAGAGCGAGACTCAGTCTCAAAAAAAAAAAAAAAAAAACCCTCAAGCTTCTCCTTTGCTTCCAGAGCCACTTCCTGAGGTCACCCGGGGCGCTTCCCAGGCTGCCGTCCTTGGCCGTGGCCCAGATGCTCTCTACCTGTGTGGGTTTCGCCCGCTTCGCTCGGCCAACACGTGCACACACATGGAGAAGGCGCCCGGAAGAAAATACACTGAGCTGCTCACACTGGTCGCTTCAGAAGGCACAGTGTGAAATTATTTTTCTCCTCGGCCTCCTCTGCATTAAATAAATCTTTTCTCCACTGATCCAGTATCTCTCATGTAAAAAATAAAGTTTATTTCTTTTTACACAAGCAGGAAGGCATGCTCTATCCTGACAAAATTTGATTCCACATGGAAATCAGGTCAAGGCCCTAAAGACACGGCGTGAAGGTGAAAGGATCGCCGTGGCCCTAAGACATGGCGTGAAGGTGAGAGGGTTGCCGTGGCCCTAAAGACATGGCGTGAAGGTGAGAGGGTCGCCATGGCCCTGAAGACTTGGTGAGAAGGTGAGAGAGTCGCCGTGGCCCTAAAGACAGTTGCCGTGGCCCTAAAGACAGTGGGAAGGTGAGAGGGTCGCCGTGGCCAGCCTGGCCTGGAGGGGACGCTGACCCGGCCACCTTCCTCCTGCAGCTCTGACCTGGTCGTCCCCTTCCTGGAGTGAGGCCAGCTCCCGGAGGTGCTCTAGCTGCTGGAGGCAGTTGTTCGAGGCGAGGACCAGCCTGTGAACCTCCTCATCCACTCGGTCGTACAGCCCTCTGGCGGCCTCCAGGGTGTCCCTGAGGAAGAGAGGGCAGTCTTCCGGCTCCCAGACGACCCCCTGAGGAGTCTGCTCATGATGACAACCCCGTGTAAAACCCTGCTCTTTCCATCCCTCATGTAGAAGGCACCGGGAGCCCCAGGAGGAGGCCCACCGCCTAGGTGGCCAGCCTGGGGTACAGGTGCCTAGAGGGGGACCCGTGCTGGGCAGCCTAGGCGTACTGGCTGCATGCAGCTGAGATAGGCAGGGACTGTGGGGGCTGGGGGGCTGGGGGGCACAGTGCCCCGGGCAGCGTGATTGTGAATGAGTTCATTCTGATGTGCTCTGGCTGCCTCCTGCCCAGGGTCCCCAGGAGCCGGCTCCTTGATCTTTGGAGCCTGTACGTGTGGAAAAGCTCTGACCCAGGCAAAGTGTGGCTGTCAGAACGGAGGTCTGCACCAGGCACAGAGAGGGCTCTCCTTGGAGCACAGCGCTTTGCCTCCTGACTGCAAACTCCCCTGAGCAGCCCCCTCGACGGGCCAGGGCCCAGCGTTGCCCAGTGGGCGCTCACCGGCTGTCTTCTGTGCCAAGCTCTTCTCTCCTCAGCCGTGCCAGGACGGTGCCCCCCTCCAGCCTGACAGACACCAGCAGCGGGTCTTCCAGGACGAGCTTCATCATCGTCTCGTGCTGGTCAGTTAACTCGGCGACATCCTGCACAGGGTGGGGGAGGAATACGCCTTTAACCCTCTCCTCCAAGGCCAGGTCCTCCCGAGTGCAGCAGCAGCAGGAATGCAGAGCGTGACCCATGTTCCTGCTCCGTAAATCAAGCTGCAGGCCTGGCGGTACGACCGGGCCCCCCTGAAGCTGATGGTCCAGACGCTCTCACCAGGGAGCGTGAGTCCCAGGAAAAGACCTCTTGTGGGGGAGAAGAAGGGGGCTCAGAGCTCAGCCACAGGAGATGAGCCTGCTGTTTAGACCAGGGACATGCAGGCCTCACCCAGACCCTGGGCCCCTCGGCCTGGTGGCTGCCGAGAGCCCCGTGGCCAGTTCGCCTCTGAGGCTCGTTGGAGTCACTCATTCCCAGCAGCCGCTGCTGCCCACACGCACTGTGTACTGTCAAATGCAGTGGCACTGCTTTCCTTCTGGGTAGGGTGGGATGCTTTTGGTGACAAAGGGGAGGAAATGGCCTTTTGTGAATTGAGTGGGATCTACAAATGAAAAAGGATTTGAAAGTCTCCGCTGCAGATGACGGTGAACCAAATATTTTCAAGTTTGGCTAAACCTTTGTGTCCCCACCTACCTGTCACATGAAGTGAACTTACTTGCAAGTCTGCGGACTTACCTGGGCTGTTCTTGGGGTTCTGTGGGTGTTCAGGGAGCAGAAGGAATTCTGCAGGAAAACGATGGCCGCTTTGCAGTTTGTGGTGAAGTGTTCCAGCCTCTATTGTGAGTTGAGAGGGAGGAGATGGTAAGGACACAGTCTGTTACATGCCAAAGTAAGCAGCCGTGAGTTCCTGCATTTAAACCGACCTCGGGTCAGGACGCTCCTATGTGTGCAGATGCCCGAAATCTGCAGACACCTCTGGGCGGCAGTGCCCCCTCCCACCCGGGTTCGGCGTGCTCGGACACACCACGCGTGGCTGTGCCGACATAGACACCCGGACGGCGACCGCAACGAGCGTGAGAAAGTCCCCCGGGGGCCGTGGCACCTGCAGCAGCTGCAGCTGAACCTACCTGACGGAAGCAGACCCAGTCACCATGGCTGTAGGGAAAGGAGCCGTCGAGGTCTGCGGTCAGCTGGGAGCTGTCGACAAATCTGTGCAGGGCCTTCAGGGAGCTCACGACCTCACACTGCCAAGAAGAGGCACTCATTGGTCACAGCTCCAGATGCATCTCTTGGGGGAAGACACTGTAAATGGCTCAGTCCTGGGTTCGGAGGATAGAGAGGCTGGCTCAGGGCGTGCGGCCTCTGCTTTGCGGGGAGGTGCTGGTAACAGCACGTGTTTGGGTGCAGTAATGAAAGTGAGAAGATGGGAAAGCAGGGGACAGCAAAGAGAAATGAAGGAAAGGCCCCAGTGAAGTAAGACCAAAAAAAAAAGGAACAGGGGAGAAAGGCAGGGAAAGGGGAGAGAATGAATCCAGGCTGTCCTTCTGCTGTGGCGGAGGTGGCCCCTCTCAGATCAACCCACAAACTCTGCACAAAATACAAGGAGAGCTTCCCGAAGCCGTGGCAGCTGAGCACTGAGGCTTCTCATGCGGCTCCTGACGCCTGCACGTGGGGCCACAGGGCAAGGTCCCGCTGTGACTCTGTCCTCAGGGCACGGCCAGCATCTGGGAATGGCTGAGCCCCAACAGGTAACAGGCATCCTTTTGACGGCAGGTGACTTTATAAAAAAAAAAAGAAAAGGAAAGGAAAATGAAAGAAAAGAAGACAGATGAGAAAAGAAGAAACGAAAAGAGGCATCCTGGCCGGCAGGATGACACCTGTGATCCCAGCACTCTGGGAGGCCAGGGCGGGTGGATCACTTGAGCCCAAGAGTTTGAGACCAGCCTGTGCAAGAGGACAAAAACCAAAACCCCATCTCTACAAAAGAAAACACAACAATCAGCAGAGTGGTGCAGCACACACCTCTAGACCCAGCTACTCAGGAGGCTGAGGTGGGAGGATCACCTGAGCCTGGGGAGGTCGAGGCTGCAATCAGCCATGATCAAACCACTGCACTCCAGTCTCAGCAACAGAGCTCGACCTTGTCTCAAAAAATAAAAATACAAATAAAACATAAAAAAATAAGACAATTGGCCTCTTTCTGACATGAAGAAGAAGAAACAGAGGGTGGGGTGGGCTGGCCACACCACTGGAAAGTGAAAGCAAATTCCCAGAAGGGAGCAGTAGGGAAGGGGCCCCGATTCCCAGAAGGGAGCAGTGGAGAGAGAGTCCCCACTCCCAGAAGGGAGCAGTGGGGGAAGGGCTCCCGATTCCCAGAAGGGAGCAGTGGGGAAGGGGCCCCCGATTCCCAGAAGGGAGCAGTGGGGGAAGGGCCCCTTGACTCCCAGAAGGGAGCAGTGTGGAAGTGGACCCCTGATTCCCAGAAGGGAGCAGTGGGGAGAGGGGGCCCCCAATTCCCAGAAGGAAGCAGTGGGGGAAGGGGCCTCCGATTCTCAGAAGGGAGCAGTAGGGAAGGGGCCCCCAATTCCCAGAAGGGAGCAGTAGGGAAGGGGTCCCCCAATTCCCAGAAGGGAGCAGTAGGGAAGGGGCTCCCCCATTCCCAGAAGGGAGCAGTGGAAAAGGGGCCTCCCTGATTCCCAGAAGGGAGCAGTGGGGAAGGGGTCCCTGATTCCCAGAAGGGAGCAGTGGGGAAGGGGCCCCCCCAATTCCCAGAAGGCAGCAGTGGGAAGGGGCCCCCGGTGTGTTATAAACTCGGCCCAAGTCTCTGGCCAACCCTAACGGTGCGTGTAAACTGAACCCACTGGCATGACACAGAGCTTCCGGTCTGAGTGTAACCAAGTTACGTGCACACTAGAACAACACTGTGAGTCTGTAACAGAAGCCAGTCTCCACAACACAATCTTCACAATGTCCAGAATGAAGTGACCCATAAAGAATCAGAAAATCGTGCCCTATTCTCAGAGAAAGACAATCAGCAGAGGCCAACCCAGAGGTGAGCCGGGTGCTGGAATTATTAGACAAGGACTTCAAAGCAGCCATTAGAACTGTGCTCAGTGATGTAAAGGAAAAACGCTTGCCATTCACGAAAGGAGAAGAAACTCCGGAGAGACATAGAAAACATTTTAAAATCCACTGGAAGTCTTATAGTTGAAAAATACAATATTTGAACTAAAAAATTCACTGGGCAAATGGATTAGTCCGTTTTCACACTGCTATAAAGATACTACCCGAGCCTGGATAATTTACAAAGGAAAGGGGTTGAACTGACTCACAGTTCTGCATGGCTGGGTAGGCCTTAGGAAACCTATCGTGGCAGAAGGCAAAGGAGAGGTGAGTCCCATCTTACATGGCGCAGGCGAGAGAGAGGGTAAGGAAGGGCCGCACTTAGCCATCAGCTCTCATGAGAACTCCCTATCAGGAGAACTGCAACTGCCCCCGTGATCTAGTCCTTCCCTCAACAGGTAGGGATTAAAATCTGAGAGGAGATTTGAGTGGGGGACACACAGCCAAGACACATCAGTGAGTTTAACAGCTAAGGCGACAGAGCAAGGAGCTAGTGACCCTGAGAACAGGATCAAGAGGAACCAGCTGATCTGATGACTAGAGAGGAAAAAGACCGATTCTCAGCTCTGTGGGACAATTCTGGTCTATATAATTGAAGTACTAGAAAGAGAGAAGGGAGAGAATAAAGCAGAAAAAAAATTTTAAGAACCGGGCCAGGTGGCCAGGCGCGGTGGCTCACGCCTGTAATCCCAGCACTTTGGGAGGTCGAGGCGGGTGGATCATGAGGTCAAGAGATAAGAGACCATCCTGGCCAACATGGTGAAACCCCATCTCTACTAAAAATACAAAAATTAGCTGGGCATGGTGGCACGTGCCTGTAGTCCCAGCTACTGGGGGAGGCTGAGGCAGGAGAATCGCTTCAACCTGGGAGGCGGAGGTTGCAGTGAGTCCAGCCTGGCAACAGAGCAAGACTGTCTCAAAAAACAAAAACAAAAAAAACCTAGGCCAGGTACAGTTGCTCACGCCTGCAATCCCACAGCTTTGGGAGGCCACGGTGGGAGGACTGCTGAAGGCCAGAACTTCAAGACCAGCCTGGGCAACACAGCAAGACCTTGTCCCTTAAAAAAAAAAAAAAGTAGCTAGGTGTGGGGCTGCACACGCTCAGTCCCAGTTACTCAGAAGGCTGAGGTGGGAGAATCACTTGAGCCCAGGAGTTTGAGATTCCAGTAAGCTCTGATGGCACAACCACACTCTGGCCAGGGTGACAGAGCCAGATCCTGCCTCAGGAAAGGAAAAAGGAGGAGAGAGAAAGGCTAAAAAGGTCCTAAATGTGGTGACAGACGTAAATTCACAGATTTAAGAGCTCAAGCCTACACAGGACAGATGAAGAAAAGCAAGCCTGCTCGATGACAGTCAACTTGCTGAAAAGAAAGGAAGTACCTTGAAAACAGCCAGAGGAAAATTAGCACACTTCATATAGATGGACAACAATTTGAATTATGGTGAACTCTTCTACAATTATTTTAAAGTGGTGGGGAAACCAGAACGACTCTCAGACCCAAATTCTAGGTGTAGCAAAAATACCCTTCCAGAATGAGGGCAAAATAAAGAGGTTTTCAGATAAAAGAGAACGGCATGAGGAAAGAGGAGAAAACAGATGAGGAGAAACGCCAACCTTGGTTTTTTGTGGCGTACTCTGCAGGGCCCCTGCGAGAAATCAGGGGGAGGAAGTGGGTTTCCAGGTTACGCATGGATGCAATTAGAACTTATGTAAATTATTTCATGTGTTCCATCTCATCTAGATACCTCCATATTTAATGGTATCCACCACTCAGGATCCCACGGTCCGAAACCATTACCTGAATTACTGCATCCTTGTCAGGCCTAAATGCAGACTCTTTATCTACCAGCAGCAAGATACTATGAATTACAGATGTGTTCTGGAATAGATAAGAAATAAATATTACTGATTAGCTTTCTAATTTTTAACTTCACTAATAGAACTGCCCAATTTTGACTGGTGCCACCTCTGTCATAAATAGTTTCCTGGAGCACCTACGGTGCATAAAAATGTAGCTGACTTTGCCCTGAAATATAAATGATTTGCCCTTAAGAATTTTTAATGTAATCAGGTTTATCCGGGTATAATTTACATACACTAAAATTCACCCTTTTTAGCGAACAGTTCTATAAGCTTTGATGAAAGAGTAGTCACGTAACCATCACCGTCATCAAGACAAAGAACTGTTAAGCAACCCCAAAATTCTCTTGTGCCTCTTTGTAGTCAAGCGCTTCCCTATCCCCAGCCCCTGGCAACCAGGGGTCTGTTTTCGTCTCCATAGGCTTGCCTTTCTAGACACGACATAAACAGACTCGGACAGGACTGGCCTCCTTCACTTAGCATGGTGCATAGGAACTCATCCTGCTGTGACTATCAAGGGTTTGTTCCTCTGCTCTGCTGAGTAGCTTTCCATGGTATTCTCCCACCACGAGGTGTTCATCCATTCGCCAGCTGAAGGATATTTGGCAATCGTGGGTAAGGTCACTATAAATGTGTGAACAGGAGCGCAGGTTTTCATTTCTCTTGGATAATATCTGGGAGTGGGATTTCTGGCTCATGTGATAAACACGTGTTTTCCGCAGCGGCTGTGCCATTTTAAATTTCCATCAGCAATACCAAGCACTTGTTATTGACAAGATTTGCTGCTGTTTTTTGTGTGTTTCATTTGGTTTTCAGCTGTTTCCCCCGGTGATTAACGGTGTCGGGCATATTTTAAGGTGCTTATTTGCCGTCTGTGTTATCATCTTCAGTGACAAGCACTTTAAGCACTTGTTCTACCCTGGAAAATGCCCCGTAAGCATCTGAGAAGCACGCATGTGCAGCCGTTGTTGGGTGGAGTGCTTCGTGTGGGTCTTAGATCTGGTTGGTTTACTGTGTTCTTTACCTCCTCCATTTTAAAAAACGTATCTTCCGTTATTGACAGTGAGGTGCTGAAGTCACGCAGAACTGTGTGCGTCTCTCTTCAGCTCCGCTAGCGTTTGCTGCACACATTCTGATGGCCACGAGGTTTGTCACTGTGTACAATTGTTGTAGGTTCTTGCTGTACTGACGTTTTATTAACACACGACGTTCTCCACGGTGTCTTGTAACATGCTTAGTCTTGAAACACAGTAATTAGAAAACAAGCAGTGAACCACGGGGAGAGGATTTGAGTCCCTGCAACGTTCATGCCTTGATGTCTGTTTTGTCTGGGATTAGCACAGCCACCTCTGATCTTCTCGTCAGGTCTCCAGCCTCCGTCAGAACCTCCCCCGGTCAGCGCCTTCCCCTGCCCCCGGGCCTCCCTCAGTCTTTCCTGACAGCGTCTGCACACTGGGGTCCCGTCCAGCCTAGCCTGTGCACCCCAGCTCCTGGCCTGTGCTCTCTCCTGCCGGTGACCCCTTCCTGACCTCAGGGAGTCACCTCGGACCCTCATCCAGCTCAAGGTTCGTGTCACTTGCTCCCAGGCCAGCCGATTTCTGCTAGCCCAGCCACCCTGCCAGGCAGCTCCAGAAGATGCCACCCACTGCCACCCTGCCAGGCAGCTCCGGAAGATGCCACCTACCCCAGGGCCCAACCTGAGTGGACCCTACTCTGTAACGGGGGTCATGACTGAGACTGTCTCCTCCAAGTCTCAGCAGGACACAGATTTTTCTAAGAAGAGCCACATCCTGTGAAAGTAGGAAGGGCGGATCGACTGTGAGGAGGGGGTGGGAGGCAGGTTCACTCTAAGGCAAGGTGAGGCAGGCTTGATACGAGGAGGGAAGTGAGGGAGAAAGAGGTGGCAGCAGGATGGAGAGGAGGGAGGACTGCAGGGTGGGGGGATGGAGAGAGGACCGTGGGGGGAAGAGGAGGAGGGAGGACCGTGGGGGGGAAGAGGAGGGAGGACTGCGGGGTGGGGGGGGAGAGGAGGGAGGACCGTAGGGGGAGAGGAGGGAGGACCGTGGGGGAAGAGGAGGGAGGACTGCAGGGTAGGGGAGAGAAGGGAGGACTGTGGGGGGGAAGAGGAGGGAGGACTGCAGGGTAGGGGGAGAGGAGGGAGGACTGCAGGGTGGGGGAAAGAAGGAAGGACCGTGGGGGGGAAGAGGAGGGAGGACTGCAGGGAGAAGATGAGGGAGGACTTTAGGGTGAAGAGTGGGCAGGGCCACAGCAGGGACAGGAGGGAGGACCATGGGGGAAGGAGAGAGACTCACAGGGATGAAGAGGAGATAGGACCATGGTGGGGGGGAGAGAAAGGAGGACCATGGGAAGGAAGAGGAGGGAGGGCTGCAGAATGGGGAAGGGGAGGGTGGACCCCACGGTGGGGGTGAGCTCTTCCAGCACTGTCCCTGACCTTTTCCTGGCACAACCTGCCACCTGGTGTCCCTAAACTTGAGTTTCCTCAGTTAGTACAGGAGCCTCTGCCTGTATCTTCAGCAGGGACAACAAGGGCGAAAACGGGTTTAGCCTCGTGGGAGGGCAGGTGGGGCATGGGAGAGGGCACCCCAGGCTCCCCCGTTCCTGGGTCTCTCCCTGTCCCTGGACCTCCCCTGTCCCTGGACTCTTGCTGTCCCTGGGTTCCCACCTGCCCCTGCCCAGGCAGCGGCATCTTCCCATTCTCAGAGCGTCCCATCTCCTCTGGATGTGGCTTGTGGTTCAGTATGCAGGGCCTGTGGGCCAGGTACAGTAGCTCACGCCTGTGATCCCAGCACTCTGGGAGGCTGAGGCAGATGGATTGCTTTAGTCCAGGAGTTTGAGACCAGCCTGGGCAACATGGCAAATCCCATCTCTAGTAAACATACAAGAAATTAGCCGGGCATGGTGGCATGTGCCTGTAGTCCTAGCTACTCGGGAGGCTGAGGCAGGAGAATCGCCTGAGCCTGGGAGCTCAAGGCTGCAGGGTCCTGCGGTGATGGCACTGACCCTGTCCGGGGCTGCCAGGTCGTCCTGCCCTGGCTCTGGTCCTTGCAGTGAGCCGTGGCTGCCCCCTTCCTGCCTCCATCCTTTGTCTGAGGGGCAATCCCGTGCCCTCTATCCCGATGGAGGGGCACAGACAGCACTGCGCTGCCCTCCTGGGAAAGATGCCTACCACCTGGGCCTGGCAGGCTTTGTTTTTAGGTTTGCAGTTGCCCCAAGCATGCAGCTTCTTCAAGGTCACACTGGATGGGCCACGCCCACCTTCCTCAGTGTCTGTGCCTGGCCCCGGAGAGCAAGAGCTGGGCTCCACTGGGAAGCCCCGGGCAGGAGGGGGCTCTGGCAGGGCCCTGTCTCAAATCTTCACACCGGACCTGTGGACAGGCTACTCCAGAACCACAATGTGGGGTGGCCCCAGCGGCACACAGCTCTGAGAGTGCCCCGCACACCCAAGGGACGTGACAACCCTGGCATACCTGTAGTCCCGAGGAGCCTGGGAGAACCGCAGGGGCGGCCGGAGACTCCTCCGGGGTGTCAACCAGGACGACTCAGCCCGGTCCCCGGACCTCCTTCCTGGGGGGAGGGAGCAGGCCGGTCTTAACCACCACACATGAAATCTCTTAAAAACATGAGCTTCTCCACCCCCTTGAGACTAGTGGTTACTGGTTTCCTTTGAGCTCCTAGAAGTTAGCGGTTCTCTATACACATCAGCCTTCTACCTCCCAAAGGAGGCAGGCCTGTTGGCTGGTGGCACTGCCATTGTTCCTGTCATAGAACTCTATGATGCCAGACGGCGTCTCCGGGTGTGCGGGGCTGGGGCTACCCTCCCTAGTATGGACGAAACGGCCCCGCGTCATCAAGGGGGCAAGGACTTCCAGGGTCTGCTTGCACTCATTCGTCTGGGCATTAAACATAGCACAGAAGGTGACGACGGGATGGAGGCTTGCACTCTGTCATCAGGGCTCTGACTCACCCCAGAGCCAAGCTAAGACTGTTAGAGCATCTTTTAAAACTACAAATACCATCATGTGGTTTTAAAAACTCGAGTGTAAAAGCTCGTCTCTGCATATTGCGACTGGAAATCTGTGGTTCAAAATTTCAATAGGAAAAAAAATAATAGGTTGGGTGAGTTGATATGTCTCATTTTTGAAAATTTTCGTGTCTGGCTGGTCTGAAGGTAGTGAGTTATCTCATTTGATTGTTCTTGAACACAAGTTACCCATCAAAAGCCTTGTTGTGCCTTTCCTCCTACTCACGACTGCACTCAACTAGTGTTAACAAATCTTAGCCAGGCGCTGTGGCTACCTGGGAGGCTGAGAGGGAGGAGGCTGCTTGAGCCCAGGAGGCTGAGGCTGCAGTGAGCTGGGATTGCACCACTGTGCTCTGCCTGGCCGACAGAGCAAGATCTGTCTCAAAAAAAATGTGTGTGTGTGTGTGTGTGTGTGTGTTCTTTTGAGAAAACGTCTTCAGCTCTAACTCCAGGATTCATGGACATTAACTAAGTTGTGTGTCTGGACACTGATCTCACAGCGTCCACGTGAGCCATGGACACAGGAGAGCCCTGACTCAGAGCCAGCAGAGCTTACCGTCACTCGGCAGCTGTGGCCCCGCAGCCAGGCGCATTCAAGTGTTTGGGCGTCACTGGGAAGGACGTGTGCCGAAGATGACAAACGGTGTGTGGAAATCAAGGCTGGAAGTGCGTAGGTGCTGACTGCTCCAGAAGGATGAGGTTAGGAGAGGTAGGGTCTGGCCGTGGAAGCTGGCACCCCCCCTTCCCTCCACTTTGCCACATACATGCAGCTGGGGGTGTCCCCCGGGTCTGCAGGATGGAGCCCGGCCCCGTCCCACCTGGGGGATGCTATGGAGTGTACAGCAGCAGGCGGGTAGCTCGGGTGCAGGACGCGTGCTCCCCGGTCCAGAGCGGGCCCCTGGTGCAGACCCTGCACCACTGCTCTGCCCTGACGGTCTCGGGTCCCTGTGGAGACAAGAGACGAGGCAGCTGCCCAGGGGCTTCACTCTGGGGAGGTGGCGAGCTGGGTCTCTGCTGGCTTGAGTGTGAGATCCGCCCTGACAGAGTGCCTGGCAGGTCCTGGGGCCCAGGAGACCCTGCAGCAGCTGTTGTGGTTTACGTCCAGCACCTGCCTGGGTGCCTGGCTGGGGAGGTCCCTGTGTCCGGGCGGCCACCCTTCTTGCTCAGGGTGCGGCTGCTGGGCAGGCACGTCCGAAAGCCCGTCAGGCTTGTGGCAGTGGAGGCTGCCGCCGTTGGCACTCACACAGGCTGAGGGGCGCAAGACATCTGGACGAAAGAAAGAGACCTCATCAAAGATGAAGGTTTTCCTACGCTTTGAAAGCAGCTGCTCATCTTGCTACAAACCATGGGAAGAAAACATGCGTGAAAATAGGGGATTCAGTGCTGGTGGGAGGTGGTGTGTCGCAGTGCCCAGGGCACGCGGGCATCACAGAGAGATAGTCTCCGGTGGGAAATGAAAGCGTGTCCGAGTGCAAGGCACGCGGTGTCATCACGGAGACAGTCTCCCGGCTCAGACACGCTCACGACCTGCAGACACCTCAGCAAGGGCGGATGAGTCTCATCCCAGCTCATTCGCTCAAAGTGTGGCGTGCGTGACTGCATGTGGTATGCGATTGTGTGTGCATGTGTGTGGTATGTGTAACTCTGGAGTGTGACTGTGTGACCATGTGACTGTGTGTGGTGTGTGATTGTGGGTGTGTGTGTAACTCTGGAGTGTGTGATTGTGTGAGGCATGTGACTGTGGTGTGTCTGTGTGTGCTTGTGTAACTCTGGAGTGTGTGACTGTGTGAGGCATGATTGTGTGGTGTGTGACTGTGTGTAACTCGTGTGATCACGTGAGGCATGTCACTGTGATATGTGATCGCGTATGTGTGGAAGTGGAGTGCGTGATTGTGTGAGGCGTGTGACTGGTGTGTGATTGTGCATGTGTGTAACTCGTGTGTGATCATGTGAGGCAGATGACTGTGTGGTGTATGATTGCATGTGTGTAACTTGAGTATGTGTGTAACGCATGTGACTGGTGTGCGACTGTGTCTATGTGTGTGTGAGGCATGTGACTGCATGTGGTGTGTGCGCGTGTAACTCGTGTGTGAGGCATGTGACTGGTGTGTGATTGTGTGTGACTGGTGACTGTGTAATTCGAGTGATTGAGGCAGGTGACTGTGTGTGGTGTGTGCGTGTAACTCGTGTGTGAGGCATGTGACTGGTGTGTGATTGTGTGTGACTGGTGACCGTGTAACTCGAGTGATTGAGGCAGGTGACTGTGTGTGGTGGGTGATTATGTGTAAATCTGGAGTGTGACTGGGTGAGGCATGTGACTATGTGGTGTGTGACTGTAATGAGCGTGTAATTGTGTGAGGCAGGTGACTATGGTGTGATTGTGTAAGGAGTGTGTGATCATGTGAGACAGGTGACTGTGTGGTGTGTGATTGTGTGTGTGTAACTGGAGCGTGTGATGTCAGGCAGGCGGCTGTGTGGTGTGACTGTAACGAGCGTGTGAGGCAGGCGACTGGTGTGTGATTGTGTGTGCTTGTGTAACGAGCATGTGATTGCGTGAGGCAGGCGACTGTGTGTGCTGTGTGATTGCACGTGTGTAACGAGTGTGTGATCGTGAGGCAGGTGACTGTGTGTGGCTGTGTATTCTGTGTGAGACTGTGAGGGGCGCTGCACAATTGTGTGTGTCTTTTCTGCCCAGTACAAACAGGAAGGAAAATGAACAGAAAGGAAAGGTCAGGGGCTGGAAACATGGCCAGGGAGTTATGACTCTGACTTTGGTCGAATCGCAGTGAGGCGACAGGGGCATTCAGGAAGTGTTACCCCAGCAAGTACTTTTGTTACAAAGCTCTTTCTGCAGCAAGTGCCGTGCGTGCTGCAGTCTCGGGGCCTGTCCGGAGCTCCAGGCACAGCAGCCTGACTTTGAAGGTGAAAGGCCCTTGTGGAGGTATCTGGAACGGGCCGGACCACGGTTCTGTCTCCAAGGGCCCTGGGTGCCATTGCCTCCAAGCTCCTGGTCAGGCCCAGCGGGTAGGACGGGCGGGGGGTGAGCGGGGGCAGGCGTGGTTGTCTCCGGGCACCAGAGGTGGGGCCCACGGAGAGGAGGGCTCAGCCCCTCACTTCACTGGGCTTGGGGGGCCCTGCTTTCTGCAGCCTGCACCAGCATGTTCACATTTTTCCCTTCTTTCCAAAGTCACTGGCTGTGTTACTCACAAGATATTTCTTTACTCAAATATATATATATATATTTGAAATATTTAAGAAATACGTTGTCATTCTTTTTTTACTTTAAGCCCTGTAAACAGTCTTTTAAATAGTCACATTTTGCCGGGCGCAGTGGCTCACGCCTGTAATCCCAGTACTTTGGGAGGACGAGGTGGGTGCATGACGAGGTCAGGAGATCGAGACTATCCTGGCCAACATGGAGAAACCCCATCTCTACTAAAACAAACAAAGAAACAAAAATTAGCTGGGTGTGATGGTCCATGCCTGTAATCCCAGCTACTCAGGAGGCTGAGGCAGGAGAATCTCTTGAACCAGGGAGTTGGGAGGTTGCAGTGAACCGAGATTGCATCACTGCACTCCAGCCTGGCAACGCAGTGAGACTCCATCTCAAAAACAATGATAATAATAATAAAAAATAAAAAAAGTCACATTTTCTCTCCTAACCCTTGGAAACTGTGAATGTGGCCTCCACCTGGAAACTGAGTCTAAGGATCTGGAGGTGAGGCTGTCCTGGGTTTAGAGGTCCCTGAGTCCAGTGATGGGTGTCCTTCCAAGAGAGAGGAGGGAGATTCGAGTCAGAGAGGCACTGGGGAGGAGGTCACCGAGGACGGTCAGAGTGCTGCAGCCACAGCCCAGGTTGCCCGGAGCCCCAGAACTGGAAGAGGTGGGATGGGTGCCCCCAGCCTGGGAGGGAGCACACCCTGCCCACAGCGTGATGCTGGATTTCTGGTCTCCAGAATGTGAGTGCAGGTATGAACACAAAGACAGATTTCTTGTGGATCAAGCTACCAAATGAAATTGCAATGAGTGGGAGGGGGACAGTGTGGGGGGGAGTTATGGGGTGTGCAGGGGTGGGAGGGGGACAGTGTGTGGGGAGGTTGTGGGTGTGCACAGGGGTGGGAGGCGGACAGGGCAGGGGGAGGTTATGGGGTGTGCACAGGGGTGGGAGGCGGACAGGGCAGAGGGAGGTTATGGGGGGTGCAGGGGTGGGAAGGGGATAGTGTGGGGGGAGTTACGGGGTGTGCAGGGGTGGGAAGGGGACAGTGTGGGGGGGAGGTTATGGGGTGTGCAGGGGTGGGAAGGGGGATAGTGTGGGGGGAGGTTATGGGGGTGTGCAGGGGTGGGAGGGGACAGTGCGGGGGGAAGGTTATGGGGTGTGCAGGGGTGGGAAGGGGATAGTGTGGGGGGGAGGTTATGGGGTGTGCAGGGGTGGGAAGGGGATAGTGTGGGGGGAGGTTATGGGGTGTGCAAGGGTGGGAGGGGGACAGTGCAGGGGGAGGTTATGGGGTATGCAGGGTGGGGAAGGGGATAGTGTGGGGGGAGGTTATGGGGTGTGCAGGGGTGGGAAGAGGTTATGGCGGTGTGCAGTGGAGGGGTGCCAGGGAGAGGTTGGGGAGCATTTACCTTCCTCTTTGGTGCAGCCAGGACCCTGTACTGGGACACAGTTTGGGGTCCCCCACAGCTTGTCCTCCTAGGTGAGCCCCCAGGCCTGGTGCCAGCTGAGTGGTGGGAGGGGTGGCGGGCTGCAGGCTGGCCCCCCCAGAGCTTCTAGGCATCCTCTCCCGGGGCCAGAGACCTCCTGGGAAGGGTCCGCCCCGAGACTCCTGGTCCTGCCCGGCTGAGCGTGCGCCTCTCCTCTAGACTTGGGGTCTGCTGGGCATCTCCCCAGGGGCTGGGGGTTTCCTCCTGGGTCCCACTGGCTGCTGCCCCAGCCTCCAGGTCCCTGCTGGCTCCAGTCAGGGAGCTGCAGCCCGAGTCCCTGAGGGCCTCCTCAGAGCTGCCCAGGGGCATGGGGGTTCCGCAGCGCCTCCATGTATGACTCTCTGAACCAGCGTCGTGACTGCAGGTAAGTGGGGTGCCCCCGGGTGGCCGCCTCCTACTGCTTGGGCTGCCCAGGCCTGTGTGGAAGGTGAGGGCCCTGGGGCCGTCCTCCTGGTCCAGGGGGTCAGGGTCTCTCCCTGGCCCCCCACAGTTCTCAGGGGGCATCCGTGGACCCCACTCTGAGGGGCTGACCTTGATGAAGTCCCTGTCTGAGCTTCTAGACGGCATCCTGGGGCTTCCCAGCTCCGTTCTTTCTGGGTAAGGAAGGTGCCTGGGCTGGTCGCTGCCCGTATGCCGATGGCAGTAGTGGGGGGTCAGGGTGTCGGGGGAGGGGTGCTTCCCCGGAAATGGGGGCTTGCCATGGCCTGGGTAGGCACTGAGGCCTCTGAGGGGCTGCTGGGCAGGATGGCTCCAGGGCTGGGGACCAAGACAGGGTCAGTGACGTGGCTCCATGGCGCTCGGTGGATGGCCAAGCCCAAGGTCAGCAAGCAGGTTTGCAGGGGGATGCGGCTCTGCTCCCGGTTCACCCACTCCAGGAATACCCCGTAAAGACGCAGCCATACATGGCCTCAGGGATGGTGAGTTCTTCTGTGCTGCTGCCCAGCCGGGAGAGGCATTTTAAGACCAGTCTAGCTGACTGCTTCCCCGCCAACGTGACCTGCAGGTGGAATTCCCCGGGCTGGAGCGTCGACTCCGTGCAGGGACGCCAGCTGCACTACCACCTTCTCCTGGACGCACAGCGGCCAGCCTGGGTGCAGGAAGACCAGGCCCCTGTACCTGACCTGAGACGAGAGGAGGAAGGAGGTTAGTGGCGGGCAGGACCATGGCCTGGACCTCTCTGTGCTCTGAGTCTCCACCCCTCGGGGGAAGACCAGTGACTGAGCTCTCACAAGGAAAGGGTCTCACAGGGGGCTGGGGTGCCCTGTCCCTTGGACGTAAAACAGGTCATCTGAACTAGAAAATATGGGTTTCTCCCTTTGGTTCAGGGGTGAGTCAAAAAAGCAACTGTATAGCTCTTCCCATATAGTTGGGGGTAGGTGGGCAGGACAGGGGGAGGCCGCTTGAGGGCACAGGCACAGCCTGCCAGGTGCTTGGAAGGGTGAGTTGTCCCTCAGAGTGGTCCAGCCTGGGCAAGGGCTGGGCATCTACCCTTGCCCCTTAGCCCTGGTCAGGGCCACCCGATGGGGGGCTCCCTCCTTTACACTCCCGGAGTTCCCGTGGCTCCCTGCTGCTGCAGACGCTGCCTCAGTGAGGGGTGCAGGTGCCCCATGCTGGTGAATTTCACTTCAGTGTTTTCTCTGTTCCCTTTGAAGAGCTGAGATCCCACCCCATTTACAATTGTGTGCTTTGACTATTTTCATCCAAATGATTTCATTAGCATTTGGGAGCCCCCTGGTACCACCATTCCGCTGTCTGTCCCTGTGAATCTGACTACTTCATACAAGTGGAATCACACAGCATCTGTCCTGACAGCATTGGCTCCAGCCAGGCAGCACAATATCCTCAAGCTTTATCCACACTGTATGTAGTGTGTGCATTGGAACTGCACTCCTTTTGAAGGTTGAATAATATTCCATTCTGGTTTATGCCACGTTTTGTTTATGTATTCACCCATCCACGAACGCTGGGGTTGTTTCCACTTTTGTCTACTGTGAATGCTGCTGCTATGAACATGGGTGTACACACATGTTTAAATCCTGATTTCAGTTCTTCTGGGCAGGTACCCAGACACGGAACTGCTGGATTCTATGGTGATTCTGCATTCACCCTTTTGAAGAACTGTTTCCACATCAGCTGCACCATTTCACGTCCTCACCGACCAGCAGGAGGACCCCAATTCTCCACATCGTTGGAAGCGTGTGCTTCCCAGCAGTTTTCTCCTTTAATAGCGGCTACCACGATGGATGGGAAGTGGCATCTAACAGGGTTTCTCGTGTTTCCCTCATGATTATGACGTGGAGCATCTTTTCATGTGCTTTCTGGCCGCTGGTATATTTCTCTGGAGAAGTACCTGCTCAGTCCTCTGCCCATTTTTGAGTTGCGTTATTTTTGTTGTTGAGCTTTCGGAGTTCTTTGTTGTTCTGGATACTAATCCCTTATCAGATACACAATGTGCAAATATTTCCCCCATTCTGAGGGCTGCTTTTTTCCTGTGTCAATAAGGCCTTTTTTATGCAATCATGCCCTTTTTAAAAGTTGGATGAAGCCTAATGTATTTTTCACTTTTGATGGCTGTGCTTTTGGTGTCATAGCTAAGAAATCTTTGCCAAATCTATGTCATGAAGCTTTTCCTCTATGTTTTATTCTAAGAGTTTGATAATTTTAGTTCTGACAGTTAGGTCTTTGATCCATTTTGAATGAATTTTGTAAATGGGGTTTAGGTAAGGGTCTTACTTCATTCTTTTGCATGTGGATATCCAGTTTTCCAAGCAACACTGATTTAAAAGACTGTCCTTTCCTCAGTGAATAGTCTTGGCACTCCTATAGCACATCACTTAGCCATGAATGTGGGGGTTTATTACTGGGCTCTCTATTCCACTCCACTGGTCAAGGTGTCTGTTTTTATGCCAGTGTCACACTGCTTTAGTCACCGTAGCTTTGTACTAAATTTTAATATCAGGAAGTGTGAGTCTGCCAACTTTTTAGCTCTTCTTCAAGACTGTTTTGGCTATTTGGGCATCTCCTGAGATTCCACATGAATTTTAAGATGGGCTTTTCTATTTCTGCCAAAAACAGCATGAGACTTATACTGTAGATCACTTTGGGTAGTATGGACATTTTACAATATTAACTCTTCCAATCCATGAACATGGGACATGTTTACATTTATTTATGTCTTCTTTAATTTCTTTCAGCAATGTTTTGTATTTTCAGTGAACAAGTCTTTTACCTTTTTAGTTAAATTTATTCCTAGGTATTTCATTCTTTTTAATGCTATTATAAATGAAATTATTTTCTTAATCTTTGGATTGCTCATTGTTAGTATATAGAATCACAACAGATTTTTGTGTGTTGATTTTGTATTCTCCAATTTTGATGAATTATTTCTAACAAGTTTCTCTCTCTCTCTCTCTCAACTGAGTCTCGCTCTGTTGCCCAGGCTGGAGTGCAGTGGCACAATCTTGGCTCACTGCAAACTCAGCCTTCCAGCTTCAAGTGATTCTCATGCCTCAGCCATCTGAGTAGCTGGGACCACAGGCACACACCACCATACCTGGCTAATTTTTGTATTTTTAGTAGAGAGGAGGTTTCACCATGTTGGTTGGTCTTGAACTCCTGACCTCAAGTGATCCACCTGCCTCAGCTTCCCAAAGTGCTGGGATTACAGGCATGACCCACCATGCCTGGCCTTTTTTTTTCCATTTCAGTAGGATTTTTTTAAAGAACAGGGAGGTGTTTGGTTACATGAGTAAGTTCTTCAGTGGTGATTTCTGAGATTTTGGTGCACCCATCACAGTGCAGAGTGTATCCAATGTGTGGTCTGTTATCCCTCACCACCCCCTAACCTTTTCCACGAGTCCACAGTATTATTCTTATGGCTTTGCATCCTCATAGCTTAACTCCTGCTTATGAGAGAACATACAATGTCTGGTTTTTCATTCCTGGTTATATCACTTAGAATAACGGTCTCCACTTCCATCCAGGTTGCTGTGAATGCTATTATTTTGTTCCTATTTATGGCTGAGTAGTATTCCATCATATATGTATACACACACACACACACACACACACACACATATACACACACACACACACCCCCCTCATATTTTCCACTCTTTGGCTGATGGGCATTTAGGCTGGTTTCATATTTTTGCAATTGCAAATTGTGCTGCTATAAACATGTATGTGCCAAGTGTCTTTTTTGTGTAATGACTTCTTAGTGGGATTGCTGGATTAAATGGTAGATCTACTTTTAGTTTTTTAAGGAATCTCCACACTGTTTTCCATAGTGGTTGTACTAGTTTACATTCCCACCAACTGTAAAAGTGTTTCCTTTTACCACATCCATGCCAACACACGTTATTTATTTGTTTTTTATTATGGCCATTCTTGCATGAGTAAGGTGGTATCACACTGCGGTTCTGATTTGCATTTCCCTGATAATTAGCAATGTTGAACATTTTTTCATATGTTTGTTGGCCATCTGCATATCTTCTTTGGGAATTGTCTATTCATGTCCTTAGCCCAAGCCCACTTTTTGATGGGATTTTTTTTTTCTTGTTGATTTGTTTGAGTTCCTTGTAGATTCTTGATATTAGGCAAGAGAAAAAAATAAAGGGCATGCAAATCAGTACAAAGGAAGTCAAAGTGTCGCTTTTTGCTGATGACACACAGTCATATACATAGAACACTCTAAAGATTCATCCAGAAAGCTCCTAGAACTGGCAAATGAATTCAGCAAAGTTTCAGGAAACAAAATTAATGTACATAAATCAGTAGCTCTGCTATATACCAACAATGACCAAGCTAAGAATCAAATTAATAACTCAACCCCTTTTACAATAGCTGCAAAAAAATTAAAATGCTTAGGAATATACCTAAGTATTTTTCACCAAGGAGGTGAAACGCCTCTACAAGGAAAACTACAAAACACCACTGAAAGAAATCACAGATGACACAAACACATGGAAACACATCCCATGTTCATGAATGGGTAGAACCAATATTGTGAAAATGACCATACTGCCTAAAGTAATCTACAAATTCAATGCAATTCCCATTAAAATACCACCATTATTACTGACAGAACTAGAAAAAACCATCCTAAATTCACATGGAACCAAGAAAGACCACACACAGCTAAAGCAAGACTAAGCAAAAAGAACAAATCTGGGGGTATCACATCACCCAAATTCAAAGTATGCTAGAAGGCCAGAGTCATCAAAACAGCATGGTACTGGTGTAAAAACAGACTTACAGATCAACAGAACAGAATAGAGAACCCAGAAATAAATCCAGATACTTACAGCGAGCTGATCTTCCACAAAGCAAACAAAAACATCAAGTGGGGAAAGGACACTTTATTCAACAAATGGTGCTGGGATGATCCACAAGCCACATGCAGGAATGAAGCTGGATCCTCATCCCTCACCTTATACAAATATCAACTCAAGATGGATCAAAGACTGAAATCTAAGACCTGAAACCATAAAGATTCTAAAAGATAATATCAGAAAAACCTTTCTAGACATTGGCTCAGGCAAAAACTTCATGACCAAGAACCCAAAAACAAATGCAACAAAAACAAAGATAAACAGATGAGCCTTCATTAAAGTCAAAAGCTTCTGCACAGCAAAATAAATAATCAGCAGATGACCCGCAAGGTACAAGAGAATCTTTGCAATCTACACATCCAACAAAGGGCTAATAGCTAAACTTTTTATAAAATCTTCAGGGTTTTCCACATATAAGATTCATGTCATCTACACACTGTTAATTTTACTTCTTAATTTCCAGTTCAGATGCCTTTTACTCTTTTTTTCCTTGGGTAACTACTCTAGGAAGAACTTCAAATACCATGTTGAATAGAAGTGGTGAAAGTGGGCATCCCTGTCTTATTCCTGATCTCAGAGGAAAAGCTTTCAGTCTCCCACCACTGAGGGCAATATTCGTTGTGGGTTTTACATACATGGCTTTAATTATGTTGAGATAGTTTCCTTTTTTTTCCTAAGATATTTTATCATGAAAGGGTGTTGAATTTTGTCAAATGCTTTTGCTGTGTCAACTGAGATGATGAGAAGCAGCTTCTTCAGGGGAACTTGCACCGAGTGGCATCAGCTGTGATTTCATCATAATGTGCACAACAAGAGCTACTGAACAATGACAAGCGCATTCCGAGTGGAATGTACATCGAGGCTTTGAAAAGGACACAAATACAGAAAGAACACTGTTCTTCTTCGCCCCAATACAGTTCACAATTCTGTGGTTCCCCTTGGCCAAACCTGCCATGGTTTAGATTGTAAATCTTTTGGCTACCCTGTTATTGCTACCAAATTAGACCAGATGCTATAAATCTTGTTGTCATGTTCTGAATCGTTCCAGTCCTGAGAAAGCTGTGGATCACACAGGGTAAATCTTTCTCTCTTTTTGATGCTTCTCTCAAGGGGTGCATTCAAGTTGTTTGCACACAGTATTAAGGAGAGTGTCAGAACCAAAGTTTTCTTATTCAAAGGGAGGGCACTGGACTTCACTGTTCAAGAGCTGGAGCTCAGCTGCTAAAAATAAGCATAGTCTTTATTTATAATGAGCTTTCACAAAGCTGTCCAGGAGCCTGAAACTTCTGAGATAAGTAATAGGTTTCGATCATAACAAAGGTACATCACACCGGGTATTTATTTCAATATTCCCAAAGGTTCATCTTCGTTCTGGGCAATGGGGCAGGCGACCTCCCAGGGCATAAGTGGGTGCTAACGGTGAGCTTCCCTCTACTGTGATATGAAACAAATTTACACTCCTTTTTCGGCTTAATATTATTTAATTACCATTTCCTTATATATTTTTTAAATGGTAAATTGTAACATCTCTTCTGTAAATTATCTCTTCCAGTCTGACAATTTTTCTATTGGGCTCTCAGTGTTTCACTTATTTTTATAAGCTCTCTGCAAAGACAATGTAAAGAATAGCTTTTATTTGGTTTTTCCTTCTGATGATTTTGAAGCATAAATTTTCTAGATCAATCAATTTCCTTCTCTCTGTGATGTCACTCTTTGCTCAAGCCAAGTCAGTCTGTCCTTTCCTGATGAGAAAGTACGTTCCTGGCCGGGCGCGGTGGCTCATACCTGTAATCCCAGCACCCGTTCCTGGCTGGGCGCGGTGGCTCACACCTGTAATCCCAGCACCCGTTCCTGGCTGGGCGCGGTGGCTCACACCTGTAATCCCAGCACCTTGGGAAGCCGAGGTGGGTGGATCACAAGGTCAGGAGATCAAGACCATCTGGCCAACATGGTGAAACTACATCACTACTAAAAATACAAAAATTAGCTGGGCATGGTGGCGTGTGCCTGTAATCCCAGCTATTCAGGAGGATGAGGCAGGAGAATCGCCTGAACCAGGGGAGTCAGAGGTTGCAGTGAACAGAGATTGCGCCACTGCACTCCAGCTTGGGCAACAGAGCAAGACTCTATCTCAAAAAAAGGAAAAAAAACAAAAAAAGAAAGTATGTTCCTTCTTCTCTCTCTCCATATTCACTCTGACTCATCTGGATTTAATTTGGTCTTGGCTGGGAAAACCTACACAGACATCTTCCTCAGTGACCTATGAGAATGTATGACCCTTTTTTCTTTTTTTTTTTTGAGATGGAGTCTCACCCTGTTGCCCAGGCTGGAGTGCAGTGGCGTGATCTCGGCTCACTGCAACCTCCTGCTCCTGGGTTCAAGTGATTCTCCTGCCTCAGCCTCCTGAGTAGCAGGGATTCCAGGCGCGTGCCACTGTGCCCAACTAATTTTTGTATTTTTAGTAGAGACAGGGTTTTACCATGTTGGCCCGGCTGGTCTCGAACTCCTGACCTCATGATCCACCTGCCTCGGCCTCCCAAAGTGCTGGGATTACAGGTGTGAGCCACCATGCCTAGCCCATAGCTCTTATTAACCCTTGTTGATGAAAAAAGCCGAGCTCTGAGCCAAATGTAAGTGACCACCACCTGGCGTACACGCTCAAGAGATCCTGAGAATGTGTGCCTGAGTTGGTCTAGTTACAGCTTGGTTTTATACATCTTTGGGAGATTGAAGTTACTGGAAAAGACATAAGTCAATACACGTAAGGCATGTACTGGATCCACCCAGAAAGGCAGGACATCTCAAAGTTGGAGGGTGGGGGCGGTGAACTCAGAAATTTTCTGATTGGCAGTTAGTTGAAAGAGGTTAGCTCTGCCTAAAGAAGTGATGTCAGCAGAAAGAAACACTTGAGTTCTGTGAAGAAGGTCACTGGTAGCTTGATGGGGATAGCGTTGAATCTGTAAATTACTTTGGGCAGTATGGCCATTTTCACAATATTGATTCTTCCTAACCATGAGCATGGAATGTTCTCCATCTGTTTGTGTCCTCTTATTTCCTTGAGCAGTGGTTTGTAGTTCTCCTCTAAGAGATCCTTTACAATCTTTGCTAGTTGTATTCCTAGGTATTTTATTCTCTTTGTAGCAATTGTGAATGGGAGTTCGTTCTTGATTTGGCTCTCTTTAAGTCTGTTATTGGTGTATAGGAATGCTTGTGATTTCTGCACATTGATTTTGTATCCTGAGACTTTGCTGAAGTTGCTTATCAGTTTCAGGAGATTTTGGGCTGAGATGATGGGGTCTTCTAATATACAATCATGTCGTCTGCAAATAGAGACAATTTGACTTCCTCCTTTCCTATTTGAATACCCTTTATTTCTTTTTCTTGCCTGATTGCTCTGGCTAGAACTTCCAACACTGTATTGAATAGGAGTGGTGAGAGAGGGCATCCTTGTCTAGTGCCAGATTTCAAAGGGAATGCTTCCAGTTTCTGCCCATTCAGTATGATATTGGCTGTTGGTTTGTCGTAAATAGCTTTTATTATTTTGAGATACGTTCCATCAATACCTAGTTTATTGAGGGTTTTTAGCATAAAGGGCTACTGAATTTTGTCAAAGGCCTTCTCTGCATCAATTGAGATAATCATGTGGTTTTTGTCTTTGGTTCTGTTTATGTGGTGATTACGTTTATAGACTTGTGTATATTGAACCAGCCTTGCATATCCGGGATGAGCCTACTGATCATGGTGGACAAGCTTTTTGATGTGCTGTTGCAATTGGTTTGCCAGTATTTTATTGAAGATTTTTGCATCTATGTTCATCATGGATATTGGCCTGAAGTCCACCTTAAGCTTCATATGGAACCAAAGAGAGCCCGCATAGCCAAGTCAATTCTAAGCAAAAAGAACAAAGCTGGAGGCATCACATTACTGGACTTCAAACTATACTACAAGGCTACAGTAATCAAAACAGCATGGTACTGGTACCAAAACAGAGATATAGACCAATGGAACAGAACAGAGGCCTCGGAGGCAACACCACACATCTACAACCATCCGATCTTTGACAAATCTGACAAAAACAAGCAATGGGGAAAGGATTCCCTGTTTAATAAATGGTGTTGGGAAAACTGGCTACCCATGAGCAGAAAGCAGAAACTGGACCCCTTCCTGACACCTTACACAAAAATTAACTCCAGATGGATTAAAAACTTAAACATAAGACCTAACACCATAAAAACCCTAGAAGAAAATCTAGGCAAAACCATTCAGGACACAGGCGTAGGCAAGGACTTCATGATTAAAACACCAAAAGCATTGGAAACAAAAGCCAAAATAGACAAATGGGACCTAATCAAACTCCACAGCTTCAGCACAGCAAAAGAAACAATCAATAGAGTAAATCGGCAACCAACAGAATGGGAAAAAATTTTTGAAATCTACCCATCTGACAAAGGGCTAACATCCAGAATCTACAAAGAACTAAAACAGATTTAAAAGAAAAAAACAAACAAGCCCATTCAAAAGTGGGTGAAGGATATGAACAGACACTGTACAAAAGAAGACATAGATGAGGCCAACAAACATATGAAAAAATGCTCATCATCACTGGTCATTAGAAAAATGCAAATCAAAATTATATTGAGATACCATCTCACGCCAGTAGAATGGCGATCATTAAAAAAATCTGGGAGACAACAGACGCTGGAGAGGATGTGGAGAAATAGGAACGCTTTTACACTGTGGGTGGGAGTGTAAATTAGTTCAACCATTGTGGAAGACAGTGTGGCGATTCCTCAAGGACCTAGAAATAGAAATTCCATTTGACCCAGCAATCCCATTACTGGGTATATATCCAAAGGATTATAAATCGTTCTGCTATTAGGACACATGCACACGAATGTTAACTGCAGCACTGTTTACAATAGCAAAGGCTTGGAACCAACCCAAATGCCCATCAATGATAGACTGGATAGGGAAAATGTGGCACATATACACCATGGAATATTATGCAGCCATCAAAAACGATGAGTTCGTGTCCTTTGTAGGGACATGGATGAACCTGGAAACCATCATTCTCAGCAAACTGACACAAGACAGAAAATCAAACACTGCATGTTCTCACTCATAGGCGGGTGTTGAACAATGAGAACACATGGACACAGGGAGGGGAGCATCACACACTGGGGTCTGTGGCGGGGGAACTAGGGAGGGACAGCTAGGGGTGGGGAGTTGGGGGAGGGATAATATGGGGAGAAATGCCAGATATAGGTGATGGGGGAGGAAGGCAGCAAATCACACTGCCATGTGTGTACCTATGCAACAATCCTGCATGTTCTTCACATGTACCCCAAAACCTAAAATGCAATAAAAAATATATATATATGTATATACAAAATTTGGTGTCTTATTGCGACAGAATCTGTTTTGTCAGTCTTGATCCCTATTTTCATACTAATGCTGGCCAGCCGTGCCTAAACTCCAAGGGGAGGGTATGACAAGGCCTGTCCGACCCCCCCTTCTCCTGGCCTGAACTCGCTCTTCCAGTTTCTTTGGGATCCCATTGGCTGTTCAGTCGGTCGGGGGACTTAGAATTTCATGTCTGGTTTACACCTTTATAGTTAGTCCTGTTACTAGATAACTGCTCTCCGAATGAAGCCCTCCTGATTAAATTTCTGTGTGGTTTTTGTCTCTTGACAGGACGCTCCTGAGTACAGGGGCCCCAGACATGATCGGCTGAATTGAAGAGCCCACCTTCTTTCTTGGGTTAACCACACCTGTACTGTGTTGTCTTACAGTACCTTGAAAATGCAGCAAGAATTTAAAAACCTTAAGGAAGAAATATGAATGTAGAACTTGTCTAGATTTTTTTTTTCAAAATATCCCAGTTGTGAGGAAGATTCTGGAAGATGGAGGAGTGGGAGGCACCAGCAGTGTGCCCCCCCCATCTGGACAACGGCAGAATCTGCCTGAGGTAACCACTCCGAACTCTGGAGTCTACGAAATGCAGGAATGGCAAATTGTGGTTGATTGTGGTCAACTGCAGGTCTTGGCCCAGCAGGCAGCCCCACCTCTCCCCCACCCAGACCCCACCTCCAGCCCCTCAGGCAGCTGTGCACGTGCTCCTGAAGCATCCTGCAGGCAGCTTGCAAGAACCAGTGTGGCCAAAAAACGCCAAGAAACAAAACAGAAACCCCTGCATCCAAGTACAGTGGATCGGTGCTGAGAACTAAGGTCCAATCTTTTAATCCTGCCTAACTGCCTGTCTGAGGGCTCTGGGGAGTCATGCCCCACAAACCATAAATTCTCATCATGTGGGTTTTATTTAACCCTATATATCATGACTTATTTTCCAATCTGACTAAGGCATAACATCATGTGACAAAGAAGAAAGTCAAAATATTTTACCCCAAAATATATTTCTTTGCCATATTTTGAAATGGTCCTGCAAAGCTGTCCTTTGTGGGGGGGAAATCTGCATCTGTAAAGAATCTGTTAACATGGCTAGATCTTTTTCTTCCAGGGCCTCCCAATCCTGAAGAGATTAACTAAAATCTAGCACCTTTTAAAGGTCTGAATAGGAAACTTTTGTCATCCATTGTCCCTAAGGGCAGCCACTAAAAGACTTCAAAAGAACCTTGGTCTCCACAATCTTTTATCTAAGTTGAATCTTTCCTTTCTAGTGATCCCAGGTCTTTAGACGAACTCACCAGTTGTCAACCAGAAAAGGTTGAAATTCACCAAACCCCCTTTACTTGTCCTGCCTTTCTGGACCAAACCAATGCATTTCTGAAATGCTTTTGATTGATGTCTCAACATCCCTAAAATGTATAAAACCAAGCTGCACCCTGGCCACCTCAGGCACATGTGGATCTCCCGAGGGCTGTGTCACGGGCCACGGTCACTCGTATTTGGCTCAGAATAAATCTATTCAAATATTTTACACAGTTTCACTCTTTTCGTTAACCGTGCTCTCATCAGTGCTGCTCCGACCAGAGGTGCAGACAGAGGCCCAGGAGCAATGACGCTGCATGTTCCCACTACTCAACGCCGCCCCACCCCTGCCACTGAGGTGACTTCCAGGGGGTTGAAAGGTGGTGCCCTTTAGCCCCCACTTTCATTTTTCTCTCTTCCCCTTTTGAGAGTCAGACATTAAAGACTAGGACACTTTAAAAAACTGCATATACAAGGAAAATTAGAAAATGACCATGTAAGCTCAGAGAAAGGAACAGGCTCAGAAGGAACTGAAATGACCTTAAGTTTACACCTCAGGCTGGGTCTTGGCACAGAGGCAGCCTATAATAATAATAAGAAAAACCCAAACAATAAACGGAAACAATGATATAGAAGTTAAGAAGAAATTATTTAGGCAGATAGGGTAAGAAAGTCCTTAGTAAAGTTTCCTTTGAATAAAAAGCAGCCCCCAAATCATTCTCTTTTATAACAAAAAACAGCCTATAAAATCGAGCTGCAGACAGACAAGCAAGCTGGAAGTTTCCTGTAATCTCAACTACTCGGGAAGCTGAGGCAGGAGAATTGCTTGAACCCAGGAGGCGGAGGTTGCAGTGAGCCAAGATCACGCCACTGCACTCTAGTCTGGGTGACAGAGCAAGAGTCTCAAAAAAAAAAAAAAAAAAAAAAAATCTCTTAACCAAAAGCCTGGAACTGATGGCTTCACTGGTGAATTTTACTAAACATTTAAAGAAGAATACCATCCCTTCTCTAATTTTTCCAAAAAATTAAAGAGGAAGAAATACTTCCTAACTCATTCTAAGAAGCATTACCAAGATATCAGACAAAAGAAAAATAAGAGACCAATATCCCCTATGGACATTGTAGTCTTCTCTACCCATGGATTACTCAGAAATACCTCATTTCCAAGTATTTTGTGAGTTTCCAGTTATCTCTTTTACATGATTGAGCTTTGATTTAATAACACTGTGGTCAGAAAGAAAACTCTGTATGATCTCTGTCCTTAGAAAATTATTGATACTTTGAAAAAAATTATCTACAGCATGT
The DNA here is from genome assembly GCA_036589455.1 of Ateles fusciceps. Taxonomy (NCBI): domain Eukaryota; kingdom Metazoa; phylum Chordata; class Mammalia; order Primates; family Atelidae; genus Ateles; species Ateles fusciceps. The sequence goes on from JAZHEH010000586.1 coordinate 10,258,224, forward strand.
AGTTTATTTTGGGAAGTGTTGCATGTAAGCTTGAAAAGAATGTGCGTTCTGCATTTGTTGTGTGCAATGTTCTGTAAGTGTCAAATAGGTCAAGTTTTTTACTAATGTTCAGGTTTTTTACATTCTGAATGATTCTCTTCCCAATCGTTCTATGAGTTGCTGAGAGGAGAGTGTGAAAATCTACATTTACTGCTGTGACTTGTTTGGCTTTATGTATTTGAAGCTCTATTATTAGGCATTTTGTTGATAAATTCAGCCTTTGATTGCTACAAATCGCCCCATTTGTCTCTGGTAATACTCATTGTCTTGAAATCCTACTTATCTGATATTAATGCTGCCACATACGTTTCTTATGCTTAGTGGTATCTTTCCCATTCTTTTAGATTTCACCTTTGTGTGTCTTTGTATTGAAGTAAGGGCATTTGGCCAGGTGCAGCGGCTCACCTCGGCCTTGCAAGGTGCTGGAACTACAGGCACGATCATGTGAATGCACCAGCCCCATGTGACTGTAAGATTCTGAGATCTCTGTTTGCTTTCTAGTTCCACCCTTCAATTTCCACTTCCTCAGCAAAATTCCCTATAAGAGAATTACTTAGAGAAGATTATCCTGCATTCAAGGATTCTCCAGATTCTTCTCCGTGAGCCCAGAGGTTTCCTAAATATTGCTGATTTCTCCTTGTCTCAGCAAAGAAGGTCCTTCTCTGACAGGCCTGCTCCTGCTCCATCCTCTTCCGGCCTCGGGGACCAGCCCCAGGCAGGAAAGTGGCTTCTGTTATTTACTCATTGAGGGAGGCAGTGTCCTCCACAGTTTGGTTCTTTCAGGCGTTTCGTGTCCCTGCCTCTCGGATGGCTTTAAAGGAAGGTGCAGTTGTGCAGGCTTCTCTAGGGGACTCTTATTGCTTTGGTGGTAAAGGCCTTCACGTTCCTCTACATTGTAACTGGAAACAGGACACACCTGTTCTTTGACTCTAAATATTTTGACAATTTTCTTGGTGGTTTTGTCATCTTTTATTCAGCAGTACATGAACCCATTTATTCTGGAGGTTGCAAATTTTTTGTGTGTAAAAAATCAGACCTTGGAGATGGCCTTCAGCAGCAGGATATAAGTAACTCCTACAAGTCTAGCATTTCAATAATGGGACACTAGACATAAACAGGTTGAAACATTTCCAAACATTAAGGGTTTCTTGTTGATTTCCAGCTTTACTGCACTGTGGCCTTTAGATATAACTTCTTTGGTATTCATTGACACTTTCTGGATAAGGATTGATTCTGATAAGCATACACGTACACTTAAGAAGAATGTAGGCTGGGCATGGTGGTGCCCACCTGTAATTCCAGTGCTTTGGGAGGCCGAGGCAGGAGGATCACTTGAGCCCAGGAGTTCGAGACCAGCCTGGAAACATAGTGAAACCCTGTCTCTACAAAAAAATTTAAAAATAAAATAATTAGCCAGGTGTGGTGATGTAAACCTGTAGTCTAGCTACTCTGGGACGCTGAGGCAGGAGGATCGCTTGAGCCCAGGAGGTCAAGGCTGCAGTGAGCCGTGATCGTGCCACTGCACTCCAGCCTGGGTGACACAGTGAGACCCTGTTTCAAAAAAGGGGGGGGGGAGGGGGGAGGCGGAGGAAGAGGCGGAGGCGGAGGCGGAGGCGGAGGCGGAGAATGTGTTCTCTCCAATATTCGCTAATTGTACACCCTTGAGATAAATGTTTATAAATGGACAAGAATTTTGTAAGATTTTGGTTTGCTTTGGGAAGTGTTCCATGTATAGCTGGAAGGACATGGATTCTATAGTCGCTGGGCTCAGCACTCTACGTACGCCCCTTAGTGGAAAAGAGTTCGTCTGTTTAAATGTACATTCTGGCTGGGCGTGGTGGCTCAAGCCTGTAATCCCAGCACTTCGGGAGTCTGAGGCAGGCGGATCACGAGGTGAAGAGATCGAGACCATCCCGGCCAACATGGCGAAACCCCGTCTCTACTAAAAATACAAAAAAAATAGCTGGGCATGGTGCTGTGCACCTGTAGTCCCAGCTACCCGGGGAGGCTGAGGCAGGAGAATTGCTTGAACCAAGGAGGCGGAGGTTGCAGTGAGCCAAGATCACGCCACTGCACTCCAGCCTGGCGCCCGGCAACAGAATGAGACTCTGTCTCAAAATAAAATAAATAAATAAATAAATGTACATTCCAAGCAATGTGTGGTCGCTCACCCCGTCTGCTTTTGAGAGAGGCAGAATCTCCCACTGTCATTCTGGATTTCTCCTTGCAATTCTGTCCACTTACGTCTCACACATTTTCAGGCTATGCTGTTAGAGGTTCATAGAGGACGTCTTCCTGGCTGTCTGTTACTAGTAGCATTGCTGAATGATCTTCTTCAGATCCGACAGTGCACTCTGCCTGCTGATACTTGGCTATGAACATTGCTCCACTGGTGACCCTCTGGCTTGAATTTTCCGGTGTATGACTCTTAGGCCCAAGTCATGATACTGTGCTCGTCACTTCCCATGGCTTTGTCAGGGTTACTCCCTCCTGCTGTTGATTTCTATTTGATTGATTTCATTTCTTTTATTCTAATTCCCAGCTCCCTTCCGTCTCTCTTTTATGGAAATATCCTATTTCTATATTTCTGATTACTTTTCCCTAAATTTCTTTTCTTTTTTTTTTTAGACAGTCTCGCTCTGTCACCCAGGCTGGAGTACAGTGACACAATCTCGGCTCACTGTAACCTCTGCCTCCTGGGTTCAAGCGATTCTCCTGCCTCAGCCTCTCGAGTAGGTGGGACTGCAGGTGCCCGCCACCACACCCAGTTAGTTTTTGTATTTTTAGTAGATACGTGGTTTCGCCATGTTGGCCAGGCTGGTCTTGAACTCCTGATCTCAGCTGATCCTCCCGCCTCAGCCTCCCAAAGTGCTGGGATTACAGGCATGAGCTGCCACATCTGGCCCTTTTCCCTAAACTTCTCTAGACACATTTTTGTCCAAACTGTGATGAAACAAAGTGACAAATAACTTGTTAAGTGATGAAGCATGTCATTTATTTACTGAGGGTCAGGCCACAGTAATCACTGAAGTCTTCCATGACCATTTATCTCAATATTAATATATTTCCTAACCACATATTTTGATAATAGTGGATAAATGAATAAAAACAGAATTGAATTTATGTTAACTAGAACATGTTAAATAAACCATGAATTGAATTTATATTAACTAAAATATGTCATAGTAGTCAAGGTAAACGCATTTTTCTCGTTATAGAGATGAACAAATTTTTTTCATTCAAAAGCAAAAAGTAACATAAAGATCAAGCTGACTGTCCCTAAGTTGTGTGTTGTCCTTATTAAATACTAGTAAACATGCAACCGTATTAAAGTGCCATAATTCACATGACTTTTCCAGAAGATGAGCAGTTTTGTCGGTGGGGGAGAGAGAAGGTTTATGATTAAAATGAGAGGAAAAAGAAACTGCATAGGAAGAAGAAGGTGAAACGGGCAGCCTTTGAAAGCAGTCAGGAACTCTCAGATCTACCTAAAGCAGCATGGCTCCTGTGCTGTCGCTCAGTCTCCTGCCAGGCACCTGTTTCTTCCCCACATCAGTCAACATCTGTGAAACGTGCACCAGGTACCTGCTCATAGACAAAACATCTCCTGAAGAGACGACCTCACAGGAGGAATCAAACCGAGGTCGTGCCTGCCCCTCCCCAGCGCTGTCATTCTAACCAAAGACATTCCATGAGTCTAATAAGCCAGTGTGGCCCAGCCATAGTCTACAAACAACGCCCTAATTCACCTTCAGCGGAGAGCTCAGCGGTGCTGATCAACGGAGGCTGTGCTTTTTAGGACCCAGCCAGGTGCGTTCCAGGAGCTCGCTGCAACACACCCACAACGTGGCTCTCACTGCCGTTTCAGCCCGCCCTCAAGAACCGACAGCATAAACATACAAGAAATTCATCAAGTGGGACTTACCTGTACCTACAGAGGTATCTTGTTTTACTGTGTTCCAGCTAATTGAGCTTTGCAGATACTGCATTTTTCATGTACTAATGATTTGTGACCAATCTGTGTCTTGGTATAACATTTAGGAATTCTCACTAAATTCCGAACTCTTTCATTGTATCAGTTATGCTGATCTATAATCAGAGACCTTTGACACTACTATTGTAATGGTTTCGGTGTGCCATGAACCATGCTAATATAAGACAGCAAACTTAATCAATAAACGTCATGCGTGTCCTGACCGCCCCACTGACTTGGCGATTCCTCCGTCTCTTTCCCTTCCCTTGTGCCTCCCTATTCCCTCAGACACAACAACATTGAAATTACACTAAGTAATACCCCTGCAATGGCATCTAAACGTTCAGGTCAAAGGAAGAGCTAAACATCTCTTACGTTAAATCGAAAGTTAAAATGATTAATCTTAATGAAAAAGGTATGTTGAATGCCAAGCCAGCATCGTGACTGCTGCAGTGACCTAGTTCTAAGGTGCTCACTACAGTCCCTTCCAGGTGGGCCTGCTCTGTGACTGCTGCAGTGACCTAGTTCTAAGGTGCTCACTACAGTCTCTTCCAGGTGGGCCTGCTCTGTGACTGCTGCAGTGACCTAGTTCTAAGGTGCTCACTACAGTCTCTTCCAGGTGGGCCTGCTCTGTGACTGCTGCAGTGACCTAGTTCTAAGGTGCTCACTACAGTCCCTTCTAGGTGGGCCTGCTCTGTGACTGCTGTAATGACCTAGTTCTAAGGTGCTCACTACAGTCCCTTCCAGGTGGGCCTGCACTGTCACTGCTGCAGTGACCTAGCTCCGAGGTGCTTGCTGCAATCCCTTCCAGGTGGGCCTGCATGTGACTGCTGTAGTCACTTGGTTCTGAGTTGCTCACTCTGGAGAATGACTTGTTTCCTTCCTTAAGAGTGCAGTGAAAGTTTACTGGTGTTGGGGGACAAGAGGGCTCCACACACCCTGGCAAGCTCAAGAAACCCTTGTTTCTGGGACATGCAGCCTTGTTTGAGCCTTCTTTTGGGATGAGGGGGGAGGAGCCAGAAGTCAGAGGAAGGTACTGAGCCAGTGCCCTAATGGGCCCAGTTCCTGCCCTGCCAGGGAAAGGGCAGGTTCCTCCAGGTTGGGCAGTCTCAGAGCTACAGGGGAGGTACTCACACAGGCTTGCTGCTGCAGGTGCTGCAGGGTCCTCTTGGTTGGGAGCAGGAAGCTGGTGAGGCAGTGCAGCCTGTCCCCACTGTGGCACCTCTCGGCCACGCTCAACAGCTGCCAGAGCACCGTGGCTGCCGTGGCCTCAAAAGGTGGGTACAGGGCAGAGAGCGTGTTCTGGATATAGGCGACAAGAGATTCCAGATCCTGAAATGAAAGAGAGAATTCAGAAACTTTAAGGACATAACTCAGAACAAGTGCACACGACAGGCCAAGGCTGGCATTGAAGAATCCATGCTGAAGTCCCCCTGTACTGTGACTGGCATGATGTGAGTTAACTGAGAAAGACAAAAGGTGCAGGGGAGTACCCAGTGCAGGGTGAGCTCCTGCTGTTCTCCCCGTACTGTCCCATAGCAGAGGGGCAGGAGCGTCAGGCAGACTGGTGGCCCTGTCCTAGGCAGGGGCCCCATGTACCAGCAGTGTAAATGTGGAGACATTCCTATCACACTCACACTAAGGCACAGCCAAGCCCAGATGTGGGTAAGTTCCATCCCCTGCACCTGAACAGCACAGGGTTTTGGGGTGGGGCTGTGCAGTCCTGCGGGAGGGGTTCCTTCTGGCTCTCCTGGCTTCACATGAGAAGACACCCACTCGTGGGAAGGACAGAGCTGGTCCACGTGCCATTTTTTTTTCTCAGAAAACAAGTTCATCCACAGCCAATACATTTTAACTGTGTTGATGATTTTGTTTTCATTTAAATAGTACTGATGGCGAAACCCTCAGGACACCCCTTCTCAAGGTTGCTGAATTGTGGCCATTTGGCACCCTAAAAAAAGTATTGCCGGCCACCGGTTTCTGCTTGGCATTTTGGTGCAACGTGCTTTTATGAAGAGACATGATTCTCGTTTAAAAATGTGTAGTGCTGTTTTGGAGGAAACACTCCCCGAGGAAATACCACAGGGCTCCGGCGTGTGGGGGAAGAGCAGGACGGGGCTCCCGCGTGTGGGGAAGAGCAGGACGGGGCTCCCGCGTGTGGGGGAAGAGCAGGACGGGGCTCCCGCGTGTGGGGGAAGAGCAGCACGGGGTTCCCGTGTGTGGGGAAGAGCAGGACAGTGCAAGCCCAGGAAGTTAGAAATGGTGAAATCAGTTTTAACGGCACAGCAGCTACACGTGAGACACCTCTGAATAGCTAATCACACAGTTTCCTTAGGACCTTTAAAAGCTAAACATCCTAAGGAAACTGAAAATAAAACAGGGGCTCCTCCGGCCTGCAGTGGCAGAAGGCTCTGTCTTGTCGGCCGGGACTACAACTGGAGGTACCTGCAGCAGAGCTCAGCTTCTGGGGAGCAGCGTGACTCCGGGAAGGTCTGGCCTGGGCTCCCGTGTCCTGCATCTCAGGGGGCAGAGGCCCCCCGCCGGCCCTGCCACTCCAGGGGTCTGCTCCCTTCCCTGCACGCACTGGCTCATTCCCACCCACCTGACAGGGCCACTGACTTGTCGACAGGAGACGCTCTAAATCCAGTCTGAGTTAGTACAGAAGTGCTGATGTGATCCAGCTTCCAGAAACTCAGATCACACGCAAGCCACATAGCAAACCCGCAGTCCATGAGGAGGAGCGGCCAGTCTCAGCTGGGGGACAGAATCATCCCTGACGGGCACCAGGACGACTGTGCTTTGGGATTTGGGGCAAATGCTCAACTGACACAGGAGAGATGGGCAGGACGGAAGAGGAACGGGATCCAGGAAAGCCATCTTGAATGACCTGTTCTGCAGGAGCTGAAACGCCGACACTGGACCATCCCCGAGAGAGGCGTCCTCCTACTTCTCCGATGCCCAAATCCAGGCCCATTCCTCCCCTACCCTCACGTCTAGATGAGATGCGGTCAGCAGCCCAGAGCTGTCCACAGCTACCTTCTCCAGGGCCACCAACTGAATTGCCCGGCATGAGGAAGGTGGCTCCGTCAGGCCCTGGCCCTGCCTCTGCCTGATTCCACGGTGATTGGGGCAGGCCCCATGCTCCACTCAGGGGTCCCATCTGCACCCCTTCCTCAGAACGGCTCCCAGTGGGGCCACTCAGGGCCTGGGCCGGGCCAGAGCTGCCCCAGGGAAGCTGCCTGCAGCTCGAGAGTCTGGGCTAAGGCGTTGAGCAAGCCAAGTGAGCCATGAACCAGGCCTGTTCACAGCAGGCCTCATGTAGCCTTCGACTGCTCACGAGTCCTGTGTCCCTCAAGGGCAGAGTATGTGCTGTCTCCTGGCCTGGTGCACCTGCAGCACCCCGATTCTGGGAAGCACCTTTGGGGGTGTCACAACCAGATGACTGCTTTGATGAGGGAGCTGCAGTGTGTGTGCAGGACTCTGACAAAGTGTGAGCCTGGCCGGGCAGAGTGTGTGTGGGCAGAGGAACTGCCAGCTGTGTCCAGACCTCAGGCCCAGGAGAGGGAGCAGACACAGGTCAGGGACCTACAAGCGCACATCTACCAGCTCAGCCCAGTCTCTTGCCTTCACAAAACTCAGGATTCTTGTTTCTGCCAAATGTAGAAATGCATGCTGACTTCAAACCCGAAGGTCTTCCGGTTTATGAGATCTGAGCCTCACTGAAGCAGACCATGTGGGTGTGTGCACGTGTGCTGCAGAGCGGCCAGTGTGTGCACGTGTGCTATAGAGTGCCTGGTGTGTGCACGTATACTGCAGACCGTGGGTGTGTGCCCCTGTACTGCAGACTGCGTGGGTGTGTGCACCTGTACTGCAGACTGTGTTGGTGTGTGCACATGTGCTGTAGAGTGCCCGGCGTGTGCGTGTGTACTACAGACTGCGTGGGTGTGTGCACATGTGCTGTAGAGTGCCCGGTGTGTGCACATGTGCTGTAGAGTGCCTGGTGTGTGCACGTGTACTGCAGACTGTGTGGGTGTGTGCACCTGTACTGCAGACTGTGTTGGTGTGTGCACATGTGCTGTAGAGTGCCTGGCGTGTGCGTGTGTACTACAGACTGCGTGGGTGTGTGCACGTGTACTGCAGACTGCATGGGTGTGTGCACGTGTACTACAGACTGAGTGGGTGTGTGCACGTGTGCTGTAGAGTGCCCGGTGTGTGCACGTGTACTGCAGACTGCGTGGGTGTGTGCACCTGTGCTGCAGATTGTGTTGGTGTGTGTACGTGTGCTGTGGAGTGCCCGGCGTGTGCGTGTGTACCGCAGACTGCGTGTGTGTGCACGTGTACTACAGACTGCGTGGGTGTGTGCACCTGTGCTGTAGAGTGCCTGGTGTGTGCACGTGTACTGCAGACTGCGTGGGTGTGCACCTGTGCTGTAGAGTGCCCGGTGTGTGCACGTGTGCTGCAGACTGCGTGGGTGTGTGCACGTGTACTACAGACTGCGTGGGTGTGTGCACGTGTACTGCAGACTGCATGGGTGTGTGCACGTGTGCTGCAGACTGCGTGGGTGTGTGCACGTGTGCTGCAGACTGCGTGGGTGTGTGCACCTGTGCTGCAGATCGTCTGGAGTAGTTCTGGTGCCCGTCGGTCCTTCAGCACTTTGCTGAGCTTTGCCTTGAACTCTGTGCAATCACTTGGCCGATGGGACAGGGGCAGTAGAACAGGAATGGAAGAGGGTGTCTGAAAACCCATTTTAAAGCTTCACTCTTCAATGAAAGATTTTCCCAATTAACTTTAAAAATTTTATTGAAACGAGGGTGACATTTTAAAGTCAAGATGCTGCTTTCTCACCCTATCTGCACTTCCTGGCTCACAGCTCCACACCCACAGGGGACACAGCCCGGCCCCACCCCGACTTCTGTGTCACCCGTGGTTAGCGGGTCCCTATGCTGCAGCCCAGGGCCTGACACCTGGAGTGGGGGAGCGTGGGAGGTACCTGTCACCCAGAAACTTTTAATTCACTGCTGTGGCCTTTGCCTCTGGCCAGATTCCTTTTTGAGACGAAGTCTTGCTCTGTCACCCAGGCTGGAGTGCAGTGGTGTAATCTCTGCTCACTGCAACATCCACCTCCTGGGTTCAAGCAATTCTCCTGCCTCAGCCTCCCAAGTAGCTGGGATTACAGGTGTGTGCCATCACTAACTGTGCGCAGCTAATTTTTGTATTTTTAGTAGAGACGGTGTTTCACCATGCTGGCCAGGCTGATCTCAAACTCCTGACCTCACGATCCACCTACAAAAAAGCAGGACATCTGTGGGCAGCAGACATCCGTGGCTCCTTCAAGCAGGGTCCCCAGGGACAGCAGGGGGTGCCCACACTACCCCACTCTGCCCCAGTTCCCATCAATGGCCACTTTCTCAGTGCAGCAGGGCGGTGAGTGAGAAGGCCCGGCATGAAACCCACACCCCCAGGAGGCTCACTCTGGCTACCACCTGGTCACAGCCGCTCAGGCCCATCGGGGCCCAGTGATGGCTCCTGGCATCCGGCCCAGGTGCCTGTGCCCATCTCTGGTTTCCTGTCTGTGCAGACTCAGAAACTACCATTGAATCAAAACCTGTCTAGGAAGCCTCGTTCCAAACAGCATTTGGTATCAGGCTGGTCTGTATACACCAGCCCTGCTTTCCAATCAGGCTACTGTGTATTCTTGACTCTCTCCGCTGGGGGAGACTGAAGATGCTTCTAAAGCTAAAGGTTCTGTTGGCCCAAAGTTGGTACAAGAGGGTGCCAGGAAGGAAGGATGGCAAGAGGGAAGGAGGGAACGTGCTTTGCCTCCCTGGGTTTCCGTTCTATATTCTTTGAAGAGTTCAGCCAATCACCAAAAGCCACATCATCCCCGATTCCTAACGCACTGACTTTATCACCTAAGTAGATTTAGAAAGATTCCCAGGTCCTGGTGAAAGCTTCACCCAGCAAACGTCTTGCTCCCCCAAAATGATTTTCCGATTCCCATATCCAACCCAGTCCACATGTGAAGCCCACTGGAGACGCAGGCCCTGGCTGCAGGGGGTGGCTGACTGCTTCAGAGTCTGGGGTCAAGCTGGGTGCCTCTGTTCTGAGCCTCTGTCTCCTCATTCCCCGAGCCCATGTCGTGACTGCGCTGGAAAGGTACTGCTCCACTCCACCACACTCCGATTCCTATCTCCCTGAAGCCCAGGTATACACACCTGGCACACCTGGACCCAGGCTGCTGCCCCAGCCCCACCCGGATCACTGGATTGGGAGTTACTGGGGCCATATGGTGATGCAGGCTGCTCTCAGATGAGCCCCATTGAGGTCTAGCCAGAGCTCCTGGCCACATCAGGGCAAGTCCAGTGCAGGCCTCAGCTCAGTTCCCTCCTCACTGACACATGCCCACCAAGCCTGTGCCCAGGGCAACTCCCGCCCTCCAAGATGCACAGGCCAGGGTGAGGCCAGACCCAGGGTGGAGGTGGGCAGGTGGGGATCCCAGGGTGAGCCCTCAGCAGTGCCCAGCATCCAGGCCAGCTTCCTGGAAGAAGGGGCATCTGAGCAGGGCCTGAAGCTGAGAAGGTCTCATTGTGTGAGCAGATGGGGGAAGGGAGCACCTGAGACTCCCCAGTGAACCATCAGCCAGGAATGCCCAGGTTCACTGGAGGCTCAGGGGCAACGTCATGGAACTTACAACGGCAGGACAGGGTAGAGCCATGGCCTGGGTGTCCAGAGCAGAAGAGAGCAGTGGACCCCAGAGGGGCCAAGCATGGGGTCTGTGGGGGCCAGGGTCCCTGGCGGGCAAACATCAAGCAGGCCCTGGCCCGTGGGCCCCAGGGGCTGTGCCTGACGGTACGTGTGGCTGTCTCAGCAGGGCTGGCACCCTTCTCCAGCAGGCAGAGGTGGGCAGGACCTGGAGTGGCGTCACAGTTGGCTGAACATTAATAATAAGCCATTATGCCCAGCCCTAAAGCCTGAGAGAGGTGGGTCTGCACCAGCACGTCCCAGCGGGCGGCCCCCGAAGCTGCACATTCCAGCCTCTTCCCACGTCAGCATTTGCCAGACCTTGGCGGGAAGAGAATCGGGTCAGAACTGCACCGTGCCCATGAGTCTCCACACGTGGGCATGCCTAGAGTACCTCCACACCTGCACACACACACACACAGACACACAACACAGAACTGTACCCTGCATCTCTCTCAGCGCACACACACACACTCAAACTGCACGCGGCACCTGAGTCTCCCTGTGTGCACACACATCCACACACACACACACAGAAACTGCACACAGCACCTCGGTCTCCCTGTGGGTACACAATGCACATACACACTCAAACTGCACACAGCACCTAGGTCTCCCTGTGGGTACACACATGTACACACACACTCAGAAGCTGCATGCGGCACCTGGGTCTCCCTGTGGGCACACACACGTACACACACACACTCAGAGGCTGCACGCGGCACCCAGGTCTCCCTGTGGCTACCTACTCTCCTCCCACCCCTGCCTGTGCACCCACCCTGGGCTCTGGCTCTTACTTCCACACCAAAATCTGCTCTCAGCCTTCACCCTGCTACAAGAGGAGCCACTCATGAATTTAGCGATGCACGGAGCTTGCAGAGCGAGGTCCTGAGAAAACCTCTCACTTAAATTTGTTTCGGGTTTTGAAATGTGAGCACACTGTAGACAATTTTAAGTGCAGTTTTACATGTTCACAAAATTGGCCACCAAATACTGTTGGCAGATTTTTCTGCCAAACTAAGAACAAAATACCTTGAAACAAATAAAATTGCAAGCATTTAAAAATAACTCCATTTAGACCTAAGGTAATTTCTACCATGAAATCTAAACAGCAAAATTTTCATCCGAGGATTGGAAGTATCTTCTGCTGGACGGGGTGGGCTGCCAGCCCCGGGGACGGACCCCACCTGACCAGACGCCCTTCCTGGACAGCAGAGTACTCGTGCTCTCCTCAAGGAACTGAAAATAGGAGGAGAGCCACCGTTCTGAACAGTTCAGCTATTCACAGTTCTCTCACACTCAAAACAATACGGTAGTGAAATAGAAAAAAATAAAGAAGCCTCAGAGCTAAACAGCAGGTTTCCAAGATGTCGCCCAAAGGAAAAAGTGGTTCTGGAAAAGCGGGGAAAGGGGGAGCAGCCTCTGGGAGTGACAGTGCTGACATGGTCCCAAAGGTGGTGGCAGTGCAGTAAAGGCCAGACGCAGTCTGTGTGAAAAGCATGGCAAAATCACGGAAGCCGTGGAAAAGTTCAAGTCTGGGATGAGATTCAGTGAAGTGGCCGCACAATATAGTGAAGATAAAGCCAGGCAAGGGGGCGACTTGGGTTGCGCGACCAGAGGGTCCACGGTGGGACCATTTCAAGCAGCAGCATTTGCCTTGCCTGTCAGGGGGGATGGATGCGCCTGTGTCTACAGACCCACCAGTTAAGACAAAATTTGGATATCATGTTATTATGGTTGAAGGAAGAAAATAAAAGCATATGAAAGACTAAAAAAAAAAAAATGAAGAGCCACCTTCAAGCTGCAGGTGTGCCTCCAGCCCTCTGCCCCCTTTTCATCCTAACAACTGTGCGGCCGTGGGATTTCTATCAGTAGCGAAATGCCTGCCATCTACAACTTCCTCACTGAACTGGATTCTCAACAAGTATTTGTCAATGAGCAAATGGAGGCGTTGCTAAGGCTGCTGGTCTGTAAGAGGAAGCAACCTCCATGAGAGACGTGGTCACTGAAAAGCTCAGGTCACTTTCTTTTCACCAAACACCCTGTACGTGTCAAGACGCGCAGGCAATTCTGCAAACAGCAGCTGTTTCCAAGGAAACCCTGGCTGCTACGAGTGGAAATCCAGGAATCAGATTCCTAAGGCTCCTGAACTGTGATGCCAGAGCAGGGGCCTAACTGGGGAATAAATCCCGCCAACCTGCAGGGATGTGACCTCAGGATGCCCCTGCCACCTGCGTGGTCTTCAGGCGCTGGTGGGTCCTGAGGATCCCAGTGGCACCTCTGGTTGTGGAACACGCTCGGGAGCCCTGGAGCTGCCCTGCATGTGCAAACCCCTGGAGGCGTGGCCTGGAAACCAAGGCAGCCTCGCTGCAGTGCTGGGCCTGCTTGGCGGGCGGGGTAGGGTCTGCACTATGGCACTGGTGTGACACGGCCCCTCCTTGGCTGGTGAGCAGGTCCAAGCCAGCCCCGCATCTGACCCTGCACTAGCCCTTCAGAGACCTCTTCACCACTTCTCAGCCCTTCCTGTGCCACGGACAGTAGCGGCGCTGCCTGTGGCTTGTGGCTTCTCCAGCACTGAGCCCTGGGCCACCAGGTGCCAAGTTCACCTTCCCAACCTGGGCTGGGCTCTCCCTTCTTCAACTCGGAGCCACTCACTGGGTACTGGGCTGTCCTCTTGTGTCTCCCAAGCTAGACTGTCAGGTCCCAAGGGCCGGGACTGACCAGCATCTCCTTCCTCGCCCAGCATGGGCTGGACTCACCACAGTGACAGTCCCACTTGAGCTCCCCAACAGAGGTCGAGTGCGTGGACAGCCATCCAGGGGCACCAAGTGCCCCGAGCCTTGGGCTTCCTGGGCACTGGGGCATTGAGTCCTATGTCCCAGATGTGAAAGGTCTCAGAACTGGTAATGGCTAACACGGGGGCTCATGCCATGCACCTGGCACAGCTTTTACGATTTCGTGTGTGTTTGTTCATGGAAACTTCACGAGTGCCTGTGAGCAGGGAGGAACCCAAGCCTGCTTGTTGGTATCAGAGCTGGGATCCAATGGCCACCTGGCACCAGCGTCTGCTCCGTGTGTCCTGCCCCTGTGTGTTTATGTGATTAATTCTAAGAAAGTCTAAAAGATCTTCAAAAGAGAGAGGAAGGGAATGTTTGACAAAAGGGCAAAGAAGCCTGGGCTCTTAAAAGGGCTAAGCCTGCCTGGGAAGAGGCTGCTTACACCCGTTCTCCACAGTGCTGGAGAAGGGCGTCCTGCTGTGCAGTGCACTGGGGGGCACTGGAGGTTACTGTGGGGTGCTGGGGTTACTGTGGGGTGCTGGGGTTACTGTGGGGTGCTGGGGTTACTGTGGGGTGCTGGGGGTTACTGTGGGGTGCTGGGGGTTACTGCGGGGTGCTGGGGTTACTGTGGGGTGCTGGGGTTACTGTGGGGTGTTGGGATTACTGTGGGGTGCTGGGGGGTTACTGTGGGGTGTTGGAGGTTACTCTGGGGTGCTGGGGTTACTGTGGGGTGCTGGGGGGTTACTGTGGGGTGCTGGGGTTACTGTGGGGTGCTGGGGGTTACTGCGGGGTGCTGGGGGTTACTGTGGGGTGTTAGGGTTACTGTGGGGTGCTGGGGGTTACTGCCACCGAACCCTGCCAGCAGCGAGCGCCTGTCCTGCCAGCGTTGTGCTGGGACGCCTCGCCCAGGAATTGCTCAGAAGCACCTCTCGAGTCTCCGCCAGGCCAGCTTCTTTCATGTTTATGAGCAGAATGAGGCTATCCTGACACCCTCTTTCCTTTCCTCCCTGCTCAGTGCCCAAATCCACCAATTTCTTTTAAAAACAGATTTTTACGTTTTTCCTCCTTATCCTATCTGCCTGGACTCAGGTAGTATTTTTGAAAACTTGCTAGGATGGAATTGGCAGGTGTCACCCTGAAGCTCAGCCAGTTTGAAAGCCTCTCCTGAAGGAAGAACTCTGGGGCTGCAGGTGCTTCACAGACCAGTAGGAGACCCCCCTCCCCCCACACTTGCCCACCTACCCAACGGGGTTCAGGGGTGGGCAGCCAGCAGGCATGTGGGTCCCGGGCTTGATCAACCAAGCGGCCAGACCTGTATGTGTTCCTGCATCTGAGCCTCGCTTCCTCGGCCAGTGCATGGGACGAGCTCACAGGTCACTGACTGTGAGGGCTGGGACAGGACGACCCCACAGGATACACCCAGCAGGGCCCGCCAGAGGCAGGGGACCCCACAGGATACACCCAGCAGGGCCCGCCAGAGGCAGGGGACCCCACAGGATACATCCAGCAGGGCCCGCCAGAGGCAGGGGACCCCACAGGATACACCCAGCAGGGCCCGCCAGAGGCAGGGGACCCCACAGGATACACCCAGCAGGGCCCGCCAGAGGCAGGGGACCCCACCGTATACACCCAGCAAGGCCTGCCAGAGGCAGGGGACCCCACAGGATACACCCAGCAGGGCCCACCAGAGGCAGGGGACCCCACAGGATACACCCAGCAGGGCCCGCCAGAGGCAGGGGACCCCACCGTATACACCCAGCAAGGCCTGCCAGAGGCAGGGGACCCCACAGGATACACCCAGCAGGGCCCACCAGAGGCTGCCTTCCCCAGGACGAGCTGCGTGGGGCTCCACCTTTGCCACAACACGCCCTTCTGCCCCCAGGGCCTGGGACATCCCCCGGTTTGCAGGCCATGGACCTTTTTCTAACATGATGCCCTTTTCCATTTTATGAGGATCACATCTTCCCATTTCATCCTGCGGTAAATGATATCTGCATTCCTATCCGAAGACTTGACATTGAAATCACAAACAGAACGAATGATGCATTATGAAACAAAATTACACAAAGATACCCGCCCTAAGCGCTTTCGTAAACCAGTCCTCCCCAAACACCGTCTGAGCCAGAGCATCAAGGAGCCTGCCCTAGGGATGAGCACGCTGAGTTGACTGCAGAGTCTCTGCCGGCCAGCTGCCGGTGCAGAGCAGGGGCTGGGCCCATCCTCTGTCGTTCCCCTCCACGAAGCTGCCCTGAGTGGGGCCCGTGAGCACAGGCACGCCCAGCACCCAGGCCGCCAGCTGGACGTCCCGCCGTACGGCTGCACAACGCCACCTCTACACTCACAAATGCTCAGCTACTGCAGGGGCGACAAATGAGGACAGCATCTCCCAGCCACAGGTGCTGCTGATCCTACGGCCACCACCACACAACCCAGTCCCACGTCTGAATTAATTATGCCAGTGACACCATTAAGCATGGCCTGACTTCACAGAATCTGCCTTGCCTGATGAGGTTTTTATCTTCTGTGAAATCTCCTCTGCCTAACAGGCGTTCAGAATCTTTCACGGGGAGCGCTTTCGGGGAGAAGCCTCTTCAGCCCCCAAACACAAGAAGGTACACCAAGGACTTGGGCCTGGGGTCCTCAGGAATCCTTGCCTCTCCCTCGGCTCTTCTGTTTCTAGCCGATGTTCAGGGATCTGTAGACTGTGGCCCCACGGGACGAAACGATCGGAAGAGGAATACTGGCTAGTGACGCGTGAAAATCCTATGAAATTAAAATGTCAACGTCTGTAAATAAAGTCTTCCTGGAAGACGGTCACACCGTCTGTCTACGTATTGCCTGTGGCTGCTTTGCCCTCTATCGGCAGGGTTGAGTAGCTGTGACAAAGACCCTGTGGCCCCTCAGAGCCTAAAATGTTGACTGCCTGGCCCTCACGGGGAAGGTGCTGTTCCAGCTCCCAGGCGAAGAGATTCCTGCAAGGCAGTCCGACGGAGGCGCACGTAGCGTGGGAGGAAGGAAGCACTCCCACCTTGACCTGGTGCAGAGTCCCTTGTCCCTCCCCCATCCCTGACTCTGACTCCAGCGCAGATACCTCTCCAGGTGAGGACTTAATATCACCATTCTCTGTTCAACACTCACGTTTCTATTGTCAGTGACCTGAAGCACTACATGATCCTTCCTGACTCTGCTCAGGAATAGCTCTGTTCTGTGTGTGAGCAGAGCTGGGCTGTGGACAGACTTAGCCAGATGCCGAGGCACCCAGTGTCTGTATCTCAGGGGTGGAGGTGGGCTGTGGACAGACTTAGCCAGACGCCGAGGCACCCAGTGCCTGTATCTCAGGGGTTTCCATTTATGGTCAAGTGCATGGAAAATGTCTGAAAGTGGCCATGCCAAGCCCTCATTACCCTTCTTTGCATTTAATTTGATATAGTGTTACGGGGGCACCCCAAACTTGGGAGATGTGACAGCCTTGGGATGTACCTGGGGAGCCCAAGCATAGTCCCCTCCACCCATGACAGTCCTTACTGCCTGCCACGGTCCTCACCACCCGCCACGGTCCCCACCATCCACCACGGTCCACACCGCCCGCCACGGCCCGCACCCAGGCCATGGTCCTCACCGCCCATCAGTCACAGTCCTCACTGCCCATCAGTCGTGATCCTCACCATCAATTATTCCATAAGAGTAACGGTATGTTTCATCTTAAAAGGATTCAAAGCTTCTTCCTTTTTAAATACAAAATGCAAACTGATAATGAAATGTTGGCTTTTACGGTATTGTTGGCTCAATTTAACTCTCAGTTCTTCGAAGGCCCTCGACAAAAAGTGTGCAAGACTGCCGTTAAGCAGTCAGTCCCGAGCTGGATTCTTCATGCTAAAATGTGACTTAAGCCGGAGGTAAGGCTTTGTTCATTTGAAACCATGACTAGGCCAGAGAAGTTTACACCAATGTAAAAGAAAATACAGTCTTAATTATACCAAGTCTAACTTTTCTACCATTGCATCCAACAGGGAAACTGCTGGCTTCCATCAAGACCTGGTCTCACCACAGAGCAGGAGAAAGAGGCGGGGGGGACACAGGGGAGGGCAAGGCACGCTCAGCCCATGGGATCCCCCAGCCCTAGCCTCTGCAGGCACTGGATGTCACTGTTCTTCAGGAAGCTGGATGATAATAACCACCCTTTCCTGCTAAGTTGTCTTGAAAACCCTTAGGTAGAAAAAGAGTCCTCAAAATGTGTCGGCTTAACTAGACGTACAGCTTCTCCGGTCTCAAAGGGAAAAACACGTTCTCTTCCTCCAGGGGTCTGCTGGCTTTGCTGCTGGCAGCACTGCTGAATGGGACCAGAACAAACCAACTTCAAAGAAAAGCGAATTCCCTTTTGTCTGAGCCAGCTGCTTTACCAGGTCTGTCTGGGATCCTGTGTTTAAACAGCACACCTGGCCTCCCCAAACCATTCCCATACATGTTTCCAAAAGAGAAATAACTAATTCTCGATGATACCATGACAGGATACTTGAAACTAATTTTTCTGAATTGTAGACCTGACAACAGATTCCATCTAAATCATCAATTACGGTTTCTAACACCTTCAGATTCTATCTAACAACATAAACAGGAGGAGGTACAAAAGTGGTAAGTGGAGGTATGCGGTGTTCGCATGACTGGATTTGATATGTCACCTAACATCCTTCCAAAGCAGCCTCTGAGCAGGGCCCCCAGCCACAGCTGTTAATCCACGGCCATAACAGGAATCGGCCTCAAGGAGAAATCTTCAAGATGGAGCACGAGAACCCAGAACAGCCCTCATCCTCTGTCCAGTGATTCTCCACCTTCAGGACGGGAGTGTGAGAACCCAAAACAGCCCTCACCCTCTGTCCAGCGATTCTCCACCTTCAGGACGGGAGCACAAGAACCCAGAACAGCCCTCATCCTCTGTCCAGCGATTCTCCACCTTCAAGATGGGAGTGTGAGAATCCAGAACAGCCCTTGTCCTCTGTCCAGCGATTCTCTACCTTCAGGAAGGGAGCACAAGAACCCAGAACAGCCCTCGTCCTCTGTCCAGCGATTCTCCACCTTCAGGACGGGAGCACAAGAACCCAGAACAGCCCTCATCCTCTGTCCAGCGATTCTCCACCTTCAAGATGGGAGTGTGAGAATCCAGAACAGCCCTTGTCCTCTGTCCAGCGATTCTCTACCTTCAGGAAGGGAGCACAAGAACCCAGAACAGCCCTCGTCCTCTGTCCAGCGATTCTCCACCTTCAGGACGGGAGCACAAGAACCCAGAACAGCCCTCGTCCTCTGTCCAGCGATTCTCCACGTTCAAGATGGGAGTGTGAGAACCCAGAACAGCCCTTGTCCTCTGTCCAGCGATTCTCTACCTTCAGGACAGGAGCACAAGAACCCAGAACAGCCCTCGTCCTCTGTCCAGCGATTCTCCACCTTCAAGATGGGAGTGTGAGAACCCAGAACAGCCCTCGTCCTCTGTCCAGCGATTCTCTACCTTCAGGACGGGAGCGTGAGAACCCAGAACAGCCCTTGTCCTCTGTCCAGTGATTCTCCACCTTCAGGACGGGAACATGAGAACCCAGAGCTGCCTGCCTTGATCTTCTGTCCAGTGAGAGAGCTGGCACGTTGTCCCAATTTGATTTTAAGTCCTTACAGCAGGAAGGCTGTAATTTATGGTGTTAGTGAAAAGCCACAAATATGACTTAAACTACATATGATTCTTGTGCTTTTCCTAAAGGACCACAGGTTAGACTTCACCTTTTAATCTGAGTTGAGCGGCAATGGATTGAGATGCAGCCAGAAGGATGCAAAGTGATTTCCTAGAGACTCTGCCTGAGGCCGAGCAGGGCTGCCATGGGGCCTTGCTCATCAGAAAAATGCATTATTATCATAATTATCTTGTATACCATATGGTGATTAATACAGTTCTCTTCCTCTTTTCAAAATTGCATAATAAAATCAGCTTTAGTCACTACTGAGATGAAGAAAATCATTTTAAAACTACTTTAAATCAGGTTACCGGCTGTCAATTTACTTAATATTGGAACATTTATACCCCTATTATGACAAGAGGATCCCTACTTCAGGAACGTTCATCATATGCGGTGCATGCTGGACACTGCATGCTGAGAGCTGGATTTTGTTTTCTTTTGAGAGTGCTGCGTTTTTTTCTGGCAATTAAGTTACTGGCACATGCACATCTGTGAATGAATCAGCGCTGGGACTGGGTTGATGCTGTCCAGGAATCAGTGCTGGGACTGGGTTGAGGTTGTCCGGGAATCAGTGCTGGGACTGGGCTGAGGTTGTCCAGGAATCAATGCTGGGACTGGGCTGAGGCTGTCCAGGAATCAGTGCTGGGACTGGGTTGAGGTTGTCCGGGAATCAGTGCTGGGACTGGGCTGAGGTTGTCCAGGAATCAATGCTGGGACTGGGTTGAGGCTGTCCAGGGATCAGTGCTGGGACTGGGCTGAGGCTGTCCAGGATTGGCTGCTGGGACTAAGCTGAGGTTGTACCAGGACTGGGCCAAGCATATTTGTTTTTTTCAGTAAGGAGACCAGAGCGAAGGATTAAGAGTGTGCCATAGGAACGTCTCATGAGGCCATACTCAGCGCAGTAAGGCTAGTAGTAAGCAGCAGTGTGGTTCAGCACACAATAGAAGGTATTGCAGAGGAAAATGTAAACTCTATTTGCATGATGAAAACACAGCAGTTACTCTGAGAAGGCTGTGATGTACGAACAGGGAGTGCTAAAGTGCCTTTCGTGGCCCTGCTCTCCCAGTAAAGTCTCCATTGAGCTGGTTCCAGAAAGCAGAGTCTCCACAGGCAAAGGCAGGGCCCAGCTACAATGTGCGGAGCACATAGCCTGGCCCAGACGATGAACCGGCCCATGAGTCTGCAACGTGGGGGCCCCACCAGACAGAGAGTGAGGGGCCAAGCACAGCTGTTAGAAATCTCAGGTCAAAAGATGAAGCTGGAGCCTGGAGCCCCAAATTCACACTCAGAAAGGGCATGGCAGGAGCTTACCAGCTCTGGCAATCCCAGCATGGGAGACACACAAAAAGAAACAAGCTTGGGAAGAAAAAACCAGCGAAAGAGAAGTGAAAAATAAACGCGTGTGTGAGAGGTGAAAGGATATATTTGTGACAACTGGAAAACCACTGACAAGAGGTGTGGGTCCACGTGGTGGCATGGGCTTTGTGTTCAAGGCACTGGCATCTGGACAGAGCCCCTCATAGCAGGACGGTGGGACAGAGACAGGGGACCTGCCAGAGTGACCCAGTGACAGAGCCCCACATAGCAGGACGGCGGGACAGAGACAGGGGACCTGCTGAGTGACCCAGTGACAGAGCCCCACATAGCAGGACGGGGGGACAGAGACAGGGGACCTGCTGAGTGACCCAGTGACAGAGCCCCACCTAGCAGGACGGTGGGAGAGAGACAGGGGACCTGCCGAGTGACCCAGTGACAGAGCCCCACCTAGCAGGACGGTGGGGACAGAGACAGGGGACCTGTCGAGTGACCCAGTGACAGAGCCCCACATAGCAGGATGGTGGGACAGAGACAGGGGACGTGCCGAGTGGGCCTAGTCAACTCCACGTGGCAGCTCCACTAGCTGCTCACTGGGTGCTGTGTGGCCAGCACATCTGAACAACCTGGCTAAAACTGGGTGGGAGCTGAGGGAGGAATGGAGGTGAGTGGATAAGAGCGAGGCAAGGAGATGAGCGATGGATGAAGATAAGGGAAGAGCAGTGAGTGGTGGAGCTGAGGAGTGGAGGTGATGGGGTGGAGGTGACGGGGGTGGAGGTGATGGGATGGAGGTGATGGGCGTGGAGATGATGTGAGTCGAGGTGACGGGTGGAGGTGACGCGGGTGGAGGTGACGGGGAGGGAGGTGACGGGGGAGGGAGGTGACGGGGGTGGAGGTGACGGGGGTGGAGGTGACGGGGGTGGAGGTGATGGGGGGTGGAGGTGACGGGGGTGGAGGTGACGGGGGTGGAGGTGACGGGGGTGGAGGTGATGCGGGTGGAGGTGACGGGGGTGGAGGTGACGGGGGTGGAGGTGACGGGGGTGGAGGTGACGGGGAGGGAGGTGACGGGGGTGGAGGTGATGGGGCTGGAGGTGACGGGGGTGGAGGTGACGGGGGGTGGAGGTGACGGGGGTGGAGGTGACGGGGGTGGAGGTGATGGGGTGGAGGTGATGGGGTGGAGGTGATGGGGGTGGAGGTGATGGGGGGTGGAGGTGATGGGGTGGAGGTGATGGGGATGATGATGGGGGTGGAGGTGATGGGGGTAGAAGTGATGAGGGGTGGAGGTGGTGAAGTGGATGTGATGGGTACAGGTGACGGGGGTGGAGGTGATGGGGGGTGGAGGTGACAGGGGTGGAGGTGACAGGGGTGGAGGTGACAGGGGTGGAGGTGATGGGGTGGAGGTGATGGGGGGTAGAAGTGATGAGGGGTGGAGGTGATGGAGTGGAGGTGACGGGGGTAGAGGTGACGGGGGTGGAGGTGATGGGGGGTGGAGGTGACGGGGGTGGAGGTGACGGGGCTGGAGGTGACGGGGGTGGAGGTGATGAAGGGTGGAGGTGATGAAGGGTGGAGGTGACGGGGGTGGAGGTGACGGGGGGTGGAGGTGACGGGGGGTGGAGGTGACGGGGGGTGGAGGTGATGCGGGTGGAGGTGATGCGGGTGGAGGTGATGGAGGTGGAGGTGATGGGGGTGGAGGTGATGGGGGTGGAGGTGATTGGGGGTGGTGGTGATGGGTGGTGGAGGTGATGGGGGATGGAGGTGATGGGGGTGGAGGTGATGGGGATGGTGACGGGGTGGAGATGATGTGGGTGGAGGTGATGCGGGTGAAGGTGATGGGGGTGGAGGTGATTGGGGGTGGTGGTGATGGGGGGTGGAGGTGATGGGGGTGGAGGTGATGGGGGTGGAGGTGATGGGGATGGTGACAGGGGTGGAGATGATGTGGGTTGAGGTCATAGGGGGTGGAGATTAGGAAGGGTAGAGGTGACTTTGGGGTGGGTGTGAGAAAAGTGTGATTTATTTGCAGTTTCCATTTACAACTCTGTTGCAAATTATATCATGATATTTCAAACATAGACTGACACAATCTCAGTGTATTTGAAGTGAGGTCACTTCAGAGGGACAGCCCATCAAATAATTTACTAGTACTTCAGTTCATTTCTTAGCCACTAGTAAATTATTTGTTGTCTGTAGCTTTTAGGTCCAGGATTTTAACTACAGGAGACATGATCGTGTTTGCTGAGTTCTAAAAGGAACTGTATAAGGAAAACTATAAAAGACCGATGAAAGAAATTCAAGAGGCCATAAAACAATGGAAAGACAGCCCATGCTGATGAACTGTAAGAATTAATACTGTTAAAATGGCCAGACTACCGAAAGTGACCTACAGAGTCAGTGCAATTCCTATCAAGACACCAAGGACGTTCTTCACAGAAATAGAAGAAACACTCCTAAAATTCATAAAGAACCACAAAAGACCTCGAATAGCTAAAGCGATCCTGAGCAAAAAGAACAAACTTGGAAGCATCACACTAACTCATTCCAAATTATACTGCAAGGCTATAAGAACCAAAACAGCATGGTACTGACATAAAAACAGACACATCAACCAATGGAACAGAACAGAATCCAGAAATAAACCCACATCCTCAGACAACTCATTTTCAACCAAGCGTCCAGGAACATACCTCGGGGAAGGACAGACCCTTTAATAAATTGTGCTGGGGAAAGTGGATATCCATATGCAAAAGAATAAAACTACATTCTCATCTTCCACCATAGACAAAAATCAACTCAAATTTGAGTAGAGTTAAATGTAAGACCTGAACTATGAAACTACTAAAAGAAAACGCTGTTGAAATGCTGCAGGACTTTGATGTGGGTGATGATTTCTTTAGCAAGACATCAAAAGCATCGGCAACAGAAGTAAAAATAGGCAACTGAGATTAATCAAGCTAAAAAGCATTTGCACAGCAAAGGACACTATCAGCAAAGTTAAGAGACGCTTACAGAATATGAGAGAAAACATTTGCAAACTACACATCTAATGAGGGATTAATAACCAGAGTAAATAAGGAACTCAATAGTGAAGAAATAATCCTAAAAATCTTAAATTAAAAAATAGGCAAAAGACTTAAACACATCTTTTTCAAAAGAAGACATGCAAATGGCCCTGAAGCATATGAAAAGGTGCTCAACATCACTCATCATCCGAGAAATGCAAATCAAAACCACAGTGAGATATCATCTCACTCCAGTCAGAACGACTATTACCAGAAAGAAAAAAAAGCAACAGATGTTGGCGAGGATGTGGAGAAAAGGGAGGCTTGCACACTGTCGGTGGGAAACAGCAGGAGGTTCCTCAAAAAACTAACACTATAACTACCATTCGATCCAGCAGCGCCACGCTGGGTATACACCCAAAAGAAAGGAAACCACTGCATCAAAGGGGCACCGGCACCCCCATGCTGACTGCAGCACCATCCACAGTGGCGAAGACGTGAACTCAACGTAGGCATCCATCAACAGATGAACGACTAAAGAAAATGTGGTACATAAGCTCATTAGAATACGACTCAGCATAAAGAAGAATGAAATCCTGTCATTCACAGCAGCACAGATGGAACCGGAGGTCACTACATGAAGTGAAATACGCCAGGCACAGAAACACAAACTTCACATGTTCTCACTCATAGGTGGGAGCTAAAAACGTGGATCTCATGGAGGAGAGAGTAGACCAGCAGTCACCAGAGGCTAGGAAGAGAAAGGGGGACACGAGAGAAGTCAGTTAAGAGGCACAAAAATACAGTCGGAAAGAATAATTCCGGCAGTCTACAGTACACTGGGCAAATGACATTAGCAATCTGCTGTAGAGATCACTGTATATAGCTAGAAGAGAACCACTGTGTGCCCAACACAGAAGACCAATGTTTGAGGTGATGAGTATCCTAATCACCCTGATTTGAGCATAACACCTTGTATACATGTATGAAAATATCACACGTACCCGAAAATCTGTGCAACTACTACCCATCAGTTTTTAAGAAGGAACAGAAAAGGATCTGGCAGGAATTCTGCAGAGGAAATGGCAGTACATCCAGAGTTGCGGGTGGGACAATGTACACAGCTGTGTGTACACAAGCAAGTCTCGGTGATGTAAAGACAATGCGCTTTATCCAGGGAACACGGGAAATAGCTGTGTGCGGTGCCTTCTTATGACTGCTGGGCTGAACCCCTTCTCCTCCCAGAGTGGACATTTGACTTCACACATGGCTGATGATGTCTGTCCCCACACTATGCGCTGGCTGTAAGTTCACAAAGCTGAAGACAGACAACTCTGCAGCCATCCCCCGGGCAAGGTTCCTGTCCCGGGCCTGGGAACGAGGGGGTCCATGGAGGGAACAGAGCAGTAACTCTGCAATGCAGGGCTGCAAACTTCCTGATGCCTCACCTGGAGCCTCAGCCAGGAGTGCTAGTAAGAAGTCTCTACCAGATCTACTCACCATAACCACCCCCTCCAAGACCCTATGGTTAGACACAGCCAGCATCAGCCTCAGCAGGAAAAAGCCACGTGTCACACTCATGTTAGCCAGGCAGGACCCAAAATCCGTGAGCACCCTAGGAGTTCCCAGGGGGCCCCAAGCCATTGGTGAAGTGCCTGTATGAGTAAGAAAGAAAGGAAATCTTTCTTAGAAAGACAGGCCCCAAGCCTGTCTGTTATTAGACTGTTCTCACTCTGCTATAAGGAGATACTAGAGACTAGGTAATTCACAAAGGGGTTTAACTGGCTCGCAGTTCTGCAGGCCGTCCCGTAAGCATGGCAGCATCTGCTTTGAGGAGACCTCAGAGCTTTCACTCACGCGGTAAGGCAAAGGGGAGTCGGGGGTCTTACAGGCAGGAGCAGGGCCAAGAGAGACGGGAGGTGCCACACGCTTCTAGCCCATCTGCCCCGAGAATACTCGCCCACACCACTGGCAGTAGCCGTGCTTACCCTGAGATAACTTTGCCGCCAAAATATCTTGCTTTTATTATTACTTTGACATGGCTCTAACATGTCAACTTTGGAAATAAAAGATTTCATTCTGTTTATGGCAACTGGTTTCAGTAGCGGTATTTCCATTTACAAATATAGTCAAATTCTAAAACACGTAGCTTAATTACACTCATAACGACCATAAAACGACAGAAGCTGACGTGAGTTCTCGTGTGTGTCAGGTACTACTTGAGGCTTTTATGCGGATTAGCCTTGTAACAGTCACTCTCCTACAGAGTGTTTCCAGTTAGCTACACTTTGAAGTCTTAGGCATTAGTCTTACTAACTTTTGCAGACTTTCTAGTAAATTTAGATTTTGGCCTTTGGCACAAAATTGTTTCTTAAAGAGGTCATTTTTTATTTCAAAATTTACATTCTTTACATGTATTTCCATTCAGCATAATGAGATTTAAGAGCAGAGTCAAAAAATTAGTTCTATATCTTCCACAAGACACTAGTAAGTCAAATCTAACAGCATATTAAAGGATTATTCACTGTGACCAAGTGGCAGTTATTCCTGGAATGCAGGCGCTCTTCAACATAAGAGAACCAATCAATGTAATATACCACATTAATAGATCAAAGACGAAAAGCTCACACCATCATCTCAAGTGAACAGAATAGGCATCTGACAAACTCCAACAGCCTTTCATGATAACAGACCCAGAAAACCAAGAATGGAAAGAAACTTCCTCAATATGATAAAAGGTGTTTATGAAAAACCCACAGCTAATATCATATTCAATGGTAAAAGACTAACAGTTTTCCCCAAGATCAAGAACAAAATAGGGATCCCCGCTTTCTACACCCTAATTCAACAATGCCCTGAAAGTTCTAGTCAGAGTAATCAAACAAAAAAAAGAAATAAAAGGCATCCAAATTGGAAAGAAGTAAAACGATTCCTGTGTTCAGACAACTTAATCCTCCATATAAAACACCCGCAAAAAGCTGGCTGGCTAATAAAGAAATTCTGCCAAGTTGCAAGGTACAAGAACAACGCACAAAAATGAGTCATGTTTCTACACACCCGCAATGAATACTCCGAAAAGGAAATTAAGAAAACAATTCCATTCATAGTAGCATCTAAAAGAATTAAATACCTAGGAATAAATTTAAATGAGAAGGTGAAAGACCTGTATGGTGAAAACTACAAAACACTAATGAAGAAATTAAAGAAAACACAAATAAACGGAAGACAGTACGCTCATGAAGTGGGAGGCTTCACATGTAAGACGTCCATACTACCTACAGTGATCTACAAATTCATACAAAATCCCTATCAAAACGCCAATTGCATTTTTTGCAGAAACGAAAAAGATGATCCTCAAATTTGTATAGAATTGCAAGGGCCCCAAAATTGCAAAAAAAAAACAACGTTATTTTTTTGTTTTTTTTTTTTGAGACGGAATCTCGCAACTGTCGCCTGGGTGGAGTGCAGTGGCGCCATCTCGGCTCACTGCAACCTCCGCCTCTCGGGTTCACACGATTCTCCTGCCTCAGACTCCCGAGTAGCTGGGATTACAGGCGCACACCACACCCAGCTAATTTTTTGTATTTTTGTAGAGACAGGGTTTCACTATGCTGGCCAGACTGCTGTTGAATTCCTGACCTTGTGATCCACCCGCCTTGGCCTCCTAAAGTGCTGGGATTACAGGCATGAATCACCATGCCCAGCCCCAAAACAATTTTTTTGAAAAAAAAAAAAGGAAGAACCAAGTTAGAATACTCATATGCTCTGATTTCAAAACTTATTACAAAGCTACAGTAATCAAACAATGTGGTACTGACATAAGAAGTGCCATTGAGAGTGTAGAACTGAGGTCCAGAAACAAACCCATATAATCATGGCCCTTCGATTTTCAGCCAGGGTTCAAAGACGCTGGTTGAAAATGGTGAAAAATAACGTATTCAATGAATGGTGCTGACACAACTGTATATCCACATGCAAAAGAATGAAGTTAGACCCCTACCCCACACCACATACAAAAGTTAATAAAAATGTATCAGCAACCTAAATACAAGCCCTAAAACCGTCACATTCTTAGGAGAAAACACTGGGGTAAACCTTCATGGCTTTGCATGTGGCAATGGATTCTTAAATATGACACTGAGAGCATGAGCGACAGAAGAAAACATAGATAAATGGAATAATAATAGATAATGGATCAAAAGATAAATAGATACAATGACAATTAAAACTACAATGAGATAATGGTTCACACTTATCGGGATGGCTACAATAATAATGTAAAAAATAGAAAAGAACAAGCGTTGGTGAGGCTGTGGAGAAACCGCACCCTTGCGCTGCTGGTGGGAATGGAAATGGTGCAGCTGCCGTGGAACAGGCTGGTGGTTTGTCAAAAATCCTACAGAACGATGATAGAATCTTGAAATTCCACTCTGAGGTATATGAAAGAGAAATGCAAAGAGACAGACACACACAAAACTTGTAAACACATGTTCATAGCAATACTCTCTACAAAAGCCAAAAGACAGAAAAAGTCCAAATGTCTATCAACAGATGAACAGACAAGCTGTGGTCTATCCATACAACGGAGTGCGATACAGCCACGAAAGGACACGAACTACTGACAGATGCTGCCACGCAGGTGAGGTTCACAAACATGACGCTTCGTGAAAGATATCAGACACAAAAACCTACATATGGTGTGACTCCACTGACGTGAAATGCCCAGAAAAATAACTCCATAGAGACAGAAAGCAGATGAGTGGTTGCCTGGGGCAGGGGAGGATGGAATGTGGACAAACGGCTTCATGGGTCAGGCGTTTTTACTTTGGAATGGTGAAAATGATCTGAGCTAGAAAGAGGTGCTGGCTGCACACACTGAATGTACTGACCTCCACCGAACTGTTTAAAATTTTATGTTGTGTAAATTTCACTTTGCTAAATTCTTTTCAAAAAGTTGTAGTACCTTGTGGAAATTGTGCTTTTTTTCTCATTTGTTGGAACTGTTGCTCTCCTTGCATTTATTACTCGCTCCCCCAGCAGTAATCTTTCCCAAACAACCCCTTCCCTATGCCTTTCTTTTTAAATGCTGTCTTCTGGGGAGAGGTTATCTTTGTCTCGGAGGCACGAGCGGTCACTGTGACTCTCTGGGTTGCAGCCATGGAATGCTACAGCTCTAGGCACGTGAGTATTCACCTAAGGACTAAATGTTCACTCCTGTGTCCAGTGTGGTCCCACAGGCTGACTGAATGCTTGCTCTAATGAGGTCTTCTTTAATCTTTCTAAGCAATCCATAGAGAGAACGCAGGAATCCTTGAACTCAGTGGGGTTCACTGCCTATTTGGGTACTTCTACAAATCACTTCCTTAAAATATTACATGATTGTTTTGCTAAAATACTACATATTGTAGTTGCAATTCCTATCTCTTGGTGACATCTTTGAGTATAAAGTTAACTTGAAGATAATTTCATTGAATATTTTTCCTTAAGAAATTTGACAAAAAATTGAAACTCATTCTTTTTTCCTTATTTCTAGAACAATCTCTCTCTCGTCAGAATCGACTGAGAGCTAACATTTATCGAGCAGTTCCTGAGCTCCACATACTGCTCTAAGCACACTGCAAAGCTATTACCACTCAAGCTTAATGGTGATTAAGGTGAGGATCAGGGCGTTCCCCCTCCCTCTCACTGGGGTAACCAAAGGTAGGTCTGGCCCGGTGTGATTGCACAGCCTGAATCCAAACCACTGTGACAACAATGCCCACACCACACCATCAGTCCCGCCTCTCATTCTACTATACCAAGGGTTAGGGACCAGGAGCTTTCAGAAACTCATTCCAATCCCTTGACGTCCCAGTGAAGAAAAGCATGCAGGGAAGTATGTCACTACCTAAAGGCAAGTGACAACTTCAGGTCAGTTTCCACCAAACCAACCTCCTGAGGGTTGGTTTGGTGGAAACTCTAAACCCTGAGGGAGTGGGGTCATCACCGACAGCAGACACTGCAGAGGTGGGTGGTCCCCTCCACTAGATACCAGAGAGGTGGGTGGTCCCCTCCACTAGACCCCAGAGGGGTGGGTGGTCCCCTCCACTAGACCCCAGAGGGGTGGGTGGTCCCCTCCACTAGACACCAGAGGGGTGGGTGGTCCCCTCCACTAGACACCAGAGGGGTGGGTGGTCCCCTCCACTAGACACCAGAGGGGTGGGTGGTCCCCTCCACTAGACACCAGAGGGGTGGGTGGTCCCCTCCACTAGACACCAGAGGGGTGGGTGGTCCCCTCCACTAGACACCAGAGGGGTGGGTGGTCCCCTCCACTAGACACCAGAGGGGTGGGTGGTCCCCTCCACTAGACACCAGAGGGGTGGGTGGTCCCCTCCACTAGACACCAGAGGGGTGGGTGGTCCCCTCCACTAGACACCAGGGGGTGGGTGGTCCCCTCCACTAGACACCAGAGGGGTGGGTGGTCCACTCCACTAGACACCAGAGAGGTGGGTGGTCCCCTCCACTATAGAGGGGTGGGTGGTCCCCTCCACTAGACACTAGAGGGGTGGGTGGTCCCCTCCACTAGACAGTAGAGAGGTGGGTGGTCCCCTCCAGTAGACACTAGACGGGTGGGTCATCCCCTCCACTAGTCATTAGAGGGTGGGTCATTTTTAATCTTGACTGTCTCTGGAATGTTGTTCAGGTGGGAAGCCCGGAAGTAGAGTCCACAGGGCAGGCTCTGCCCGTCTGCGCAGCCACTGAAGGCAAATTTGTCTTAGAATGGGACTGGGAAGGGAGGGAAACTGGGCTTTCCTAGAGAGGAGGGATGGATGTTTGCTGAGCACCACAGAAGCAAGGGATGAAGTGATTGGCAGTGCTCCTGGGGAGACAGGAGCGGGCAAGAGACAGGGTGTGTAAAGTGGGCTCTGACCGTCGTATGCAGACCCTCCTCAGGGCTGCAGGGGCTTTGGGCCGACGATGAAGGCAGGTGACCTGGAAAGCCCTCTCAAGGAGAGGTGTACGGGGTCGGGGGAGGGGGCACAGGGTGGGTGTGAGCAGGCTCAGCTTCTTCAGCATCTTGTTACCTGGCTCCCTGCAGCCACTCTAGCGCAGAACCCCAGTTAATCCAGGCTGTGTCAGCCTCAGAAACATAAGCAGTTTCAACATGTAAAAGAAATTCACCACAAAGTATCTCTTTTGCACAACCTTTGTCAGGGAAAATTCTGTAAGATCTATCTAAAACTATTCAAAAGCTTTGTCTCTGAAAATCCGGATATTGTAATGTAGGCAGCTTTCAATTCAGGAACATTCTGCTAAAGGATGGTAACGTAAGTGAAAACAGCAGCCGTGTTTCCTCTTAAAACCATGTGCACATCTGTTTTGAGGTCTGACTCTACGGTACTGAGAGGTGGGCGGGGCACACGTAATTCCTGCAAACAAGGACAGACTGAAGTTCAGAAAGGCTGAGCTACTGGCCCAAAGGACAACAGTTGATGGAGGGGTGGACGTGTGCGTTTCCAAGATCCCAGGCCTGTTATTCAGGCACAAGGGCTGGGGCTGGAGCCCATTACCCACTTCACAGACACCTGCCCACAGGGCCCCCCGAATAGCAAAAGAAAATGGTGGGTGCCTTCTGCTCACTAGAATCCAGATTCCCAGGCCCAGGACCAACTCCTTCAGGACAGAACGCGCCACCTCCCAACCCCTCCAGCCCCAACACCCACTCATCCCAGTCTTCACCTCTTCACTCTCCCCCTGCTCAGAAGCATGCTGGGTTCTCAGGTCAAAGTCTGAGGCTCGGTCTTCAACAGCATGGTGGAAGAAGGGAGCCCCTCACCAGACACATGGCACACGAAGCCTTGGCTGGACCTATCAGCACTGGCCCATCCCCAGGGAGCACCTGCCCTGCCAGGTGTGGGAGGACCCAGGTGGGGGATCAGAACCGCTGCCCTAGGGCACAGAGGCACTGATGCTGCCTCAGCCAGGAGAGGCACCAGAATTTCAGGGCCCCTGAGGGGGAGAAGCAGAACGAGGGCCTCGAGTTTGGTTAAAACCTAGCTTTGCTGCTTCTTGGTACTGAGATGCTGGGCAGGTGTTGAAACCTCAATTTCCACCATCTGTAGAACGAGTAGCTCCACGTTGGAGGTCTGAGATCAGGGTTAGGAGGCTCTAGATGGCCTGACTTTTGTTCAAACGCAAAGAGAGGACAAACTCATTCTGTTTAGAAAGAGGGAGGAGCGGTGTCTGAGCTGGACTCAAATGATTTCCCACAAAAATCTCTGAGATCTGGGGATGCGGGGCCACCGGTGTTGGTTGGATGAAACAGCCTGTGAACACAGGTCTCAGAAAGCCTTGGGCCAAATTATTTCCTCAGCCCAGCATTTTTGGGATACTTTACAAATAATGAAGAATTTCTGTGAGACCACTGGCCGGCTTGAGAACTAGCCAGTGTCACAGATCCCACAAAGGTGATTTCAGGCTAGACCCACCCACCAGAAAGGCCTGTAGGGCCCCCTCTACAAGGATAGAAGATGAGAGGCCTCCTGCTAACACAGGGGACCTGGCCCCCTGGCCTACCAGCTGGCTGCAGGTTCAGAGGCCTGTGTGCTCCCAGCCCAGGCCACACCTGCATTTGCACACCAGATGCTGGACGCACAGTGAAATAAAAACCCGGTGTCTCCTCAGAAGCAGAAGTGAGTACGCACCCACTTCTCGGTGGGCGGTACCAAGCACTGCTGCCCAGTGCGTTATGATCCCATCAAGAACGTAAACTGCTGGATGTCTCACAGAATCTCAGAAATGTCGGCCTCCTGAAGCTCTTTCAAGTTCCCTCTGACCCAGAGAACCTGGAATTTTGTGAATTCGAGGCAGACTGAGGAAAACTGAAAGTTTATACTCAGCTTTGTCCATTTTATATGAAGATTTACAGTAAATCTCTTGACAGGAAGCTGAGAAACCTACCTTCCCACGCATCTTGAATCAGGACCCACCGGCTGCCTAAGGCTCAGCTAAACTATCAAGTACGCCCCGTTTGGACGGCATTAAACTTAATTTTTAAATTATATGCTTTAAATCTTAATTAGACACCTAGACTTACCAACTAAACTTTTTAAGCAAAAGTGCTGCTGGGTAACAGGAGGAGACGGTAATTACCACACCTCAACCACGCTTGGGCTTCACGCGAAACAGGGAAAGGCAAACCCAACGCACTGAAAAACCTGGAACAGCTTTATCGCCCTGTCCCAAACCTGAAGTAATTGTCCTGTTTTTACCAGGAAACGTTCCTTACTTAAATCAGCTGCATGCCAACACGAAAGTCAGCCTTGGCATTTGAGTAAAAATTCTTTGTTTCCGGCACCACAGTTCACGGTTTTGTCCCACCGGTTTGCGCTAATGGGTAACTTAGCAACTCAGCTTTGGCGAAGAGATTTCACAGAACTCCCCCCGCGCTCGGGCACCGAGAGTGCACATCTGTCCCGAAAGCGGTTTCTTCTCCCAAGCAGCCATGAGGTTGCAAGGAAAACGGGGCCTGGAAAAGTTCCCTCCGCTCCTGCAGCAGCCGCGGGCGGGTCCCAGGACCTGCGCCAGGACCCCCAGCGCGCCCGGCCAGGCCGCGCCCCCGCGCCCCCACCCCCCCACCCCGGAGCCCGCCCCGGCGCCCTCCCGCGCCCCCCCCAACCCCCAAACCCGCGCCCCCCCACCCCCAACCCCGCGCCCCTCCCGGCGCCCTCCCGCGCCCCCCCACTCCCCAACCCCGCGCCCCTGCCGGCGCCCTCCTGCGCCCCCCACCCCGCGCTCCCCCCGGCGCCCGCCCGCGCCCCCCCCCACCCCGCGCCCCCACCCCGGCGTCCTCCGCGCACCGCCCCCGGCGCCCTCCCGCGCACCCACTCACCCCGGCGCCCGGGCCGCCTCAGCCGTCTGCAGCGCTGAGACCCCTTGCTGACGCCGCGCCTCCCGAACGCTTTCCGCGAACTCCGCAGGGTCCCGCTGCGCGTTGGGCCGGGGACGCTGCTGCCGCCTCCGCTGCGCGGCTTCTTGGGGCCTCGCCTGACCCGCGGCGCCGGGCGAGAGGGGGCGGGGCCGGCGAGAGGGGGCGGGGCTGGGGTCTCCCTGGAGGCTCCGCGGGTAGGGCCTGGGCGGGGCGTCTCCCCCGGACGCGGCCCGAACCCCACCTGGGCGGCTCCTCCCCGCGGCGGCTGCTTTTGTTCTCTCGGAGCTCAGGGACCTGCCATCTTGTGGCTGCCGCCGCACCGGCCTCTGCAGGTTCAGACCACCGGCCCTGCTTTCCCACAACGCAGACGCAGGAGTCGGAATCCTCCAGGGCAGAGGATCTGACCCGCGAGTTCTTCCAGTGTCCACGAACCGGCCCGACTTCCCTGGTCTAGGCGGACCGGCTCCAGATTTCCGCAGGTGTGGACGGCGCAGACCCTCTCCTCCCGTCCCAGGACGGCCGCGGGAACTCGGCCTCCCCCGCGCCTTGTGTGGAGAATGAAGGGCTTCAGCGATGGCCCGAATTCCCTCGCACCCCTCCCCCCCCACGCAGGTGCCTTGGGGTGTCTGGCCTCTGGAACAGGCTTTTTCCGAATTTGCAATTTTAATGCCTTGGTCTACAAAGTGGCTCCCCAAAGTCCCTCTCCTGCCCGTTAGTCCAGGAAGGCGACGTGTAGGGTTCTTGCTCTGGGCACCAGCTTCCTGCTGGGAATTCAGCTAGGCAAGGTCTCATAGAGTCTGCCCCATCCAGAAGGGCCTCACGTGGACTCCACCTCCATCTAGCAACCTCCCCTCCACGTGTTGTCTCTCATGCCCACCCTGCACTATCCCAGAAACTGCGGTACAGACGTGCTCATTTACAGATCATGCTCCGTTTTGTCACAGGTTACAGAGTGGATGAAGGTCAGGGAGACCGGGGGAGCTTTCCTCCTATGGAGCATGCAGCCTCCCAGGAATCTCCGTCTACACCAATCCCCCGTCTACACCCTCCTGGAACCCCAGTCCAGGCCTCCCTGGAATCTCTGTCTACTCCTCCCTGGAATACCCATCCACACCTCCCTACAATCCCCATCTATTCCTCCCCCGGGATCCCCATCTACCCCTCCCTGGGATCCCCCTCCATGGAATCCCTGTCTAGACTTCCCTGGAATCCCCATCTGTTCCTCCCTGCAATCCCCATCTACCCCTCCCGGGATCCCCATCTACTCCTCCCTGGAATCCCTGTCTACCCCTCCCTGAAATGTCTGTCTAGGCCATCCTTGAGTCTCTGTCTGTCTACGTCTCCCTGGAACCCGTCTGTGTCCCGCCTTGAGTCTTCATCTACACCTGTGTTCTCACTGTTCCCCGCCCTGCTCACCTGCTCTGCTTCCTAGATCCTCCAGCCCCATCCCTGAGCCCAGGCACGGAGCTGACCTGTCCCTGCCCTCTGTGCTGGGCATCTGGGTGTCCCTCTGTGGCTGGCCCCTACCTGAGGCCCCAAAACCCCTGCCTCATCCTCCTCCCACCCCCTCTCCCCGTGACAGTACTGCCCATGGTGCTGTCCAGGATGGGAGTCACCTTATAAGCTTGTGTGGTCTCACAGCTCCTGCCAGAGCAGGACCGGAGAATGCTGGCATGCCTCCAGAATGAATGACTTCATCCTGTTCAGCACCTCCAGGACGGTCAGTCTCACTCTCACTGGAGACCTCGGGGGCCCGTGGTTGGAGCTCATCCCTGTCACACTCCACTCTGTAGAAAGAAAGTGGCAGTGCATGGGGCGTTCTCGGCCCAGGAGTCCTTCATGGGCTTCTCAGCCCCAGTCTCTGCGGACCTGGTTTCTTCTTTGCTATGGGTCCATGGAACTAGGGATGTTTTCTAAAAAGTCTTTCCAAAACATGGACTACTAAGATAGCTTGGTTTATTCAAAAAGTACCTATTGAGCAACTATCACTGGTCAGTCACAGCATAGCCCCCATCTTTGGAGACCTGACATTCTAGTGGAGGGAAATAAACCAGTGGACAGAAAACACAAATCCGGTCAAGGAAGGCCTGTCTGATGGAGAAGGCTGGGCAGACACAGAGGAAGCTACTTGGGACTTCCTTTTTTTTTTTTTTTGAGACAGACTTTCACTCTTTTCACTCCAGTCTGGAGTGCAACGGTGTGATCTCAGCCCTCTGCAACCTCCAGCTCCCTACTGGGACTTCCAGGCAGAGGAGCCGCCTGTGCAAAGGCGCTGTGTGGGGGGGGGGCAGATGTGGGACTTCCAGGCAGAGGAGCCGCCTGTGCAAAGGCGCTGTGTGGGGGGCAGATCTGGGACTTCCAGGCAGAGGAGCCGCCTGTGCAAAGGCGCTGTGTGGGGGGCAGATCTGGGACTTCCAGGCAGAGGAGCCGCCTGTGCAAAGGCGCTGTGTGGGGGGGCAGATCTGGTGAGCTTACCAGCACAGCGAATGTGGGGGACACTCAGGGGACGGGGCTGGAAAGGAAGCGACCTGCTCTGACTTACATTTCAGACAGCTCAGCAGGCCAAGGCAGGAGATCATCAGGAAGTGGCTGCCTGGTTGTGGTCAAAGTGATGAGGTTGGGTGAAGGGGCATGGTGAGGTCGCAGGAAATGGTCAAAGCAGGGCCTGTAAAGGCAGAGGGGGGCAGGACTGCTGAAAGGCTGGCCGTGGAGAGAAAGAATCCAAAGAGCACAGAGGCAGACACTGTGAGTTAGTGACCACACCCTGCTGGCAGTCCTGGTATGCCCTCCAGCGTGCAGGAGCTGGAGGCTGCAACGCCACATCCCGGGACCCCGTGCAGCTGGTGTGCAGATATGCCCAGCTTTGCCAAGAGATGCACCACATAAGAAGGAACACAGGAACCGGGCTGGACACAGCACGTGGGTGGTGGAGGTGCTTGGTTCTTCTGGGTCCTGTCCCTGGCATTGCTAGTGCTGAGCAGCAGGGGACGGGGGTGGGAGTTCCTTAACACAATC
This sequence comes from Ateles fusciceps, assembly GCA_036589455.1. Lineage (NCBI taxonomy): Eukaryota > Metazoa > Chordata > Mammalia > Primates > Atelidae > Ateles > Ateles fusciceps. The sequence goes on from JAZHEH010000586.1 coordinate 10,294,706, forward strand.
CTATGCGTGGCTGGCGTTTCTCCAAGTTGCCGTTTATTTCTCGCTGTCCTGGCTTCCTGACTCTCCCACGGATGCTACAATCTACCCAGCGGCTTCACACATGTCCCTTACTGCTTAAATCCCCGTCTATACCTCCTTGGAATCCCCATCTAGGGGAGTCAGCAGCAACACAGCAATTCAAGGATTTGGGGCCTGACCAGCAGGTGGAAGGTGCTGTCATGTACTGAGATGGGGGAGAATGTCGCATTCAGACTGAGATGCCTACTGAACATATTGAGTGGACTGACTGCTGTATGAGTCTGGTGCTTGGAGCAGTGCTTGGGCTGGAGATGTGGTTCTAGAACCATCTACCACACAGGTGTGTCTAGACAGGGGGAACTAAGAGTGCGACAGAGGGGAGGAGGAACCGTGACTGGGCCAGTCACAAGAATAGGCAGCTGTCCTTCACAAACTTCTTTTAAAAATCGGAATGGAGGGGAACACTTCCTAACTCATTGTATGAGGTCAGCACTTCTCAGATCCCAAAGCCAGATGAAGACATCCTAGGAAAAGAAAACTACACAGCATCATCCCTTACGAATACAGACGCAAAACACCTCAAAACACTGTTAGGAAACAGAATCCAGCAGTAGGTTACGAGGACTGTTCACCATGACCGAGTGGGATTGATCCCAGGAACACAGGGTGGTTCCATGTAAGGAAATCAGTCAGTGTCATGCACTGTGGTCGCAGAACGAAGGGAGAAAACCCACACGATCATCTCAATCGCTGCAGAAAAGGCATCTGAAAATCCAATACCCTTTCGGAAGAAAAGCTCTTGGCAAACAAGGATGGGAGAAAATTCCTCAAGCAATACAAAGTATGTATGAAAAACCCACAGCTGACATCATCCTCAGTGGTGAAAGACTGAACATTTCCCCCAGATCAGGAGGCAGACAAGGGTGCCTGCTGCTGCCACTTCTGCTCACACTCTGCTGCAAGTTCCAGCGTGGCAAGAGACAACCCACAAAAAATAAATAAATGAAGGGCATTCAGATTGGAAAGGATGAGGCAAAGCTCTCTCTATTCGCAGACAACATGTTCCCATACAGAGAAAATTCCAAAGAATCCACAAAAAGCTGCTAGAGCTAATATAAAAATTCAACAAAGTTACAGGGTACAAGATTAACATGAAAACTGGTATTTGTATTTCTATACAACAGCAATGAACAATATGAAAAGGAAATTAAGAAAGCAATTCAATTTACAATAGCATTCAAAAGAATTAAATACCTAGAAATAAGTTTAACCAAGGAAGCAAAAGATTTATATGCTACAAACTACAAAATATTGAGGAAGAAATTCAAGAAACAAATTTTGGAAAGATATCTCAGGTTTACAGATAGAAAGACAAAATTGCTAAGAAGTAAATACTAACCAAAATGATGTATAAATTCAATGCAATCTCCGTCAAAATTGCAATGGCTTTTTTTTTTTTTTTGTACAAATGAAAACGCAGGTCTCCAAATTCACATAGAATTGCATGGAGCCCCAAATAGCAAAAACAATCTTGGAAAAACGAGTAAGAAAATTAGACGACTCATACATACTTTCTGAACTTGAAATTTACCACATAGCTACAGTAATTAGAACAGTACTAGCATCAGGACAGACTTACAGACAAACAGAATAGAAAAGAGAGCCAGGGAAGGGAAGGGAAGGAACAGGAAGGGCAGTGCAGGGCAGCCTGGAAACAAACCCTTAACACAGACAGCGAAATGATTTTTTACAAGGGCACCAAGAACATTCACTGTGCACAGGACAGTCTTCTCAACCAGTGTCCCTGGTAAAACTGGGTATCCTATGCAGAAGAATGAAGTTAAACCTTACCTTACACCATGTGAAAAATTAACTCAAAATGAATGAGAGACCTAGACTTAAGAGCTAAAATTATAAAACTCTTAAAGAAAACACTGAAGTAAGTCTTCATGGCATTGGATTTGTTTTTGTTGTTTTTTTTTTTAAGAAAGAAAAAGAAAAGAAAAAAGAGAGAAGAAAAAAAGAATGAAAGAAAGGGAAAAAGAAGAAAAAGAGGGAGAGAGAACGGGAATCTTGCTCTATTGCCCAGGCTAAAATGCAGTATAAAAATGGGTATTGAAAAGCTGTTTTATACTAATAATTGTGTTATACAATGGAGACAGGAAGGAATAAGGGAGGAAAATAACAAACAGCCAACCAATATTTCATTTAAACCTATGAAATGCTATGCAATTGCTGGGGGAGTGATTTACTTCCAACCGTGTGGTCACTTTTAGAATAGATGTGATGTGTTACCGAAGAAAATGTATGTTTTGTGGATTTGGAGTAGAGAGTTCTGTAAATGTTTATTAAGTTTACTTGTTCGAGGTCTAAGTTCAAGTCCTGGGTATCCTTGTTAATCTTCTGTCTCATTGATCTGCCCAATATTGACAATGTAGTGTTAAAGTCTCCCACTATTATTGTGTGGGAGTCCAAGTCTCTTTGTAAGTCACCAAGAAGTTGCCCTGTGTATCTTCGTGCTCCTGTATTGGGTACACATAGACTTAGGATCGTTAGCTCTTCCCGTTACATTGATCCCTCTGCCATTATACAATATCCTTCTTATCTCTTCTAGTTTCTGTTACTTTAAGGTCTATTTTATCAGAGATGAGAATTGCAACTCCTGCTTTTTTTTTTTTTTCTCTCCATTTGGTTGGCAAATCTTCTTCCATCCCTTTGTTTTGAGTCTCTGTATATCCTTGCGTGTGAGGTGGGTCTGGATGCAGCTTACTGATGGGTTTTTTGGAATGGCTGATACTGGTTGTTCCTTTCTGTATATAGTGCTTCTTTCAGAAGCTCTTGTAAAGCAGGCCTGGTGGTAATGAAATCTCTGAGTACTTGATTGTTCATAAAAAATTTTATTTTTCCTTCACTTATGAAACTTAGTTTGGCTGGATATGAAATTCTGGGTTGAAAGTTCTTTTCTTTAAGAATGTTGAATATTGGCCCCCACTCTCTTCTGGCTTGTAGGGTTTCTGCTGAGAGATCTGCTGTGAGTCTGATAGGCTTCCCCTTGTGGGTAACCTGACCTTTCTCTCTGGCTGCCCTTAGTATTTTCTTCTTCATTTCAACCTTGGTGAATCTAATGAGTATGTGCCTTGGGGTTGCTCTTTTTGAGGAATATCTTTGTGGTGTTCTCTTGTATTACCTGGAGTTGAGTATTGTCCTGCCTTGCTAGGTTGGGAAAGTTTTCCTGGATAATATCCTGAAGAATATTTTCCAGCTTGGATTCATTCTCTTCGTCACATTCAGGTATACCTATCAAACGTAGATTAGGTCTTTTCACATAGTCCCATATTTCTTGGAGACTTTGCTCATTCCTTTTTACCCTTTTTTCTCTAATCTTGTCTTCTCGTTTTATTTCATTAAGTTGGTCTTCGACCTCTGAAATCCTTTCTTCTGCTTGATCAATTCGACTGTTAAAACTTGTGCATACTTCGCGAAGTTCTCGTATTGTGTTTTTCAGCTCCATTTGTTCACTTATATTCCCCTTTAAATTGTCTATTCTCGTTAGCATTTCGTTAAACCTTTTTTCGATGTTCTTAGTTTTCTTGCATTGGGCTAGAACATGTTCTTTTAGCTCACAGAAGTTTCTCATTATCCACCTTCTGAAGCCTGATTCTGTTGATTCCTCACATTCATTCTCCATCAGGCCTTGTTCCCTTGGTGATGAGGAACTGCAATCCTCTGTAGGAGGTAAGGCATTCTGATTTCGGGTGTTTTCAGCCTTTTTGCACTGGTTTCTTCCCATCTTTGTGGATTTATCCACCTGACGTCTGTGTAATTGCTGACTTTCAGATTAGGTCCTCTGAGTGGACGTCCTAGCTTGTTGGTGATAAAGTTTTTTCTGTTTCTTAGTTTTCCTTTGGCAGACGTCCCTCCCCCACAGAGCTGGACCTTCCCGGGTTCAGCTGTACTTGCTGTGAAACTCTTAATCCTCAGCAGTTCCAATTGCTGTTTTTTTTTTTTGTGGGGGGACCAGCCTTCCCCTGCGGTGACCCACTACACCGGCCTTAAGAGTGACACTTTGTATTCAGCAAATCCCCTCCAGCAAAGCAGGGGAGGGAGAGGTGAACTCCATGCAATACACAAGGACCCTGGTAAACAAGGGCGGGGCCTGATCACTGACCTGCTTGTGACGCAGCTCAGAACTTCACTAAAGTAAAACAGGAAAGAGGTGCTTCCACACCTAATGCGTTTTTCCTCAAACTGCTGGCATTTCAAATTTAAACAAATAGGAAAACTGCAAGACCAGTAAGATAAAATGTTAAAATGGAAGTTTCTAAAGTGAATTTGCTACGTCTTCTGAGATTCAAGTAGGGACTAACCCCTTCATCACTAGCCCCGTAATCATGCAGCACATGAATGAAAGTTTTTTCTCAGGTAAAAATAGTTAAAACCAGACAGTGCCAGCAAAAATCAAGCTATTCTTATCTTGTGGACCCATCACCCTCCAGGGAGCTCAGTGGGAGACTCCGCACAGTCTGGCCATATTCATTTCAATAGCGCAGAGTTGCAGCCAGCACAAAGCCAGAGGCAGACCCTCACAGGGAGGCAAACGTTCCACCCTGCCCTGGAATGTGAGTTATTTCGAGGCAGCCTCTCTGTGGCTCCACACCAAGCCAGCCAGTGACAGACGAGGAGGGTCAGACCCTGCAGTGCTGGACAATCCTGCACTCAGCCAGGCAGATGCCGTGTGGACTGGGCTTCAACACTGAAGACTCAAAACCAGAGAGAGGCCCCGTAAGCCGTCTCCCACTTCCACACTAGTTTCCTCGCTGTTCTTCCGTCCAAGCCACCAGCCCTGCCTTCAGTGGAGTGCAAGGGAAAGACGCACGGGGTGGACCTGAATGAAGGCCACACTCCCTGTTCTGCAGGTCAGGGCCCTGGGAGACCAGCCCCACCCCGGGCACTGGCTATTCCCATTTGCCCCATCCAGCTCCAGCTCCAGCTCCCAGCAGAACTCAGCCAGAGCCTTCTCCCTGGAAGCCTCCCTGGGCTCTCTGAGCAGGCTCTGACCTGCTGCACCAGGCTGTGGGTGGGCAGCACTTGTCACAGTGTAAGTTTGTATGTGACTACAGGGGTTGTCTGGGTAGCATCTGGCTTCCCCTCTAGGGCGTAAGCTCCGGAGGGCAGGACACTGCTGTGCCCCCGAGTGCCAACAGTGTAGTCAGTGACAGTGCAAACACAGCCGCTTCGCAGCGAACTGTGGCCAACACACACAGCATGCAACTGTGCTCAGTGGGGAAGCCAGCTGGCCCCTCTTCTGGAGGAGCGAGCCATGGTCCCAGGGCCCTGCTGGGGGTTAACAAGGTAAAAGGAAGCCTGGTGGGGAGAGCCACAGCGCCACGTCCAGGTGCACAGCCGTGGTCAGCAGCAGCCCATGAAGCCTGGAATGAGGGGTACAGGCTGCCCTACGCGCTACCCTGGTGCAGCTGTGGATGCAGGTCTGGGCACTCGTCACATTTGCTCTTGTCCTCACTGGGCATGACCAGCTTTCTCCAGGAGAGTGGGCTTGGCCAAGAGAAAAACGGGAGATGGGAAGCCGTCTGAAGAGTGGGACACAGGAAAGGCAGGCTGGAGAAAGGAGGTGCCCAGTTCTGGAGGAAAATGGGTGGATATGTAGGTCTCCAGGGGGAAGAACGTGCCGGGCTTCCGAGAAGCGACAGCAACACCGAGGGTCTGTGGGGACGTCAGCACTCACCAAGACCTGGTGCCCCTCCTCCCTGGCACACATATCAGAGGGACCATGTGACAGGGAAAGACTGGACATGATGTAAAGCGATGTCCCTGGAGAATCCCGGGAACCAGCAGCTGGTTCACACACAGTGACAGAAACTTCACTGCAACACGCCTGAGATGGAGCTGGATGCACAGGACACAGGAGCCCTCCTTGGGACCCGAGAGCTAGAACTTGTGAAAGCAACAGAGAGGAAAGCGTCCTGTGTGTTCTTCCACAAGAACAAAACGGTTGTTAGTGGCTTTGGATGCCTCTGCAGAGGTTCCCAGATGGGCAAACGTGGTGGGGAAGTGAAGAGGGATGAAAAGCAAAATGAGGCAAATGATGGGGGAGGAAAGATGGATGAGGAAAGGGGACAGGGGCTGGCTGGAGAAGAAAGGCAGAAACGGACTGGAATTACCTTGCACGTTGCCCTGGGAGCTGTCACCACAGAAAGGAGCTCGATGGAGCATAAGGAGACCAGCGGAAATCCACAGGACCCAGGAATGCCATCCCACGACATAGCCACGGTGTAATTTTGTTTATGAACAAATTTGAATTATTTGTCATGTTAAAAAAAAACCCTCAAGGAATGGAGCAACTGGGATGCTGGAGGGGTAGCATATGGTGAGGAGGGGAAGGAAGGTCTACTGAGTCCAGCGAATGTCCCCTGATGCCCACTGCAGGACGGGGTGGAAGCCCAGTGCCCTCATATCCTATTAGATGATGGGGTGGAAGCTCAGTGCCCTCATATCCTATTAGAGGACGGGGTGGAAGCCGAGTGCCCTCATATCCTATTAGAGGATGGAGTGGAAGCCCAGTGCCCTCATATGCTATTAGAGAATGGGGTGAAGGCTGAGTGCTCTCATATCCTATTAGAGGATGGGGTGAAGGCTGAGTGCCCTCATATCCTATTAGAGGACGGGGTGAAGGCTGAGTGCCCTCATATCCTATTAGAGGATGGGGTGGGGGAGCCCAGTTCCTTCATCTCCTACTATGGGATGGGGTGGGGAGCCCAGTATTCACTCATTTTCTGCTGCGGGTCCAGGTTGTGGTGGGTTGTGGGTGTCAGGGCAAGGATGGCACCCCCAGGTCACATCCTGTAGGGTTCTTCCTGGGCCGCCCTCGCAGATGTCCTCTGCTTTGTATAAGCATCGGTAAACCTGCCCTGTGTGTACAAATCATCCAAGTTGCCACTGGAATCAACTGAGCTCCAAGCACACAATCTGGACTGACTGGCCAGGGCCGCCTGCCCCTCCGAGAATGCAGGTCTAGACGGAGAACTCAAAGCACCTCATCTGCAAGTTTCTATCCGCCTCATTGTAAAAAGGTAAACCAAGGTAAACATAAACAGGTAAATTAATTTGAAAGTATGTTTTCTGTAACCCAACATAACCAAAATACCGTCACATCAACACCTGATGGATATAAAAAGTATTGAGCTATTTGGTACCTTTTTCACGCTGACCTTGGACGTGCTGTCTGTCCGTCATGTGCCTGGTGCATCTCACAATGGAGCAGCTGCACTGCTCAACGGGCTGATCCTGGATGCTGCACGCTGACGGCCCGTCCACTGCCCTGGGCCCAGAAGGCAAGAGCTGCAGAGGGTCCCTCAGGCCAGGTCCCAATGGCCTTTCCCCGCTTTGTGCTCTGCTGGGGTGGTGGGGATCCCACCCTAAACCCCAACCTGGGACAAGCCCAGCCCAACCACCCTCCTTTCCCAGCCAGGTCCTTGCCCCTCAGCTGCCGGCCCCCTGGATCCCTCACAGGCACTGAAGAGCCAGGCTCACCGGCACCTGCATGCTGTGAACCTGTCACAGAAATGTGCTCCTGTGTGCCGCTCTGAACCAAAGGACAGTTTAACAGCCAGTCAGGGTAGAGTGAGCATTTCTACCACAGGGAGTTTTATTTGCAAGATGATCTAATTAATTTCACGAAAACCACTATTGTTTGGTAACTGCATCCCATACTAGGATAACCCTCCTTCCTCTGCCATTGCTTCCTTCCAAAATGGTCCCCTCGAACTTCTCAAAGGTTTCTACTCTGGAAGCATAAAAAGACCCACAGGAACCACCATTCCTTGGGATTACTGAGCACAAACGGAAGCGGCAGGGTGCCCTGCGCCAGGCCCCTCGTGGGAAGGACACGCGGAGCACTGCGGGCCGGGCTCTCTGATCTGGAATCACCAACACGGCCTCAATGTCAGACGGGCCGGGCAGGGGCAGGTCTGGTAGCCACCGACTGGCTCTCCTCCTCAGGCCTCTGTTTCAGAGGGCTGAAGACTCACAAGACACGGCAGCCTTGAAAGGAAAGGCCTTGTGCACGGTGAGGCCACGCCTATACTCAGAAGGAAAGGATCTAGGGATGGGGCAAAGAACATACCCTAACCCTAACCCCCACAACCCTGCCCGCCCCTGTAGGCACGCCTGACACTACACGGAGGAGCAGGGCCTGCTGTGCTCTTGTGGGGGTGACAGGACCCCAGGTGTGCTGCTGGTCCTGGTCTAGGCTGCTGCGCTTCCTTCTTTCTTTGCTAACCCGAGGCGGGTCCATCCAGGTTCACCCTCACTCGTTTCTCTCCTAATCCGCACACTCCTCTCTGCCATAAACCATCTCATCTTCATCATTCGGATTGAGCAACGCTGTTATACACTAGGCAGCTCCCACACTGTCATCTTTTAAAAAATGGCATGTATTCAACACCTAACTGCAATCTCCTGCAACCTATTCTAGATATGCTAGGAAAATTTACTCCCAAAACTTTAGAACTGCTTTAGAATATACATTCAGCTCCTAATTAATGCTAGTCATGGAAGGGAAGAGAGGTGCTGAGCAGGCAGACGTGGGGCAGGGCCCCCACACTGGCATTTGAGTTGGGAACTCTGATCCCTAACAAGAGCCTGCTGGGACTGGCATCACAGCTTTGCCACCTTTTGCCCATTAAGAAGAAATGGTGATGAGCAGAGGAGGGTCAAGGAGGTGGCCAGGGGGAGGGAAGGCTGGGGAGGGTGTTGGGGAAGGTGTCAGGAGGAAGGAGGCTGGGGGAGGGAGGTGGGGTAGGGCGGCTGGGGTCGGTGGCCAGGGGAGGGAGGTGGGGGGGGGGGGAGGGAGGTGGGTAGGGGGGGAGGGAGGTGGGGTAGGGGGGGAGGGGAGGTGGGGGAGAGGCCAGGGGAGGGAGGTGGGTTAGGGCAGGCTGGGGAGGGTGGCCAGGGGAGGGGAGGTGGGGTAGGGCGGGCTGGGGAGGGTGGCCAGGGGAGGGAGGTGGGGAGAGGCAGGGGGAGGGAGGTGGGGTAGGGCGGGCTGGGGAGGGTGGCCAGGGGAGGGAGGTGGGGGAGAGGCCAGGGGAGGGAGGCGAGGGGAGGGTGATGGGGGAGGGAGCCCAGGGGAAGGAGGTGGGGGGGAGGGCAGCCAGGGGAGGCAGGCCTGGGCAGGACAGTCAGCAGAGGGCAGCCTAGAGATGGCATCTGCCCTGCGCCCACACACTCCCTAGTGGGCAGCACCCAAGGCTGCTGGCTTCACACAAGCCCCAAGCACTGGCCTCCTCCAGGGGTGAATGGGGCGACCTCAAGGCAGCCCTAGCTGCAGAGGGACAGGCCGACAACTCTCAGCATGAGTGAGGCGGGTCCACTCACAGAACCCAAGGGCAGCCAGCAGCACCAGAGGAAACAGGCTCCCAGGCCACCTGAGCTGCCGCGGAAGTCACGTCTGGAGTTCCCCGAGCTGATGCACCCTATGCAAGTGAGACTGCCAGCAGCCCAGACACACAGATGTCCTCCTTCTTCCTCCCGTAGGTTGTTCTGAGCAGCCCAGAGGGAGGGGGCCTGGCAGACCACACCAGGGACTCTGTCCCCACTTCAGGCTGCATAATGGTGGGCGTGGGGGCACTTGGAGCCTCCCAGGGGAGGGGCCTCCTGCCTCCAAGGGGCCCTGGGAGGCTTGGCAGGTTCCACCTCTTTGCCCCTGAACAAAAGTGCCTGGACCCAGCCTGGAATCAGCCTTTAGAAAACCCATGACGGGGTGAACCCCTGCAGGGTTCTGGGGAATGTCAAGCATTTTTAACAGAACAATGGCAAAAAAGTCCTGGGGCCAGCAGTCTCCACTCCCCCCAGAAACAGTAAGGCAGATGGGGCAGGAATGCTAATGTGTCCTGCAAATACCAGCCGAGATTTCTATTTCTGACCAAGAAATCTTTCTAATCTACTGATAGTTAAATAGTAGACAAGCAAAGATTATTAACTAGAGCCACATTTGGGTTCAGAATATTATTCTGCACTTCTGATGGACGGCTTTCAGATGGGAACTTCACAGCAAGGCAGCCGGGCAGCACGGCGCGTCATCCAGCCAGCCCTGTGGCCTCCCCTGCTGTCGTGCGGCTGTGGGACACAGGTCTCTCCTGAGGGACGCCCAGGTGTGCCTCCTGCATGCCCTCTTTCCCTTTTCACCTGGACACAGATGCCGTGGCGCCACAGGTGGGAAGAGACCTGGGTCTCTACGTGGCCCACAGTCTGAGCCGCCTGCAGGGCACACGTCTGCCACGACTGTGTGAGAAGAAATGAATGACTGTGTCCTGCCATTACCTTAATTCACTGGCATTTTAATGCTGCTGAATGCACCACAAGTCACTCTAATGAACTTCTATTCTTCAGAGTAAAGCAAGATAGGCCAGCACCTGCCTGTGTGCAGCCTCCTTAAAGCTGGGCACTGGACTGCGGCCAGTTCCTTATGAACGAGTTCCCTCAGCGCCTGTCCCCACTGGACAGGAAGGAAAGCCCTCCTTGGACTCTCACCTTTCCTGCCTGCCCGGCCTCATTCCAGGCCAGCCAGGGAGGTCTGCAGACGGCAGTTTCAAAGGGGCTGCTATTCCTTCCAGCTGTTACCACTCCCCCTGAGCCAGACCTAACCTTCTGAGGCCACACACCTGCTTGTGTCCACAACACCAACAGCGTCCGACACTCTCTCCTGCCCCCTTTCTCTCCTCTGCGTCCCCCACAGCCTGCGGTGTCCTGGGACAGTGATGAATGGTCCTGGCCCTAACTAGCTCAGCCCCGTCCCCTTGCCCAGAAACCTGTAGGAGGCCCTGCCAGCCAACTCACCTTGCAGCACGTGAGGGTGACCTACCCAGCATCGTCACGCACACGGGGCGTCCACTCCGGGTCACACAGGGCGCTCAGTGCAGGGGACAGACACAGCTCTGCATCAGGGGCAGCAATGGCTCATGAAACTCCTCTCCACAGCTCCCCACTGCACACCAGTTAACTGGGGCTTTAAGACATTGCGCAGTGCGTCCTCCACCCGCCACCTCTCCGTGTGGCGCCCCCACCACCTGTGGTGCAGGCTGATTCCCCCCACTGCCAGCAGGTTCTGCTGAGGATCCCTGACCCCTGCTCTCCTAGGCCTCCTCTCCATGGAGCCTCCCAGCCAGCCCCCGCCTCCCCCTCCTCCTATTTCTGTCCCGAGGACACAGGTTTCCACAGCAGCAGAAGCGAAGGGTGGCGATGCCCGCACCCAGGACAGAGGAGCCGACTCGATGACTGAGCTCAGCGGTTCGCAGCCAGCACTCGGAAAGCCGGCAGGGACCCAGTGTCTTCTGACTCACTGCTGTGGCCAACACCAGATCTCCTCAGTCCCAGCAGCCCTCAGTGGTCAAACGGGAAGGGCAGGGCACCGTGTGGGCGAGGACATCATTTAATCTCCACCCCTTTGATGAGAATGAAAACTTATAAAAACACTGTTCAAGGCGGCATGGCACAGAAGGAAGCCCGGACACTGCAGGTAAGCGTGAGCAAGGCAAGCAGGTGGGTTCCCGCCCAGACCCGCCCCTGACCTCCACCTCACAGCAGAGTTGGCTTTTAGGGTTTATCTCCAACTTCTGTTAATTAGCATTTGTATACTTATAATTTGCATCACAGTTATTTAAACCAATATATTCTTGATCAGGTTGATCATACGGTAAGTAGAACTCTTTCCCCCAAGAAATAAGATGGAGAGTGTTTCTGGAGAATGCCTCACTGACACGGCATTGGGTTTCAGTGATTTCCCCAGTTCTTCCACAACTCCTCAGTGCCCTGGCCATTTCCGGAAAGTCATGGTATTCCGGTTGCCTCTTCTCTTCCCCCAGAGTTCGGAAGTTTCCTTGTTTTTTGTTACAAACTGAAAGGTGTCTTTGGTTTTATCTTCCGGCTGAATACAAGATGCTATCTCAGAATTACACAGGGATCTGTGAAGGTTTTCAAGCAGTCAGAGCCTCTTCCTGCCTTTTCGTCCTCTTGCTGGAGAACAGCAGGTTTACCAGCTGGTTTTCAGTTATGCTCTGCAGTGGTTGATGAACATTTGCTTCAAAACAGAAGTCCACAGCCCTAGCAGCTGGAACTTCCTCTGACATGAAGACAACAGTTGTGAAAGACAGGAAATTTTTGTAATCAGGGGAGTCCTGAGGATATAATGTGGTATGTTGCCTCAGTACCTCAAAAGCATCTTCAAATGCTTGACCCAGCTTGTCTTGTTCAATCCAAGCCATGCTTCATGAATAAACTGACGATTAGTACAATTAGTTGTGGAGGCTTAGAAGCCCAGCATGGAGGGACCAAATCTGGCCAGGGCCTTCTTGCTGGTGGAGACTCTGGCAAAGTCCTGAGGCTGTGCAGGACATCAAACAGCAAGGGGGTTGAGCATGCTCAGTTCCTCCATTCTTTACTATAAAGATACTGGTATATACTGACAAGGGAGCTGGAGCAGGTAGGGACGAGGGTATTTCAGGGACCACCTGCAGAAGCTGGAGCTGCCTTCTCTCCAAGGGACTCTCACACAGGGACAGGAAAGAGTTACCAGGGAGACTGAGATGGGAAGCAAGTCCAGAGAGAGACGGACCAAGCTGGACAAGAAGACATCAGGAGAGGGCAACAGGTGAGAACGCAGGACCAAGTGGGGCGAAGCTGTGGCGGTTCTGGGAGAAGGCCACGCTCTCCTACGTGGCACGCACCACCTTCCTTGTTCAAGTGACATGGTTCCCCACACTTGCCCCTCCTGGCTCCACCATCCAGCTAGCAGTTTACATAACTTAGTTATGTTTTATAGATTCTTATTCAATGGTATTGGGATCATTTTATTTTTAAAACGTTATTCACAAAACTGTCCATTTTCTACCTATTTCAAACCATGTCACAATTTAGTTTCCCACTATGCCCTCACATGCACAGACACTGCATCTATACATCTGTTCTGAAACATTTTCAGGGCTCCTACATGGGGGAGATACCAACATGGGTGTCATAAATATCAAGCCCCACAGGAGCCCGAGGCACTGAGATGGTCCATGGGGATCCCAAAGGCCTGCCGTGTACTTACATGCTCTGGGCCTACCATCTTTTCATGACTCCGGAAACTAAGCTCCCTGTGACCTCTACCTTCCTTAGGTGGAGGTATCGAATTTTAGGCTCAATCAAAGAAGAGGGCAAAGCTGATCCGAGAAAGAGAAAGACCTTTAGGCCACCAGAGTCCTGGGCAGAGAAAGTTCCCAACTTGAGGTCTGGAGCTCTCCAAGGTCCTGATGTGGGCAGAGCCTCCAGCCAGTCCTTGTCTCACCTGTTTATTTGTCCATCTGATATTTATAGGACAGCTACTGTGTGCTGGGTTCTGTGAGGGTGCTGTGTATACAGGGAGAAACAGCTCAGAGCCAGTCCCCACCGCTGTTCCGCTTACAGTCTAGGGGGACCTTGTTCAATCTGGGTCTTTTTCTTCGAATCTGCCTACGCCAGAGGTTAGTCAGACTGTGCTCAAACACTATGCTAGTTATCTAGGGCCACCATAAAAACATAGCACAGATTTGGTGTTTCAAAGAACAGAAGTGTATTTTCTCACAGTTCTGGAGGCCAGAAATCCAATAGTAAGGCGCCAGCAGAGTTGGGGTGTCCTGAGGCCCCTCCCCTTGGCTTGCAAATGACCACCTCTTGCAATATCCTCACACAGTCTTCTCTCTGTGTGGCCCCTGGTGTCCTTTCCTCTTATATAGATGATAGTCCTAGTGGATCAGGGCCAACCTTATGACCTTATGCAGCCTTAATTACCTGTAGGGCTGTGAAGGCCCCACAGGGTTGTGGGGGTGTCCCTTATGCTGTGCTGAGGTGCAGGATCTGAGAAGTAAAGAGACAGGACACCGAGGAACTGGTGAAGAGCATCTGGACTTGGGGGGGCCACGCCACCTGTGAGTGGAAATCAGCGGCGGCCCCCCAAATGCCCAGGAGCATCTGTATTTATTAGGTACAAGCAGGAGGCAGGGTCGTGAGTGAGGCCATCATCTACAGGCTTAGTAATAGGGCATACATAACACATGAGTCACAAGCGAGGAGGCCACCCCATTACGTCACTTGGGCAGAGAGGGGGGGCAGTGCGCAGTAGGGGGCCGTGCCATGCGCAGTAGAGGGTCATGTATAGCAAAGGGGTCCACCCCCATTAGGTCACCGAGGCAAGGAGGTGGGCTGTGTGCAACAGGTGTCATGGACACTTCTTATCTGGGGGCTGGAGACTTCACAGTCACATAGGGATTAGGAGTCCAATATACGGATTTTGGGGGATGTGAGTCCGTTAATAATAAACATCTTCAGCCAGCGAGGGTTTCTTCCTTTGCTGATGGGTGTCTGTATCATGTGGGGGACCCAGCAGAAAGTTTCCAGTCTACAAACCTGTCCTGCCCTTTACTTTCTGCTTGTGTAAGGCTGCACATCCGTCTAGGAATGAGAAGTCATTAGAGCCCTGCCTGCTTTCCCCTGGCCTTGCATAAAGCCTTGTGCTTCTCCCCCAGCTTCCCAGAGCCACTGGAGAAGAGGGTTGCTGCTGCTGCTTTGAATTTCTGCCTTATCTACTGGTCTGTTGCTTGCCCCAAACAGCAGCACGACCTCAAGCAGCCTTGACGCTGGCCTCCCCTGGCTGTCTGTCACTGACACTGCTCCTGTTTTTGACAATAGCTGGCCATGGACTTTTCCACACTTTCCCCCAAATCAAGTCAGCTCTCCTGGCGGCTTGCTCTCCCCCTCTAATACTACCAAGCCACAGACCTGGGGGAGACAGACGCAGTCCTGGCTGAAATGCCACAGGCTCCTCAGTTCTTACCAAGGGTTTTGACGCTTCTGTTTGCTGCAAGCCTTTGGTCCATTTCCAGGACCCTGAAGTGACTGTTTTTGAAAATTCTGTCCAGTTTTGTAATTGCTTTTGGGGGAAGAGAATTTGTCAAGTTCCTCACTCAGTTATCCTGGAAGTTCCTGGCTCTCTTGTAGTTTATTCGTTTCTAAGCTGGACCTGTTTTCCATGGGGAAGTGTGTGTGTCTCTGTGTGTGTTAAGAGTCTAAATGGAATCTGTCTTGGCAATACAGAGTGGTCCCCTTTTGCTTGTCAATTTTCACTCCAGGACATTTTATTGCAATAATTAAATCACTGCACGTTCTCTCCTTTTATCACATTTATTTAAGGATGAAACGCACAGTCTTTGCTTCTAACACTTGCCGAGAAGAACGCAAAGACAATCTGTCATCCTGCTGGCTTTTGGGCTATTTGGTATCAGGAATCTCTCCAAAACAGGGTAAAGGAACCAAAACCTAAAGCTAGGCAATCATGGATACATCCAAACTGAGCTATTCCGTTACCTTTTCTTGTGAACCTCTAGGAAATAAAATATTAAACCTCTTAAAGGCACATTTTATCACTTGTCCTATAATTATCTGTATCTTTTCTTTACAAGATATACTAATATTCCTTAGAAATTCCATTGAATGTAAAATAAAACACCCTAAATTTCCACCAACAGAGGAAAGTAGGCTTAGTCATTTTTAGTAAATGCCCAAATTCATCTCTGTAAACATGAAAAACGACACTGCACAACTACATTTACTGTCACGTACTCAACTGGGAAAAGACGCCTGACACGCCTTTCCAGCAGAGAGGCAGGGCACAGAGCAGCCCGCACCATGTCCCCCACATGACATCATTCACAAATACACAAGGTCATCAGGAGATTATCTTTCGATGACAAAATTGTTAGCTCTGGGTTGAAAGAAGGTCTCAAGATTCAAAGCGTCCCCTCAACCCCCTCTGATCTCACCCAACCTCACACTGCAGCACATCCCATGAGATACACCGCCCCACAAACACACCCTCACACAACCCACGCAGACACTGCAGCACATCCCATGAGATACACCGCCCCACAAACACACCCTCACACAACCCACACAGACACTGCAGCACATCCCACGAGATACACCGCCCCACAAACACACCCTCACACAACCCACACAGACACTGCAGCACATCCCATGAGATACACCGCCCCACAAACACACCCTCACACAACCCACACAGACACTGCAGCACATCCCATGAGATATACCGCCCCACAAACACACCCTCACGCAACCCACACAGACACTGCAGCACATCCCATGAGATACACCGCCCTACAAACACACCCTCACGCAACCCACACAGACACTGGCAGTCCCCCAGGGTCAAGGGCCTCACACCCCTATGCCCCGACCCCAGCTCCCGACAGATCTCTCCTGACCTGCGTGCTCTGTGGGCGCACTGCCTCAGACGCAATCCACATAAAACCGCTCACCCCCATCCCCTCCTGCAGAAAGCACCAGTGCGCAAAAAGCGTGCAGAATTAGAAAAGAAAATGAATGCAGATAAAGCAAAAACAAACCACAAAAATCAGGATACAGAGCTCAGAAGAAAACAAATACAAGGAGAAAGACTGAGGCCACGACGGCCGGCTTGGAGTGCCCAGCTATTCCTGGCTGTGCCTGGCAGAAGACCAGGCCACTTGCTGCTCTCGAGTCACAGGGAGGCCCTGGAGAGCCTCTGCCCCCACTCCAGGCCTCCGGTGTGTCAGGCCTCCAACAGGCACTTGCGTTTCCAATCCCCAGGCAACCTTAGCCCCTCACAGGCCCAACCAACAGCCAGTGCGGATGCGTGGCTATCCTGCAATGCCGGGGGTTGCCCCAACTGACCCTTCCCCAGTAACACCAGTGTGGGCGCCCGGCTTTTCCGCACCTCACACGCTGGAAACTGTCACGGTAGTTTGATTTCCTTACACGCACTGCAAGACGCCTGTTTGGTGTTGGGTCACATCGTCTACACAAGCCATAGGGAGGCGGGGGGGGCCAGAAAGCAGTCTTCCTCTACACAAGCCACGGCCCAGCCTTCCCTTCGCTAGGGGCCCCTGGCAACTGAAACTCGTTCCAAATGCTCAAAAGTGTCTGATTTTGTTCAAAGTGTTAATTTTCCAGGCCTTTGCACACGAGTTCATGTGGCCCAGAAGCTCCTAGGCACCACAGGAGCCTCATTTCCACAGGAACATGGCTTAGGATTTGCAGCTCAGGCCTAGGGCAGGTCATCTGTCCACTCCCACCCCAGCTGCAAGGACAAGGGAATCCCCCGAGAGGCCAGCAGTGGTCGGGAGGCGACCCTGGTCCTGGCCAGAGCTGTAGTGTCTTCCAGAGTTGACGCCCCCTCCCCCCCCCCGGCGACCCCCCCTCACTCCCCCCCCCCGCACAAGTTGCCCCTCCTACCTAAGAGGCTAAGGTGTTGGGTTGCATATGAGGGGCTGCCCATGAGCAGGGGGTTGGCGGGGAAGGAGCCCTTCCTCTTCCTCGTCCTGGGTGGGGTCTGCAGTCTGACCATGCCCCCCTCGCACACAGGAGCACGGGGCCTGAAACAGGTGGATACGGAATAAGGCAACTGGCGTTTGGGGGGCGGGGGCAATTTTTGGTTGTTCGTCCTGGACGTAGCCACGAAGGAACGGCTTTTTAGGGGGGTCACCTAGAAACTTTAGGGGCTTCCCTAGAAGGCGCGGCGCTTAGGACCCACGCGGCGCTCAGCAGTCGGGCCAGAGCTCCAGGGTTCCCGGCTCCGCGCTCTCCTCCCGCAGCGCGGGCAGCAGGTGAGAGTCCCGGGGAGCAGCGGGTCTCCGGCGTTCCCAGGCGCGACGCCCGGTCTGATGCTCAAATCCTCCCTCCGGAAACTTCGCGCTCCGCCCCAGTTCCGGCGCTCGCAGGAACGAACCTCCTAGCCGGTCTGCGCGGCCGCGGCGTGGAGTCCCCGCTCCCCCGCTCCCCGCACCCCCTCGCGGAGTCCAGGACCGGGCGAGCGCCCCATATCTGCCCGCCGGGCGCAGCAAGGTTACCTGGGCAGCAGCTCCTGGCGCCGAAGTCCACTTCACGGAGTTGCCCGCGAACGGCGCGGGCCGAGACTCGGAAACCTGCGGGCCGCCCCGCCCGGTCTCCGCCCTTCTGCCCCTTAACACCCGCCTCCTCCTAATCCCCCGCCCGCTCCCCGCCCCCTCTTCCTGCCCCGCCCCTCCTCCACCCATGCCCCGCCCCCTCCTCCCCGCGCCCCGCCCCCTCCTCGCGCCCCCGCCCCTCCCGCCCCGCGCCCCGGTGCCCCTCGGACGCCCCCAGGGGTGGGAAGAGCCTGGGCGGGGCTGCCTGCCCCGAGAGCTCCGAGGTTCTCCTCTTTGCTGCGCCCCCTTGGGCTCGCGAAGCCCAACCCCAACCCCCACACCCTGAGAAGGGGGCTCGGGGCGGCAGCGAGGCGGGGGTGGGGGGCGTTTTGCAGCCTCCGCCGCCGTCGCCGGGATTCTGACGTTGGAGACACAATATCGAGCAGAGGCAGAGGAGACGCCCGTGTCTGAGCCTCGGGACCCTCGCGCCCTCCTGCGGCCCAGAGGTCAGCGGAGGTCTGAGGCGGGTGGCGGCTTCGCGCCCGTCCCGACGCGTGGGACGAACGGCAGGACCCGAACCCGCGGTCCCGAGCCCAGCGCGGGTGGATCCAGGACGCGTCCTCGCCCTCGCCCCCTCTCGCAGCAACATCCCCCACTTTTTGTTCCCGCGTCCTCGTCCCCAGCCGGCAGTCCGGAACGCGTTCTGACCTCAGGTCAGGCGCCGGCCCTTCCCTCCGCCAGGTGCGGAGGCTGGACATGAAGCTGGGCCCAAGCACCTTCCCGGCATCGCCACCTGTGCGGAGGCAGCAGTGCTAGGGACAGTCTTCACGGTGTTTCGCCAACTGCTAATTCCTTAAAAATAAACGTCCATCCTGGGCAACATAGTGAGACTCCTTCGTTACAATAAGTAAAAAATAACCTGGCGGGCCTATGGTCCCAGCTACTCCGGAGGCTGAGGCGGGAGGATCGCTTGAGCCCGGGAGGCGGAGGCTGCAGTCAGTCGAGATCGCGCCACTGCACTCCAGCCGGGTCGACAGGGCAAGACCTTGTCTCTAAAAAAAGAAAAGAAAACAAACTTGAAACTCTGTTTCTCTGGGCGATGAGCTTCGGGAAGCCCCTGCTGCCCTGACTCTCCCCCACCATGCATAATGGTGTATTTCTTGCCGAGGAAGCGTTTCTACTGCCTTTTTTTTTTTTTTTTGAGACGGAGTCTCATTCTGTCTCCCAGGTGGGAGTGCAGTGGCGCCATCTCCGCTCACTGCAACCTCTGCCTCCCGGGTTCAAACGATTCTCCTGCCTCAGCTTCCCTAGTAACTGGAATTACAGGCATGCGTCACCACAGCAACTAATTTTTGTACTTTTAGTAGAGACCGGGTTTCACCATGTTGGCCAGGCTGGTCTCGAACTCCTCAAGTCATCCGCCCGCCTTGGCCTCCCAAAGAGCTGGCATTACAGGCCACTGTGCCTGGCCTTATCTGCTCTTTGGCGACCTAAAGTTTCTCCACTGCAGTGGGAACTTAAGATTTGTTGAAAATCAATAGTTTACCTGATAACATAGTCCTGTTTGAGGTTGAAACACGCTGTTTATTGAGGCAATTTTTAATGTTTTTTAAAATTTATTTTTGTTAGCAAAATACAGCGAAGAAGCAGAGACACTTAAATTTTCCAAACTCTGCCCTCACAAGTGGCTCCAAAACGAACAGAAAGAAACTGAAAAAACGTTTTTGGTTTTATACTTTCTCTTATTTCCGAAAAGGATTGGTCAGTTTCAAAACTGCAAAAGGCAACATAAAATGCGACAGAAGGCCAGTGACCCGCCATATAGTAGAGCGGCCGTTTTTTCCCTCCTACTTTCAGAATCCACCCAGGGACAACCTGAACTGTAACAGTGAAACAGCCGCAGCGAAAGGAAGGGTTGCCCACACCGTGGGGCTACACCCGGGCGTGGGAGATGCAGCCGGGACCTGCTCTGGAGCCTGGGCTGGAGAGGAGGCAAGGAAACAGCGTGGGTACCAGGCGTGTCTGCGGACAGCCGGCAGGACAGACGCACAGGGGCCATGGGTGCGATGGGCGCTCCCACCCCTCGCAGGAACAGGGCGCACACCTGGAGCACGCTCAGCACCACCCACCCCTAAAGATGGACCATTTAGACAAGCGAGAATGAACCATTCACTCATACGTAGAAAGAGTGAACAAGGAACCAGCCCAGGAAAGAAAGATAAAGAAAAAGCAACCAAATACGCAAGGAAAATGAAGTCAGAACAACACGTGATAAAACGTTGCCACTGAGTAGATGGAAATGATGACTTAACATTAACACGCATTACGCATGGCTTAAGAGCCAATCTGAAAACAGGAGATGATGAAAATGAATGAAGGACAAAAAACAGATTTTCAGGAAAAGGGGAGTGGGGGATATAAGATAATTGGGAGGCTTACCACGGAGCCACAAAAGAAACAATGAAGGCTCAGCAGGGAGATGCCCCGCTCAGACCGCCCCTCCGAGCCTCCCAGGGAGACCCTGGCCCGCCACACAGAGACAGCGAGGCCCGAGGAGGTTGCGTCCCCACGGCGCCGCCACTGCCCCTCTCCGCCCCAGGAGCCCTGGACCGCCTGGCTGAAGTCTTTGCGTCAGCAGCCCCGGCCCATTGCGCAGTGGGACTCGGAGGAGTTCCAGGCACATGGTGACTGCAGTGGCCTCAGCCGCAGACAGCAGAGGCAGTCCAGGAGCTGGGGTGGGTGAGGGCGCAGGCACCGGAGCGGGTGGGGCAGGACCGGACACCGGAGTGGGAGGCAACATGGATGACGGACAGGATGAGTAGAGGCGAGACGGGGTACTGCAGTGAATCCGGAAGTGACCACCTGGGCGAATTAGGGATTGGGGTTAGCGTTAAAGTTAGGGTTAGGGCCAAGGGGTTGAAGTTGGGGGTAGAACTTGGGGTTAGGGTTAGGATTAAGGGGTTAGAATTAAGGGGCTAAGGTTGGAGGTAGGGGCTGCAGTTAGGATTAGGGTTGGGGTTAGGGTTAGGGCTAGGGGTAAAGGGTTAAGGGTTAGGGTTGGAGTTAGGGTTAGGGGTTTAGGTAATGGTTAGGGTTAGGGGTTAAGGTTAGGGTTAGGGTTGGGTTAGGGATTAGGGTAAGGGTTTAAGGTTAGGGGTTAGGGTTAAGGGCTAGGGTTATTGTTAGGGGTTTGGGTTTGGGGTTAGGGTAAAGGGTTAAGAGTAGGGGTTAGGGTTTGGGTTTTAGGGTCAGGGTTATGGTTTAGGGGTTAGGGTTTTGGGTTTGGGTTGTGGGTGGGATTGGGTTGATGTTAGGGTTAGGGGTTAGAGTTAGCGGTTAGGGGTTAGGGTTAGGGTTGGATTTAGTGATTAGGGTTAGTGTTAGGGGTTAGTGGTTAGGGTTGAGGTTGGGTTTAGTGTTGTGTTTAGGGTTTATGTTGGGCTTGGGATTGAGTTTGTGGTTAGGGTTCAAGTCAAGGGTTAGGTTTTAGGGGTTGGTTAGGGGTTGGGGTTAGGGATAGGGGTTATGGTTACATGGCACTGACTTAGAGTGCAAAATGTTTAATCCCAAGAGCTGCCTAACCTGAGCCACACCACA
This sequence comes from Ateles fusciceps, assembly GCA_036589455.1. NCBI lineage: Eukaryota > Metazoa > Chordata > Mammalia > Primates > Atelidae > Ateles > Ateles fusciceps. Next base: position 10,316,290 of record JAZHEH010000586.1, read on the forward strand.
GATGCCTAGATAGACTTTAGTTTGGCTTCCCAAGTGTCTATGTAGGCAGAGGAGATGGTGAGGCAGACACAGAAGGGCTGGTTCCAAGCACATTGGGAAGACTCTGATCCCAAGACCCCGGCATTCCACACTGGCCACCAAATACTCCTCCGTGACATCAGGAAAAGAAACAATTTATTTTCTTCAGACATCGAAACAGAATTTTTCTAAGCTCCAGGACACTGGGTAATGCTGCTCACGTGAAGAGGGTATTTAATGAAAGCCAATTTACTGAGCAGGGAGATCCGCAGACTCTCCCTTTGGCTCCCAGAATGCTGGGGTCAGGCTTGCAGTCTTACACAGCAGATTGGCAAACTCTTTTTGGAGGGGGATCTACAGATACCAGCACTTTCAGGGTTTCCTCAGGTCCAGGAGTGCCAGCCTTTGCTGCACTCGTCCTTTGGGGAAGCAAAGGGAAACTCCATCTCTGCATACAGAACGCATTAAGTATATTTTCTTTTCTGTTTTCTTGATGCTCTAACATCTGGGGTTTACTGGGAAAAGATCGCCTTTCCCAGTGCCAGCCAATTAACTACCAATCCAGAACCCATACTCCTAACCTTCTACTTTATCTGGCTCTGATACTGTAGGAGACAATACCACCCTTCCCTAATCACCCCAGGTCCAGGTACTAGGCAACTGGAGATGGCCCCTATGCCCCAGAGCCTGCTGAAGTTATTCGCACTGGCCAGCCTAAGCCTGCCTGCCCTGCTGGGCCTTGCTGTCCCTCAGAGACCACAGCAGAGGCTCCTGCCCGTGCCTCCCCCCCTCTCCTGCTTCTGCCCAGGCTTCCCTGTGCCTCCTGTTTCTAGGGGTCTGTGAGTATGAATGTATTTCCACAGGGCAGTCAATTCCATGTCCGCAGGCCCTAACATCGCGGATTAAAACAAATTCTAGTACATTTTAAAACATAAGGCTTCCAAGGGAATTTTTAAAAGCCTTATATGGAGAATTTTAAACATATATGCAAATAAACAATGAATATAACAAACCGCTTTATATCTACAACCCTTCAGAACAATCAGAAACACATGGTCAGTTCTGTTCCATCTATATTCCCAAGTCAAATTCATACATTATGATTAGCTGATGTGATTTTAAGTCTATATAATTTATACATTTCCCCTATATCTCCTATATATCATTTTCTTGTAATTTATTTGTTGAAGAAGCTGGGTTGATTTTCCTGATTCATCTTTAGAGTTTAGAATAGAATTCACAAAAAAGACAAAAATAAAAGCAGAAGAAATAAAAATTTCAGAAAAGAAATCAATGGGATTTAAATGGTACAGCTGCTTTGGAAAACAGTCTGGCAGTTCCTTATAAAGGAAGGTATAGAATAAGTCTTTGACCCTTCAGTTCTACTGAAGTCTTCATACTGAAGAGAATTAAAAACATATGTTTACACAAAAACTTATATACAGATGTAAATAGCAGCATTATCCATAATAGCCAAAAAGTAGAAACAACTTAAACGTCCACCAGCTGATGAGTGGATAAATAATATGAAGTATATGCACACAATGGAATACAATTCAGCCTCAAAAAGGAATGGTGGCCAGAGGCTGGAGGAAGGAAAGATGGGAAATACAGTGTTTCTTTCTGGGGTGCTGAAAACGTTTTAGAATTAAATAATGGTGAAGTCTGTGCTACTTCCAGAAAGTGATAAATTGTACACTTTAAATAAGTAAAATGTAGTTTGTGAATTATATCTCAACTTAAAAATAAAGAACATTTTCCAGAAATAAAGTTCATAAATTTTCAGATTTAAACGATCTGTTGAGTTCCCTCAGAATGAATTTCGAAGTTCTACACCAAAGCACGTTATTGTGAAATTTGATAACATCAAAAATAAAGATCTGAAAGGCTTCCAGAGAGGTGAAAGAAAACGATCACCTACAAAGAATCAAGACCCAAATGGCACTGAAGTTTTTATTGAAATTCTAGACATAATAAGAAAATGAAATTTGGCCTTCACATTCTGAGAGAAATATGTATATTTTAAACCCAGCTAAGCCATCAACGCAGTGTGAGAACAGAGCACAGGCATTTTGGGACACACATAGCATCAAAGCTTTACCTTTTCTCAGGAAGCTACAGTGAAGTGGCAACCTGAGGAACGGGAGAAATGAACTCCAGGAACAGGTGATCCATGCAGGACAGAGGTGCAGCACTTCTGAGAGCCAGGGGTGAGGCAATTCAAGCCGGAGACACTGAGGCAAACACAGGAGGGCCTGGCATTCTGTGAGAGGCAGTGCGGTGGTTCTCACAACTCGGTAAATGTGGTAATTACCTCTCATCTGGTTACAATGCGTCTTCCCAGGCCTGCCAGCAGGGATTCTAAATCCTGATGCAAATGATATGGCAACACTTGTGATTATAGACTTAAGTGTGTGAATCACAGATCCAGGTCCAAACCCAGATCCCCTCAGTAATTAACTATGCTGTCATTTAATTACTTAATCTCTCCAGCACGCCACTTCCTCAGGCCAATTCATATGGGAATATAAACTCATAGGAGTGTTATAAAGGGTAGTTTGTACAATGAGCTCATGACTATGAAATGCTTAGCATGGCATCCAAAAAGCCCTCAATAAGTGTGCAACAGTACCTTTTTATTACGGAAAACACACCCAACCTAGAAAACGGTGTTCACAGGGGATTAAGAGAAGCAAGTACAGTCGGGTGAGCAGAGGGAGCCAGCGTGGGGAGGCCTTTCCCAGGTGAGGGAGCCACTACATTTGAAAGTGGGATGCAGGGCCAGGACTGAACATCAACCAGGACCGGCAGGAATGAAGCAAGGGCAGGACCAGGGCTGAACATCAACTAGGACGGGCAGGAATGAAGCAAACAGCTCACACCTGTTCCTTCATGGCTCAGTTCCTTTCATTTTCACTTTTGACTCTGATGCAAAATTAGAACCTTCTCTGGTCAGATGTCACTATTCTTAATAAAGCAAAGTAAATAAGTGGGATCCGGAAACTTCAACTGTGTAAAATACATGCTCTTGTTATTGCAAGGCAAATGGGAAAAATTTTGCAGTTGGTCATCACCATCACAATAACACAAATTCTAAAACTTACACTGTTGACAAGTGAACCACACCCTCAAATAATAAGAAAACTGTCCCCTCCCTAACCTCTCTCCCCAGCAAGAGAAGGACTTTGGCCACCCCAACCTGAGCAGCAGAGCAGGTGGAGAGTGGGAGCCCACAGCAGCAGCGGCAAGAAGCCTGAGGGCGGATGGCTTTGACCAAATAACAGGGAACTGGGCTGAGTTGTTTGAATCATTTTCCAGTTACTGATTTATAAAATAGTTCAGACTAATTGAAGGTGCTTGGGAATGAGAGCCCACCCCTCAGTGTCCAGCCTCCCCAAACTACATGTTTCTCCAGAGTAACCTTGAGCTTCTCCCAGCATGGATTAAAACCCATAGCTCTTCCAGATCTAATAACTGAGGCTCTACTATTTAAGCCATAGTTAGGCACTTCCAACCTGTGATGGTAACATGCTCACATCCTCAGTCTGTCACTGTTTAATATTTAATGAAAGACACACATTTTCTTTACTTATAATGCAGCAGCTTGCCTGTGTTCACCTGTGTTGTCTCAGGGTCACCTCTTTCATTTCCCAGAATCCTGTCCCATTTCCTGGAGCCTGTTGACTGGGGGAGAGATGTGGTCAAAAGTTAAAGGTATGTTGGGCGAAGACTTAGAAACACAGCTCTTCTGACAAAAACAAGCAATGGGGAAAAGACTCCCTATGGAATAAATGCTGCTGAGATAACTGGCTAGCCATGTGCTGAAGATTGAGGCTGGACCCCTTTCTTACACCATACACAAAAATCAACTCAGCCTGGATTAAACACTTAAGTGTAAAATCCCAAAATATAATAACCCTGGAAGACAGCCTAGGCAATACTATCCTGGCTATGAGCAGGCAAAGATTTTGTGACAAAGGCAACAAAAGCAATCATAACAAAATCAAAAATTGACAAGTGGTATCTAATTAAACCAACGAGCTTCTGCACAGCAAAAGAAACTATCAACAAAGTAAACAGGAAACTTACAGAATGGGAGAAAATATTTACAAACTATGCATCTAACAAATGTCTAATATCCAGCATCTATAAGGAACTTAAACTTACAAGAGAAAAATAACCCCATTAAAAAATGGCTCCAGGTCACGAAGAGACACTTCTCAAAAGAAGACAAACATGTCGAAAACCAGCATATGAAGAAAGCTCTGTATCATTGATCGCTAGAGAAATGCTGATCAAAACCACAGTGAGACACCATCTCACACCAATCAGAATGGCCATTACTAAAAAGTCAAAAAAAAAAAACAAAAAAACAAAAAAACAGATGCTGGCAAGGTTACAGAGAAAAGTGAACAATTATACACTGTTGGTGGGAGTGTAAGTTAGTTCAACTGTGGTGGAAAGCAGTATGGTGATTCCTCAAAGACCTAAAAGCAGAACTACCATTTGACCTAGCAATCTCATTACTGGGTGTATACCCAGATGAATGTAAATCATTCTACCATGAAGATACATGCATGCAAATGTTTATTGCAGCACTATTTACTATAGCAAAGACATAGAAGCAACCCAAACGCCCATTAATCACAATGAAAATGTGGTATATACATACCATAGAATACTATGCATCCATAAAAAAGAATGAGATTATGTCTTTTGCATTAATATGGATGAAGCTGAAGGGTATTATATTTAGCAAACTAGTGCAGGAACAGAAAACCAAATACCACATGTTCTCACTTACAAGTGGGAGCTAAATGATAAGAACCTGTGAACACAAAGAAGGAAACAATAGACACTGGGGGCTACTTGAGGCAGGAGGGTGGGAAGAGGGAGAGGAGCAGAAAAGAGAAGTATTGGGTACTGAGTTTAATACCTGGATGATGAAATAATATGTACAACAAACCCCTGTGACACGTGTTTACCTATATAGCAAACCCTCCCATGTACCCCCAAAACTAAAATAAACGTTAAAAAAACACAGCTTTTTATTTTTTTCCCTTAAATACCATAAAGGTCATGGGCCATTTGCCACCTGAACAGTCAGTAACACATGGGTAGAAAGAAACTGAACACTCAGGGACCCCAGAGACCGCTCACTGCAGAGGAAGGAGGCAGGCATATCCATGAGGTGAACTTTCTCCAGTCCCAAAGTGGCCCCTCTCTCCTCTTAACTGCAGGTCCCATGGCATTCAGACTAGGAAGTAAAGCCAATGGGAATGGCCCACAGGGGAGCAGTTCAAATGTGCCGAAAAGGATAGAGCAGCCCCAGTGAGAAAGGAAGGCTGGACAAGAAATGGATTTGCAGGGTGACAGTGCACACCCATCAGAGCTCTGATTCCGTCACTTTCACTACCCTCCCCTGCTCACTAACACTGAAGAAGTACTGATGGCAAGTGTTGGGCCGTAAGACATTTCCTCGCTTTATAATCTGGATTTGGGGAGTTAAATTTCAGAGATAATGAAAACATCCCCCCTTTAATTAACTTTAAATTTCATAATTAGATCTCTTCTTTTTTTTTTTTTAACAGATTTCTGAACATGTAAAAACAAAGAAAACAGTATGGGAGTAATTTATAATCAACACATATGTGTTCACTGAGTAAGTGACATGACATGGCACACAAGCATCCCAAGAGTAGGATTGTGGGGCGTCTGATGGTGATTGTCCTTAGAGCTGGTAGGGCCCAGCCTCCCGCTGTCTGTGCACCTCTGTGTGTACAATCGGTGTCTCCTTTAACTTCACAGCGATGCCGCAAGGCACACAGCATTGTCTTCACTTTCTGTGTAGAAAACTAAGGCTGGGTGAGCGCGTGCAGAGCGGGACGGCGGACTTGGGTTTGGCTCCTTCTAGTTTCAAAACCTGTGAATATTTTCCTGACTCTAACGCTTAATCTTAGCACTATATTTGGAATAAGCAGATAAACATATTACCACAAACCACTCAGGTAATATGCAATTAAATTATAAATAAATGCTCAACAAGATTATGAGTGATTGAATGAGCTATATGTAAGAATAATAACTGGTGGAAGTGTTGTTCACAGGATAAAGCAGAAATCAGTTAAATGGCTAACAGTATAAGGAGGGTTAAATCAAGCATCCAGGTGTGGAAATAGCTGATTTATACATGTAGTTTATTCCATGTAAAATGTTTATAATCTAGTACTGGATGAAAACATATATACTACATTTTATGTACAGTATAATCTAAAATTTCTATGTTTAGTTAAAAATGCAGGACTATAATGATTAAACTTTGAGTGGTAAAATTATGGATAATTTTTCTTTCTTTTATAACTCATTTTATATTTACCAAAGACCCTCCAAGGAGAATATATACTTTTATAATTAGAAAAAAAATGATTTGTTAAAGAGGTCATAAATGACATAATACTTTATAGAAGTTAGAAGCTAAGATTGTGAGAATTTCCAGGGACTCGGGCCACCAGCTCATCTTGCGTCATCATTTACACAGAAATGTTGGAACTGAGGTCGCCTGATGCCTCTCAATTCCCAGCCAGCTTTCTCTCTGGCTCTTAGCCAGCCTGGTAAACAGAAAACAATCAGCGAGACAATCAAAAAACACCCTAGTGTTCTAACGAGTCACACATAATTGCTTGCTTACCAACTGTCTACCTCCGAATTTTCTTTGCCTCATAGAGTCAATAGAATCATCTATTTTAAATTCGCTTTTGCCATTTCACAGTCTGAGATGCAGGACTTTGCATAGGGCATGGATGGATTTCCACAGTCAGTGCGAGGATGGGAGGAGAACAGGGCATATTCAGCCCCACTCAGAGAACGTTCTAGCTGGAGTTACTTGGCTGGACCTCACTCCAGAGACAGGAGATTTTCCTCTGGACCAGCTACCGAGACAGCCCCTAGTTGGAAAATGTTTTCTTCTAAGGTGGGATGCAGCCCCCCACTGGAGAGGAAAACACCAGAGAGTGTTAAAAAGGAAAAACCAAGGTAAACTGAGGAACCTCTTGACAGGGGACACAGCAGAGTCCACCCAGCTGGGGTGAATGTCCGCAGCTCCCCATCGGGACGGCGGGTGGGAGCCCAAGTCACTGGCCCCTGCCGCGTGGGAGCGGCGTGAGCCGTCTGCAGTCACATGTCTGCTCCGGCAGCGGCCTCCATCCAGAAATCCGTCTCAGGGTCTGTCCTCGCAGGAACCTGATGGCAGAGCTGCGCGCTGAAAGAATTTGGACGCTGGTATTTCGTGTACCTGAGCATTTTCCAGGCCTTGCTGGAGGTCGTTCTGTGTGAACGCGATGGAGCCCTTTCTCATGGGCTTTTTTTCTAGGAGTGGGAGCGCGTGGCCTGCACGACTGCTGGCCTCCAGCACGTGGCGTGTGAACCCATGACAGGGCGTGTAATTCACTGCAGCCTGTGGCAGAATATCATGGGATAAAGGTCGTTTTTAAATCTTCTCTTTATTACCCTCAGCCAATTAACTTCTATGTACAGTAGAAGATATTTTGCCATTTTTTTCAAAATGGAGAAATACCATGCTTTTAAAAAGTCTTTTAGAGGCATGAAAAGTCAATTTCATTACATTAAAATCACTAAAAGATAGGAAAAAAAGTGAAATTCACATGTCAAAAAATTGTCTTTTGGCGAAATGCTGTATTTTGGTCTGAAATATTTGTGAATTTTCCACGCATGTGTCAAGATACATAGGGAGTTTATTCATTCAATTAAGTTAAAAAAAAATAGATAACATGGTAAATTCACAAAGTAGTGAAGGCACGTTTTGTTTGTGTCTGTTTAACTGAGAAAACTGGCGGATGCCTCCTGTGTGGGAGCACCGAGTACATGGCGCAGACACAGAAACCGAGGTTTTCTTCCTCGCTGCCGCTGGCCGCGCGCGGGAGGTGGCTCGGGAGGGCGGGCTGCCTGTTTTCAGTCCCACTCAGCAAGCGCCACACAAAGACACGCGGGGCGTCTCTGCCCCCCTAGTGGATCCTGGCTGGCACTGGGAGCAAATGTGAGTATAAAAAAAAAAAGGAAAGATTTAAAAAATACCCATTATCTCCAGAGGGGGTTTAATTCTAACAGGAGGCTTTTTTTTTTTTTCTTTTTTCAAATGGGCTGATGGGTAAGAATAACGCAAGACTGGAGATGTTGGAAAAACGCACACTGCATTTGCCTTTCGGCATCTGTGATGACCGAGTCCTTCTTCAGCGCTGCCACGGGGGAGCACATTCACGCGCATGTCACACAAATACCGGGGTTAGGTCAAAACACCAACCTTCCTGGAGAAAGCCACAAAGGCTATGAGACCAAGCCTTCGCCTAGATGACACCTGACAGTCCAGAAGCTGAGATCCTGTAGGTGTCTGGAGAGCTCAGCTACGACCCCACACTGTATGGAAGGGCGGGCAGTGGGGCCCAGGCAGGTGAGGAGAATTGTCCACTGTTCAGCATCATCAGCCTAAGACCCACATGCTATTGCTGCAAAACCACTGACACTCAAAGCCACAAACCACAGAAACAGAAGCCCTTTATGGTCCTCAGTGTGCAACTGGTGACTTTTCAGAAGATGAAGATTAAACATATAAATCATAAATTCAAAGTATCAGAAGAAATACTAGGAGATTTTCTAACCCCTGCTACCATGACTTTTTTTATTTTTATTTTTGCAAGATTTGTGAATTATTGTAAATAAGCTCACAGAGGCCAAAGTGCTCCCGTGAAGTCATCCAGAAAGAGGCAATCTGTGAATCCCCACATCTGAGACATCTGTGTTTTCTTATGATAATACAAAAATTCAAGATAAGAGAGAGAGAGGGACAGAAAGAGACAGACGGACAGAGAGAATTGAAGCTAAGAGGAAACACTTTCATGTTTTGCCTGCAAAATTTCCAGTGAACATTCCCATCAACAGTGGGTGAAATCCAAGGCCCCGGCTCCAGGATCCTGCTCTTTCCTTTGGTGACTCCTGTTCAAATTTGTCATAAAAACAACATGAAACTTGTTACACTTCTCTGGACAAGTAATTATGCTCAGGCTTTTGGCTCACAGCTTCAAGTAACTCAGCATTACTCTTCAGAGAAGAGCTCAGATGTCACTTCCTCTAAGGACCCTCCCTAGACACCTCTCCAGTGGAAAGGCCCCCCACATTGCTCTTTGCACCTCTGTCCCTCGAGGTGCTGCTGTCCTCTGTGGAGGGTGGGACCCCAGGAACTAGAGCCCCTCTCATGCTGGAGACACTCGGCACTCAGTAAGTGTGTGTTGAGCGGATACAAGTGTGGTGAGCATGCACAGCCTTGTAATGTGTACTCTCATGTCTGGCATAGAGCCCCATTTTCATTCTTTGTAAAAGGAATAAGTGGGGCTGGATGACCCATACTCTCTTTTCAACTCAGAAGTCCACTATGAGCCTGACATCAAATAGCTTCTCAGCCAGTGCCAGGCCAGGACCCAGGTTTTTCAATGTGTCTGCGTTCCCTCACAGCATGGGGAAAGCTCAGAGAAATGGGACCAGCTCTTCTGCCTGCTGTCCAGTGCCAGCCAGCAACTCCAGGCTCACAAATCCAAGGCAAAGACACCTGCAGGAGATCTTGGTTATTTATTAGCTGTGATTGGGCTGGAAGGGAAGTGTGTTCACTTTTAACTTTCCAGTGAATAGCATGAGACAGTAAAGTTTAAAATGTGGTTGTTATTTTTGTTTTCCGAGAAGATAAAAGAAAGGCCTTTTTACCTTCTCATCTTTGGAGCCACTGGCATTAGCTGTGGACCTGGTAGTTTAAGAAAACTTGAAAATGAACTATGTGAACCAGTATTCTCCAAAGTAATATTTTGATAAATACTGCAATTCTGTTTATAGCAAAACCATTGCTTAAGTGGGAAAAGTCTAGAAGATAGGAAAACACACTCTTGAAAAAAGGTGGCAATGCACTTAAATTCAGCAAACTGCGGGGCATGTGTTGTTCTGCCCCAGATCAGAGTGTGTCAGTCACCACTCGATGCCACTCGCAGACCACCAACTTCAGAACATCCAGGTGTAAAGATCTGTACAGAAGCCATAACATAATGCAAATAATTTTACATTATTAATAATCAATTATATTATAATATTCCATAATGTAAAGGCTATTAAAACGTTTGTCTTCAAAGAATGGCCTCGGTTTCTGTGGGCAGTGTCTCCTCATGGAAAGGTAGTGCCTTCCTGCTAAATCACGGACAAAACGGGCCTCCAGGAGCTCAGGCTGCGGCGGCTTCTCATCTACGTCCCTCACTGCATGAGGTTGTTACTGACTTTGAAAGCTCCTTTCATTCTAGTTTTATCAACAGAACTAGTATTTCATGAGGATCTACTACATACCAGGTTCCAGAAAGCCAAATGCCTTTTTTTTGTTATTATTCACTAAATACAAATCACAACTCTCTTCTCAGTACTCACACAACAAAATTTAGCTGAGGGAGATTGAGCTACTTCCCCAAGGTTGCACAGCCACTAAGAGCAGGCTCGTGTTTAGATTCATGTGTGGATACTGAACACAGAAACAAACCAGTGGAAACATCATATATTCCAAAAGCCTACTCAAGCCATTTGTTCTTATTTTATGGAAAATCTTTATGCTAATTTTAAACTCTAAATACTTACGAATGGCATAGATCTACAGACTTGGTGTCTGATGTAAGAGAGGATGCTCACCAGCTGGTTACTGGTACCACCTCACAACCCCGAGCATACTGGACAAATGTCTAAGCCTCGTGGTTAGTGGGGGGCAATGCTGGTGGAATCTGAAGTTGTCATGTGCAGCCGCACCTGCCTGCAATGACTCATGCAAGCTTCTGCGGATGTGGTGATACACAAAACAGAGATGCAAAGAAATGCGGTAGCTCACAGACACAGGATGGCTCTGGGAGAGGCAGAAGGAGCAAGTCACCCAAAATAGAGCCAGATAGACGTTCTTAAGGAAGGAGCTAAGGAGTTGCATCATGAAGAGTGAAGAAGGGATTTGTCATGAGATGGGACAGAGTTCTCAAGAGGCAGAGGGAGAGCATGAGAATGTTGGGAAGGGAAGAGAGATTTTCGCACATCTGGGAAGCTGACAATCCATCGGCATGGCCAGAAGGTTTAAGAAAACTTGAAAATGAACTACGTGAACCAGTAGTCTCGAAAGTAATATTTTGATAAATAGTGTAAGGAGGAAATAGATGAGGCTGGATATAGAAGCAGGGCTAAAGCTATGTCTATTGTGGTAAAGAGCTGTGATTCTATCCAGAGGGCAATAGGTAGCATTCTAAACAAAGATCATTTAAAACAAGAGCCAGCAAATATTTTCTGCAAAGGACTAAATGTTAAATATTTTAAGTTTTCCAAGCCATATGGTCTCTCTCTCAAATACTCAGCTCTTCCATTGTACCATGAAAGCAGCCAGAGTTGTTACATAGCGCGTGCATATGGCAGTGTCCCAGTACAACTTTGCTTACAAAAGCAGACTGCCTCAGACATGGCCCCTGCATGGTAGTTTGCCACATCCTGTTTTAGAAAGCTCAGGTTTGTGATGTGATGGAGAATGCCTACAAGAGCTCTTGTTTTAAATGGTAGACTGAACATACACTGGAATTCTATTCTGCTTGAGCTAAGGTAGAAAAGATAGTAAATAGATAGATGATATGCAGGTAAATGGAGAGATGACAGATAAAGAAAATACATAGCCGTTCCAGAAAACAGAAAGGGATAACTCTATGAACCAAAAACAAAGTAATATACTTTGGAAAGGAAGCAGGCTGGAAACCCACAGTTGCAAAGCAAATAGAATTTCCAACTGCCTCTGGTAGCCCTTTCCTGGAAGTAGTCACAGCCCAGGGTGTTTCGACTTCTTCCTCTCTTTTGTGTGTGTGTGTGTGTGTGTCTGTGTTGTTGATGATATTTGCTTTAAAAAAATCCGTTTCCCTGCTTTTTTGTCACAGTAGCCTTTGTCACTTCAAACACAGCAAGTGTTCTTTAAAAAATATATATATACACACACATATTTATATATGCATGTATATATATATCTCAACCTTTCAGTTGAAATGCAACATATCTGAAACTTGGTATCTAGAGAGGTGAGAGGGACAAAGGAGCCCTTGTCACTGCCCATGTTCTTGCCCCAGCCTTCACCTTGCACACAGCAGCAGACATGCACAAAGCCACTTCCTTATGGACTGAAATTCTGAAGTCCTTTTACACCTGGCCTTTCCATCCTTCAACTTCCCCCTCTCCCACACTGTGAATGATTTTATTGGATATTTTTGTTTTCTTCTCAGTGACAGGGGAACACATTTGGCTCTAATGTATCTGTGATCCAGATGCTTCTTTTTCTAGTATGCATTTATTTTGTAGCAAACATTTATATCCATCATTTTTTACTGTCTTTTGAAAATAACTAGGCAATATCATCTCATCTGAGGTAGGCCGTCTCTAGTGGTTGTATTCTGAGGGAGAAAAGCTAATCTGTTCTCTTTCCACTGCATTCCAGCAACAGTAAGAGGACCTTGTGCATGAATAATTTATTTCCACACTACAAAGTGGGTAATAAGCAGATTAGTAAAATCAATTCTGCTTCACTTCAATAACGACCTCCTCCAACTCATTTCTTCTCAATAAACTTATTTTTCCAGCAGAAGAATCCCAGGCTTCTTAGAGAACCCAGTGACTTTTCACATCTTAAATCTGTTAAATCTTCGTGTTTTCTTCTGCCATATGCATAGTTCAAACATACAAAGATGAAGCAAAGTCAGATGCATTCCTGAAGGAACCCAAGAAATTCCTCTCTTTCTCTCTTTAGAACAAAATGAATTCTTTAGACCATCAGTTCTAACCTTCAAAAACCAAACCTGTTTGTGAGATCTCCTTTAAATACTACTGTAGACCCCAGGGTTTATTCATTAAATTTTTAGATATTTGTTTTATTTGGAATCAATTTATTTGTAATTTTAGTATTTGTATTAATATAAGGGAGAAATGTTTAAATCTGTCTATGCCACCTGTGCCTCTGGCTTATTGCACAATTAATTGTAGCCTCAGGCTAAACTTTAGTTTCTGTCTCTAATTTTTGTCAGAATAAATATAACTGATCTCAACACATCTGCTTTTATTGTAGGGACTCGTGCTGCCATCTCCATTCCTCTCTCTTTTCTTGCAATCTGGGTGGGAGTTCTTTAAGATGAACGTTTTAACCACCTTCAGTCTCCCATGTCCACTATCAGCACATTCAAACTTACCCAGCCAAGGCTGTCATCTTAGGCCAGGGATTTTTTAGGAATCATTATTTTGCTGTGATATTGTTGGCAACCCTTTGACTTATTTTATCACCCCAGGGTTCTTTGAATTTCAGGAGCCCAAGAGGGCAGAAAAGGAAGAAGGTGAGTAATTAAACCCTCTGAGTCAGGAGAGTCTCCCCTTGTGTTAAGCAATGCTGTAGAACGTCGTGTGAGTAAGCTCCTAGCCGATGAGCCACGTGGCTGCTGAGCACAAATGCCTGCTTGCTGCTGTGAGCTCAGACACCATCATTATTAGTCTTTTCCACTTCTGGAGGGAATTATAAGGGCCACTTAATAACCTGTAGGTCATAGAGAATTAAAGGTGTTTCCCCAAAACACTGAGGACAGAATGAAAGGTGAGGAGTGTTAGCCACAGGTCAGAAGTGCAGGAAAGTCTCTCCGTGTGGGTTGTTGGAGAATTGCAAGTCTTTTTTCTTTTGGAAGTCTCCCTAGAATGGGGTCAAGGACTCTGCCTATTCTAGGATGAAAAATTGGGATATTAGACACCCCCAGATATTTATCCCAAGCCTTCATTTAGGTTCTTAGTTAGTTTGCTCAACCATTACATTCTCAAATGCTAAGCAGGGCATTTGAATCTCTCCACTGTCCAAATTAGCACTGTCTTTTGAAGCTGAGTTTCTCATTATTCTCACCTGATGTACCTTATTTATCCCACACCCACGCCAATAACATGTCATGCTCACTGTTATCTTTGAGACAAGACTTGAATTTTACTCAGCCTGGAGTGCTCCTCACATGTCTTGTCCAGATCCAGTTCTGACTCATTCTTCAGCCCTGCATCAGTCATTGGGGGCTATGTTAAACCATTGTGACAGACAACCTCCAAATTTCAGTGGCTCAAAAATCTTCTTCCTCATTTATTTACATCTCATCATGAGTCAGGTGAGAGGTAGGTCTGTGCTATATCATCCTAACACAGGAATCCAGGCTGAGGGAGGTACCATCAATAAGATCCCCATTGCTATAGAAAAGAGCAAAAGCATGCTCAATAGAACTCTGTTTCCTGGAGATTTCTCCTGAAAAAGTCACATTATTTTTTTCTCACCTCCACTGGCCAAAAAACAAAAAAGTCACGTGGCCATGCAAAAATTTAATTAGGTGGGCTGGAGCAGTCAGAGTGCACTCGTAAAAAATGAACTGAAACTATCTGGAGAACAGCACCAATGACCATTGTGAATGCCAGCATGTGTCCCTAACAAGGCAGTACTATTACCCTCTGAACTTTTCATGTCTTGCAAAGTATTAGATCTTCTTATCTGAAGCCATAGCACTCAGAAGGACTGCAAAATGCATAATGACACCTCCTTTAGGATGTCCTTAGAAAATTCAAGGAAAAGAAATCACACAATTCAAAAGTGCTTTTGGGTACAGCTATTTAGTGCCAGATGGTAAGATTAGAGATAGATCATAAAGACAACAATAGGGTTAGAGTTGGGATTAGGGTCTGGGTCAGAGTCAGGGCTGGAAATATGGTTAGAGGTGGGGTCGTGGTCAGGGTCAAGATCAAAGTCGGGGGTCAAAGTAAGGGTCAGAATGAGGGACCAAGGAAGGGATTAGGGTTTAGGGTCAGGGTCAAAGTCTAGGGACAGGGTTAGGGTTAGGATTAGAACCAGAGCTTTCTTCTGAGGACCCACCCGAGGAGAGGCCATGACTTTGGAGCACCTGGTAGCATGTCCATAGTGAAGACAAGCATTTTGTTCTCCTCAAGACTGACCTGGGGAGATGTGGCTGCAGGCCAGGCGAGGAAGGGGAGGCAAAAGCTTCCTGCCTGCTCCCCCATGTGCTGAGAAAAGAACTCCACCATGGGCTTGACTTTCACGTGTCATATTCTACAAGTGTTGTTCACAAAGGCAACCCTTGCTTGAGGCTTTGGCTGCCCATCATCACAGCGTGCCGTAACATTTGGTAAGACTCGGGTTTGTTTCTCGGGCAAGGTCTCTATACAGAGAAAAGAGACATGTTTAGAGCCACCATCAGGACATCTGGGATGAAAACTGGGGATGGCTGGGCGTCTTTCAGGTCACCCCAAGCCTGACGCTGGAGAGAACACGTGCACCCCCTGTAAACACTTTTATTCACGTTTTATTTACTCATTTTTCTTACTTTTCTTAAAGTAGGCAAAACAGTATTGAAAATTGAAAAGTAGGTATATTAAAACTTGCAGCATTAAGTTTAAATATATTATTTGTACCTCATCATTTTTTACTTTGTTGAGAAAATTTATCAGACAAAACAGGTGGAGACTTGAAACAGAGGCAGGAATGTGAAGAAGTCCAAATTAAAATTCCCTGCACAGGACCCTTGGGCTGTTTTTCTGCACGATCAGCCTGCTCCTCCCTTGGGGCCTACCTGTTTTTTCCACAAGCTCTTTACACTGTATTTATTTTCAAGGAAGCTATCTGCCATCTTTGTACTGCCTCTTGGTGAAAACCTTTCTTCCAAGTTAGACGAGAACTGGGACATCAGCGCTCTCCAATAATAGCTCCATTTCAGTTTAAATTTCCACAACTGTGGATGCTGAACAACTGGCATTCAGACTTTAGGCGGTGCAGAAGGAGGCCAGAAGGGGGCGCCAGCCATCACACTGTGAGCAACAGGGCCCTGCAGTGCCCCCAGCAGCCGTCAGGGGGCATGCTGCCACAACACTGTGAGCAAGAGAGCCTTGCATTTCCCCCAGCGGCCAGCAGGGGGTGTGCTGCCATTACACCGTGAGCAAGAAGGCCCGGCAGCATGGGCACCACACCGTGAGCAGGAGGACCCTGCACTGCACTGGTTGCCAGCAGGGACTGTGCTGCCACTACACTGAGCAACAGGGCCCTGCAGTGCCCCGGAAGCCAGCAGGGGGATGCCGCTCACCACACTGTAAGAGGGCCCTGCAGTGGCCCTAGCCGCCAGCAGGGGGCGAGGGCACAGCACGGCGAGCAAGAGGGACCTGCCGTGCCTGGCAGCCAGCAGGGGGCGCCCAAGCTCGCCGGCGTGCGTGGCGTCACAGCGCCACCGTGCGCGGTCAGAGCACCTGCGTGCCTTCCGTCACAGCGCTGGCGTGCGTGGCGTCACAGCGCCGGCGTGCCTCCCGTCACAGCGCCGGCGTGCGTGGCGTCACAGCGCCGGCGTGCGTGGCGTCACAGCGCCCCCGTGCGTGGTCAGAGCACCTGCGTGCCTTCCGTCACAGCGCCAGCGTGCGTGGCGTCACAGCGCCGGCGTGCCTCCCGTCACACCTCCGGCGTGCGTGGCGTCACAGCGCCCCCGTGCGTGGTGAGAGCACCAGTGTGCCTTCCGTCACAGCGCCGGCGTGCGTGGCGTCACAGTGCCGGTGTGCCTCCCGTTAGAGCTCCGGCGTGCGTGGCGTCACAGCGTTGGCGTGCCTGCAGTCAGAGCGCTGGCGTGCCTCCCGTCACAGCGCCGGCATGCGTGGCGTCACAGCCCTGGCCTTCCTCCTGTCGCAGCCCCGGCGTGCCTCCGGTCACAGCGCTGGCGTGCCTCGCGTCACGGCGGTCTGCAGAGTTTTCCTCAGTACAGACCTGGGGGTCGCTGCAAGGGTGAGCCTGCATCCTGCTCAGCACAGACCCCGCGGGCAGGGTGGCGGGGGCATCGCGAGGGCGGAGCTGCGTTCTCCTCAGCACAGACCCGAGGGCACTGCAAAGGCAGAGCCGTGTTCTTAGCACAGACCTTGGGGACACCGCCTCCACGGTGAGTAAAATCCCTCCCTGTTTGCAGTCCTGGCTGCTGAGGGTCGGAGATTAGTAAGAAGGTCTCGGTGTGGAAAACCGGACACCAACACCCCTCTGAATTCTGCGCACCCAGGTTCTTCCCAGCCAAGGGCGGGGGGCTGCAGTATGAGGGCCACACCGCAGCCTCAGGACACAAATAGAGCGTTCCTGAGGCAGATGTGACATCCGAAATGTGACGACACCCACAGCAGTCACGGGACGCTCATGCAGGGCCTCGGTACCGAGACGTTACTGTGAAATCTGCGCCAGCTCCGGCCTTGCCGATACACAGCGTTAATAATCGGCACTGACGTGTCAGCGCAAACACGGAAACTAACCGATGGTTAGCGTCAGGGTGACGGTGAGGGTTAGAGTTAGGGGTTGTAGGTCAGGGGTTATAGGTCAGGGGTTAGGGTTTAGGGGTTACAAGAATTTTAGGCAAAATAAATTTAAGCATTTTGTTTGAGGAAAGGAATGGTCCATGAATCACGCCTGAAGCGCCAGAACGGAAAACAGGGCTTGGGGCTTGGAGCGCTTAGTGGTGGCAGCTAAGTGGGTTCTCATTGGCTCCGCTGGGCGACCACCTTTCGGGGGGATGGTTCCCTCAGCGTCCCTAGTCATACGGCCAACTGGCGGCTGGGCATTTTGTCATTGACTGTGGTTGGTTTGTTAATTTTTTTAAGTCTAAATGCCTCCAAGTTCGGTCTCCATTTGCTTAGGGAAGACCTCAGGCTAACGGCCTCCTCCTTTTTTGCTTTAACATGTCAAAACCATAATTCACTTGCATTTTACTTTCCTGGCATTAATAGAAGTAAGTTCACATTTTTATTGTTATTCAGAAAGTTGGTGTAATTGGCAACCTATTTGTGGTGGTGCATAAAATAATGTCTTTTAATCATTGGCATCTTAGATTAGATGAAATATGTTAACTCTGTTAAGCCTTGTTATTAAACCGTAACAGGTGTTGAGTTTTTTTTTTTCCTCTTAGGCTTCAACCATTTAAAATATACTCAAGCATCTCCTAATGAGGTGGATATTTTCTGAGAAATTTGTCCTTATTGATTTCATCTTTCTGCGAACACCGTAGAATGACCTTATAAAACCTACATGGTGTAGCCCACTCCGCACGTAAGTTATACGGTATAGCCTGTGGCTCCCAGGCTACAAACCTGTATAGTACATTTCTACTGAATGCAGTAGTCAACTGTCACACCATGGTGATTGTGGATTGTGATCCCAAAATCTCTGAGACAGGTCTCAATTTGGAAGGCTTATTTTGCCACAGTTAATGACAGTGCCCGTGACACAGCCTCAGGAGGTCCTGACAACCTGTGCCCAAGGTGATCAGGGTAGAGCTTTTTTACATTTTAGGGATACATGAGACACTGATCAATATGTGTAAGATGTACAGTTGTTTGGTCCATTAAGGCAGAACAACTAGAAGCAGGAAGTGTGGATGCTTCCAGGTCGGAAGTAGATAAGAGACAAAAGGTTGCATTCTTTTGAATCCTTGATCAGCCTTCCACTGAATACACAATTTAGTCTGGCTTAGTGAATCTCCGTTTTTACGTATACAATAGGGCAGAGGAGTGGTGTAATCTGGACCCACCACAACCTCTGCCTCCCAGGTTCAAGTGATTCTCTTGCCTCAGCCTCCCGAGTAGCTGCGATTACAGGCATGCACCACAACGCCTGGCTAATTTTTGTAATTTTACTAGTGACGGGGTTTCTCCATGTTTGTCAGGCTGGTCTTAAACTCCTGACCTCAGGTGATCCACCTGCCTTGGCCTCCCAGAGTGCTGGGATTACAGGCATGAGCCACCATGCCTGGCCAGGAATCATATTTTGATTCTGATATCGTCAACTGTATTTCAGGCATAACTTCTTTTCCTTGGAGTAGTAAGTACTGCTTTGGTATTTTATTACACAAATAAAGCACAGATATCTTTTTATCATTATATTCATTATTAGCTATATTGACATCTAAATTTAGAAACATTTCAGAGTCCGGGGCTTCCAGGAATTCTTTGTGATCCTCTAAAAGGTAAATTATTTTTTCCCACAAGACACAGTGACACCTAAAGTCACATTGAATGTCCTGCCACTTGGGTTTCTCGAGTTTCATCAATTTCTGCAAAGCATCTTTGGGGGAATAACTTTGTCCCTTTAAACTCTTCTGTGTTAGAAATCATCATGATGAAACATTGAAGGATTGTGGTCACAAATTCTGTTTACATTCTTCCTGTCCCAGTGGCAAATATTTGCTTCTGTTTTATTGTAGCTAAAAGGGATGCTGGGAAACAAAATAAAGGCAAGCATTCATTAGAATAAGTGATCCAGGCACAATCAGTTTGCTATTTGAATTTTTTTTTTTTTTTTTTTTACACAGTAATATTTTTGAAAACATCCAGCCGTAAATTGAAATAGTCTCCAAAATGTGAATTTTTTCCCCTGGTTATAAGGTGACAGCTTTCCTAGAGAGTGAACCATACCACAAGAAAAAAGATGATAATTATGTTTACATGTATGTGTTATTTTAACATAAAATGTGTAAAAGAGGCATTTCCTTGAAATTATATATTAGTTTGCATAATTTACTTTGCAGGATCATGAATGCTCTTATTTTAAAATGTAGGAATAGTTAGTGTCAATTACTACTTACTGGTACAAGTAATTAAGCAGACATTTTTTAAAAATTACATTGTTTTAATAACGATTTTATTTTAAATTAGTTTTAGATTCACAAAAAAATTGGGAAGAAAATGCAGATTTTCCATGTAGACCCAACCGAGTTTCCCCCTCTTATTAACGTATCAACATGTGTCATATATGCTATTAACATCTTTTTTTTTAGATGGAGTCTCGTTCACCCAGGCTGGAATACAGTGGTGTTATTACCTCAGCTCACTGCAACCTCTGCCTCCTGGGTTCAAGCGACTCTCCTGCCTCAGCCTCCCGAGTAGCTGGGATTACAGGCAGCTGCCATCACACCCAGCTAATTTTTGTATTTTTAGTAGAGATGGGGTTTCACCATGTTGGCCAGGTTGGTCTGGAACCCCTGACCTCAGGTGATCCTCCCATCACGGCCTCCCAAAATGCTGGGATTACAGGCATGACCCACCAGGCCTAGCCAACATCTTATATCATTTGTCGCAGTTAATGACCAGATATTACTATATAGGCTCACATTTTATTTGATTTCCCTTAGTTCTGCCTTTTTCTGTCCCAGGATCCTATCTGGGATCCCACAGGACATTTAGACATCATGTCAGGCTCTTCTTGGCTGTGACAGCCTCTCAGACTTTCCCTTCTGAGGACCTGGAACAGTGTTAGGAAGACTGGTCAGGTATTGTGTAGAAGGTCCTCCATTGTGGCTTACTTGGTATTTTTCTCATAATTAGACTGGGGTTATAGGTTTGGGGGAAGCAGATCAGATATGTAGTGTGTCCACAAGAGTCAAAGTCTGTAAAATATTTGAAGAGATGTATTCTAAGCCAAATATGAGTACCATGGCCTGTGACACAGTCCTCAGGAGACCCTGAGAACATGTGTTCAAGGTGGTTGGGGTGCAGCTTGGTTCTATACATTTTAGGGAGATAGGAAACATTAATCAAATGTATTTAAGATATATACTGGTTTGGTCCAGAAAGGTGGGACAACCCAGTGGGTTAGGGTGGGGTGAAGCTTCCAGGTTATAGGTAGATTTAAACATTTTCCTATTGGCAGTTGGTTGAAAGAATTGCTATCAGTAGAAAGGAGTGTCTGGATTATGATAAGGGGCTATGCACACCAAAGTTTTTATGCAGATGAAGCCTCCAGGTAGCAGGCTTCAGAGAGAATAGATTTTAAATATTTCTTAGTAGATTTAAGGTTAGATTGTAAATGTTTCTTATCAGATTTAAGGTCTGATAAGAAACTAAATGCTGATTGGCTTTTCTTGAATTCCAAAAGGGAGGAGGGCATAATGAGGCATGTCTGACCACCCCTTTCCCATCAAGGCCTGAACAGTCTTCCAGGTTAACTTTGGTGTCCCCTGGTGGAGAGGAGGGAGTCTATACAGATGGTTGGGGGGAAGGGCCTTTGAATTTTATTTTTGGTTTGCAGGTAATATTGTAGTCATTTCATGCCTCAAGATGTGTTATCACTATTAATGTTAACTTTGATCACCTGGCTGAGGTAGTGTTTTCAAATTTCTCACTATGAAGTTACTTTTTCCCCATGTCTGTATTTTATGTATGCTTTTGGAGGAAGTCATGCGAAGCCCACACTTCAGGAGTGGGGAGTTAGCCCCCACCTCCTTGATGGCTGAGTGTGTATATCAGGTATTTGGAGTTCTTCTGTATAAGAAATTTCTAATCAGGCCATGTATGTATCAATTTAATCATAAATAGATACCAGTATGGGCGCTCAGTTACTTTAATGTTTTGGTTGTTATCCGATTCTGTAGTATTTTGTTGCTCTTTTTTTATACTCTGTGGCCATTGGGAGCTCTTTCCACTGGCTCCTTTGACATAATTTCATGTATTTATTTATTTATTTACAATTTCTTTCTGTTGCTTCAGAAGTACCCTGGCTCATATATTTTCTTTCCCAGTCCTGTTTTCAACCAGTTTTTCAAAGACTCCTTATTTCCTTTGTTAGAGAATGGTATTAAAAACTTACATCTGGCCACTAAATGTGGTTATTGCCTCATGACCCTCACAGCTGACAGTGCAAACAAATATATGTGTGTATTCTAACTTATATGTACCCACTTAATTATACAGGTTTCTACATGGAACCATCTGTGTATGTTATATATTCAGTTAAATCTGAGTTTATACCTACTTATATATGTATATTCTGATCCATTATCACAGAGATCATTCCAGGCTTCCCACATTTCTTATCTATAACGTCTCATTCTAACAGTGAGGAACCTGGCTGTCACTATCTGCCATTTTATTTCATCCCTTGTCCCATTGGGAACAAGGAATTCATTCTTGATCCAGATTCCAGGTTGGGATTTAATGAGAAATATATTTGGTCTCTGTCTCCAATTCATAGTACAGAGCTCCTAAAACTTTTATAATTTCCTGAACAATAGGGGTGCTAGAAACATCTTGTGTTCTAACATTGGTCTTTGGCCCTGGTTCCTGTTGTGGAGTTGCTAAATTCCTTGGAATCTCCTGAGTGATAGGAATGTCTTCTGTAAGGACCCTCTGTGGGTTCCTGGATGGTTTCAGGATGGGGGATGGTCACCAGGAAGACCAAGCCCTGATAAGCTTGTAACTTTTAGCTTCACATGCAATCCTTTGAGGGTGTGAAGGGACTGGAGATTGAGTTAATAGTTGATCACGTCTACATGATGAAGCTTTCATAAAAATTCCTAAAATATGGAATCTGGAAAGTCCCAGATCAACTCTGACAGATTTGATGTCTAGTGAGGGCTCATCTTTCATAGATAGTGCCTTCTAGCCATGTCCTGACATGGCAGGATTGGGGGGGAAAAGGTTACTAGATTATTTTATAAGGGCGCTGGTTTCATTCATGAGGGCAGCACCCTCATGATCCAATCATCCCTCAGTTACCTCTGAATACCATCCCTTTGGGGATTATGTTTCAACATAGGAATTTGGAGGGTATACACACATTGAGACCATAGTAACTAGTAAACATAAGTGTTTCCCTGAGTTCCATAAGCCATTATAGCAAATTATCAAACCTGAGGAGGGGGTGTAGGAGTGCATAGTTTCTAACCAAGTCATAGAAGTTTGAGTAAACTGGGGATTCACTACTTTTGATTGGCATCTGAAGTTGGGGACAGTCTGGTGTTACTAAGCCCTTAACCTATAGGGTGTGTACAAACTTCAGTAATTAATGTCATAATTGAATTATAGGACACCCAATTGTTGTCCAGAGAGTTAGAAAATTGGTTGGTGTGGGAAACATCACCCACCCCAATTTGCTGTCAGAAGTGAAGTGTTGAGAGTATAGAGGAAAATCATGGTTATTTTTCTTTTTACAGATATAGTGGTTTCAAAATTAACTATTATCCCTATGGGAAATAACTTTCTAAAATAGAGTCCACTGTTTGTGTATAGTACATTTTGCTTTTAGTCTGTGAATTCTACTCATTTCCAAAATGACTTAGGTCAGTACCTTTGGCCCACCATTTGCAACATACATAGGTAATACAATTAGATTCTTAGTTGCACTCTGTATTTTGTCCTTAGATACTTCCATAACCTAAATAATTTAATTTGTGTAGATTGTGATTTGTTCTTTGTGCTTTAAAATTCTGTGGGTTTAAATATATACATAGTGTCGGATATCCACCACTAAAGTACCAGAATACCTCAAATCCCCACCCCAGTCATTCATCTGATTATCATCTCTGTAGTTGTGCCTTTTCCAGAGTGTCACATGAATGGAGTCATATAATGTATAGCATCTTCATGCTGCCACCCTTCACTTAGCAACATACATGCAAGATTCGTTCATTCATTTTATGGATTGAAAGTTCCTTCCTTTTTGTTGGTGAATGGTATTCCATTGCATTGTTGTACTTCAAGTTAATTATGCTAACTTTTGTTTGAAAATAATTTTTCAAAGCATCTGTGTAAACATGTACACTTTAGGGGTGCATTTGTTGGATTGTAGGTAAGTCTTGTTTATCTTTGGGAAAAGCTGCCAAACTATCTCCCAGAGTGGCTGTACAATTAATGCATTCTACTAACAGTGAATGACAGTACCTATTGTTCTTCAACCTCCAACTGTTACTGGTGAGCTTTTCTGAGAGTCTTGCAGTTCTACTAGGTGTGCAGTGGTATCTCAGCATTATTTTAATTTGCAGTCTCCTAATGAGACATGATGTTGAACATCCTTTTGTGTAATTATTTGCTATCTGTATATTTTCTGTGTGTGTTTTTTTAAGACAGTGTTTCGCTCTGTCATTCAGGCTGGAGTGCGATGGAGTGATCGTGGCTCACTGCAACCTCCGCCTCCTGTGTTCAGGCAATTCTTTTCCTCAGCCTCCCAAGTAGCTGGGGTTACAGGTGCCCACCACCGCGCCTGGCTAACCTCCAGATTTGGAGTTATTTTTCAGGATTGGTTTGGCTTTTCAGGATTCCTTGAAATTCCATATAAACATTAGGATCAGCTTTCCCATTTCTGTCCCAAGGCCTTTGGGATTTTCACAGGAATAACATTGAATCTGTAGATTGCTTTGTGTAGTTTGGCAAACTTAACAAATACGGTCTTCAAATCCATGAGCATGACATGTTTTTACATTTATTTGGGCTTTGTTTAATTTCCTTAAGCAATGTCTTATAATTTCCCCCTTTTAAGTCTTACTCTTTGATTACATTTATTCCTAAGTGTATTATTGCCATTGGTATTATTTAAAGTGAAATGTTTATAATTTTGTTTTCAGATTATTCACTACTGGTGTATATGTATAAAATGGATTTTTTGGCCAGGGACAGTGGCTCACACCTGTAATCCCAGCACTTTTAGAGGCCGAGGCAGACAGATCACCTGAGGTCAGGAACTGGAGACTAGCCTGGCCGACACGGTGAAAACCTGTCTGTACTAAAAATACGAATTTAGCTGGGCATGGTGGCATATGGCTGTAATTCCAGCTTTATTGCAAGCCCTTTCTTTAACAGCTGAGAAAATTACGGGATGTTTTCCATTCATTCTAACAATACTGTGTGTTACATGAATGTTATTAGTGTGTGGAACCACTGTTGATTTACTGGGAGAAAAAATCATGTTCATGGTGTTTGATCCTTTCAAAATGCTGTTGGTTTTAATATGCTATTATTTTGTTGAAGATTATTAAGTCTATATTTCTGGGGTTATAGATCAGTCCTTGAAGTGGCTTGGCACTGAGTAGGATAGATCGGGATGAGATTGTGTATAGACTGCAGTTAGTATTTACAGAGTTCGTCTGTCAGGATACTATAAAATCAAGAGATATGGGTTGAAGGGTTCAGAGTTTACCAATTGAAGATGATGGCATAAGGGCTTCAAGTAGGAGATTGGGCCCGGGGGGCCCCCGGCCCCCGCCAGGTTGGTGGTTGGGAGCTGCATAGTAAGACATTGGAGGGGAGAGATCAGGTGAGTAACCAGGGTTAGATTGAGAGGTCAGGATTACAGTGAAGAGTTAGGGTGAAAGGGTAGTGAGGTTTAGGATTAGGGTTACAGTAAAGGTTGGAGTAGTTTTAGATTAAGGTTAGGATTAGAGTGGGTAAAAGTAAAGTTAGAAATTATGGTTGAGGGTTACCATAAGGTTAGCTTTAGAGATAAGGGTAATCAGAGTAGGGTTAGTATTAGTGTTAGGGTTAGGATTAGTGTTAGGGGTTAGTGTTAGGGTTAGGGTTGGGGTTAGGGGTTAGGGTTGTGGGTTAGGGGTTAGTGTTAAGGTTAGGGTTGGGGTTAGGGGTTAGGGTTAGGGGTTAAGGAACATCTCTTCACTAATTTATATTTCTTTTGGTTTGTCTCAACTGTAGTTCATGGTTTTCTGAATGCATATTTGCATACGTTTTGTTACATTCATACTTAATGGATTCAACTTCAGGGGTGCTTGTTGTAAATGACATTTTGATATTTCCAGTGTCAATTATTTCCATTCGTTATTGCTGATACGAAGAAACGCAACTGACTTTTGCCTACTGGACATCTTTTTTAGTTTTTAAAATCTCCGTTCTGGCCAGGCATGGTGGTTCACACCTATAATCCCATCACTTTGGGAGGCCGAGGTGGGTGGATCACCTGAGATCAGGAGTTTTGAGACCAGCCTGGCCATCATGGCGAAACCTCATCTCTACTAAAAATACAAAAATTAGCAGAAAATGGTTGCATGTGCCTGTAATCCCAGCTACTAGGGGGCTGAGGCAGAAGGATCACTTAAACCTGGGAGGTGGAGGTTGCAGTGAGCTGAGATCATGCCACTGTACTCCAGCCTGGGCAACAGAGCAAGACTGTTTAAAAAAAAAAAACTCCATCTGCTCCATCAAGGCATGGGATGGTGGGCTCAATTTCAGTTGAAATTTCGAAAATCACAGCCTGAGATAATCTGAACACTGATTTTGATTTTCCAGGGCTTCCACGCCAGGGGGCGCCCAGCTCCTGCCAAACCAGGAATGTGCGTGGGGAACCACAGTGAATTCCTCACTCATGCCCTGGGACTTCAGCCCTCAGGAAGGAGCCTCCTTCTCCTCAGGACCTGCCACCCAGGAGAGGCCATGGTTCAGGACAGTCAGTCACCAGGTGAGGGAAGGAGGAAGATGCTTCCTGTCAGCAGCCACAAGTGCTGAGGAGGGGAGCACTGCCATGGGCCTTACGTCCCTGTCACGGTCTACGCAGCCTATTGTAAAATGGTGTCCCTTCTGCCTGATGTTGACTGCATGTCATGACAGCTGAGTGCAGCTTGTCTTATAGATCCGGGCTTGTTTCTGGGGAGAGATCGTGGTGCTGAGAAAGGAGTGACAGTGAGCAGTGCCATCAGGACGGGCCGGGGGGGGTTGTGGCTGGGGACCCACAGGTGCTGCGGGGTCACAAACACTTTCACTCATGTTTTAATAGCTCTTTTGTGTCACAGCATTAAAGTAGTTGAAACAGTATGGATATATTTAACAGTAGACCACATGATAACTAGAAATGTTAAGTTTAAATATATTGTTTATATCTCTCCACACAAAATAACATATACCAAATACTAATATATAAATATGTAAAGATTATGAGCTGAAGGAAGTACAGATTTAGCTTGAGAATCTGAGGAGAGGATATGATGTCTTCGACACTTTCCTATACCTGCCAGACTATAGGAACTGCAGGAGCACTTCTTAATTCTGTTTGAGGGCCGTGTAGCTGGGGATCCAGACAGAAGCAGTTCTTTTTGTTGTTTGAGGGCCTCACAGCTGTGGACCTGAGCAGGAGCAGTTCTTACTATAGTTTGAGGGCCTCACAGCTGTGGACCTGGGCAGGAGCAGTTCTTTTATTGTTTGAGGGCCACGCAGCTATTGACCTGGGCAGGAGTAGTTCTTTTTGTTGTTTGAGGTCCATGCAGCTGTGGACCTGGGCAGAAGCAGTTCTTTTTGTTGTTTCAGGGCCGCACAGCTGCGGACCTGGGCAGGAGCAGTTCTTTTTGTTCTTTGAGGGCCGCACAGCTGTGGACCTGGGCAGGAGCAGTTCTTTGTGGTGGTTGAGGGCCGCACAGCTGTGGACCCGGGCAGGAGCAGTTCTTTCTGTTGTTTTAGGGCCACTGCTGTGGACCGGGGCAGGAGCAGTTCTTGTTGTTTGAGGGCCTCATAGCTGAGGACCTGGGCAGGAGCAGTTCTTTTTGTTGTTTGAGGTCCTTGCACTGTGGACCTGGGAGGAGCAGTTCATTTGGTTGTTTTGGGGCCACGCAGCTGTGGACCTGGGGCAGGAGTAGTTCTTTTTCTTGTTTCAGGGCCACAGAGCTGTGGACCTGGGCAGGAGCAGTTCTTTTTGTTGTTTGAGGGCCACACAGCTGTTTCCCTTTTCAGGAGTAGTTCTTTTTGTTGTTTGAGGTCCACGCAGCTGTGGACCTGGGCAGGAGTGGTTCTTTTTGTTGTTTGAGGGCCGCACAGCTGTGGACCTGGGCAGGAGCAGTTCTTTTTGTGGCTTGAGGGCCGCACAGCTGTGGACCTGGGCAGGAGCAGTTCTTTTTGTTGTTTAAGTGCCACACAGTTGTTTGCCTTTTCCGGAGTAGTTCTTTTTGTTGTTTGAGGTCCATGCAGCTGTGGACCTGGGCAGGAGCAGTTCTTTTTGTTGTTTGAGGGCCGCACAGCTGTGGACCTGGGCAGGAGCAGTTGTTTTTTTAATTTGAGGACCGCACAGGTGTGGACCTGGGCAGGAGCAGTTCTTTTTGTTGTTTGAGGGCCTCACAGCTGTGGACCAGGTCAGGAGCAGTTCTTTTTGTTTTTGAGTTCCACGCAGCTGTGGACCTGGGCAAGAGCAGTTCTTTTTGTTGTTTGTGGGCCACACAGCTGTGGACCTGGGCAGGAGCAGTTCTTTTTGTTGTTTCCGGGCCACACAGCTGTGGACCTGGGCAGGAGCAGTTCTTTTTGTTGTTTCAGGGCCGCACAGCTGTGGACCTGGGCAGGAGCAGTTCTTTTTGTTCTTTCAGGGTCGCACAGCTGTGGACCTGGGTAGGACCATTTCTTTTTGTTGTTTGAGGGTCGCACAGCTGTGGACCTTTGCAGGAACAGTTCTTTCTGTTGTTTGAGGGCCACACAGTTGACCTGTGCAGGACTAGTTCTTTTTATTGTTTGAGTTCCACGCAGATGTTGACCTGGGCAGGAGCAGTTCTTTTTGTTGTTTGAGGTCCACGCAGCTGTTGACCAGGTCAAGAGTACTACTTTTTGTTGTGTGAGGTCCACGCAGCTATGGACCTGGGCAGGAGCAGTTCTTTTTGTTGTTTGAGGGCCACACACCTGTGGACCTGGGCAGGAGCAGTTCTTTTTGTTGTTTGAGGGCCGCACAGCTGTGGACCTGGGCAGGAGCAGTTGTTTTTGTTGTTTCAGGGCCGCACCGCTGTGGACGTGGGCAGGAGCAGTTCTTTTCGTTGTTTTAGGTCCGCAGAGCTGTGGACCTGGACAGGAGCAGTTCTTTTTGTTGTTTGAGGTCCAAGCAGCTGTGGACCTGGGCAGGAGCAGTTCTTTCTTTTGTTTTTATGGCCACACAGTTGTGGACCTGTGCAGGAGTAGTTTTTTTTTTGTTGTCTGAGGTACACGTAGCTGTGGACCCTGTCAGAAGCAGTTCTTTTTGTGGTTTTTGGGCCGCACAGCTGTGGAGCTGGGCGGGAGCAGTTCTTTTTGTTGTTTGAGGGCCGCACAGCTGTTCACCTGGGCAGGAGTAGTTCTTTTTGTTATTTGAGGTCCAGGCAGCTGTGGGCCTTTGCAGGAGCAGTTCTTTCTTCTGTATTTATGGCCGCACAGTTGTGGACCTGTGCAGGAGCAGTTCTTTTTGTTGTCTGAGGGCCGCACAGCTGTGGACCTGGGCAGGAGCAGTTCTTTTTGTTGTTTTAGGGCCGCACAGCTGTGGACCTGGGCAGGAGTAGTTATTTTTGTTGTTTAAGGGCCACAGAGCTGTGGACCTGGGCAGGAGCAGTTCTTTTTGTTGTTTGAGGGCCGCTGAGCTGTGGACCTGGGCATGAGCAGTTCTTTTTGTTGTTTTAGGGCCGCACAGCTGTGGACCTGGGTAGGAGTAGTTCTTTTTTGTTTGAGGTCCGCACAGGTGTGGACCTGGGCAGGAGCAGTTCTTTTTCTTGTTTGAGGGCCACACAACTGTTCACCTGGGCAGGAGTAGTTCTTTTTGTTGTTTGAGGTCCATGCAGCTGTGGACCTGGGCAGGAGCAGTTCTTTTTGTTGTTTCCGGGCCGCACAGCTGTGGACCTGGGCAGGAGCAGTTATTTTTGTTGTTTTAGGGCTGCACAACCGTGGACCTGGCCAAGAGCAGTTCTTTCTGTTGTTTTTATGACCTCACAGTTGTGGACCTGTGCAGGAGTAGTTCTTTTTGTTGTTTGAGGTGCACGCAGCTGTGGACCTTGGCAGGAGCAGTTCTTTTTGTTGTTTGAGGGCCGCACAGCTGTGGACCTGAGCAGGAGCAGTTCTTTTTGTTGTTTTTATGGCCACACAGTTGTGGACCTGTGCAGGAGTAGTTCTTTTTGTTGTCTGAGGTCCACGCAGCTGTGGACCCGATGAGAAACAGTTCTTTTTGTTGTTTGAGGGCCGCACAGCTGTGGACCCGGGCAGGAGCAGTTCTTTCTGTTGTTTTAGGGCCGCACTGCTGTGGACCGGGGCAGGAGCAGTTCTTTCTGTTGTCTGTGGGCCTCATAGCTGAGGACCTGGGCAGGAGCAGTTCTTTTTGTTGTTTGAGGGCCTCACAGCTGTGGACCTGGGCAGGAGCATTTCTTTTTGTTGTTTGAGGTCCTTGCGTTATGGACCTGGGAGGAGCAGTTCATTTTGTTGTTTTGGGGCCGCACGGCTGTGGACCTGGGCAGGAGTAGTTCTTTTATTTTTTTGTTTGAGGGCCGCACAGCTGTGGATCTGGGTGAGGAGCAGTTCTTTTTCTTGTTTGAGGGCCGCACAGCTGTGGACCTGGTCAGGAGCAGTTCTTTTTGTTGTTTGAGGGCCACACAGCTGTTGACCTGGGCAGGAGTAGTTCTTTTTGTTGTTTGAGGTCCGCACAGCTGTGGGAGCTGGGCAGGAGCAGTTCTTTTTGTTGCTTGAGGGCTGCACAGCCGTGGACCTGGGCAGGAGCAGTTCTTTTTGTAGTTTGAGGGCCGCACAGCCGTGGACCTGGGCAGGAGCAGTTCTTTTTGTTGTTTAAGTGCCACACAGTTGTTTGCCTTTTCAGGAGTAGTTCTTTTTGTTGTTTGAGGGCCGCACAGCTGTGGACCTGGGCAGGAGCAGTTGTTTTTTTAATTTGAGGACCGAACAGATGTGGACCTGGGCAGGAGCAGTTCTTTTTGTTGTTTGAGGGCCTCACAGCTGTGGACCAGGTCAGGAGAAGTTCTTTTTGTTTTTTGAGTTCCACACAGCTGTGCACCTGGGAAAGAGCAGTTCTTTTTGTTGTTTCCGGGCCGCAGGGCTGTGCACCTGTGCAAGACCATTTCTTTTTGTTGTTTGAGGTCCACGCAGCTGTGGACCTGGGCATGAGCAGTTCTTTTTGTTGTTTCTGGGCCGCACAGCTGTGGACCTGGGCAGGAGCAGTTCTTTTTGTTGTTTGAGGTCCATGCCGCTGTGGACCTGGGAAGGAGCAGTTCTTTTTGTTGTTTGAGGGCCTCACAGCTGTGGACCTGGGCAGGAGCAGTTCTTTTTTTGTTGTTTCAGGGTTGCACAGCTGTGGACCTGGGTAGGACCATTTCTTTTTTTGTTTGAGGGCCGCACAGCTGTGGACCTGGGAGGAGCTGTTCTTTTTGTTGTTTCAGAGCTGCACAGCTGTGGACCTGGGCAGGAGCAGTTCTTTTTGTTGTTTCAGAGCTGCATAGCTATGGACCGGGGCAGGAGCAGTTCTTTTTGTTGTTTGAGGGTCTCACAGCTGTGGACCTGGGCAGGAGCATTTCTTTTTGTTGTTTGAGGTCCTTGCACTGTGGACCTGGGAGGAGCAGTTCTTTTTGTTGTTTTGGGGCCACACAGCTGTGGACCTGGGCAGGAGTAGTTTTTTTTTTTGTTTGAGGGCTGCACAGCTGTGGACCTGGGGTAGGAGCAGTTCTTTTTGTTGTTTGAGGGCCGCACAGCTGTGGACCTGGGCAGGAGCAGTTCTTTTTGTTGTTTGAGGGCCACACAGCTGTTGAACTGGGCAGGAGCAGTTCTTTTTGTTGTTTGAGGTCCACGCAGCTGTGGACCTGGGCAGGAGCGGTTCTTTTTGTTATTTGAGGTCCGCACAGCTGTGGACCTGGGCAGGAGCAGTTCTTTTTGTTGCTTGAGGGCCACACAGCTGTGGACCTGGGCAGGAGCAGTTCTTTTTGTTGTTTAAGTGCCACACAGTTGTTTGCCTCTTCAGGAGTAGTTCTTTTTTTGTTTGAGGTCCATGCAGCTGTGGACCTGGGCAGGAGCAGTTCTTTTTGTTGTTTGAGGGCCGCACAGCTGTGGACCTGGGCAGGAGCAGTTGTTTTTTTTAATTTGAGGACCGAACAGGTGTGGACCTGGGCAGGAGCAGTTCTTTTTGTTGTTTGAGGGCCTCACAGCTGTGGACCAGGTCAGGAGAAGTTCTTTTTGTTTTTTGAGTTCCACGCAGCTGTGCACCTGGGAAGAGCAGTTCTTTTTGTTGTTTCCGGGCCACAGAGCTGTGCACCTGTGCAGGACCATTTCTTTTTTTTGTTTGAGGGCCGCACAGCTGTGGACCTGGGAGGAGCAGTTCTTTTTGTTGTTTCTGGGCCACACAGCTGTGGACCTGGGCAGGAGCAGTTCTTTTTGTTGTTTGAGGGCTGCACAGCTGTGGACCTGGGCAGGAGCAGTTCTTTTTGTTGTTTGAGGGCCGCACAGCTGTGGACCTGGGCAGGAGCAGTTCT
Source organism: Ateles fusciceps (assembly GCA_036589455.1). Classification (NCBI taxonomy): domain Eukaryota; kingdom Metazoa; phylum Chordata; class Mammalia; order Primates; family Atelidae; genus Ateles; species Ateles fusciceps. The sequence goes on from JAZHEH010000586.1 coordinate 10,348,392, forward strand.
TTTTGTTGTTTGAGGGCCACACAGCTGTGGACCTGGGCAGGAGCAGTACTTTTTGTTGATTGAGGGCCGCACAGCTGTGGACCTGGGCAGGAGCTGTTCTTTTTGTTGTTTGAGGGTCGCACAGCTGTGGACCTTTGCAGGAGCAGTTCTTTCTTTTGTTTTTAGGGCCGCAAAGTTGTGGACCTGTGCAGGAGTAGTTCTTTTTGTTGTCTGAGGGCCGCACAGCTGTGGATGTGGGCAGGAGTATTTATTTTTGTTGTTTTAGGGCCGCAGAGCTGTGGACCTGGGCAGGAGTAGTTATTTTTGTTGAGGGCTGCACAGCTGTGGAGCTGGGCAGGAGCAGTTCTTTTTGTTGTTTGAGGTCCATGCCGCTGTGGACCTGGGCAGGAGCAGTTCTTTTTGTTGTTTGGGGGCCTCACAGCTGTGGACCTGGGCAGGAGCAGTTCTTTTTGTTGTTTGAGGGCCGCACAGCTGTGGACCTGGGTAGGACCATTTCTTTTTGTTGTTTGAGGGCCGCACAGCTGTGGACCTGGGCAGGAGCAGTTCTTTTTGTTGTTTCAGAGCTGCACAGCTGTGGGCCTGGGCAGGAGCAGTTCTTTTTGTTGTTTCTGGGCCACACAGCTGTGGACCTGGGCAGGAGCAGTTCTTTTTGTTGTTTGAGGGCCGCACAGCTGTGGACCTGGGCAGGAGCAGTTCTTTTTGTTCTTTCAGGGTCGCACAGCTGTGGACCTGGGCAGGACCATTTCTTTTTGTTGTTTGAGGGTCGCACAGCTGTGGACCTTTGCAGGAGCAGTTCTTTCTGTTGTTTGAGGGCCACACAGTTGACCTGTGCAGGACTAGTTCTTTTTATTGTTTGAGTTCCACGCAGCTGTTGACCTGGGCAGGAGCAGTTCTTTTTGTTGTTTGAGGTCCACGCAGCTGTGGACCTGGGCAAGAGTACTACTTTTTGTTGTGTGAGGTCCACGCAGCTATGGACCTGGGCAGGAGCAGTTCTTTTTGTTGTTTGAGGGCCGCACACCTGTGGACCTGGGCAGGAGCAGATCTTTTTTGTTGTTTGAGGGCCGCACAGCTGTGGACCTGGGCAGGAGCAGTTGTTTTTGTTGTTTCAGGGCCGCACCGCTGTGAACGTGGGCAGGAGCAGTTCTTTTTGTTGTTTTAGGTCCGCAGAGCTGTGGACCTGGACAGGAGCAGTTCTTTTTGTTGTTTGAGGTCCAAGCAGCTGTGGACCTGGGCAGGAGCAGTTCTTTCTTTTGTTTTTATGGCCACACAGTTGTGGACCTGTGCAGGAGGAATTTTTTTTTTGTTGTCTGAGGTACACGTAGCTGTGGACCCTGTCAGAAGCAGTTCTTCTTGTGGTTTTGGGCTCGCACAGCTGTGGAGCTGGGCGGGAGCAGTTCTTTTTGTTGTTTGAGGGCCGCACAGCTGTTCACCTGGGCAGAAGTAGTTCTTTTTGTTATTTGAGGTCCAGGCAGCTGTGGGCCTTTGCAGGAGCAGTTCTTTCTTCTGTATTTATGGCCGCACAGTTGTGGACCTGTGCAGGAGCAGTTCTTTTTGTTGTCTGAGGGCCGCACAGCTGTGGACCTGGGCAGGAGCAGTTCTTTTTGTTGTTTTAGGGCCGCACAGCTGTGGACCTGGGCAGGAGTAGTTATTTTTGTTGTTTAAGGGCCACAGAGCTGTGGACCTGGGCAGGAGCAGTTCTTTTTGTTGTTTGAGGGCCGCTCAGCTGTGGACCTGGGCAGGAGCAGTTCTTTTTGTTGTTTTAGGGCCGCACAGCTGTGGACCTGGGGTAGGAGTAGTTCTTTTTGTTTGAGGTCCGCACAGGTGTGGACCTGGGCAGGAGCAGTTCCTTTTCTTGTTTGAGGGCCACACAACTGTTCACCTGGGCAGGAGTAGTTCTTTTTGTTGTTTGAGGTCCATGCAGCTGTGGACCTGGGCAGGAGCAGTTCTTTTTGTTGTTTCCGGGCCGCACAGCTGTGGACCTGGGCAGGAGCAGTTATTTTTGTTGTTTTAGGGCTGAGCAACCGTGGACCTGGGCAAAAGCAATTCTTTCTGTTGTTTTTAGGGCCTCACATTTGTGGACCTGGGCAGGAGTAGTTCTTTTTGTTGTTTCAGGTGTACGCAGCTGTGGACCTGGGCAGGAGCAGTTCTTTTTGTTGTTTGAGGGCCGCACAGCTGTGGACCTGAGAGGAGCAGTTCTTTTGGTTGTTTCATGGCCACACAGTTGTGAGACCTGGGCAGGAGTAGTTCTTTTTGTTGTCTGAGGTCCACGCAGCTGTGGACCCCATCAGAAACAGTTCTTTGTT